>CAJQUN010000116.1:0-1200000 GCA_907163345.1 Haberlea rhodopensis | reverse complement strand
AGACTGATTCATCCTTGAGCATTACCAACAAAAAAAAAAATTTTATTGATTGAGTTATTCTTGAGAATTGATGAGTTGGAATTGCAACGGTAATACATGATGAAATTAATCCTCATCTAGATAGGAGTCATGAAAATGTTTAACTTGTTTGTATATCCCCTTTGTTAACTATATGTCAAAACTGAGGAATAATTTGAGCACTTATTGAGTCATGATTGAGTGAAGTATGTATTGATTAAATTGAAAATTTGTGTTAACTGTGATGAGTCTTGAGTATCTTAGGTAACTCTACAGTTTAGTTGAAAGCACTTTGAGGCGAAATTTATAATTAGGAACTAGACTTGGAGATGATGTAGGCGATCTTTGGACCGTTTGTGCCTTTCAAGCCTACCTTGTATACATTATTCCTTAGTCTCCCCTTTTGAGCCTTATTGAAAAAGAATGGTATATGCATTGCATATGATTAGACCCCCATTCGGCATTCTTGGCAAACTCATTATACCCACCTTGGTTTGAGCCTAAAAGAACAATTTTATCCATCCCTAGGAGAGTATAACGAATCTCATTCATTGCACAGAATTGTTATATGCAAATGAGTTCAAAAAGGACGAAAGAATGAGCAAAGAAAAAGAAAAGATGTAGAGAAAAAACCTTGAAAAGAAAATTTAAATAAGACCCAAAGTGGCCAAGGCTAGAAAATGTGAAGAGAAGCTCAATGATTATGTGAGAAGATTTTGAACTGAATCTGTTATACTCTCTTCTTTGCTTCTATCCTACCTTTTCTTTGGAGCCGACACCAAAAGGCCTAACGTTATAAGCTTTTAAGACCTTTTGATCCAAGTCTAGGGAATAATTACATTAGTGGAGAAGTGCTGGATAGTAAATTTGTAGAGTAATTCAAAGTAATCTTGACTAGGAGTTGATATGGCACATGTTGATCTTAAAGATATGTATGTAACTCATGTTTGACAATAGCACACACGCACGTTCCGATGTTGCGATGTATTGTTTAACTTAGGAGAAATTGCTTCTTGTTAAGTGTTGAATGACTTCTATTGATGTGTAAGTAGGATTTTTGAGTTTTTACGTATGTTGTAAAGATGATTCATGCTTAGTATCGAGTTTAACTTTTCTTTTTGAGCTTATTGCTTGCTCGAGGACGATCAAGTCTATGTTTGAGGGAGTTGATAGGCTTAGATTTTAAGTGTTTTTAACTGTAATTTCTTCCCATTTTCCGTACTTTTTCCTGGATGATATTATGCTTTTTGGTGTTTATTCGTTTGTTTCAGAAAATTAGATCGGAAATGGAAGAAATGAGCTAATATGAAGATAACGGGCGAAATCGAGGCAAGAAAGAGTTGAAATGAAGGAAGTGAGATTTTCGGAATCTCAATCGATCGAGATTTTATCTCGATCGATCGAGCCAGACAAAAAATCTCGATCGATCGAGCCAGACAGTGCGCTGAGAAGTAAAGAATTTCAAGTCTCGATCGATCGGTGGAAAATCTCGATCGATCCAGCGAGGCAGTAACTTCAGAGCTGATTTTTTTCAAAGTCTCGATCGATCGGTAGAAAATCTCGATCGATCGAGCGAGGCAGTGAGTTTCAAATGCTGACATGAATAGTGCACCGATCGATCGGACGCAAATCTCGATCGATCGAGACGCAAATCCGGGAAAATCTTATCTTCCATTTTTGCAATGATTTTTGAGGTATAAAAGGATAAATCACTTCCAATCAAGGGGATACCATACCAGACATGAATTAGGTCAAGGAGAAGCTGCCCTAGCCGCCGCCCAACACCGCCGAAGGAGATTCAATCTCCGTTCTTCGTCCAAAGTCGAGCCAATCCATTCCGGAGTGCAAGGAAGGAACAAGAGAAGAAATCACGGTGCAACGCACGGATTCATCCACCGTTTATCGTATTTCTAAACTTTAATTTATTTGATTTTCAATTTCATTTGATGTTTTTGAGGTCGAGAGACAATTAAACTCTTATGTATTTGATTTGAATTAAATCTAGTTTATTTTATTCGAGTTTTAGTTTCATTGTGTTTGATTATTGATTCAATTGTGTTTGAGCGCATTGATTGTTATTGTCATAAATTAATTGTTTGTGTAGATCAAAGTCTAGCTAGCTTTGATTGAATTTGAGAGTTATAACCGAGATCGAGAGATAACGTTGTAACACGCTCCATTAATTTATGATGTATGTTACGATTGAGATCGAGAGATGATATCGCATACGTGAGAACTTGGAATCGAAAGATTTAGAGTTATAAGGTGTTGACGTCTTATGCAATATTATATTAGTAAATAGGTGCACGAGAGTTACTTATTCTAATTAATGTTAGTTTCTTTACAGCTCGAGAGAGTGTATCGAATAATCGTGGAAACCTTTCACCTTTAAAATCAATTGGTTGATAATTTGAGAATTCACTTGAATCATTAAAGATAACATAATTGAACGACGAACTTGGTAATTTTGTCGAGTGACTTGCCTTCGCATTTCCGGAACATTTTTCAGTCTTTAGTTTAAATTAGCATTAGTTAATCACCTTTGTTAATCGTAGGCTAAATATAATTTTATTAATCTTATTTGGTACTTATACGTTAGTCCCTGTGGATTCGACAACCCGTACTTAATTTTCACTATACTAAAACTTGACAACCGTGCACTTGCGGTAGAATCGCTTCACACTATTCTTGAAATATCTTTTGTTTAAAAATAAAGCGGTCAATATCCCGCTGCTAGATATAACATGACCCAAGAATACTACACTGCTCAACCATAATTCGCACTTGCTGAGCTATGCATATAACTGATGATCCCTAAGAATCTGGAGCACTGTCCTCAAGTGCTTTACGTGTTCCTCTTAGGTCCGGGAGTAGATGAGTATATCGTCAATGAAAACTATGACGAACTGATCCAAATATGACTGGAACACCTTGTTCATCAAACTCATGAAAATAGCTGGGGCATTCGTCACCCCAAAAGGCATGACTAGGAATTCATAGTGCCCATATCTAGTCCTGAAAGCTGTCTTCTGGACATCATCTTCTCTTACTCGAATCTGATGGTACCCCGACCTCAGATCGATCTTACTGTAGAGCCTCGTTCCCTGCAACTGGTCAAACAAATCATCGATCCTCGGGAGTGGATACTTGTTCTTCACTGTAGCTTTGTTCAGTTGTCTGTAATCGATGCACAGACGCATCGAACCATCTTTCTTCTTAACAAATAAAACTGGTGCACCCCAGGGCGATACGCTAGGGCGTATATAGCCTTTATCAAGGAGCTCTTGCAACTGAATCTTTAACTCCCTTAGTTCCGCTGGTGCCATCCTATATGGGGCACGAGAAATGGCAGACGTCCCCTGTAGTAACTCAATCCCAAACTCGACCTCTCTCATCGGTGGGAATCCGGGAATCTCTTCCAGAAAGACATCAGGAAATTCCGCCACTACAGGCACATCCTCAACCTTTAATTCTTCTTTCTTTTCAGAAACATCAACAGCATAGATGAGATATCCAGTATGGCCTCGTTCCAATAACTGTGCCATCTTGACCGCAGATATCAACGGAATCTTAGAACGAGAATCATCCCCAAAGAACGTCCACTAGACTCCCATATCAGACCTGAATCGGACAGTCCTCTGCCTGCAGTTCACAACTGCCTGATACCTGTTCAGAACATCAATGCCTACAATGCAGTCAAAGTCTAACATCCCCAGAACAATCAAATCTGACCTTAGCTCATTATCCTCAAAATAAATGAGGCCATCATAGACAATCTGATCAGTAATCATACTTCTTCCAGCGGGGGTCGAGACTATAAGAGGCGTGGGCGATGGAGAAGTGCATATGTGGTGCCTTTCCACAAAACATGTCGACACGAAAGAGTGTGATGCACCTGTGTCGATCAATATAAAAGCAGGGTGCGTAAATAAAAGACACGTACCCGCTATAACCTCCTCCGGAGCCGCTGTAGCCTGCTCCCTTGTCAAAGCATAAACATGTCCCTGAGGTGGCCCCATGGGCTGACCTCCAAACTGTCTCGGTGGAAAAGGTTGTATGTGCTGTACTGCTCTGTCTGCAGGCCTCCCCGCAGAGTTCTATTGTCCCTCTCGGTTGGGACATTGCCGAGCAAAGTGGCCCTTGATGCCACAAACATAGCATCCCACGCAATCTTTTGTCAGATGTGGTTGCCCACAAATAGAGCACATGGCCTTCCCAAATCTGCCTCCCTGAGGTTGTCCTCTTCCTGACTGGGCGTCATCCCTACGATTTCCTTTCCAACGATTGTCGAGCCTCTTACCACTAAACCTTGACGCCGATGTGTTTCCTCTTGACTTGAACTGATCACCCCTCGGCCTCAAATTATCAGGAGTGGATTTCTGAGGGGGTGCTGGAGGTGGTACGGTATTAGGGTATGCACCAACTCTTAGTTCGGCTAGCTCAGCCCGTGAAAGTGCATCGTCAAAGCAAGTAGGGCCATAAGTGATCACCCTATCATACAGTTCCGGCCTCAAGCCCTTCATGAAATTCCTCATCTTTGCTTGCGTACTTGTGGCGATATGAGGCACATATCTGAGCAAAGAACAGTATTGGAGAGCATAATCTGACACCGGCATGTTACCTTGCTTGAGGTTAGTGAATTCATCTTCCTTGGCCTGTCGTGCAGCAGCTGAGAAATAGCGGGTCAGAAACCGAGTTCGAAACATCTTCCAATTTACTTCATAACCTTGAGCCTCTTGCTCTACCACTGTGGTCTTCCACCACATCAACGCCTTCTTGGCCAACTGGAACTCTACAAGTCTTATCCAGGCCGTCTTAACACAAGGAGCTGCCACAAAGATTTGCTCTATTCTCTCTAACCACTCTTCAGCTTGTTCCCTATTTCAGTTCCTTCAAAGGTCGGGGGTCGGTATGCAAGAAATTGAGTCAAGCTCAGTTCTCCAGGCAGCAATTGCTGTTCAGACGGTTCTTCGCCAAAAGCTGGCGGGGGTAGGGGATTCGTACGTCCAGCACTTGCATTCACACTAACTGCATCACCCACTTCCACATTTGCTGCCATACTGCAAGACAAGGGTTACCAACAATACCCAAAGCAGTTCATATACTACATCATTTGAGAAACAAAACATGTTAGTGTAACATCATATACTTCATATGCAACTTATACACAAAACATGTTTAAAAGTGAGCACCTAGCTATCTCATTGCTAAGGCTACCCTTCACTCATTCCCGGGTTATCTAACCACTGCTCTGATGCCACTAATGTAGGGTCTTCCTACTTAACATCATCTTAAACACATATAATGGACTAAACATGGATTGATAACGTCTTAAGGTTCCGGTTGTAGTTTGAGCTGTTAAGATTACAGGCCAAAAATGAAATTTCAAAACATAATGAATTACATTCTCAAAATGAATGTTAAAGCGATAGAATTATACTACTCCTAGAGTAGAGACTATCCAAAAATCATGTATCCTAATTTCTTTCATGCTCCTCATAGCTCACTGTCTCAACCCGACCCTGAGCCTTCTGTCCAAAAGTGTACCTACAGGGACAACACCTCGTGAGCATATACATATTTACTTAACATCATAAAAGGAGACATAACAGTAAATGCATGAAATCTTGGTTAAGTAAACTTGCTGTTATTCGTTAGCTTCTTTTTGTTGACCCTGATTCACATTCATGCATATGGGTATCTTACCCTATCGTATGGCATCTTACCATATCGTGAACATCGTATGGCATCTTACCATATGGGCATCTTACCCTGTGGGCATCTTACCCTATCGTATGGCATCTTACCATATGGGCATCTTACCCTATCGTATGGCATCTTACCATATGATAAACATCGTATAAAACATCATCATAAACTTACTTATCACAATCATCATCATAAACATCATCATCGTAAACTTACTTATCATAATCATCATCATAAACATCATCATCATAAACTTACTTATCATAATCATCATCATAAACATCATCATCGTAAACTTACTTATCAAAATCATCATCATAAACATCATATGTAGGAGTATGGTTTACCGTCTGATGCCCGTACGTTTCTTACGTACCTTAATTCCCAAAAGTGGAGAAGTTGGAGAACTTTATCTCCTTGACGTCGTGGGTACCTGGGATGGTTCTACATAACCATACAAATTGATATTAGAAGCTAAACAATAGCCAAATACCAAAAATTCAACAAAAATCATCATTTTCCACTTTTTGAACAGTGGCGATCGATCGCTACTTGAGGAGATCGATCGCCTCACTTTTTGCCTTGCGGCGATCGATCGCTTCATTTCAGGCGATCGATCGCCTGCTACGCGAAATGGCTACTGGCCCTCGGCGACCGATCGCCTCATTTCAGGCGATCGATCGCCACCTGCTGGTGCGCGATTTTTCGCCATTTTTGAGCATTTTCAAGCTCCATCTTAAACCATTCCAACCCAAACTTTCCTACAACAACAACAACATCATAACCCACTAAAACCCACATAAAACACTTCATAAATCATACCCCAAACATGCGTAACATATACCCAAAACAAATCCACCCAAAACACTTCAAAATCATCCCATTTCAAAACCAAACATCATAAAAACTTTAGGAAGGGTTCCATACCTCTTGTAGGCTCCAAATCTTAACAAAGATCACACAAACAAAGGTTTTGTGAAGCTTTCCTTCTCCTTCCTTGGTGGATTTCGAAAATGGGAGATGGGTTAGGGTTGAGGAATGAATTGGGGATTTTAAAAGTGATTGCTAAAGTAAGTGGGTATAGTGGAAAAAAGGGGGTTATAAGGTTAATATTAAAATTATACCCCAAAGTTAACATGATGTATAAAACATCCCAACATGGTATTTTAAAGCATTTACCAAAAATGCATTAAGCTTCCACTAAATCATGCTTTCCTCATAATTGACAATCAATAAAATTAGATCATGTTAACACTTCATTACCCATCACATAAATCAGTTACCAACATAATTAATCATATAACCATCATTAAAGCCAAAATTGCATATACTCAATTTCGGGGCATCACAATTCAAGCTCGATTTTTGTTCAGGTTAGTGTGGGATTCGAAGCTCTGCAACTTCTTAGCTATTTCTTCTTCTTGCTTTTTGATTTACCCTTGATGTTGGTGCGTTGATTTGGGGCTCAACTTTGGTGCGTTTTTGGGGCACTTTTTCAGACGTTTTGGGGCAGTTTTGTGATGTTAATTTGCTCGAAAATCTGATGCTATTTTGGTTCAAAAATGATGATGCTTTGGTTCAAAAATTCATGCTGTTCTTTATTCGATTCTTCGCTGTTTTGGTTTCGAAAATGGTACTTGTTTTGAGTTCGAAATTTCCTGCAATGTGGTTCGATTTCTACAGAATTTTGGTTCAAATTTGTGAGGCTATTAAGTTCAAAAATCTGCCCGCCTTATGGTTCGAAAATCTTGTTGTTTTGCTCATGTTTTGCTGATTGTTCGTGGCCAAAATTTATTGCATCTTGGTTCGAAAAATCTTAGCTAAATGGTTCGAAATCTGTTGTTTGTATTTCAAAAAAATTATGTGATGCTATATGGTGGTAATGTGCTGCTTGTCTATGTCCGAAAATCTACTGTAAGGTTTGGGTTTTTCTGCTGAAAATTGGTGATTCAAACTTGCTGTTATTTGACTCAAAAATATGCTACTTTTGGGCTTGAATCTTGATGTTTATACTTCAAAAAATTCCAGCTGCAAGTTGGCATGACTTCTTTCTGTTTTGGCTTCAATATTTTGCTGCATTTTGGGTTTAAACTTGTTGATATGTTGGTTTGAATTGGACATCCTCTACTGTTTTGCACCAAAACTTTGCTGCTATTTTCCAAATTTGGATGGTGTTGTGAGATCGATTTTTAAATCAAATTTATGCGGTTGTTTAGTTGAACTATGTGCTGATATGAGTTGTTTTAAGTGCTAGTTCGATTTGTGTTAGTGAATGATTTCAAATACGAGTGGGTATTATTTCTCGATGATAGTAAGTGTTGAATAATCATACTAACGAGACGCTTGATGTCGTAATATTGTGTGGTGAACTTTATTGATTTAAAGTGTTGGAATCTCTCATTAAATGATTGAGTATGTAAATGATCATGATGTGAACCAAAAGTATAGTTTCTCAGAGTAGTCTCGATTACCTTGATTATGTAACAAGATTCATAATATTGAGTTATCGATTGATGATACGGAAATGAAGTTGAGAAATATTTACTTGATGTTAAATGTTTTGTAAATGAACTAATATTGAGTGGTGATTTTTACCTAGATTCTACATGATTCCCCGGATGTCAGGATAGCTTGATCTTATTATCGACTATAAGGTACGTAGTGACATTCGAGCAGGTATAATATGAATTATTTCATATCCCAGTATTCATGTATTGTTGAATTGTGATGACTGAATATAAGGAAATGAATATGTGAATTGAGTTTGATATATGTGGTATGGTGGACACGTAAATGTACGTGGTCCGGATATGGAGTTGGGTATGGATGCCTTCGGCATGAGCGATATGAGAAATGGTTGAGAATGAGATTAACTGATAGGCAGAGTTGCCTTCTATATGAGATTAGTTATGATTGAGCATAAATGATGAATTGTGATTTTATTGAGTTTATTGCATTGATGAGTATCATGTTTTGAATAACGATACTGAACTTGATATTTATGAAAGTGTATAAGCTTGAAACAGGAACAGTTCGTGAAAGCTATACTGGTTAGGAATTGTACAGGGAGTATATGTTATGAGTTTTGAATAATTTAAATTGTAGTATATTCATGTATGAATGATTATTGTGTTGGAGTATGCTCACCCTGTGTGGGGGCTGTTTCTGTTGAAACAGTTACAACAGATACTAAGCGATTTTGGGATATTAAGCTCGAGCTTTGTTGGATCATGCTGATTCGAGAAGCGTAGCATGAGAGTAGGTAGATGGTATACATTATTTAGGCAGTTAGATTGGTATCCATTTATTCGTTGCTCGTCTGTGAGCACTTGATGCCTGTATATAATTGGTATGCATGTCTCAATGTTCCCCTTTCATCTAAGTGTTATAGATGCATGGTATTTTAAGGAACACGTGATTTATGAGTTATCTGGGAATTTATTATGATATCGATTATTGATTGATGATTTATTGATGGGGTTGTTATTGTTGATTTGGAGATATTGTTAGGCTCATTTGATTTTTTTGGGAAGTCAAGTTTATGGGGAGACTCTGCCCAAATTTTTATCAAATCTCACACAGTAATTATATAAAACATGTAATGATTCTCTTAAAGAATGAAAATTTTTATAGATATATTACGTCATAAATATAATAATGACGAGAAAAAGAGTCGTGGTCTTACAGAGTAGATTAGAGTCCATGTAGGAAGGAAAGAAATCAAAATTCCAAGCTTTCCAAAACTCTTCTGGAGATCGATCGCTACAAACTAGCGATCGATCGCTAGCTTTATTTTTTTAGGCAGATATCTTTGGACGATCGATCGCCTCTTTCTAGCGATCGATCGCTTGGCTCCAGTAGACTGTAAGGACCCCCGTGCCCTTAACCCGTTATTAGTGTATTAAGCCATATCATTAGTGCATATAATCATACTATCAGGGGAAAAACCCTATGCAAGTGCAACACCATATGCTATCCAGAAAATTTCTTGCATTTAAAGCACATAATATTCAAATTCCCCAACCATGATTATCCATATAACATGCACCCTCATAATACACTAACATACTCTTAGTTCATTTAGCAATTCTATATCTAATTGCGTGCAAACCATAAATGAACAGAGAAGAGCCATAGCCTGTTTATACATTCCATATACACGTAATATGTACTCACATAAGAGCACCCAATGAATGAGCGTGTATCTAATGTATAAAACACTCTGCTGGATACCGTTACTGGTGCTTCGATCCTAGAAGCACCTCTCAAGCGCAACTCGATCTCGACTCTGGATCTGAGCGCCTGTCCATCCAGCTCTGGTACCTCAATCCTGGAAGTACTTCAATCAACAGCCCGAGCTCAACTCCAAAGCTGCTGCTACACCTGTACCACCTGCCCCAACAGAGACAGCCCCCACACGGGGTGAGCATACCAATATCCCAATTCAATAACCAAAACAATACAATTCATAATTTACAACAATGTAAATGCTATGAAATACAAAATATACTCCCTGGATGGCATCATCCTCATTCGGGGTTTCCTGTACTATCCCTGTTCTCAAAACACTGAAACCATAATATTCCCAAATGCCAGTTAATCATTATATTGATTAACAATTCTATGAGCCATATACCAATGTCATAATCAATAACATCAAATCATTAAACAATGGTTATAGACAATCCATGTTTCTCACTTATGGTTTCATAGCTCTATTTCATTGCTCGCTCTACAATAGCGGCATTCCATTTCCCCGCATGCTCGATGGCAGCGGCGTCATAATCGATGTTCGCTCACAGGCGACAACATCCCAATCATTGCTCGCTCAAAAGCGGCACCATGAAATTCTCAATGCATATAAAGACATTTGAAGCAAGTACAATAAACCATGCATTTCAATCTCCGTTTATTGCTAATACCATGTGTCATGCATTTCCACACACATTCATTGCAATACAATGTACCAAGCACTCAACAATTGCAATTTTATTAAAGTGCTATGCTCGTACGTCATACGTACCTTATAATTCCGTAGCTCGAGTCCAAACTTTGCTTGAGTTCCTTACCTCGAGAGATATGTGCTAAAACACATAAACAACTCACAATCAAGTATAAGCATGCAACCACGTGTCCAAGCACGTTCAAGATTCCCAAATATATCGTCAATCCATGACGATTACCAAAATAAAAGCGCCCCCCCCCCCCCCGGCTAAGCATGCATAATACCCAAAATATACCATTAACAAGTTTAAAAGATAACCAAGAATTCAACCGGGAATTCCGTTTTATTAAACTTTGGCCTCAACCAATCCATTTTAAAAGCATAGCATTCCCATTGGAATGTAGACATTGCCCCGGAAACGGCCCCTTAAAACCTCGATTTCAAAATCCCGACAATTTTCCAAAATTACAAAAATGTAAAACCTTACGGGCGGCGATCGATCGCCTCATTTAGCGCGATCGATCGCCCCTGTCCAGTGGGCAAAAACGCCTACAAGCGATCGATCGCCACCCCTCGCGATCGGTTGCCAACATACTCGTGATCGATCGCCTAGACCATGCGATCGATCGCCTGCACTGTTCATCGTCTTCGAAAATCTGAGCAGCTCGTTGCGATCGATCGCCTCTCCTTGGAGATCGATCACCACCTGCAATTTTCCGGAAAACTCGAGGTTCCATGGTGTTTTTGACACCCAAACTCACAACCAACACCCCATACACCTCCAACACTTCAAATACACCATTTAAAACCAATAAAAACTCCCAAAAACCCAACATTGGATTTTAATCAAAAATCCCCAAAACCCATAACCAACCAAAACCTCAACTCAAAACTACCATACCACAATCAAAACGAAGCCAAATGCGAGGGGATGAATAATACCTTATTATCTTCGAGAAAGCCGGCTCCTAGGATGAGCCTCCGTCGATTTGCTCATCAAAGGAAAAAGGGGGAAGGGTTTGGGGTGAGAGAGACGAGAGAGAGGGAGAGGAGAGGAATGGAATGGATTCCAAATGACGGAATCCCGAGTCCAACTGGTATATATAGCAAAAATGCCCCAGAATACCAATACCTCCACAAATACATCATGATTCAATAAAAATCATCTATTTTCAAAAACTCTATCTCCAACATCAAATCCCCAGACTGGCCCCAACATAAGGCACCCCGGACACCAAGTCCCACTAAAAACCCAACTCATAGGTTTTTCACCAAAATGAGAATACAATCTCATCATTTGGATCCAACGATCCCAAATGCCCGATTTAACAACCTCGGGAGATGCCAAACCGCAATTAATTCCTAATTGCCACAATTAAAAATCCATCAAGGATTAATACTACACCGGGATTAACGCCATAAATTCCCGGACATCACAATTATCTCCCACTAAAAAAATTTCGTCCTCGAAATTTGCACCGGCATACCCTACGTAACACCAGGGTAACACAAACAAAGTAATGCCACAACCCCGATTCTGGACCACAATAGAATTGAATCATTAACTGCGAGAACATCAATCTCGCATCAAGCTCTACAATAGAGCAAATGCCAAAACCAATATAAACCTGAAAGATAACAACATACCTCGACGTGAATCGTCCCGGAAGTCAGTCCACCATGACTGCAAATCAATCAAAACCCCATTGGTTCTAACATAGATATCTCTCAATGATATCCACCACTCGCCCACGATGCTTAACACACATCGTTAAGACGGGAACCACTAGTATACAATCAGTATACTCCCGGAAAAATCCGGTTTCGCTTTCCCGATCATCTCCTCCAAAGGAGTAGTTGCACCTCTTGCAATCCGGATCTGGTAGACCACGGTCACTAATCCACACAAAACACATCACTACAGACGTCTACAACCATGTGTTCCAAGAAATCCCATCTTGGTCCAAAACACACTATCGAGACTCTACAAGGTCTCAAGTTCCACAGGGGACATACAAGACAAACATTGCATTCCCAAACACGTGTCGACCGTGACACTAAACAAATCCGAATCCTGGCCATCCCTCATTTATCCTGGGATTCAACAATCCTAAAACAGGAAGGCTATAGAATTATACTACAAGAACTACCATGGTTCCAGAATACGACAATCCCTCCTCAGGGGAAGTCAAACGGACCTCACGATTATTCCTCAGAATGCATCGTGCCATCGAGATTACCAATCTCAAATTGCCACAATCACCCACCGGAGATTCATCAAACCAAGCACACTAATCCAACGTTCAACAATGAACGAAATAGAGTTGGCATTCGTATACACACACGGGTATACATGTCTAAGCACCCACAACAGGCACACTCAAAGCAATAGGCTCGGGTATCTCCAAACATACCCAATGTCCCAAAACCTACTGCCAAGCCTCGATTATTCTCACTCCACGGAGAATAGTGGTCAACAGACCAAAGCCAAAGGGTGTGATTTCAACATCAACACCACACAACCAAAGCAATGAATCTCCCAAAAGATTCAACCGGCAGGTATAACAATACCGCCTTTCCCACAAGGATAGTGTCATGAATCCATGACCTTCCAACCTCGAACCACCGTCCGGAAAAACTGGATATACATACCAACATATATCTCGGAATCAAAATATGCAATTGGTTCAGAATAGTGCATCGAAGCCACTATCATCAAATCGAAACTCGTATACGCTATGTATACTCAAACAACGATGCCCTGTACTATTTCTATAGTACTCCACACTCGAACATCACCCCATAGACGTCTCCTCGAACGTCTCACTAGAAGTACGAAGCCATTACCTAGTCCAACACTAGTAGGGCTTACCCTGGTTGATTCACGATCAACCCTCAACCAAAACTAGCTGCCTCCACGACAGTACAACCCAAATCTCTCCAAGAGAGAAAGTCAATATAGTAGTGTCACTCCACTAACTATACCACACAATTTCAATTGTGACTTCCGTCGCATACCATATGCGAAGATGCTCAACCAGAGCTAACAACGACTTGTCAACGCTCACATTGGTATTTCCAACAAAATTGAGTTGTCCCAAAATGTAATGCCTCGATTTGTTGTACACACGTGTGATATGATTATGGTGTAATTATATCAATTGGCGGTATGATATTGGGGGTTCCGATGGAACCAAGAATGAAATAATACATGTATAAAATGATATAGGCAAGGAATGAAACATGATGTACAAAATGTAGTGCAAAGAAATGATATGAATTATAGTATGCATTTGATATGAATTTCATATGCCTTTGCCTTTCATTAAGGTTGCATTAGCATGTGAATTTGAATTTGGATTTTATTTACATGTACATGTTACTTAACATGTAATTATCCCTAAATGGCATGATAGCAAGTGAATTAGGGAATTAAGGATCTATATCAAGTGGATTAGGGAGGTGGAATCACATACTACACCATTTTACACCTACAAATCTCTACCAAGCTCCTCTCCATCTCTTTCAAATTCCTTGTAGTTTGAGCTTGGGATTCACTTGTAAATTGAGCTAGGAAGGTGTGTGAAGTGAAAGTGTACTATCTTGCACCATCACAGGGGACAGGACAACGAGGCAATTAGCCAGGGACGACTGATTTATCTCGTTTGTGTCGCTTTTCAGGTACGTGTTGACGTACGGAGTATATATATTGTGTGATGATGTTATGAGATTGATATCATATGAATTGTGTTATGTTGTTATCATATGATTGGTAGTATCATATGCCTGTACATTCATGGATATCATATGTATGTGAGATATACGCCTGGTTTGGGTATATGCTCGGTTATGTATTTGAGATATATGCCTGGTTTGGATATATGCTCGGCTATGTGACATAGAGATATATGCCTGGTTTGGATATATGCTCGGTTATGTGACAGAGAGATATACGCCTGGTTTGGGTATATGCTCGGTTATGTTATATAGCGATATATGCCGGTTTTTTTATATATGCTATGGCTATTATCATTTGAGGACGGTACTATGATATGTGCTGCTAATATGAAGATGTGAGGTGGTTCCACTGACATATTGAGCTGAATAGGCATATCATTTTAGTTGGTGGATGCATGAGACAGAACATTCACATGAAATGATTTATTGTGCTTTATCATTGTTATTGATATCGTGTTTTGATATTGCACTGAGATAGTTGTTTATCTATACTCACGTTTTGTGAATGTTTCTGTAGGATTGCATAGACGTGGGAATCGTGAGTCTTATTCCGCTGCGAGGTGAACCACTGCATAAGAGTTGTACTGGCTTAGGTTGTTAATTTTACATGTCATGTATATGTAGAAAACAGATTTAGTTGGTTTTTGTACTCAGGATTTGGTACTGTAACAACTTAACTAGTAAATTACTCTAAATCAGTGTATGTTCTTACTTAATTCAGACTCACATATGTATGTTAACTGGATACATAATGGATTAAGTAACGAGGACCCCACACAAAACAAGCCTCTTAAAACATTTGACGTATAAACGTCTCCGCGAGGTATTCCCTGCCTCAATTATCATGCCACAAAGAGACTACAAAAGTCCACCAAAAGTCCTCATCGTATCATCATACGATTCACTGAACTCAAATCACACGGGCAGTATAACGGCTATCAAAAGCACGTTACAACATTGCCACGATATCTGGCTAACAAGCGCTGTCTCCAAAGGCTCATATCAAGCCTACCAACGTCTCATACGTTCCACCCGGTATACCATACCATATCATCCATTTAGAGGAGTGGGTCGTCACCCAATATTCCTCTAAAACCAAAGCATAATGGACATCCTGGTGTCCTTGCTCAACCACGAAGCAATCCTAATCCATTAGGACTTATCCCACACCCTCAGGGTGGGTGTGACCACGCCTACCGCAGAGCACAACAACAAGCGAGTAGTTTCCTCAATGACTACTCTTACCACCAATTACTTGGCCTAAGCCAAACCAGCGAGTATACCCAAGGGTATTATTACTCGAACAATATATACACCAAAAATGTGCTGCGGTACAATCCCTGTACGGTGCACCCAATAATTCTTCGAGCGGCCTGCTCGGCATAATGGTCTCGTCAACTAGTGACGCATACATTACCATGTGCTCACCAAGGGCACTCAACATACAACTCAATACATAACATAAATGTATTAATCATCAAAACGACGCTACACGTCTACATAGAACATCAACTATGTCATCGTCATCCCGTGACGGCATATGTCAACATATGACATCCAATTAACATCGTCAAACATATGACGGTACACGTCAATACACGACATCCATAATCTCATCGTCAAACACATGACGTATATAACAACATGTAGTATCCACAATGATGCTAACAAAAGTAATACGCCATACCTCATCGCTATCAAGATAGCGGAATACCTGTATCCATCGTCCACCAGCGGTACACAAGTAGCATCCATCGCTCGTAGGCGACATAATCCAGCGCTACGCACATAGCGGTATAATCCATCGCTATAGAATCAGCGGCATGATCTCTCGTCATAGAGTCAGCGGCATAAGACATCGCTATAGATATCCGGCGGTATGAACCATCGCCATAGGTGTAACGGAATGACCCGTCGCTATGTAACATCCGGTGGCACGAATCATCGTCAATAGAATACCCGGCGGCATGAACCATCGCCAATAGAATAGCGGAATGAGACATCGCTATCAATATATCTGGCGGCAAGAACCATCGCCAATCAATATAGCGGAATGAACCATCCCTATCAATATATCTGGCGGCATCAACCATCGCCAATCAATATAGCGGAATGAACCATCGCTATCAATATATCTGGCGGCATGAACCATCGCCAATCAATATAGCAGAATGAACCATCACTATCAATATATCTGGCGGCATGAACCATCGCCAATCAATATAGCGGAATGAACCATCGCTATCAATATACCTGGCGGCATAAACCATCGCCAAAGAATAGTCGATCCCTAGTCATTGTCACGGTAGTGTATTTTAATGCCCCTCGCTCAAATAAAACGTGCGGTACTTCCACCCCTCGCTTCACATATAGGCGGCATAGAATAACCTCGCTTAAATGGACATGCGGCGCTCCCACCCCTCGCTTCACATTTTAGCGGCAAATATTCTTTCCTCGCCTCATATGATAACCACGCTTCAATGTGACATGCGACGCTCCCACCCCTCGCTTCACATTTTAACGGCACAAAACAATAAATAGCGGCAAGCATTTAAATCATCACTCATCCATAACAATGACTCATGGGATATTCACCAAGTATTTCATCCATACCTGCATCACAAAGCATAATCCATATTCCAACATACATCATCATGAGTGTATTTTAATGCACCTCGCTCAAATGCGACATGCGGCACTCCCACCCCTCGCTTCAACATTTGGCGGCAAAGCATTAAAATCATCACTACATGTATACATGCAACCACAATGCATAATTCCATGATGTATATAAAACGCAGGTTACCGTTTCGTGTCTTTCAACCATGGCCTTAGCCTTTCGCGTCATAGTGTCCCTACAGGAACAATCCCAAACCATGAGCATACAATAATCCATATTCCCCACAATATGATTATAATGAGTAAATGCATAAACTATGAGTACAAAGTACTTCCCGTATTCCAATGCATTTCAAAATGCTCCATTTGGTTGTCCCTGTGTCACAACTCACAATCATAATCAACAGGTTATATTATGATTCTATAGATGTCATGACATATAATCGTTCCACTATGATCACATATCACAAATGCACATAAGCAAAATAGTTGTGTCACACAACACTAACTACTATCATGCATAAATATGTGCTACCCATCCCTATCAGCATGTTCCAGGCCTTCAACAGCCCCAAAGAGCTAACCACTGCTCTGATACCACTAATGTAAGGACCCCCGTGCCCTTAACCCGTTATTAGTGTATTAAGCCATATCATTAGTGCATATAATCATACTATCAGGGGAAAAACCCTATGCAAGTGCAACACCATATGCTATCCAGAAAATTTCTTGCATTTAAAGCACATAATATTCAAATTCCCCAACCATGATTATCCATATAACATGCACCCTCATAATACACTAACATACTCTTAGTTCATTTAGCAATTCTATATCTAATTGCGTGCAAACCATAAATGAACAGAGAAGAGCCGTAGCCCGTTTATACATTCCATATACACGTAATATGTACTCACATAAGAGCACCCAATGAATGAGCGTGTATCTAATGTATAAAACACTCTGCTGGATACCGTTACTGGTGCTTCGATCCTAGAAGCAGCTCTCAAGCGCAACTCGATCTCGACTCTGGATCTGAGCGCCTGTCCATCCAGCTCTGGTACCTCAATCCTGGAGGTACTTCAATCAACAGCCCGAGCTCAACTCCAAAGCTGCTGCTACACCTGTACCACCTGCCCCTACAGAGACATCCCCCACACGGGGTGAGCATACCAATATCCCAATCCAATAACCAAAACATTACAATTCATAATTTACAACAATGTAAATGCTATGAAATACAAAATATACTCCCTGGATGGCATCATCCTCATCCTGGGTTTCCTGTACTGTCCCTGTTCTCAAAACACTGAAACCATCAAATTCCCAAATGTCAGTTAATCATTACATTGATTAACAATTCTATGAGCCATATACCAATATCATAATCAATAACATCAAATCATTAAACAATGGTTATAGACAATCCATGTTTCTCACTTATGGTTTCATAGCTCTATTTCATTGCTCGCACTACAATAGCGGCATTCCATTTCAACGCATGCTCGATGGCAGCGGCGTCATAATCGATGTTCGCTCACAGGCGACAACATCCCAATCATTGCTCGCTCAAAAGCGGCACCATGCAATTCTCAATGCATATAGAGTCGTTTGAAGCAAGTACAATAAACCATGCATTTCAATCTCCGTTTATTGCTAATACCATGTGTCATGCATTTCCACACACATTCATTTCAATACAGTGTACCAAGCACTCAACAATTGCAATTTTATTAAAGGGCTATGCTCGTACGTCATACGTACCTTATAATTCCGTAGCTCGAGTCCAAACTTTGCTTGAGTTCCTTACCTCGAGAGATATGTGCTAAAACACATATACAACTCACAATCAAGTATAAGCATGCAACCACGTGTCCAAGCACGTTCAAGATTCCCAAACATATCGTCAATCCATGACGATTACCAAAATAAAAGCCCCCCCCCCCCTCCCGGCTAAGCATGCATAATACCCAAAATATACCATTAACAAGTTTAAAAGATAACCAAGAATTCAACCGGGAATTCCGTTTTATTAAACTTTGGCCTCAACCAATCCATTTTAAAAGCATAGCATTCCCATTGGAATGTAGACATTGCCCCGGAAACGGCCCCTTAAAACCTCGATTTCAAAATCCCGACAATTTTCCAAAATTACAAAAATGTAAATTACGGGCGGCGATCGATCGCCTCATTTAGCGCGATCGATCGCCCCTGTCCAGTGGGCAAAAATGCCTACACGCGATCGATCGCCACCCCTCGCGATCGGTCGCCAACATGCTCGCGATCGATCGCCTAGACCATGCAATCGATCGCCTGCACTGTTCATCGTCTTCGAAAATCTGAGCAGCTCGTCGTGATCGATCGCCTCTCCTTGGAGATCGATCGCCACCTGCAATTTTCCGGAAAACTCGAGTTTCCATGGTGTTTTTGACACCCAAACTCACAACCAACACCCCATACACCTCCAACACTTCAAATACACCATTTAAAACCAATAAAAACTCCCAAAAACCCAACATTGGATTTTAAGCAAAAATCCCCAAAACCCATAACCAACCAAAACCTCAACTCAAAACTACCATACCACAATCAAAACGAAGCCAAATGCGAGGGGATGAATAATACCTTATTATCTTCGAGAAATCCGGCTCCTAGGATGAGCCTCCGTCGATTTGCTCATCAAAGGAAAAAGGGGGAAGGGTTTGGGGTGAGAGAGGCGAGAGAGAGGGAGAGGAGAGGAATGGAATGGATTCCAAATGACGGAATCCCGAGTCCAACTGGTATATATAGCAAAAATGCCCCAGAATACCAATACCTCCACAAATACAGCATGATTCAATAAAAATCATCTATTTTCAAAAACTCTATCTCCAACATCAAATCCCCAGACTGGCCCCAACATAAGGCACCCCGGACACCAAGTCCCACTAAAAACCCAACTCATAGGTTTTTCACCAAAATGAGAATACAATCTCATCCTTTGGATCCAACGATCCCAAATGCCCGATTTAACAACCTCGGGAGATGCCAAACCACAATTAATTGCTAATTGCCACAATTAAAAATCCATCAAGGATTAATACTACACCGGGATTAACGCCATAAATCCCCGGACATCACAACTTTGGCCATCGATCGCTCCATTGTACCGATCGATCGCTGACCCGCAGATTTTGTTGCTCAACTTTCTGTGCATAGGCGATCGATCTCCTCCTTCATGCGGTCGATCGCTTCTCCCAAAATTACATTTTAGCCTTTTTCTTGATCTACCTTGAGTCCTTATTATCTCCAAAGCTTTTCTTGATCTTTATTCGCCTTTTTAGCTCGATTTCTTCGATTTCACCTACATTTACACAATTATACGATTAGGTAGCATATGTAACGAATTATCCATCAAAATATACCGAATCGTAGACAATTAAGAGTAATAGATGTGTCTATTTCTAGTCACATCAAACTCTATTATTTTTCTTGGATTCGATCAAGTTTAAACTTGTTATTTTGATTTTATGTGTTTAATGTTGATTATATATTTGAAACTTGATTTCTTATAAATATTATTGATGATATATATATTAAAAATAAAAAAAATTATTGTATCCAGACGTATTGTATCCTAGAAATTTCAAAAATCCCGTGCAACTATATCCATGTCCACGTATCCACGTATCGACGTATCCTTGTCCGTGTATCATAGCCGAAACTGGTTGAAAGTATTTTTTCATCCCACAATGTCCTCAATTTAGTGTAATATGTGCTTATGTCCATTGAACCTTGATATAGACCACCTAACAGCATTTTCATCTGAAATATCCTCGATGCATTGCTTTGGTGAAACCGATCACATAAATCACTCCAAATCTCGTAAGCAGTAGTTATATACACAAGACTATCAGGTATTTCCTTTACTACAGAGTTCAAAATCAAGTACATTACCATACTATTGCACTGATTCCAGACCCCACAGAGTATGATAGGCTTAGATTTTAAGTGTTTTTAGCTGTAATTTCTTCCCATTTTTCGTACTTTTTTCCTGGATGATATTATGCTTTTTGGTGTTTATTTGTTTGTTTCAGGAAAATAGGTCGGAAGTGGAAGAAATGAGCTAAAATGAAGAAAACGGGCGAAATCTAGGCGAAAAAGAGATCAAATGAAGAAGTTGGATTTTTCGAAGTCTCGATCGATCGAGATTAATTCTCGATCGATCGAGCCAGGCAGAGTGTTGAGCATCAAATTATTCAAAGCACCGATCGATCGAGATTTTGTCTCGATCGATCGATCGAGGCAGAGACTTCAGCAACAAATTTTGAGAATTGTTGATCGATCGGAAATATACTTCGATCGATCGAGCGAGGCAGTGAGTTGAAAAGGCTGAAGTGAACAGTGCACCGATCGATCGGTAAATATTTTCGATCGATCGAGACGCGAATTTTTGAAAATCTTATCTTTCATAATTGAAAGATTTTTTTTTTCGGGGGATTAAACGGAGGATCTCTTCCATTCCAAAAAATATCTTAGATCAGACGAAAATCTCGACGAAAAATCAACCCTAGCCGCCGCCTAGCCGCCGAAGGAGATCCCGGAGCAAGCCATCTTCCTCCGTTCTTCGTCCGAGCTTGAGCCAACCGATTCCGGAGTGCAAGGAGGAGCAAGAGAAGAAATCACGGTGCAACGCACGGATTCATTCCAGCCGTTTATCGTATTTCTAAACTTTGATTTATTTTATTTTCATTTTCATTTGATGTTTTTGAGGTCGATAGACAATTAAACTCTTATGTATTTGATTTGAATTAAATCTAGTTTATTTTATTGAGATTTAGTATCATTGTGTTTGATTTATTGATTCAATTGTGTTTGAGTGTATTGATTCCTATTGTTCATGAATTAATTGCTTGTTTAGATCACAGCCTAGCTAACTTTGATTGATTCTGAGAGTTATAACCGAGATCGAGAGATAACATTATAGCACGCTCTATTAATTCATGAAGTATGTTTAAGATTGAGATCGAGAGATGAAATCACATACGTGAGAACTTTGAATCGAGAGATTTAGAGTAACGAGGTTTTGACGATTTATGCAATATTGAATTAGTAAATAGGTACACGAGAGTGACTTGTTCTAGTTTGATATTAGTTTCTTTACAGCTCGAGAGAGTGTATTGAATAACAGCGAAAACCTTTCACCTTTAAAATCAATTGATTGATAATTTGCTTATTCAGATGAATTATTAAAGATTACACAGTTGAACGAAGAGCTTGATAAATTTCTCGAGCGAATTACCTTTGCATATCTGGAACCATTCATTTTATTGTTTCTTGTTTAATTTTCGTTCCTTAGTTTAAGTGTGCACTAGTAATCACCTTCTTTAATCGTAGGCTAAATATAATTTTGCTAGTCTTATTTGGTACTTATACATTAGTCCCTGTGGATTCGACAACCTTTACTTGCATTTCACTATACTAAAACTTGACAACCGTGCACTTGCGGTAGAATCGCTTCACACTACACTTTGAAATATTTTCTGTTTAAAAATAAAGCGGTCAAGTTTTTGGCGCCGTTGCCGGGGACTAATCTGTTTAATATCATACGAGATTAGTTAATTGTAATTTAGCCAAAAAAAATTTATTATTGCGTTTTTGTTTTTTGTTTTTCTTTCTTTTGTTGATCTTTGTTAATAATTTTGTATTTTTTTTTTGTTGTTGTCTCCTCTGATTCAGTACAGGAACCACTTCTATAGTGCATGCTTAGAAGAGAAGAGCCCATTCTCGAGCCGTTTGATCCAGAAATAGAGAGAACTCTGCTAAGAAGGTTACGAGAAGCTCGAGCAATGGCTGACAATAATGAAGCACAGAACCCAAGATCAATGATGGACTTTGCACAACCGGCATTTCATGGATCTTTATCCAGTATCACAAGGCCGACGATTCAAGCAAACAACTTTGAGATCAAGCCGGCGATTATCCAAATGATACAGCATTCTTAATGTTTGGGGGAGCTGCCACGGACGATCCGAACAATCACATCTCCAACTTTTTGGAGATCTGTGACACGTTTAAACATAATGGCGTCTCCGACGACGCCATCAGGTTAAGGCTCTTTCCTTTTTCATTACGAGACAAGGCTAAATCATGGTTGAATTCACTACCTGCAGGTTCAATAACAACATGGGAAGGGATGACAAAAGCATTTTTATCGAAGTACTTTCCCCCTTCCAAAACAGCAAAGATGCGGAACGATATCACGACATTTGGGCAGTTCGACCCTGAGACGTTATATGAAGCGTGGGATCGTTTTAAAGAATTGTTGAGGAGATGCCCACACCATGGTCTACCCATATGGCTGTAGGTACAAACTTTCTGTAATGGTTTGTTTTCTGCTAACTGTTCGATGATAGATGCAGCATCTGGGGGATCAATAATGAGGAAGACACCGGAAGAGGCATACAATTTATTGGAGGAAATGGCGTGCAACAGCTACCAGTGGCAGTCAGAGAGGAGCACGCCACAGAAACCTATAGGAGTCCATCAAGTGGATGAGATTACTGCTCTTTCGGCTCAGTTGGAAGCTATGAACCGAAAGATAGACATCATGGGAGCAGCAGCGATGCAAGCTCAAGCTATCTTCTGTGACTTGTGTGGAGGCGGTCATCCGAGCATCGAGTGCCAAGCAGGTAACCCATTCTTGCAAATTAATGAAGTGGTGAATTTTGTAGGTAACAGGCCAACCAACAATCCGTACTCGAACTCATACAACCCGGGGTGGAGGAATCATAACAATTTTAGGTGGTCCAACAAAGAAAATGTGTTAAATCCACAGCTACAACCGGGAGGATCGAATAAACCGAGTATGGAAGAGCTAATAGCCAAGTTCATAGCATCAACTGAAACCAGGATGACCACTCAGGATGCATCAATAAAGATCTTGGAAGTGCAAGTGAGTCAGCTCGCATCATTAATTTCAGGACAACCGCAGGGCACGATATCAATTGGGACAGTGAAGAATCAAAACGAGCAAGCAAAGGCCATTGAATTAAGGAGTGGAAAAGAGCTAAGACCGCAAGCTGAAGAAGAAGAGAGTCATGGAGAGACTTCTGAAGGCAAGGATAAGACTAAGGAAAAGGCAACGGAGAAAGGTAAGAATTCTAACACTACATCAATCACACACACTGATAGGATAGTAATTCCTCCCCCATTTCCCGCAGCATTTAAAAGGGCTAAGATGGATGCAGAATTTGGTAAGTTTCTGGAAGTATTTAAGAAACTGCATATTAATATTCCATTTGCTGATGCTTTACTTCAGATGCCTAGTTATGCTAAGTTTTTGAAGGAAATTTTGTCTAATAAGCGAAAGCTGGGTGAATATGAAACGGTAAGCTTGACAGAGGAGTGCTCAGCAATTGTGCAAAATAAAATGCCTCCAAAGTTAAAAGACCCATGGAGTTTTACTATACCTTGCACCATAGGATCAGTATCTTTTACAAAGTCATTATGTGATTTGGGTGCTAGTATAAATTTAATGTCATTTTCTATTTTCAGGAAGTTGGGGCTAGGAGAGCCAAAACCTACTAAGGTTTCACTACAATTAGCAGATCGATCCATCACATACCCCAGGGGTATCATTGAAGACGTCTTAGTCAAAGTGGATAAATTCATCTTTCCCGTTGATTTTCTGGTACTTGATATGGAAGCAGATTCAGAGACACCACTGATTTTGGGTCGACCATTCTTAGCAACGGGAAAAGCAATAATCGATGTGCAGCAAGGGAAGTTGGTCCTCCGAGTAGGGGAGGATCAAGTTACTTTTAATGTTTTTAAAGCACTTAAACATCCACACGATGAACACATGTGTTTCAATATAGATATTATTGATATTCTGACAGATGATTTGTTGCAAGATACATTCAAGGATAACATGGAAGCATGCCTAGTGGAAGCTGATGAGCAACATTGCAAGGAAGACATCGAGAGTATAGCTGTTATGAACTACACCAGTCCATACATGAAACGAGCCACTGAGAATCTTGGAGAGTTGGGAAAAAGGGATATTAAACCTCAAAAGCCATCAATTGAAGAGTCACCTACTCTTGAGCTCAAACCTCTTCCATCACATCTCAAGTATATTTTCTTAGATGCTGAAAAATCTTTACCAATCATTATTTCTTCGTCTTTGACAGGTGATAATGAGGAAAAGCTTCTGAAAGTCCTTCAGAAGCACAAAAAAACATTTGGATGGAAGATATCAGATATTAAAGAAATTAGCCCATCGATCTCCATGCATAAAATTCTTATGGAGGACACATTCAAGGCCGTGGTTCAACCTCAACGTCGTCTTAATCCAAAAATGCAAGAGGTAGTCAAAGCTGAGGTGATTAAGCTTTTGGACGCAGGTATTATCTATCCTATTTCTGATAGCTCATGGGTAAGTCCTATTCAATGTGTACCAAAGAAGGGAGGTATTACTGTTGTCCCTAATGAGAATAATGAGTTAATACCTACAAGAACAGTCACAGGCTGGAGAGTGTGCATTGATTATAGGAGGTTAAATGATTCCACTCGTAAAGACCATTTTCCCCTTCCCTTCATTGATCAGATGGTAGAAAGGTTAGCAGGGTATGGTTTTTATTACTTTCTAGATGGATATTCGGGATATAACCAAATTGCTATTACACCTGAGGATCAAGAGAAGACCACCTTATGGCACATTTGCATTTCGATGAATGCCATTTGGATTATGTAATGCACCTGCTACCTTTCAAAGATGTATGGTGGCCATATTCCATGACATGATAGAGAAGTTCCTAGAAGTATTCATGGATGATTTTTCTGTGTTTGGTTCTTCTTTTGATTTATGTTTAGCTAACTTGACTTTGGTGTTGGCAAGGTGCGAAGAGACAAATCTTGTACTAAATTGGGAGAAGTGTCACTTTATGGTCCAAGAAGGAATAGTCTTGGGACACAAGATATCTGAGAAGGGTATTGAAGTAGATCGGGCAAAAATTCAAGTGATACAACAACTACCACCACCGACAACAGTGAAAGGAATCCGAAGCTTCTTAGGACATGCGGGATTTTATCGATGTTTCATTAAGGACTTCTCAAAAATTTCTAAACCTTTATCTCATTTGTTAACTAAAGATGCATCTTATGAATTTGATTCTGATTGTATGCAGGCGTTCGAGACACTCAAGGAGAAATTGGTAACTGCACCGGTATTGGTCGCACCTGATTGGTAGTTACCTTTTGAACTAATGTGTGACGCCAGTGACACTGCGGTAGGAGCAGTCTTAGGTCAAAGGAGGAACAAGGTATTTCATACGATTTACTATGCTAGTCGCACTTTAAATGAAGCACGAATTAACTATGCCACCACTGAAAAAGAGCTTCTAGCCATAGTTTTTGCTTTTGATAAGTTTCACTCCTACCTATGTCTTGCTAAAGTTATTGTGTACACCGACCACACTGCACTTAAATACTTACTTGCAAAGAAAGATGCCAAACCACGCTTGATTAGGTGGGTTTTATTATTGCAAGAATTTGACTTGGAGATAAGAGATAAGAAAGGTGTTGAAAATGTGGTTGCAGATCATTTATCGCGAATTGAGAACATGAATGATACAAGTGACAATGAGGTAGTTGAGATTAATGAGAATTTCCCCGATGAGCAATTGTTTAGTGCTGAATTGTTGTGATGTCCGGGGATTATGGTGTTAATCCCGGTGTGGTATTAATCCTTGATGGATTTTTAATTGTGGCAATTAGGAATTAATTGCGGTTTGGCATCTCCCGAGGTTGTTAAATCGGGCATTTGGGATCGTTGGATCCAAAGGATGAGATTGTATCCTCATTTTGGTGAAAAACCTATGTGTTGGGTTTTTGGTGGGACTTGGTGTCCGGGGTGCCTTATGTTGGGGCCAGTCTGGGGATTTGGTGTAGGAGAGAGAGTTTTTGAAAACAGATGATTTTTAATGAATCATGATGTATTTGTGGAAGTATTGGTATTCTGGGGCATTTTCGCTATATATACCAGTTGGACTCGGGATTCCGTCATTTGGAATCCATTCCATTCCTCTCCTCTCCCTCTCTCTCGCCTCTCTCACCCCAAAACCCTTCCCCTCTTTCCCCTTCAATGGAAATCGTTGGGAACACGATTTAGGGGCCGGATTTCTTGAAGAAAAGCTGGTAATCTCCTTCTCCTCTCTTGTAGCTTTGATTTGATTGTAATTTTGTTGAATTTGGTTGAGTTTTGGGTTTGATTTGGTTTGGGTGATTTTGGTGAAAATCATAAAATCTTTTGGGTTTGTTTAATTTGAGTTTAACACCCTTGTTGGAGGTCCTTGGGTGCGGATTTGTTGTGGTTTTGGGTTGGGAGGAGTTGGGGTATGGTTGGTGGGGGTTTCAAGCTCTTAAAAATGGTGATTTTCGGGTTTCAGGGTTCTACCGATCGATCGGTAGGAATTACCGATCGATCGGTCTAATGCCGTAGCGAAATATGAAAAATCTGGGTTCTACCGATCGATCGGTAGCTTCTACCGATCGATCGGTAGGGATGAATAGTGAATTTTTTTTAAAAAAAAAAAAATCTCAAAATTTTTTGGGAGCTTATATGGGTACAATGATGATGTATTTGGGGGTTTGATTCATGCTTGGGTATATGTTGTGTGCTCATAAATAATTGTGAGTTATTTTTTGTGTTAGCACATATTAATCGGGTAACGGGACCAAGGCAAAGTTTGATTTGGACTACGGAATTTTAAGGTACGTATGACGTACGAGCATAACCCTTTAATATAATTGCAATTGTTGAGTGCTTGGTACACTGTATTGCAATGAATGTGTGTGGAAATGCATGATACATGGTATTAGCAATAAACGGAGATTGAAATGCATGGTTTATTGTACTTGCTTCAAAAGTCTATATATGCATAGAGAATCGCATGGTGCCGCTTTTGAGCGAGCAATGATTGGGATGTTGTCGCCTGTGAGCGAACATTGATTATGACGCCGCTGCCATCGAGCATGCGTGGAAATGGAATGCCGCTATTGTAGAGCGAGCAATGAAATAGAGCTATGAAACCATAAGTGAGAAACATGGATTGTCTATATTAACTGTTTAATGATTTGATGTTATTGATTATGACATTGGTATATGGCTCATAGAATTGTTAATCAATGTAATGATTAACTGGCATTTGGGAATTTGATGGTTTCAGTGTTTTGAGAACAGGGACAGTACAGGAAACCTCGGATGAGGATGATGCCATCCAGGGAGTATATTTTGTATTTCATAGCATTTACATTGTTGTTTTGGGATATTGGTATGCTCACCCCGTGTGGGGGCTGTCTCTGTTGGGGCAGGTGGTACAGGTGTAGCAGCAGCTTTGGAGTTGAGCTCGGGCTGTTGATTGAAGTACTTCTAGGATTGAGGTACTAGAGCTGGATGGACAGGCGCTCAGATCCAGAGTTGAGATCGAGTTGCGCTTGAGGGGTGCTTCCAGGATCGAAGCACCAGTAACGGTATCCAGCAGAGTGTTTTATACATTAGATGCACGCTCATTCATTGGGTACTCTTATGTGAGTACATATTACGTGTATATGGAATGTATAAGCGGGCTACGGCTCTTCTCTGTTCATTTATGGTTTGCACGCAGTTAGATATAGAATTGCTAAATGAACTAAGAGTATGTTAGTGTATTATGAGGGTGCATGCTATATGGATAATCATGGTTGGGGAATTTGAATATTATGTGGTTTAAATGCAAGAAATTTTCTGGATAGCAAATGGTGTTGCACTTGCATGTGGTTTTTCCCCGATAGTATGATCATATGCACCAATGATATGACTTAATACACTAATAACGGGTTAAGGGCACGGGGGTCCTTACATTAGTGGTATCAGAGCAGTGGTTAGCTCTTTGGGGCTGTTGAAGGCCTGGAACATGCTGATATGGATGGGTAGCACATATTTATGCATGATAGTAGTTAGTATTGTGTGGCACAACTATTTTGCTTATGTGCATTTGTGATATGTGATCATAGTGAAACGATTATATGTCATGACATCTATAGAATCATAATATAACATGTTGATTATGATTGTGAGTTGTGACACAGGGACAACCAAGTGGAGCATTTTGCAATGCATCGGGATACGGGAAGTACTTTGTACTCGTAGTTTATGCATTTACTCATTATAATCATAATGTGGGGAATATGGATTATCGTATGCTCATGGTTTGGGATTGTTCCTGTAGGGACACTATGACGCGAAAGGCTAAGGCCATGGTTGAAAGACACGAAACGGTAACCTGCATTTTATATACATCATGGAATTATGCATTGTGGTTGCATGTGTACATGTAGTGATGATTTTAATGCTTTGCCGCCAAATGTTGAAGCGAGGGGTGGGAGTGCCGCATGTCGCATTTGAGCGAGGTGCATTAAAATGCACTCATGATGATGTATGTTGGAATATGGATTATGCTTTGTGATGCAGGTATGGATGAAATACTTGGTGAATATCCCATGAGTCATTGTTATGGGTGAGTGATGATTTTAAATGCTTACCGCTATTTATTGTTTTGTGCCGCTAAAATGTGAAGCGAGGGGTGGGAGCGCCGCATGTCACATTGAAGCGTGGTTATCATATGAGGCGAGGAAAGAATATTTGCCGCTAAAATGTGAAGCGAGGGGTGGGAGCGCCGCATGTCCATTTAAGCGAGGTTATTCTATGCCGCCTATATGTGAAGCGAGGGGTGGGAGTACCGCATGTTTTATTTGAGCGAGGGGCATTAAAATACACTACCGTGACAATGACTAGGGATCGGCTATTCTTTGGCGATGGTTCATGCCGCCAGGTATATTGATAGCGACGGTTCATTCCGCTATATTGATTGGCGATGGTTCATGCCGCCAGGTATATTGATAGCGACGGTTCATTCCGCTACACTGATTGGCGATGGTTCATGCCGCCAGGTATATTGATAGCGATGGTTCATTCCGCTATATTGATTGGCGATGGTTCATGCCGCCAGGTATATTGATAGCGACGGTTCATTCCGCTATATTGATTGGCGATGGTTCATGCCGCCAGGTATATTGATAGCGATGGTTCATTCCGCTATATTGATTGGCGATGGTTCTTGCCGCCGGATATATTGATAGCGATGTCTCATTCCGCTATTCTATTGGCGATGGTTCATGCCACCGGGTATTCTATTGACGATGATTCGTGCCATCGGATATTACATAACGACGGGTCATTCCGCTGATTCTATAGCGATGAGTTATACCGCTATGTGTGTAGCGCTGGATTATGTCGCCTACGAGCGATGGGTGCTACTTGTGTACCGCTAGTGGACGATGGATACAGGTATTCCGCTATCTTGATAGCGATGAGGTATGGCATATTACTTTTGTTAGCATTATTGTGGATACTACGTGTTGCTATGTACTGTCATATGTTTGACGATGTTAATTGGATGTCATATGTTGACATATGCCGTCACGGGATGACGATGACATAGTTGATGTTCTATGTAGACGTGTAGCGTCGTTTTGATGATTAATACATTTATGTTATGTATTGAGTTGTATGGTTTGAGTGCCTTTGGTGGGCACATGGTAGTGTCTGGGTCACTAGTTGACGAGACCATTATGCCGAGCAAGTTGCTCGAAGAATTATTGGGTGCACCGTACAGGGATTGTACCGCAACACATATTTGGAGTATATATTGTTCGAGTAATGATATCCTTGGGTATACTCGCTGGTTTGGCTTAGGCCAAGTGATTGGTGGTAAGAGTAGTCATTGAGGAAACTACTCGCTTGTTGTTGTGATCTGCGGTAGGCGTGGTCACACCCACCCTGAGGGTGTGGGATAGTCCTAATGGATTAGGATTGCTTCGTGGTTGAGCAAGGACACTGGGATGTCCATTATGCTTTGGTTTTAGAGAAATATTGGGTGATGACCCACTCCTCTAAATGGATGATACGGTATGGTATACAGGGTGAAACATGTGAGACGTTGGTAGGCTTGGTATGAGCCTTTGGAGGCAGCGCTTGTTAGCCAGATATCGTGGCAATGTTATAGCGTGCTTTTGATAGCCATTATACTGCTCGTTGGATTCGAGTTCAGTGAATCGTATGATGATACGATGAGGACTTTTGGTAGACTCTTGTAGTCCCCTTGTGGCATGATAATTGAGGCAGGGAATACCTCACGGAGACGTTTATACGTCAAATGTTTTAAGAGACTTATTTTGGGACAACTCAATTTTGTTGGAAATACCAACGTGAGCGTCGACAAGTCGTTGTTAGCTCTGGTTGAGCATCTTTGCATATGGTATGCGACGTAAGTCACAATTGTAATTGTGTAGTATAGTTAATGGAGTGACACTACTATATGGACTTTATCTCTTGGAGAGATTTGGGTTGTACTGTCATGGAGGCAGCTAGTTTTGGTTGAGGGTTGATCGTGAATCAACCAGGGTAAGCCCTACTAGTGTTGGACTAGGTAATGGCTTCGTGCTTCCAGTGAGACGTTCGAGGAGACGTCTCTGGAGTGATGCTCGAGTGTGGAGTACTATGGCAATAGTACAGGGCATCGTTGTTTGAGTATACATGGCGTATACGAGTTTCGATTTGATGATAGTGGCTTCGATGCACTATTCTGAACCAATTGCATATTTTGATTCCGAAATATATGTTGGTATGTATATCCAGTTTTTCCGGACGGTGGTTCGAGGTTGGAGGGTCATGGATTCATGACATTATCCTTGTGAGAAAGGCAGTGTTGATATACCCGCCGGTTGAATCTTTTGGGAGATTCAATGCTTTGGTTGTGTGGTGTTGATGTTGAAATCACACCCTTTGGCTTTGGTCTGTCGACCACCATTCTCCGTGGAGTGAGAATGATCGAGGTTTGACAGCAGATTTTGGGACTTTGGGTATGCTTGGAGATACCCGAGTCTATTGCTTTGAGTGTGCCTGTTGTGTTGGTGCTTAGGCATGTATACCCGTGTGTGTATACGAATGCCAACTCTATTTTGTTCCTTGTTGAACGTCGGATTAGTGTGTTTGGTTTGATGAATCTCCGGTGGGAGATTGTGGCAATTTGAGATTGGTAATCTCGATGGCACGATGTATTCCGAGGAATAATCGTGAGGTCCGTTTTACTTCCCGTGAGGAGGGATTGTCGTGTTTTGGAACCATGGTAGTTCTTGTTGGATAATTCGATAGCCTTCCTGTTTTAGGATTGTTGACTCCCAGGATAAATGAAGGATGGCCAGGATTCGGATTTGTTTAGTGTCACGGTTGACACGTGTTTGGGAATGCAATTGTTTGTCTTGCATGTCCCCTGTGGAACTTGAGACATTGTGGAGTCTCGATAGTGTGTTTTGGACCAAGATGGGATTTCTTGGAACACCTTGTTTTAGACTTCTGTGGTGATGTGTTTTGTTTGGATTAGTGACCGTGGTTTACCCGATCCGGATTGCAAGAGGTGCAACTAGTCCTTTGGAGGAGATGATCGGGAAAGCGAAACCGGATTTTTCCGGGAGTATACTGATTGTATACTAGTGGTTCCCATCTTAACGATGTGTGTTAAGCATCGTGGGCGAGTGGTGGATATCATTAAGAGATATCTATGTTAGAACCAATGGGGTTTTGATTGATTTGCAGTCATGTGGACTGACTTCCGGGACGATTCACGTCGAGGTATGTTGTTATCTTTCGGGTTTATATTGGTTTTGGCATTTGCTCTATTGTAGAGCTTGATGCGAGATTGGTGTTCTCGCAGTTAGTGATTCGATCCTATTGCGGTCCAGAATCGGGGTTGTGGCTTTACCTTGTTTGTGTAGTCCTGGTGCTACGTAGAGTATGCCGGTGCAAATTTCGAGGACGAAATTTTATTAGTGGGGGATAATTGTGATGTCCGGGGATTATGGTGTTAATCCCGGTGTGGTATTAATCCTTGATGGATTTTTAATTGTGGCAATTAGGAATTAATTGCGGTTTGGCATCTCCCGAGGTTGTTAAATCGGGCATTTGGGATCGTTGGATCCAAAGGATGAGATTGTATCCTCATTTTGGTGAAAAACCTATGTGTTGGGTTTTTGGTGGGACTTGGTGTCCGGGGTGCCTTATGTTGGGGCCAGTCTGGGGATTTGGTGTAGGAGAGAGAGTTTTTGAAAACAGATGATTTTTAATGAATCTGATGTATTTGTGGAAGTATTGGTATTCTGGGGCATTTTCGCTATATATACCAGTTGGACTCGGGATTCCGTCATTTGGAATCCATTCCATTCCTCTCCTCTCCCTCTCTCTCGCCTCTCTCACCCCAAAACCCTTCCCCTCTTTCCCCTTCAATGGAAATCGTTGGGAACACGATTTAGGGGCCGGATTTCTTGAAGAAAAGCTGGTAATCTCCTTCTCCTCTCTTGTAGCTTTGATTTGATTGTAATTTTGTTGAATTTGGTTGAGTTTTGGGTTTGATTTGGTTTGGGTGATTTTGGTGAAAATCATAAAATCTTTTGGGTTTGTTTAATTTGAGTTTAACACCCTTGTTGGAGGTCCTTGGGTGCGGATTTGTTGTGGTTTTGGGTTGGGAGGAGTTGGGGTATGGTTGGTGGGGGTTTCAAGCTCTTAAAAATGGTGATTTTCGGGTTTCAGGGTTCTACCGATCGATCGGTAGGAGTTACCGATCGATCGGTCTAATGCCGTAGCGAAATATGAAAAATCTGGGTTCTACCGATCGATCGGTAGCTTCTACCGATCGATCGGTAGGGATGAATAGTAAATTTTTTTTAAAAAAAAAAAAAAATCTCAAAATTTTTTGGGAGCTTATATGGGTACATTGATGATGTATTTGGGGGTTTGATTCATGCTTGGGTATATGTTGTGTGCTCATAAATAATTGTGAGTTATTTTGTGTGTTACACATATTAATCGGGTAACGGGACCAAGGCAAAGTTTGATTCGGACTACGGAATTTTAAGGTACGTATGACGTACGAGCATAACCCTTTAATATAATTGCAATTGTTGAGTGCTTGGTACACTGTATTGCAATGAATGTGTGTGGAAATGCATGACACATGGTATTAGCAATAAACGGAGATTGAAATGCATGGTTTATTGTACTTGCTTCAAAAGTCTATATATGCATAGAGAATCGCATGGTGCCGCTTTTGAGCGAGCAATGATTGGGATGTTGTCGCCTGTGAGCGAACATTGATTATGACGCCGCTGCCATCGAGCATGCGTGGAAATGGAATGCCGCTATTGTAGAGCGAGCAATGAAATAGAGCTATGAAACCATAAGTGAGAAACGTGGATTGTCTATATTAACTGTTTAATGATTTGATGTTATTGATTATGACATTGGTATATGGCTCATAGAATTGTTAATCAATGTAATGATTAACTGGCATTTGGGAATTTGATGGTTTCAGTGTTTTGAGAACAGGGACAGTACAGGAAACCCCGGATGAGGATGATGCCATCCAGGGAGTATATTTTGTATTTCATAGCATTTACATTGTTGTAAATTATGAATTGTATTGTTGTGATTATTGGATTGGGATATTGGTATGCTCACCCCGTGTGGGGGCTGTCTCTGTTGGGGCAGGTGGTACAGGTGTAGCAGCAGCTTTGGAGTTGAGCTCGGGATGTTGATTGAAGTACTTCTAGGATTGAGGTACTAGAGCTGGATGGACAGGCGCTCAGATCCAGAGTTGAGATCGAGTTGCGCTTGAGGGGTGCTTCCAGGATCGAAGCACCAGTAACGGTATCCAGCAGGGTGTTTTATACATTAGATGCACGCTCATTCATTGGGTACTCTTATGTGAGTACATATTACGTGTATATGGAATGTATAAGCGGGCTACGGCTCTTCTCTGTTCATTTATGGTTTGCACGCAATTAGATATAGAATTGCTAAATGAACTAAGAGTATGTTAGTGTATTATGAGGGTGCATGCTATATGGATAATCATGGTTGGGGAATTTGAATATTATGTGGTTTAAATGCAAGAAAGTTTCTGGATAGCAAATGGTGTTGCACTTGCATGTGGTTTTTTCCCCGATAGTATGATCATATGCACCAATGATATGACTTAATACACTAATAACGGGTTAAGGGCACGGGGGTCCTTACAATTGTTACCTTGGTATGCACAGTGTAAGGACCCCAAGCCCTTAACCCTTAATTAGTGTATTAATCATTATGTGTGGCACATGCTTTCAATAAAATCAATCGGGAAACTCAGATGATACTTTACCATTGAATGGCAACTACAAAATTTCTTTAATACTCAATGTTATAAGATCATCATTCTAACAACATATAGACTCACCGAGTTCGCCCATTACCATCCCCTTTTTGCCACTTTTTACATTGTGGACTTTTATAAAAATTTGGGCAGAGTCTCCCCATAAATTGAGCTATCCCAAAACAAAAGCACATCACATAATATAATTCCCGGCCAGGGAATACACAATACTCAACAGACAGAACACAAAGTAAATTCCCAGCCAGGGAAGACACCACACATAAGACGACAAAAGTGGGTTTCAACACCCACATAATACACTAACGACTCTCATATCATTAGCAATTCTACCCTTAATTTGCAACATATAATGAAAGAGAGAAAGGCTCATGCCATTATATACAACCCATATACAAGTATAATCGTGCTCACATGCGAGCATCATAAATGTGTATATAACCCTCGGGTGTATATAAGTACTCTGTACGATACCGTGCTCCATCAAGCCCTGGTACCACGATCCTGGAAGTACATCCAATCAACAGCTCGAGCTAACTCCAAAACCATCGATGTACCTGTTCACCTGCCCCAACTGAGACAGCCCCCAACGGGGTGAGCATACCAATACACAAATCTCATAATCACAATAATGAAATTCATAATTTACAACACAAGTAAATATTAATGAATTTTAAATGATACTCCCTGGATGGCAACGTCCTCATCCGGGATTCCGTGTACTGTCCCTGTTCTCACAATCATCAAACTCATCAAATCTCAAAAATCAGTAAATCAACACATTGATTTAACTCATAGCATGCCTGGTTCTCAAGTATCAATAATTAATGATTCCAAATTCATTATACATACAAATATAGATATCTCGATATCTAATACTGATTTTCAACTTTGCTACCAATCACAGATAGCTCAAATGCCTAGCATTTATTTTACCAATTCTCCATTATACTTAGACATCTCACATGTCTTTAATGAATACATGATTCCACGATCATTCTCAGGCATCTCAAATGCCCCACAATAGTCATATAAACCCAGTACCCCATATCTGATGTAAGGTTATACTACTCTAGTATTACGCACACTTGTGGCAGCGATGTCAAGACTAGGTCGTTCCATAGTCATTTCAACACATATATATATAGCCATACCCACATCCATCTAATGCAATTAAGACACATTATGCATTTCACAAATGCTCTTATATAAAGTAATGCTCGTACGTCGCACGTACCTTAATCTTCGAAGTCCGAGCCAAACCTTGCTCGAGTTCCATGCTCCGAGGAACGATGTGCTAACACGATAAATAATTCACAATTATTTACGAACATGCAACCCATGCTCAAGCACACCCATAACCCTCAAAAATATTGTCAACACACGACAATTAACCATTATCGAAAATTGCTCAAGAACTCCCCACAAATTTTCGAACCTTCACAACACAAATCGAACCCAAACTAAGCACCACAAATCATCTAAAACATGAATTAATCGATTACTAACAAGAATCATCACCCCTTTCCAAAAACCCCCAAAAATTCGGACCCTAACCCACGCACACAGCATGAAATTGAACCATTAAGCAACAATTTTTCGAACCATTAAAGTCTGAAATTTTCAACTCAACATCAGCTCAAAAACGCCCCAAAAACATCGGAAGAAAAGCCCCAAAAACGTACCAAAAATCGAGCCCCAAAATCGGACGAATTCCAGTTTCGAACCCTACGCTTTTCTGGCAAATCCGAGCTCAAATCGCGACCAAACTTCGAATTGTTGGTATGGGGAGGAGCGCCTGGAAGAGACGAAGCCGACGGTGGGTCGGACGCGCCGAACGGCGGCGGGCGAAGCGCGTTTGTGCGCGGGGGTCAAAGGGGATCGGGAAACTCGCGGACGCAGGGAGAGAGAAGCAAGGTGAGGAAATGGTTCCGATAATTAAAATCTCGGGTTCAACTGGTATTTATAGCAAAAATACCCCGAAATACTAATAGCCCCACAAATACATCATGATTCATTAAAAATCATCTGTTTTCAAAAATTCTCTCTCTAACTCAAAAACCCCCTACTGGTGCCCACACAAAGCACCCGAGATTCCGAGTCACACTAAAAACCCAACTCTTAGATTTTTCACCGTAATGAGAATACAATCTCAACCTCGGCATCCAACAATCCCAACTACCCAAATAAATGAGCCCAGAAGGCCCAACACCGCGATTAAACTCCAAGTCGCCACGTAAAACAACTTTAGGGGTTATTAACACTCCGGAATTAACATCCATAATCTCTGGTCATCACAATATCCCCCACTAAAAGAATTTCGTCCTCAAAATTAGCGCCGGTGTATCACGTAACCAGGCTACACAACAACATGAAGCCATAACCTCGATTCTTAACCATATCAGAATCGTCTTAATAAACGCGAGGATACTTACCTCACATCAAACTCTGAAACAGAGCGACATATCAAAACCAACATATCACCCAAGAGGCAAAACGTACCTCGATGCGGTTCATCCCAAAAGTCAGTCCCTCGTGACTGCAAAACAACCAATACTTACGACCGTAGATCGGACAGTCATCCTTAGTTCTAATACAACTAGTAAGAACGCATCCTGAATGACACCTCAACCGTGAGAACGTTGACCTCGTGTCAAACTCTGGAGTGGAATAGACTTCCAAATCCATCATAACGTCTAAGAGCGTCAGCACAACTCAACGCTAACAATCCAAAAGCAGTTAGTCAACTGAAACTGCAAGGATTCGAATTGCTCCCGATTCTATCGTAGATATCATCCAATGACATCTCTATCATGACTCACGATGTCTAACATACATCGTTACGAGGGAAACATTAGTATACCACAGTGTACACATACCAAACTGGTTTCCACTTTCAAACCTCCTCCATCGAATGAGTAGTCGCATCATTGCAACTCAATTTGGGCAACTCACGGCCACAGATTCACACAAAAGACATCTCACAAGATGTCCACCTCCGGATAACCCAAGAATCACATCCTGATCATAAATAAACCATCGAGACTCCACAGAGTTCAAATTCTGAAAGGACATGCAATAAACCCATGGCATCCTCAACGCTTGTGTCGACAGTTACACCCAACCAATCCGAATTCCTGCCATCCCTTGATAATCCTAGGATTTAACAATCCAAACTTGGGAAGGCTATCGCATAACTCGGAGGAAAACGCCAATAAGGAAATACCTTAACCCACATAAGATAATCCCTCCTCAAAGGGAGTCAACTAACTTCATGATTATTCCTCGTAATTTATCGTGCCATGGAGATTCCCAATCTCAAGGTGCTCAATATCTCTCATCAGAGATTTAACCATCCAAAAGTAGCATAACTCTATGCTTGACAAAAAGGAAATCAAAAACTAGCATTACATGCATACTCAATGCACTTGGCTCGGGTATCTCCAACATACCCCTAAGCCCCAAACACAACTGTCAATTCTGAGTCATTCCCATGCAGTGGAGAATGATAATTGACGATCAACAACACGGCGTGATTTCCAAAATCAACACCACACGTACCAATTTACCGAATCTTTCAAAGATTCCCAAATAGATATTATACTACCTCCTTCCCCCACAAGGGAAGTGCTATCGAACTCGAGATCCACTAGTCTCTAACCACCGTTCGAAAAAACTGGATACAATAACACCCATTGCATCCCAAATACACGGATTCCCCAGATCGAGTCAACAACGACTTGATGACTCTCTTGTTGGTACTTCAACATTATGAGCTGTCCCAGACAAGTCTCACCAAGATTCAACATCAACGTATACGCGTTTCAGTGAGGCATGCACAACCTCAACCTCAAATGACGTGGTGACTACTAGAGTCCACCACAATCCACATCGTATCACTTTACGATTTGCCAAACATGGTTCCAACGAGCAGTATCATGGCCCCAACAAGCACACTATATCATCACTACGATATCTGGCTAGCAAAGTGCTGTCTCCATAGGTTCATATCAAGTCCACCAACAAACCATATGTTCCATCTCGGTATGCCATACTGTACAAACCGTTAGAGTAATGGGTCATCGCCCAACATATCTCTAAAATACCAAGCACAATAGACAACCCGGTGTCCTTGTTCACTTATGATGCAATCATAATCCAATAAGATTTATCCCACACCCTCAGGGTGGGTGCAACCACGTCTACCCTACGTCACAACACAAGCGAGTAGTTTTCTCAATGACTACTCTTACCACCAATCACTTGGCCCTAGCCAAACCAACGAGCATACCCAAGGGTATCATTGCTCGACAAATATTTACCTCTATAACATGATGTGCTACATTTACCGGTACAATACATCCAATACTCCACCGAGCAAACCTGCTCGGCAAAAAGGTCTCGTCAACTAGTGACCCAGACTCTACCATGTGCTCACCATCGGCACTCAAACCATACAACCAAATACATAACATAAATGTATTAACCATTAAAACGACGCTACACGTCTACATAGAACATCCACTATGTCATTGTCATCCCGTGACGGTACCTGTCAACATATGACTTTGAAACAATATAATAATATTGTCGACTCGTGACAGTATATGTCGATACACGACGTCTATAATCTCATCGTCAAACACATGACAGCATAAGTAAATCAACACATGATATCCACCATAGTGCTAAATAAACAGTGATATGCCATACCTCATTGCTAACAATATAGCGGCATACCTGTCTCCGTCATCCAACAGTGGTACGCAATCAGCACCCATCGCTCGTAGGTGGCGTAATCCAGCGTCATGTGCATAGCGGCATAACCCGTCGCTATAAAATCAGGGGCATAATCCCTCGTTATAGAGTCAGCGGCATAAAACTTCGCTATAGACATCTGGCGGCATGAACCATCGCCATAGATGTAGCGGAATGTACCATCGCTATGAATACCCGGCGGCATAAGTCATCGCCAATAGAATAGCGGAATGAGACATCGCTATCAATACCCGGCGGCATAAACCATCGCCAATAGAATAGCGGAATGAGACATCGCTATCAATATATCCGGCGGCAAGAACCATCGCCAATCAATATAGCGGAATGAACCATCGCTATCAATACATCTGGCGGAATGAACCATCGCCAATCAATATAGCGGAATGAACCATCGCTATCAATACATCTGGCGGAATGAACCATCGCCAATCAATATAGCGGAATGAACCATCGCTATCAATATATCCGGCGGAATGAACCATCGCCAATCAATATAGCGGCATGAACCATCGCTATCAATATAGATAATGTGGTTGTTCCGGTCCTGTTATAGCAGCGGAATTTTAGGACCCCTCGCTTCGACATATAGCGGCATCATATGATATCCCTCGCTTCGACAATGACAGCGGCATGTTACCTCGCTTAGACATGACAGCGGCAAATATCATATTACCATCGCTTCATATGACAGCGGCAAGTACCTCCCTCGCTCGAATATAACAACTACCGGAACTTCCACTACCTCCATGTACCTGCATCCAGGTTAATACCACAGTTCACAATATAATGATCGATATCACGTTCCAGTTATAACCACAATATTCCACATTAATCACTAGAATTGTGACTGTTCCGGTCCCAATACAACAGCGGAATTTTAGGACCCCTCGCTTCGACAATGACAGCGGCATGTTACCTCGCTTAGTCATGACAGCGGCAAGTACCTCCCTCGCTCGGAGATAAAGGCTACCGGAACATTCATCAATTCTACCACAATAATCAAACACAACAGTTGATTCCATTATCACAATATATATCACTATCATTTCACATATACCATCACATGTAAGGGTTCACTACCCACGATATACATAATCAAAGGTGTAACACGTTTTACCGTCCGAAGCCCGTACGTCTTACCTTTCCTGATTTCCCTACAAAATCAGATCCCTTAACACATAATACATGAAGGGCCAGACATCACCATTAATGCCATCCCATCTCATGCTACACGATTCCTGCAATCACAATGATTAGCAACACCACTTTTCATATCAAAAAAGCACATAACAACTAGTTGTGTCATACAACATTAATGCCATCATGCATAAATATGTGCTATCAATAACTTCCTAGGCCCTTAACAGCCCCAAAGAGCAACCACTGCTCTGATACCACTAATGTAAGGACCCCAAGCCCTTAACCCTTAATTAGTGTATTAATCATTATGTGTGGCACATGCTTTCAATAAAATCAATCGGGAAACTCAGATGATACTTTACCATTGAATGGCAACTACAAAATTTCTTTAATACTCAATGTTATAAGATCATCATCCTAACAACATATAGACTCATCGAGTTCGCCCATTACCATCCCCTTTTTGCCACTTTTTACATTGTGGACTTTTATAAAAAATTGGGCAGAGTCTCCCCATAAATTGAGCTATCCCAAAACAAAAGCACATCACATAATATAATTCCCGGCCAGGGAATACACAATACTCAACAGAATACAGAACACAAAGTAAATTCCCAGCCAGGGAAGACACCACACATAAGACGACAAAAGTGGGTTTCAACACCCACATAATACACTAACGACTCTCATATCATTAGCAATTCTACCCTTAATTGCATGCAACATATAATGAAAGAGAGAAAGGCTCATGCCATTATATACAACCCATATACAAGTATAATCGTGCTCACATGCGAGCATCATAAATGTGTATATAACCCTCGGGTGTATATAAGTACTCTGTACGATACCGTGCTTCATCAAGCCCTGGTACCACGATCCTGGAAGTACATCCAATCAACAGCTCGAGCTCAACTCCAAAGCCATCGATGTACCTGTTCACCTGCCCCAACAGAGACAGCCCCCAACGGGGTGAGCATACCAATACACAAAATCTCATAATCACAATAATGAAATTCATAATTTACAACACAAGTAAATATTAATGCATTTTAAATGATACTCCCTGGATGGCAACGTCCTCATCCGGGATTCCGTGTACTGTCCCTGTTCTCACAATCATCAAACTCATCAAATCTAAAAAATCAGTCAATCAACACATTGATTTAACTCATAGCATGCCTGGTTCTCAAGTATCAATAATTAATGATTCCAAATTCAGTATACATACAAATATAGATATCTCGATATCTAATACTGATTTTCAACTTTGCTACCAATCACATATAGCTCAAATGCCTAGCACTTATTTTACCAATTCTCCATTATACTTAGACATCTCACATGTCTTATAATGAATACATGATTCCACGATCATTCTCAGGCATCTCAAATGCCCCACAATAGTCATATAAACCCAGTACCCCATATCTCATGTAAGGTTATACTACTCTAGTATTACGCACACTTGTGGCAGCGATGTCAAGACTAGGTCGTTCCATAGTCATTTCAACACATATATATATATAGCCATACCCACATCCATCTAATGCAATTAAAACACATTATGCATTTCACAAATGCTCTTATATAAAGTAATGCGCGTACGTCGCACGTACCTTAATCTCCGAAGTCCGAGCCAAACCGTGCTCGAGTTCCATGCTCCGAGGAACGATGTGCTAACACGATAAATAATTCAAAATTATTTACGAACATGCAACCCATGCTCAAGCACACCCATAACCCTCAAAAATATTGTCAACACACGACAATTAACCATTATCGAAAATTGCTCAAGAACTCCCCACAAATTTTCGAACCTTCACAACACAAATCGAACCCAAACTAAGCACCACAAATCATCTAAAACATGAATTAATCGATTACTAACAAGAATCATCAACCCTTTCCAAAAACCCCCAAAAATTCGAACCCTAACCCACGCACACAGCATGAAATTCGAACCATTAAGCAACAATTTTTCGAACCATTAAAATCTAAAAATTTTGACTCAACATCAGCTCAAAAACGCCCCAAAAACATCGGAAGAAAAGCCCCAAAAACGTACCAAAAATTGAGCCCCAAATCGGACGAATTCCAGTTTCGAACCCTACGCTTTTCTGGCAAATCCGAGCTCAAATCGCGACCAAACTTCGAATTGTTGGTATGGGGAGGAGCGCCTGGAAGAGACGAAGCCGGCGGCGGGTCGGACGTGCCGAACGGCGGCTGGACGGCGGCGGGCGAAGCGCGTTTGTGCGCGGGGGTCAAAGGGGATCGGGAAACTCGCGGACGCGGGGATAGAGAAGCAAGGTGAGGAAATGGTTCCGATAATTAAAATCTCGGGTTCAACTGGTATTTATAGAAAAAATACCCCGAAATACTAATAGCCCCACAAATACATCATGATTCATTAAAAATCATCTGTTTTCAAAAATTCTCTCTCTAACTCAAAAACCCCCTACCGGTGCCCACACAAAGCACCCGAGATTCCGAGTCACACTAAAAACCCAACTCTTAGATTTTTCACCGTAATGAGAATACAATCTCAATCTCGGGATCCAACAATCCCAACTACCCAAATAAATGAGCCCAGAAGGCCCAACACCGCGATTAAACTCCAAGTCGCCACGTAAAACAACTTTAGGGGTTATTAACACTCCGGAATTAACATCCATAATCTCTGGTCATCACACACAGTATGCAAACTATATTGTTAGTGGTATCCTCCCACAAAATCTGAATTTTTATCAAAAGAAAAAATTCTTTTCTGAGGTTAAACATCTTATGTGGGAGGAGCCATATTTGTTCAAAGTTTGTGCAGACAACATCATAAGGCGATGTATTCCCGAGGAGGAGATGCATGATGTCTTGAAGCAATGCCATGATGGAGATACAGGTGGGCATTTTGGAGCTACCAAAACAGCTGCTAAGGTACTTGCTTCTGGGTTTTATTGGCCAACGCTGTATAAGGATACATTCAGGTATGTCTCTTCATGTGATAGATGTCAGAGGGTCGGTAATATTTCAAGGAGGAATGAATTACCATTGATCAATATGCTTGAATGTGAAATTTTTGATGTGTGGGGAATAGATTTCATGGGACCTTTCCCAAGCTCTTGTTCAAATAAATACATACTTGTCGCAGTTGATTATGTGTCAAAGTGGGTAGAGGCAGAAGCTTTGCGCACTAATGATGCTCGAGTGGTTGTACAATTTTTGAAAAGAAAATTTTTTACTCGATTTGGCACCCCTCGAGCAATTATTAGTGATGGTGGCACCCATTTTCGTAACAAACAATTTGAAAAACTTTTGAGTAAATATGGTGTCACCCACAAAGTGTCTTCGCCTTATCATCCACAAACCAGTGGGCAAGTAGAGGTTTCAAATCGAGAGTTGAAGAGGATTTTAGAAAAGACAGTGACTCTAAGCCGAAAGGATTGGTCCTTACGCTTAGATGATGCACTATGGGCTTATAGAACTGCTTTTAAGACACGTATTGGCACATCACCCTATAAGTTGGTATTTGGTAAGGCATGTCACCTCCCTGTTGAACTTGAGCATAAAGCATATTGGGCTTAAATGGTTGAACTTTGACTGTCATGCTGCAGGAGAAAAGCGTCTTCTACAATTGAATGAGATGGAAGAATTCAGGAATCAGGCATATGAGAATGCTAAGATTTACAAAGAGAAAACTAAGAAGTGGCATGATTCTCATATACAAAAAAGGGAATTCAAGGTAGGAGATGCTGTACTCTTGTTCAACTCCAGACTGCGACTCTTTCTAGGCAAACTACGCTCTCGTTGGTCCGGGCCATTCACCATTTCAAAAATCTATCCCTCTGGTGCAATTGAAGTTACCGATCCTAGCAGGGGAACATTTACAGTGAATGGGCAGCGCTTAAAGCATTACCACATGAGCAATGAAGTCCAAACGGTTACCTCTATAGTTTATCTTGACGACTGAGAGAGAGGAGATGACAGTCCAGCTTGGGACTATAAATCAAGAACTCTTTCTTATTCCCTTTGTTTCTTTTTCTTTTTCTTTAGTTTAGTTTTATTGATTTTGTTATTTTGTTTCTTTTGTTTTGTAGCATGAATCCGCGTGTGCTGAAGAGCATCACTACCCAGTTCCTCCTCCGGAGCATGATGAGGACGATGATCAGTGACGATCGTTGTCATGGTATGTGTTTTTGCCATTGCATTTATTTTTTCTTGTTCATTGAGGGCAATGCACATACTAAGTTTGGGGGGGTTTTGAGTATTTGTATATATCTTGTTTTTCGACATTTTGCTACTTGTCTTACTTCTCTACTTGCATGACTGCACGATTTTGTGACTAATTCGTCCTTGAGCATTACCAAAAAAAAAAAAATTTATGAGTGTTAGTCTTGAGGAATGAGGAATTAGATTTGCAACGGTAATACATGATGAAATTATGAGATCCCGATATCTCAAAGATACTAATAGGTGCGATTAAGAGAACTAAACATTCATATGAATAAATCAGAGTAATGAGTCATGTTGATTAACCTGAGCTTAAGAGATACAGTACCAAAAGTTTCAAAAGGAATTTCACAAATTCCTACAAAAGGTACTACACTATAGTCTTACTCTATCACATGTAGAAGCTATACAAAAATTTTCTCTAACATGCTAATCCTGTAGCACTCCTTACAGCTCAACTTTTCAACCCCGACCCGGGTTCTCATCATCAAAAGCACCTACAAAGACAACCCCTAACACATGAGCATAACATAATTCATATACCACAAAATATGAATGTAAGACGTAAATGCATAATCATAAAATACAAAGCACTTCCTGTATTTCCATCGTATTTACAATGCCCATTGGTTGTCCCTGTACCACAATTCATAATCAAAACACTATATGAATATATTGCTTCACCAATAAATGTCATGACATATCATCTCTTTTTCTTGAGTCAGTCATCATCAGTTATTTTAATGCTTCTTCGCTTTACAATCTCATAACAAGCGGTATCTCATCCTCGCTCTTCATACTAGCGGTATCTCATCCTCGCTTAGTATGGTATACCCCGCCTCCATGTGCAAGCGAGCCTCCCCCCTCCCGCTCCACATTTTTAGCGGTCAAGCGTAAGCATTAAAACCTTCACTGTGATCACCCCTGACTCGTGGAATACACCTCTTTATTCCACATCACAATATGCAACAACAATGCATAATATGCAACAACAATGCATAATAACATGTATCATACTCTTAATGCATCACATTGCATTCACCATGTGTCAAATAGACAAACACAAAATACATGTTACCGTTGGGATGCCCGTACGTCGCTTACGTACCTTTCCAAAATGTAGTGTGTTGTGGGACTCTATCCCCTGCGCTGTGTAGCTGTCTGTGAAGGCTCTACACCAGTGTACAACACAATATTAGATGTCTCATTACAATCCAATATCAAATTTAAACAAATTCCACATTTTTTTAAAAAAGGCACTACCGATCGATCGGTCCTCATCACCGATCGATCGGTGAACTGTTTGAATTTTGGAAAAATGCTACGGCTTTTGCCGATCGATCGGTGTTCTTCACCGATCGATCGGTCGCTCTGTTTCAGCCCAGATTTCCGGAAACTGTCTAACACCGATATTCATACATTTCGATCTAACATGTAAGACATACAACATGCCCAAACAAACATGCTAGTAGCTACAATACACTACCCTGAGTGTATTCATATAAGATATATACCCCAAACACAAACCCACATGCATTAAAATCACCCTATAACATCAGTACTCAACCAACTTTTCTGAAAAACAGGGCACTGTCTTCCTTCCCAGATTTTTGAGTACCCACTTTCAAGCAATGAAATCTACCACATAAGTCATGAATTTTGCTCGAATAAAAATGCCAAGGGCTTCACAAGACTACCATGCATATTTTCACATCAAAGGTTTACCAAAACCTAAGCTAACGTGCATGATATCACCTTCATAAAAACACTCCCAACTCATATTTTTCCAGAAAACAGGGCACAACCTTACCCAGATTTTCGAACATCATACTTTACATGCTTATTTCCTCAACATAAAACATGTAATATACATAAGGAAAAATACCGAGAGCTTCATAACAACATCATGTAAGCATTTAAATCGAAGGTTTTAAGAAACCAAATCTAACATGCCATTTTTACACCAACAAAAAGCATGAACTCAACAACTTAAATTCAAAACCAGAACATGGTTTCTCACCCTCTTTTGCTCCGATTTTTGCAAGCTTTCCAAGCAATAAAAATGGTGGATCTCCTCCTTTTCTCACTTATCAGATGTTGGACGAAAAATGGGAGAGAGATGGAGGAGTTTCAGCTATGGAAAGGTGGAGTGGGAGATGGGGCAAGGGGTATGGGCAAGCAGCTGGCAGCTGGCAGCAGGGTATGGGTCAAGGGGGGGTGGTTGAGTGGTGGGTTAAGTGATGTGTTATGTTTTGGTCCCGGTATTTAGCACGATGTATTAAAATATCCTCACATGATATTTTATAGTATTTTCTCAATAAAATACTTCAATTCCCATTTAAATATGCTTTTACCAAAACAAATAACACACACCCCAAATAATCATGCCACAACCCCAACATCCCAACATATAACACATGCACCCTCACATGCATTTCCCAATATCATTAATTCAACACAAGAATTAATACCATAATTTTCACAACAATGATTAATGTTTAAATAACACTTAATCATTTCGGGGATATCACAGAAATTAATCCTCATATAGATAGGAGTCATGAAAATGTTTAACTTGTTTGTATATATCATGTGTTGAGCATATGTCAAAACTAAGGAATAGTTTGAGCACATTTTGAGTCATGATTGAGTGAAGTATGTATTGATTAAAGTGAAAACTTGTGTTAACTATGATTAGTCTTGAGCATCTTAGATAACTCTACAATTTATTTGAAAGCACTTTGAGGCGAAATTTATAATTAGGAACTTGACTTGGAGATGATTTAGGCGATCTTTGAAGAGAAGCTCAATATTATGCAAAAAAAATTGTTGAACTGATTCTATTATACTCTCTTCTTTGCTTCTATCCTACCTTTTCTTTGGAGCCGACACCAAAAGGCCTAACGCTATAAGCTTTAAAGACCTTCTGATCCAAGTCTAGGGAATAATTACAATAGTGGAGAAGTGCTGGATAGTAAATTTGTAGAGTAATTCAAAGTATTCTTGACTTTGAGTTTTCATGGCACATTTTGATCTTAAAGATATGTACATTATTCATGTTTGACAATAGCACACACGCACGTTCCAATGCTGCGATGTATTGTTTAACTTATGAGAAATTGCTTCTTGTTGAATTTTGAATGACACTTATCGATGTGTAAGTAGGAATTCTGAGTTTTTACGTGTGTTGTAAAGATGATTCATGCATAGTATTAAGTTTAACTCTTCTTTTTGAGCTTATTGCTTGCTCGAGGACGATCAAGTCTAAGTTTGGGGGAGTTGATAGGCTTAGATTTTAAGTGTTTTTAGCTGTAATTTCTTCCCATTTTTCGTACTTTTTCCTGGATGATATTATGCTTTTTGGTGTTTATTTGTTTGTTTCAGGAAAATAGGTCAGAAGTGGAAGAAATGAGCTAAAATGAAGAAAACGGGCGAAATTGAGGCGAAAAAGATATCAAATGAAGAAGTTGGATTTTTCGAAGTCTCGATCGATCGAGATTAATTCTCGATCGATCGAGCCAGGCAGAGTGTTGAGCATCAAATTATTCAAAGCACCGATCGATCGAGATTTTGTCTCGATCGATCGATCGAGGCAGAGACTTCAGCAACAAATTTTGAGAATTGTCGATCGATCGGAAATATACTTCGATCGCAACACACGGATTCATTCCAGCCGTTTATCGTATTTCTAAACTTTGATTTATTTTATTTTCATTTTCATTTGATGTTTTTGAGGTCGAGAGACAATTAAACTCTTATGTATTTGATTTAAATCTAGTTTATTTTATTGAGATTTAGTATCATTGTGTTTGATTTATTGATTCAACTGTGTTTGAGTGTATTGATTCCTATTGTTCATGAATTAATTGCTTGTTAAGATCAAAGCCTAGCTAACTTTAATTGATTCTGAGAGTTATAACCGAGATCGAGAGATAACGTTATAGCATGCTCTATTAATTCATGAAGTATGTTTAAGATTGAGATCGAGAGATGAAATCACATACGTGAGAACTTTGAATCGAGAGATTTAGAGTAACGAGGTTTTGACGATTTATGCAATATTGAATTAGTAAATAGGTGCACGAGAGTGACTTGTTCTAGTTTGATATTAGTTTCTTTACAGCTCGAGAGAGTGTATTGAATAACAGCGAAAACCTTTCACCTTTAAAATCAATTGATTGATAATTTGCTTATTTAGATGAATCATTAAAGATTACACAGTTGAACGAAGAGCTTGATAAATTTCTCGAGCGAATTACCTTTGCATATCCGGAACCATTCATTTTATTGTTTCTTGTTTAATTTTCGTTCCTTAGTTTAAGTGTGCACTAGTTAATCACCTTCTTTAATCGTAGGCTAAATATAATTTTGCTAGTCTTATTTGGTACTTATACATTAGTCCCTGTGGATTCGACAACCTTTACTTGCATTTCACTATACTAAAACTTGACAACCGTGCACTTGCGGTAGAATCACTTCACACTACACTTTGAAATATTTTCTGTTTAAAAATAAAGCGGTCAGAGTAGATCATTTTTGGTGGACGAGTGATCGCGTGATCAACAAAACCCTGTTTTTAGCTGTCAATGCCATGGACATAGCTCTGCTCCAGTTTGTTGTAATTCACTCCAAATATGGATGTGAGACGAAATAATCAAGGATGATCTCTGTTTTTCAAATAGAAAGGACTACTGGAATTCTCAAAATTATTTAGATCATTGGAAGAAGAAGCATTCGAATTTTGATTCGAAGCTTGATTTCTTGATTGATTTTCTTTCACCATTTGAAATTAACAGAGTCTAGCGCTCTGATACCATATTAGAAGATAATCATGCAAAACATGCAATTGAATCTAGAGTTCATGATCAAATAATGAAGCTTTACACTTCAATGTGTCAGTTAAGCAACCGAAATTACAACTACTATTTATACTAATGCCAAATTACAAAGAAAATTGAATGGAAATAAAGAGTGTTTCATGAAATAGCATTTTTAATATTGAGCATTTGAAATTTCATAAACAAATATGTGTTCATATTTATCTTATGTTTGTTTATTTATGTTTATATTGATTTATTATTTTAACTTAATCAGTTTAGAGCACACAAAATCAAAACTATATAATAAATTAATTAATGTAACAAAAAATATTACCATCTTGAATTTGATAAACGTCATACATTTAAAAAAATTTACGGGCCAACAGCTGATCCGACACATAACATGGGCCAAAACTAATGGCCCAGCAGACACCGTCTGCCCGTTTTGACATCTTTCATCTCTGATTGCTATGATGGGAAACCGGTGGCTGCGAGGTGGCAAATATGCTCCACCACTCTTTTGATCTCATCAAATATCTTCACTATTTTGATGTGAAATTTGCCTGCCATTTCTCGCTAAATGGGTTTCAGATTAAACCTCAAATGGGGTGGTCTCTCTGTTCAATCCCCTCTATCAACAAATTCTTCATCTTTTCCTTCTTCGTATCCCTGTCAGTATTCTGATTTCTTTGAACCTTTTTTTTTATTGCTTTCAGCTTTCCTTGATCATACTGTTTTGGTTACTAGCAGAAAATACTTGTTATTTCGCAAAATTGGTTGCTTTGAATTCCTATTTGGGATGGAGATTTGCAAGAAAAATCACTCTTTGATTTTATCATATTGATTGCTTTGCATTCCTATTTGGGATTAATGAGCTTTATCTTTACATTTTATATCGGAGTTTCTCTGCAAAAATCAATAGTATGATGCACAATTTCTTAGCTTTAATTGTTAAAGTTGATAATAGAGTCTTAGGATATTGGGCTGCCTTTAATCATGTTAAAGATTGTAGCTTTGAAACACTAAATTGGTTTCGTTGGTTGAAAATGACATCCAGGGTTGGGTATTATCTCTGGACCGTCTAGATAAGATCTTTTATGTTGTTGTTAGTCGTGAGGATGGTTAGGTGATAGCTTGACAATTTGATACTCTAAAGTCTAAAGTAGTATTGTGAGTTATGTTACACAACTTTTAGAGGTGGTGGATGATTATGCATTATCTTAAATTTGTGAACTTTGATTTTCTCTGTAATTTCATTTTATTCATCCCGCCTCCAACTGACACAAGCATGCGATCCACCACAATCTCTAGTCATGAATTTGAATGTGCTTTTTAATAATATTGTGTTCAAATTGTTTAGGTAGATGGAAAGATAGTTCCAATCTATTGGCTAGTTTGTCCACGGCATCACTCATATATCGGGAGACTGAGACGTTCGGTGATACTTCCCGAGCACAAGTATGTTCTTCTTCTTCAGTGGTTCTGGAGAATTTTTACTCAGGAACTGGAGAACTAAAGGTTACTTTTGTTTCTTTAACCTTGTTTGAATAATTGAATGAGGATTGTGAATGGGATTGTGAAATGAACTCTTCTATCTCTTTTTGGCTTCAACTATTTTGTATTTCCTTGAATTCCTGATGATTTAGATGGCAATTGTGAAGGGGTCTGATGATTGTTTATATGGTTTAATTAATGATGATTTCCAGATATCGAACAAAGAAGATGCATCCGCATATGTTTCGAGCTTTCAAGCCACCCAAACATCCTGGTTCAAGTTGTTGATGAAAAATATTGATACGTTGGAGGACATGTTTGCTGCAACTGATGTGGTAAGGTTGGAAGGAGATATTCTAAAGCAGTTAGAAAGGTTCGGTGCTCTAAGATATTTCCATGCATGTCTATCCAGGACCCTCCAGTCCACACCGTCCGAGCTTGTTGAAGAAACTAGTGTAAATAATTCTGTGACTGACCATTCGAACAAACTGATTTTTTCATCTGGAAGAAAAGAATTCAGAAAGTCAAGAAGAAAACGAATATCGGTAAAGGAAAGTGGCTGTTCAATGCAAGACTTTGACTTAGAAACTGTTTCAAATGTTATTGAGCCTCCTAAATTAATAAGACAATCACGGTCAAGAAATAAAATACAGAAGGGCGCTAGGAATGAGGCAGAGTTATCTAGTAGCGTTAAGGTTGTTTTCAGTTTTGTCATAAGAACTTACTTAACTTTGCCAAAGAAAAAAACCCATCTTACCGTTGTTATTGTAACACAACAGTTGGTTGCTGAATTGGAAAAAATCAGGTTGATGTTGGAGGAGGAAACCGGTGAAGTTGTTGCCTTGAGTAGCTGGGCTGAAGCCACTGGAGTTAAAAAGAAAGACTTGCTGCACCATTTGCATTACGGTTGGCATTGCATGGATGAACTTGTAAGAAGTACACGTTCCTTGGTTTTGTTCATTGCAAGAAACTATCGGGGACTTGGAGTGTCCTTTGACGATCTGATTCAGGTTTGTCAACCGAATGATCTTATATTGCGTTATTATTCTCCAAAAGGAATTGTTTTTTTCTTACTATCAGCATCCATTGTAAAATATCATTTAGGCATTCAAGCCATCATTTGAATTTTAGATTTTCGAGCCTTCTTTTAGTCTGTTTGATAAAATTTATTCCCTGTTTCTATACTTGTAGTCCACCTATTTCCTTGAGTTCCATGATAAGATTTTATTCAGAGCTAGAGAATGAAAGAACACGCAGAATTTTGAGTTCTGCACTGTGCATTGGTCTTTTAAGGAATTTTTTCTTATTGACTGACATATGAATGCAATTCTTCAATTATTGCATCTTATACACATGTGACGACAAATTAAGAAACTCAGTAAGGCACGTGATGTGGAGTAAATTTTCATGCTAATTATCTTCATTTTCTTGTCTAATTTTAACTTGTTTGTCGCGATTTTCACAGGCAGGAAGCTTAGGTGTCTTGCAAGGTGCTGCAAGGTTCGACAAATCAAGAGGATACAAATTTTCGACTTATGTCCAATATTGGATAAGGAAATCTATGTCTTCATTGATAGCAAGACATGGTAGAGGGATCAGACTTCCTGTATGTCCATTCTTTTCTGTTGTGACTATTTTCCATTCGATAATTTATACATAAAATATTTCAAACAGCAGAAGAAAAGAACAAAAAATTACCCATTCTTGTGGTGATCTGCAGTGCACATTAAGCAAAAGGATAAATAGAATACAAAAGGCACGAAGATCCCTTAGCATCAGCAACGGGAAATATCCTGATGATCAAGAAATTGCCAAGTTCATTGGCCTATCTGTAGCCAAAATCAAGTCAGTTAGCGAATGTCTGAGAGTTGTGGGATCCATCGATCAGAAACTCCGAGATGGAATCAATATCAAATATCTGGTGAGATGCTTAAGATTTCTAACCATTCATATCATATTGTTGTGAACTAATTACCATGCAAAATATCCACTTGGCCTCAACTTTCGAATGCATTTACTGCTTTTATTGTTTATTTGTGGAATCTTGCGATGAAGTTTACTTAGTACACAAATCTAGATATGTTCTAAGCACAATAATCGTGTTGTCAATTTGTTGTTATGAAGCTATTGAATTTTAAAACTGTAGAAATATACTTAGTAAAGAGAGGATGCTACACAACATAGGATTTACATGGTTTAGCCATAAATGCCTAGATGCTACAACCATCACACAATGTTCAGGGGCTTTAATTTTATTAATTTATTTTTGGATTACAATCTCACTTTCGTTTATGTGTGAAATATAGGGATAACTATGATAGTGGATATTTTTTATGACCAACTAAATTACAATAAAATCATAAATCGTACTTATAATGGTATATAATATGATTTGGGAATAAATTCTTTGAATTACAAAGATATGATATGCCATATTTTACACTCTAATCGAAAAAGACAGTTCGTCGACATGTAGAGTAGATTTTTACCAAGTGTTTTGCTCGATACTTGGATAGTAAATGTCTTGTAAGTTTTGGAATAATCAACCACAGTCTTTTGATTAATGGGGTTTATTTATTTTACGTTTTCAAACTTTTTTCCAGGAAGTTACACCGGATTCATCAATAACAAATCCAGAAGAGGCTGTGATAAGGCACCATATGGTAAATGATTTGTACACTCTTCTTAGTGGCTTGCAACCAAGAGAGATTCAAGTGCTAATGCTAAGATTTGGACTCAAAGATTGTCAACGAAAATCGCTCGAGGAAATCGGGGTGTTGTTTGGTGTTAGCAAAGAGTGGATAAGGAAAATAGAGAGGGGAGCTTTGACAAAATTAAGGAATGGGGATAGTCTCAAACTTTTGAGCTATTATGTGCATATAAGTCATCTTTCCCAGAATTCACAGGCTTAGTTTTCTTTGTGACCAACATCTGTATATGCTTTCGTTCAGTGACTTCAGTTGGATAAAGTTATTTCTTTTCAAATGCAAAGCTACACACATGAGTAATGTATTTGCACTTTGAGTGCAAACGTGTTTTCAGTTTGTGTGTAATTTTATAAACTCGTTATAAAAAGCATCAATTGTTTATAATTTTACTATATGGTTTTTAGGATTTTCAAATGGAATGCAACATATAAATAACTGTTTCTTTTTGCCTGAATTTTCGCTCATATTTAAAATGTCCAATAAATGCAATAAAAATCATGCGTGTGTATATATATACACACACACATTAAGGGAGCACCAATTATAGATTTTTTATTAGTTTATATGACTCATCGTTTCCAAAGAAACCAATTCTATATCATGTTATGTTAGGTTGTGTTTGAATGGATAAATTTTATTTGAGTTGATGGATTTGATTTGAGAATGGATTTAAAACTTGGATTTGAAATGACACATATTTTAGATGCATTTTAAATCTATCACAATTACTATTACATTTACATAAATTAGTAAATGGTGGATTTGACACACCCAATATGAATCCATCCAAACAATTAAATAAATTTAAAATCAATGATTTTAAAAGAGCTTCAAATCCATCGATTCAAATTAGTGTATTTATATTTTGATTTGCATAGAGTTATCTTTATAACTTTCTAAAATATGACTCACTCCAATAACGGAATGAAATAAATACTAACACTATCTTTGGTTGTGTTTTTAAGTTAAGGCTATGCTTGTTTTCATTTCTAGTATGTAATTATTCATCTTTATAAAAATATATATAATAACATTACTACTCATTTTCATTTTTTTCCCCTTTTCTAAGAACTAATTTTCATGTTTCAAAATAGCCATACTTTTATTTAAAATTTTCACACTTTTCAAACACTACAAAAAAATTTCAAATTATAAATATGTCACATACTATTAAAATCTCAATCTGTAGACAAAATTCAAACGATTCGATTATTACTATACGAAACATATGCTCATTTTCTGATTCAATTTTAAAATCTCACGTAATGTTTTGGAAGATAATGTTGGAAAATTGATGTATTCTTAGTTCTATCTTTTAAAGAAAATATTTTTTTACCGTGCATGTTATGTTGTTAAGAATTTGTTGGGTTAATGACATGATAACATGTATATTTATTAATTTAATTTAATGTTTGTGAGATATTTTAAATTTTTAAAATAAAATAGAAATATGATATAATAATAAACTATTTTTCTTGAGAAGTTGAATTTGAAATTATAAATTTAAAATTGAGATAAAATATTTTTAAGAAAATATTTTTATGCAAGTTGTTCTTGGATAAAAGATTCCAAATATTGTCTTGGTTGCTCAAAAATAAATATTCTTACACTTCGAAAACAAAATCAATCATACTCCGAGGGGCCGTTTGTTTATGATTTTGAAACGAAGATATTTCTTTTCAAATGCAAAGCAACACACGTATTTGTATAGTGTGTGATTTTTACACTTAATTTGATTAGGGGTGTTTTTATAGTGATTCCTGGAAAATATTACGCTTTTTTATATATATTTGTATATTTCAGGAATCTAGATCCAAATGCATAAAAGTTGAGGAAATAGGCTAAAATGGTGAAAAATAACCAAACCGCTCATACACGAAAAAGGAGGGATGAAAGTACAAAATGTTGAAAATCAGACTCGCGATCGATCGGTAATATCAGGCGATCGATCGCCTCAGAACAGTGCACATTCGTGATCGATCGGTAAAGATCAGCGATCGATCGCCGCTTTGGAAATTTTGAAAAATAAAATCAGAATAGTTAGGCGATCGATCGGCACATTGTCGCAATCGATTGCCAAACCTGAAAAACTCGAGATTTCTTTCCTTATCAAGCTATTTTCTGTCCAAAGAATTGAAGACTCCTCTAACACAATATATAGAAGATTTCAGACGAAATTAAGGACTCTTGGCTCATAATAAACCCTACAACAAGCAGCCTCCATCACTCTCATTCATCTCCAACCATCCATACACCATAACCGCTGAAGAGAAGACACATCGGAAGAGACGGGAAGACGGAGCAACGCAAGGAGTCAACGCCTCTTGTTATTTCCGTATTTCTAACTCTAGTTCTATATTTTCATTAGATTTTAATGTTTAAAATGTTGCAAAACATGTTTATGCATTGTTATTTGATGGAGATTGTTGGCTAGGTTTGTTATCAAGACTTAGGGGATCCTTTGTATGAACCCATGATTTCAATTGAATGTTTTGATTGATTCTTATATATTTAAGTGCATAGATATTTGTTCTTCATGCTTTTAAGGGTTTGGCCATCCTTGAATGATAGTAAATTGCAATTGAATTGACCATATGATATTGTAATATGATATAGTGATTTATGCCGTGGATTTCAGACTGATATCGAGAGATTAAGTCAAATACACGTGTGATAGCTATAAATATCTAGTAATCGAAAGCTAGAAGTTTTCATAGGACAACTTACAATATTAATTTTTCAATAACGATATGGGAGTAGCTTATTGCAATGTTATTATTAGATTTGTTATAGACGGACCAAGGTATAATAAGTGCTTTAGGAAAACTAACCACCTTAGATTGTTTGAATTCGATTATTAACTAATAGGCGAATTATGGGGGATTACATAGGTGAACCAAAAGTCTTGATAATTGTTTCTTTTGATTCCTATTCTTATTCATCACTATTTGCTTGGGTTAATTATTGAGTTAATTTGTCACGTTAGTTTAATAATCACAACCAGTTATCGTAGACTATAGTTAAACTAGTGGAGTTTGGTAATTATTCCTAGTCCTCGTGGGATCGACAGTCCGTACTTTTCATATCGTTATACTAAAACTTGGCACCGTGCACTTGCGATACACATTCGCTCACTGAAAAATACTGTGTAAAATAATAGCGATCAAGTTTTTTGCCGTTGCTTGGGACTAGTTTTAATAATATCAAACGAGATTAGTTGACTGTAGTATAGTCATTTTTTTTTATTTCGATTTTTTCTCCCATTCTCTGCTACGCTTCTACTGTTTGTTTCTTGTGTGGATCTTTGCAGGTTGCTATCTCTTGGTGCATGCTAAGGAGTAGCAAGCCTACACTTGAGCCTTTTGACCTCGTGATCGCTATTATTTTAAACAGTATTTTTCAGTGTAGCGATTATGGACCGCAAGTGCACGGTGTCAAGTTTTAGTATAATGCTTTTAAAAGTATGAGTGTCGATGTGAGACCCCGTTATCACATCAAGTTACTAAGGTGCAATTTAGAGAACTAAACATTAATGTGAATATATCAGAGTAACGTATCGTGTTGATTGACCTGAGCTTTAGAGATTACAGTACCAAAATGTTTCAAAAAGGAATAACACAATTCCTACAAAGGCACTACATTATAGTCTTACTCTACCCAGTAGAAGCTATACAAAATTTCTCTAACATGCTAATCCTGTAGCACTCCTTACAGCTCAGCAAATCAACCCCGACCCTGGTTCTCGTCAACAAAAGCACCTACAAAGACAACCCCCCAACACGTGAGCATAAAACAATTCATATTCAACATAATATGAAAGTAAAGCATAAATGCACAATCCTAAATACAAGCACTTCCTGTATTTCCTGCATTTATAACGCCCAATGGTTGTCCCTGTACCATAGTTCATAATAAAACACATTATATGAATGTATGGCTTTACAAATGAATGTCATGACATTTCCTCTTTTTCTTGAGTCAGTCATCATCAGTTATTTTAATGCTTTCTTAATCTCAATCAAGCGGTATCGCATACACGCTTCATCATATGTAAGGACCCCGTATACTTAACCCTTGATTAGTGTATTAATCATTAATGTGTGGCACATGCTTTTAATAAAATTGTTCGGGAAACTCAGATGATACTTTACCATTGAATGGCAATTACAAAATTTTCTTTAACATACAGCGTTATAAGCTCGTCTTCCTAACAACAATAGACTCATAGAGCTCGCCCATTACACCACTTTTTACTTGTGGACTTTTATAAAAATTTGGGCAGAGTCTCCCCATAAATAGAGCTATCCCGAAATAAAAGCACAGCACATAACATAATTCCCGGCCAGGGAAAACATAATACTCATCAGAATACAGTAATGTCAAGTAAATTCCCAGCCAGGGAAGACACCACACACATGACAACAAAAGTGGGTTTCAACACCCACAATACACTAATGACTCTCTTATCATTTAGCAATTCTACCTCTAATTGCATGCAACATGGAATGAAAGAGAGAGAAAGGCTCATGCCTTTACATACAACCCATATACAAGTATAATCTTGCTCACATGCGAGCATCATGAATATGTATATAACCCTCATGGGCGTATGAGTACTATATACGATACCGTGCTTCATCGAGCCCTGGTACCACGATCTTGGGAGTACATCCAATCAACAGCTTGAGCTCATATCCAAAGCCATCGATGTACCTGTTCACCTGCCCCAACAGAGACAGCCCCCAACGGGGTGAGCATACCAATTCCACAATTTCATAATCATAATGACATAATACATAATTTACGAAAATGTAAATATTGTGGAACATATGTGATACTTCCTGGATGGTAATAATCCTGTTCTCAAAACAGATAAATCATCAAATCCTGAATATGCAGTTAATCATCACATTGGTTAACCCTAGCCAGTTCAAATTAACAACATTTCATAACATCTTACTTTAACTAGCAATAATTAGCAACATTTCATAACATCATTTCATAACATCATTTCATAACATCATTTCATAACATCTTTTCATAACATCATTTCATAACATCTTTTCATAACATCTTTTCATAACATCATTTCGTAACATCTTTTCCATAACATCTTTTCATAACATCATTTCATAACATCTTACTTTATCTAGCAATTATCATAATTCTAGATATCATATTGGTATTTCCTTAACTTCCGATACTGGTTAATCACTTCTCTGATTAACTACGTCTCTGTTCCTATTATTACCAATAGGGAATAAAATACAGATATCCTAGATATCTAATCAAATACCACATTTTCATTTCTTACTTCAAGGTAACGTCATACTATGGGTGTTTGCTCCGTAGCAATCACACCTCATCATTGGCTCGCTTCATAGCGGCACTGAACATTCCACTATGTGAATCAACATATCGTAACCGAGTCCCGATACCATCATAGCAAAGCATTTAATGTATTTTAGATCATGCATCGTACTTGTAAAACATCATTTAAACTATGCTCGTACGCTAAACGTACCTTAAATCCTCGAAGTCCGAGCCAAACCTTGCTCGAGTTCCATGCCCCGAGGAACGACGTGCTAAAACGATAAATAATTCACAATTATTTACGAACATGTAACCCATGCTCAAGCACATTCATAACCCTCAAAATATTGTCAACACACGACAATTAACCTTTAAAAAGACCCGGGGCAGGGTACATGCAGGGAGGGAAAACGAATGCGATATATCGAAAAATTGCCCAAGAACACCTTCAATAATTCGAACCTTAGCATCACAATTTGAACCCAACCAAGCATCATAAATTATCTAAAACATGTAATAAATGATCCCTAACATGAATCATCAACCCATAGCCAAAATCCCCAAAATTCGAAATCAAACCCTCACCAAATTAGGGCAAATTCGAACCATAACATCTTAATTCGATCCCACTTAAGCATCATAATTCATTTAAGCATGAATAAATCGAATCCTAACAAGAATTATCATCCTCATGCCAACAATCCCCAAAATTCGAACATAAAACCCCCACACATCAAGAAATTCGAAACAACATCCTCAAATTCGAACTCAATCCTTAAATTCGAACACAATACCTCCAAATTTAGCAGGGAATAACATGAGAGGGACGAAAAAGAGGTAAAGAACGTTACCCAATCGAAAATCGGAAGGAAAATCGACCAAAATCGATAAACCCTAGAATTTGGGGATCGGCGCACTTCTGTAAAATTCGACTTCAAATCGCGATGAAACTTCAAATTGACGGAGGGGAAATGAGCGCCTGGACGAGACGAAGCCGTGGGTAGGTCGGACGCGCCGAACGGCGGCGGGACGGCGGCGGGCGAAGCGTTTGAAGCGGCGGGGGTGCTGTAGCAGCGGGAGTCGCATCGCGGGAGAGAGGGAGGAAGAATTGGGGCTGAAATGATATTTTTCTTAAAATTCTCGGGTTCAACTTGTATTTATAGCAAAATACCCCGAAAAACTAATAGCCCCACAAATACATCGTGATTCCTTAAAAATCATCTGTTTTCAAAAACTCTCTCTCTAACTCCAAAACCCTCTACCGGTGCTCACATAGCACCCGAGATTCCGAGACACATCAAAAACCCAACTCTTAGGTTTTACACCGTAATGTGAATACAATCTCAACCTCTGGATCCAACGATCCCAACTACCCAAATAAACGAGCCCAGAAGGCCCAACATCTCGATTAAACTCCAAATCGCCACGTAAAACCACTTTAGGGATTATTAACACTACGGGATTAACACCTATAATCCCTGGTCATCACAATATCCCCCACTAAAAGAATTTCGTCCTCGAAATTAGCACTGGTGTATCACGTAACACCCAGGCTACACAACAACATGAAGCCATAACCTCGATTCCTGACCATATCAGAATCGTATTAATAAACGCGAGGATGCTTACCTATCATCAAACTCTGAAACAGAGCGACTTACCAAAACCAACATATCACCTAAGAGGCAAAACGTACCTCGATGCGGGTCATCCCAAAAGTCAGTCCCTCATGACTGCAAAACAACCGATACTTACGACTGTAGATCGGACAGTCATCCTGAATGACACCTCAACCGTGAGAACGTTGACCTCGTGTCAAACTCTGGAGTGGAATAGACTTCCAAATCCATCATAACGTCAAAGAGCGTCAGCACAGCTCAACGCTAATAATCCAAAAGCAGTTAGTCAACTGAAACTGTAAGGATTCGAATCGCTCCTGATTCCATCGTAGATTTCATTCCTTGACATCTCTTATCATGACTCACGATGTCCAACATACATCGTTACGAGGGAAACACTAGTATTCCACGGTGTACACATACCAAACCTGGTTTCCACTTTCAAACCTCCTCTATCGAAGGAGCAGTCGCATCATTGCAACTCAAATACATGGATTCTCAGATCGAATCAACGACGACTTGACGACACTCTCGTTGGTACTTCACATCACGAGCTGTCCCAGACAAGTCTCCCCAAGATTTAAACATAAACATATATACGTTTCAGTGAGGCATACTCAACCTCAACTTCAAATGACGTGGTGACTACCAGAGTTCACCACAATCCACTTCGTATCACCTTACGATTTGCCAAACTTGGTTCCAACGAGCAGTATAACGGCTCTAGCAAGCCCATCATGGTGCTGCACACACGCGGCAGACAAACTAATCGCTGTCTCACTAGGTTCACCTCAAACCTACCAATCAGATGGACGTTTCCACACGGCATACCATACCATGGGAAGAACAATCAATAGAGTAGTGGGTCTTTACCCAACATTCCTCCAATGCTGATATACCCTGGACACTTCAATGTCCCCATGTACTTAACATAACCTGATCCTACTCCCTTAGGACCCATCTTACATCCTCATGGGTGGTGTGACCATGTCTACCACATGTCATATCAATAGAAAGCGAGTAATTCCTCCACGATTACTCCTATCGTCAAAAACATGGTCAAAAAGCCAATCCAACGAGCATACCTCAAGGGTATCACCACTCGTAATATGATTGCCTCAAACAATATCTGCGGTACAATCACATGTACAACACATCCATCCATTCCTCGAGCAACCCGCTCGGTATAAGGGTCACGTCAATCGGTGACGCACACACCTCCTTGTGCCCGACACTGGCACCCAAGGCATACAACTGAAAACGTATGCTCAACGCATTGTTCATCGTAACGATGATGCATGTCTAATAAGACATCTCCTACACCATCGTCAACGTCATCCTGTGACGACACATGCCCACTCATGACATCTAAGGTATCGTCAACTAGTGACGATACAAGTCAACAATGACATCTAAATAACCTAGTCAACTCGTGACGGTCCATGTACATCAACATATGTCATCCATCATCATGCTAGTAAATAGTCATAATAAAACATGCATATCAACGCATACCAGCAATAATAATGCTAATAAAATAGCAATATCTCATACCTCATCGCTAACAAGATAGCGGCATACCTATCTCCGTCGCTCCATAATAATACGTAATCAGCACCCATCGCTCGAAGGCGGCCAAAATCCTGTGCTGAATATATAGCGGTACAGTCCATCGCTATAGAATCGACGGCATGATACCTCGTCATATAATAGGTGGCATGAAACCTCGCTATACACCTGAGTATGAATCATCGTCACATAATAGCGAAAAGAGGCATCGTCATCAATACATCTGGCGGAAAGAACCATCGCCAATCAATATAGCGGAATGAGGCATCGCTATCATACATCTGGCAGAAAGAACCATCGCCAATCAATATAGCGGAATGAGGCATCGCTATCATACATCTGGCGGAAAGAACCATCGCCCATCAATATAGCGGAATGAAGCATCGCTATCATACATCTGGCGGAAAGAACCATCGCCCATCAATATAGCGGAATGAGGCATCGCTATCATACATCTGGCGGAAAGAACCATCGCCCATCAATATAGCGGAATGAGGCATCGCTATCATACATCTGGCGGAAAGAACCATCGCCCATCAATATAGCGGAATGAGGCATCGCTATCATACATCTGGCGAAAAGAACCATCACCCATCATCATAAAAGAATGAGTCATCGTAAATCCACATAATAATATCGTATGGCCTCTTACCATATGGGGCACCTTACCCCGTGGCACCTTACCACAATAATATCGCATGGCTACTTACCATGTGGGGCACCTTACCCCGTGGCACCTTACCACAATAACATCGCATGGCTACTTACCATGTGGGGCACCTTACCCCGTGGCACCTTACCACAATAACATCGCATGGCTACTTACCATGTGGGGCACCTTACCCCGTGGCACCTTACCACAATAACATCGCATGGCTACTTACCATGTGGGGCACCTTACCCCGTGGCACCTTACCACAATAACATCGCATGGCTACTTACCATGTGGGGCACCTTACCCCGTGGCACCTTACCACAATATCATCATGTAAACATTATCATATAAGCATCGTATAATAATCATCATAAAAACGTCGTATAAACATCATCATTGTAAACTTATTCCCCATAATCATCATCATAAACATCATATCATATTTACTCATCGTAAACATCATCATAAACTTACTTATCATTATCATCATCATAAACATCTTATCGTCTTTACTTAACGTAAACATCATCATAAACTTACTTATCATTATCATCATCATAAACATCATATCGTCTTTACTTATCGTAAACATCATCATAAACTTACTTATCATAATCATCATCATATAAACATCGTATAAGCCTCATCGTATAAACATCGTATAACATCATCGTATACACATCATCATATAAACATCATCATTTCATCGTGAATACTCATGCAATAAAAGCACAGTTGTAGTATAAGGATGTGTGTTACCGTCCGATGCCCGTACGCGTCTTACGTACTTTCCTTGCTTGAACATTACATGAACAAACGTATTAGTATATTCAATAATAATTGAGACCATACCGAAGTATTCCACCGTCGGTTGTCTACCCAGTCTGTCCTCAGACAATACATCATATCTTTCTTTTCCCTGATTTTCTTCCAAAATCAGATTCCTTGGCACGTAGCATATAGAGTGTTAGACATCGCTATTAATGCCATCCTATCGTGTTCCACACGATTCCTGCAACCACAATGGTTAGCAATACCACTTTTCATATCATATAAGCACATAAACAATTAGCCATGTCGTATAACATTAATGCCATCATGCATAAATATGTGCTATCAATAACTTCCTAGGCCCTCAACAGCCCCAATGAGCAACCACTGCTCTGATACCACTAATGTAAGGACCCCGTATACTTAACCCTTGATTAGTGTATTAATCATTAATGTGTGGCACATGCTTTTAATAAAATTGTTCGGGAAACTCAGATGATACTTTACCATTGAATGGCAATTACAAAATTTTCTTTAACATACAGCGTTATAAGCTCGTCTTCCTAACAACAATAGACTCATAGAGCTCGCCCATTACACCACTTTTTACTTGTGGACTTTTATAAAAATTTGGGCAGAGTCTCCCCATAAATAGAGCTATCCCGAAATAAAAGCACAGCACATAACATAATTCCCGGCCAGGGAAAACATAATACTCATCAGAATACAGTAATGTCAAGTAAATTCCCAGCCAGGGAAGACACCACACACATGACAACAAAAGTGGGTTTCAACACCCACAATACACTAATGACTCTCTTATCATTTAGCAATTCTACCTCTAATTGCATGCAACATGGAATGAAAGAGAGAGAAAGGCTCATGCCTTTACATACAACCCATATACAAGTATAATCTTGCTCACATGCGAGCATCATGAATATGTATATAACCCTCATGGGCGTATGAGTACTTTATACGATACCGTGCTTCATCGAGCCCTGGTACCACGATCCTGGGAGTACATCCAATCAACAGCTTGAGCTCATATCCAAAGCCATCGATGTACCTGTTCACCTGCCCCAACAGAGACAGCCCCCAACGGGGTGAGCATACCAATTCCACAATTTCATAATCATAATGACATAATACATAATTTACGAAAATGTAAATATTGTGGAACATATGTGATACTTCCTGGATGGTATCACCCTCATCATAGCGTACTCCTGTAATAATCCTGTTCTCAAAACAGATAAATCATCAAATCCTGAATATGCAGTTAATCATCACATTGGTTAACCCTAGCCAGTTCAAATTAACAACATTTCATAACATCTTACTTTAACTAGCAATGATTAGCAACATTTCATAACATCATTTCATAACATCATTTCATAACATCTTTTCATAACATCATTTCATAACATCTTTTCATAACATCTTTTCATAACATCATTTCGTAACATCTTTTCATAACATCTTTTCATAACATCATTTCATAACATCTTACTTTATCTAGCAATTATCATAATTCTAGATATCATATTGGTATTTCCTTAACTTCCGATACTGGTTAATCACTTCTCTGATTAACTACGTCTCTGTTCCTATTATTACCAATAGGGAATAAAATACAGATATCCTAGATATCTAATCAAATACCACATTTTCATTTCTTACTTCAAGGTAACGTCATACTATGGGTGTTTGCTCCGTAGCAATCACACCTCATCATTGGCTCGCTTCATAGCGGCACTGAACATTCCACTATGTGAATCAACATATCGTAACCGAGTCCCGATACCATCATAGCAAAGCATTTCATGTATTTTAGATCATACATCGTACTTGTAAAACATCATTTAAACTATGCTCGTACGCTAAATGTACCTTAAATACTCGAAGTCCGAGCCAAACCTTGGTAAGTGGGTCACGAAATCCATAGACACGTGTTGCCACTTCCACTCGGGTATTTCCAAACTTCTCAGTTCACCTCCAGGCCTCTGCCTCTCAGCCTTCACCTGCTGACAAATCAAACAGCGCTTGACAAATGAGGTGACATCTTGTTTCATACGCCTCCACCAGAACTGGCTGCGTAAATCCTTATACATCTTCTTCCCTCCTGGGTGGACACTCATCCTACTGCAATGAGCTCGCTGTAATAAACCCTGACGCAACTCAGGTGCATCTGGAACCACCCATCTATCACCAAGTCTCAGAGAACCGTCCTCAGCCACTCTGAATCTCGACGGCTGGCCTGAATGAACCACTAATATCCATCTCTGAACCTCTGTATCGGTCCCCTGAGCCTTCCTGATGTGATCATAGATAACAGGCTCAGCTAGCAAGGTCAAAACCTGTACTGGTGAAGAGGATACATCATAATCAAAACCCAAATGGCAGTAGGAGCCAAACATAGCTGATAGAGACATAGCATCCTCTGCTGTGCTCCTCACCTTCCGACTCAAAGCGTCGGCTGTCAAATTTGCCTTCCGCGGGTGATATTCGATTTCACAGTCGTAGTCTTTCAGCAGGTCCATCCATCTTCTCTGCCTCATGTTTAACTCAGCCTGTGTAAACAAGAACTTCAGGCTCTTGTGATCAGTGAAGATGGTGAATGAGGTACCATATAAGTAGTGTCGCCATATCTTCAAGGCGAACACTATAGCTACCAACTCCAGATCATGGACTGGATACCTCGTCTCATGTGGCTTCAACTGTCTCGAAGCATAAGCCACTACATGTCTGTCCTGCATCAGTACGCACCCTAATCCCTGTAGCGATGCGTCGGTATAAATAACAAATCCTTTGTTCTCCTTGGGAATCACTAGAACGGGTGCAGTAGTCAGCCTGTGCTTCAATTCCCTGAAACTCTGCTCACAAGCCTCTGTCCAACAGAATGGGACTCCCTTCTGAGTCAGCTGTGTAAGTGGCTTGGCGACCTTTGAGAAACCCTCGACGAAACGTCGATAATAGCCAGCCAGACCAAGAAAACTTCAAATCTCACTGACTGAAGTAGGGGCAGACCAGTCCATAACTGCCTCTATCTTCCTTGGGTCTACTGATATCCCCTCTCGTGATATGATATGACCCAATAATGCAACACTGCTCAGCCAAAACTCACACTTGCTGAGTTTGGCGTATAACTGATGATCCCTGAGGATCTGGAGTACTATCCTCAGATGATTGGCATGATCCTCCTCATTCTTTGAATAGACCAGGATGTCATCAATGAACACGATTACAAACTGATCGAGGTACTCTTGAAATACCCTGTTCATCAAGCTCATAAAAGTAGCAGGGGCATTCGTCACCCCGAATGGCATCACCAAGAACTCATAGTGCCCATACCGAGTTCTAAAAGCCGTCTTTTGGACATCACCAGCTCTAACCCGCACTTGATGATAGCCTGACCTCAAGTCTATCTTGGAGTAAACCTCTGTACCCTGAAGCTGGTCGAACAGATCATCAATCCTCGGAAGTGGATATCTGTTCTTCACTGTGACCTTGTTCAATTGCCTATAGTCAATGCACAGACGCATTGATCCATCTTTTTTTTTCACGAACAAGACTGGTGCACCTCAAGGCGATACACTAGGACGAATGTATCCCTTGTCGAGGAGCTCCTGCAACTGTACCTTCAGTTCCCTCAGCTCTGCCGGTGCCATCCTATAAGGAGCACGGGATATAGCAGAAGTCCCTGGCAGCAGTTCAATAGCAAATTCCACATCCCTGACAGGCGGAAATCCCGGAATCTCATCTGGGAACACATCAATAAACTCCGCCACAACCGGAATATCCTCAGCTCTTACTTCCTTCTCGTCTGATGCATCCACTGGATAGATAAGGTAGCCCGTGTGGCCGCGTTCCAATAACCGCGCCATCTTAACCGCTGATATTACCGGAATCTTTGGACGAGAGTCGTCCCCATAAAAGATCCACTGAAACCCCTAATCAGACAGAAAACGTACAATCCTCTGCCGGCAGTCTACCACAGCTCGGTATCTGCTCAACACATCTATGCCGATAATACAGTCAAAGTCTGCCATCTCTAACTGAATCAGATCGGCCCTCAGATTATTGCCCTCAAAATAAATGAGGCAATCAGACAATAGCCGATCCGCAATCACATGCTTCCCCGTGGGTGTTGAGACCATAAGAGGCGTGGGTAACAGAGACGAGCACAAACGGTGTCCCTCCACAAAAGCAGTAGATACAAAAGAATGGGAAGCACCTGTATCTATCAATATAAGTGCAGGGTACGTAAATAAATGGCACGTACCAGCAATGACCTCCTCTGGGGCTGCCTCAGCCTGCTCCCTGGTCAGCGCATACACCTGTCCCTGCGGCGGTCCTGCCGTCTGACCTCCCTGTGGTCGTGGTGCGAACTGCTGTCTCTGTGGTGCCCTCCCAGCATCAAACATCGGCCTATTCGGCCCTGAGACTGTCTGACCTGCCCGATTGGGGCAACCTCGAGCAAAGTGGCCCACCTTGCCACAGACATAGCAACCCGGACAGTCCCGTGACAAATGCCATCCCCCACAGTTGCTACACTTGCTTCCCACAGTCTTGCTCCCTTGTGTGGGTCCCTTATTGTTCTGCTTCTGACCCTGAGACTTCTTCCCACTAAATTTGGAAGATGATGAGGCTCCACGAGCCTTGAACTGATCCCCTCGTGGCCTCAGACTATCAGTAGCAGGCCTCTGTGGTGGTACTGAAGGGGGTACAACATCCTTGTACGCGTCCACCGCAATCTCCGCTAACTCTGCCCGTGTCAGGGCGTCATCAAATGAACTGGGGTTGTTGGAGATAACCCTATCAAATAGTTCTGGCTTTAATCCCTTCATAAAGTTCCTCATCTTTGCATGGCTGCTGACAGCAATATGAGGTACATACCTCAGCAGTGAGGAATACTGCATAGCATAGTCCGACACTGACATGCTACCCTGCTTCAAAGCATTGAACTCGTCTTCCTTTAACTGTCTGGCAGCAGCCGAGAAATACCGGTTAAGGAACCGGGTCCGGAATACAGTCCAGTCAACTGCCACACCTAGAGCTCTCAGCTCCATCACCGTGGTCTTCCACCACATAGCAGGCTTCTTAGCCATCTGAAACTCGGCTAACCTTAGCCAGGCCGTGCGTGCACAGGGTGCAGTCACAAGTATCTGCTCTATCCGTTCTAACCACTCCTCAGCTACTTCACCAGACTCAATCCCCTCAAACATGGGCGGATGGAAACTCAGAAACTGCTTCAAACTGAGCTCCCCTGGCAGTAACATCTGTACACTGGGCTCCACGCCCACAGCAGGTGGTGGTAGAGGATTCGGCGGAGCAATACTGGCATTCCTACTGTCCATATCCCCTATCTCCTCATTGGGGTTCTCCGGATTAATCTCAGCCATGCTGTAACACAAGAGTTAACAAAATACCAAAAGCAGTTCATAATATAAGCCGTTAGATAACAAGAGTATCATATTCAAAGCCTGTTAGTATAACACTTATACAACCATATGCATCACATGCATAAGCATGCCCAAATGAATACCTAGCCAACTTGTCTCTAAAGGCTACACTTCACTCTTCCCTGGTTATCGAACCACTGCTCTGATACCACTAAATTTGAGACCCCGTTATCACATCAAGTTACTAAGGTGCAATTTAGAGAACTAAACATTCATGTGAATATATCAGAGTAACGTATCGTGTTGATTGACCTGAGCTTTAGAGATTACAGTACCAAAATGTTTCAAAAAGGAATAACACAATTCCTACAAAGGCACTACATTATAGTCTTACTCTACCCAGTAGAAGCTATACAAAATTTCTCTAACATGCTAATCCTGTAGCACTCCTTACAGCTCAGCAAATCAACCCCGACCCTGGTTCTCGTCAACAAAAGCACCTACAAAGACAACTCCCCAACACGTGAGCATAAAACAATTCATATTCAACATAATATGAAAGTAAAGCATAAATGCACAATCCTAAATACAAGCACTTCCTGTATTTCCTGCATTTATAACGCCCAATGGTTGTCCCTGTACCATAGTTCATAATAAAACACATTATATGAATGTATGGCTTTACAAATGAATGTCATGACATTTCCTCTTTTTCTTGAGTCAGTCATCATCAGTTATTTTAATGCTTTCTTAATCTCAATCAAGCGGTATCGCATACACGCTTCATCATACTAGCGGTATCTCTTCCTCGCTTAGTATGGTATACCTCGCCTCCATGTGCCAGCGAGCCTCCCCCCACCCGCTCCACATGCGCAGCGGTAAAGCATAAGCATTAAAACCTTAACTGTGATCGCCCTGACTCGTGGAATACACCTCTTTATCCCACATCACAATATGCAACAACAATGCATAATATGCAACACAATGCATAATAACATGTATCATAATCTTAATGCATCACATTGCATTCATCATGCGTCACACAGACAAACATAAGTACATGTTACCGTTGGGATGCCCGTACGTCGCTTACGTACCTTTCCAAAATGTGGTGTGTTGCAGGACTCTATCCCCTGCGCTGTGTAGCTACCTGTGAAGGCTCTACACCAGTGTACAACACAATATTAGATGTCTCATTACAATCCAATATCAAAACTTTAACAAAATATAACAAATTATATTTTTCAACATTCTGGGTCTCTCGATCGATCGGCCCCTCTTCCCGATCGATCGAGAAGACTCCTAAAAACAAAACCAAGATTCTGCCCCGCTCGATCGATCGAGAATAATGCCGATCGATCGAGATGCTCTGTTCGAGAAATGCCAACCCAGAATTCTCGAACACCTGAAATCACACCCTTAAATCCAACATGTAAGACATACAACATGCCCAAAACAACATGCTATTAGTTACAACACACTACCCTGAGTGTATTCATACCAAAATCACATCCCAAACATAAGCCCATATGCATAAACGACGACCATTTACACAAGTACTCGATCATCTTTTCGGAAACAGGGCAACACATTTTTATTTCCAGATTTCCTGAGTACTTCATTTCATGCTATAACAACTATCACATATAACATAAAGCATGCTCGAACAAACATGCCAAGGGCTTTACAAAACTACCATGCATAAACTCAAATCGAAGGTTCACCACAAACCCTTCTAACACGCATGGTACCACCTCCTCAAAATCACTCCCTAACCATATTTTCCCAGAAAAACAGGGCATACACCTACCCAGATTTCCGAACACCCTTCTTTACATGCTTATATCCTCAACATAAAACATGCAACATGCTCAAGGAAAAATACAGAGAGCCTCACAATAACACCATAAAAGCATTTAAATCAAAGGTTTCAAGAAACCTAATCTAACATGCCGTTTTCTCGCCACCTAAAAACATGTACTCCAACAAGTTTAAAACAAAAACAGAGCATGGTTTCTCACCCTACTTTGCTCCGATTTTTGAAGGGTTTCCCGGCGATGAAAAGGGGCAAGCTCCTCAGATTATTGCTTAGCAAGTGCTGGTGAGGAATTGGGAGAGAAGGGTCGAGATTTGGGATGGCTGAGAGTGGTCAAATGATTGAGCCAAGTGGGGTGTAAAGTCAGCAAGTGTACAGGTTGATTGGCATGGGTTGGGAGGTGGTTGGGTATTGGGTGGTTTGATGTGTTATGTTTTGGTCCCGGTATTTAGCACGATGTATAAAAATATCCCCACATGATATTTATAGTATTTTCTCAATAAAATACTTCAATTCCCATTAACATGCTTTACCCAAAACAACAACACATACCCCAAAAACCCAACATATATCACATGCGCCCTGAAATGAAACTCCCCAATAATACTAATCCAAACCCATGAATTAATACCCAAATCATCATAATTTAACTCAAATGATTAACATCACAATAATCATTTCGGGGATATCACAGTCGAACCCACGAGGACTAGGAAATAATTATCAAACTCCACTAGTTTAACTATATTTAGTCTACGATAACCGGTTGTGATTATAACGTGACAAATTGACTCAATATGTAACCCAAACAATCAATGGTGAATAAGATTAATAATCAAAAGAAACAATTATCAAGACTTTCGGTTCACCTATGTAATCCCCCATAATTTGCCTATTAGTTAATAATCGAATTCAAACAATCTAAGGTGACGAGTTTTCCAAATTTATCTACTATACTCTCTCGAGTTATATTAAACCTAATATCAAATTGCAGTAAGTCACTCTCGCGTACTTATTTAACAACACAATATTGTATTAAGATCCGTGAAAACTTCTAGCTTTCGATTACAAGATATCTATAGCTATCACACGTGTATTTGACTTCATCTCTCGATATCAGTCTGAAATCCACGGCATAAATCACTATATCGAATCACAATTTTAACTCTCGATCTCGATTGTAATTTAAATATCATTCAAGGATGTCAAAACCCTTAAAATCATGAAGAACAATGATCTATGCACTTAGATAATAAGAATCAATCAAAAACATTCAATTAAAATCATGGGTTCATACAAAGGATCCCCTAAGTCTTGATAACAAATCTAGCCAACAATCTCCATCAAATAACAATGCATAAACATGTTTTGCAACATTCTAAACATTAAAATCTAATGAAAATATAGAACTAGAGTTAGAAATACGGAAATAACGAGAGGCGTTGACTCCTTGCGTTGCTCCGTCGTCCCGTCTCTTCCGATGCCTCTCTCTTCTTCAATGGTTATGGTGTATGGATAGTTGGAGAGGATGATGAGTGATGGAGGTTGTGTATTGTAGGTCAAAAGTGAGCCAAAAAGTCCCAAAAACGTCCATGATAATCCATATTTATGGTAGGAGGAGTTTCACCAAGTTTGGACACCAAATAACCAAGATGGAAACAAAATCCCGAATTTTCGAGTCGAGGCGATTGATTGCCTCAAATGAGGCGATGGGTCGCCTCTTGCTACTGCCTGGAGGCGATCGATTGACTCATTTGAGGCGATCGGTCGCCTCCTCTATTTTCTGCAAATTACGATTTTGCCCCTCCTTTTCCAGGTTTGCTCAGTTTGGTCCTTTTTCATCATTTTAAGCCTATTTCCTCCACTTTTATGCATTTGGCCCTGGATTCCTGAAATATACAAATATAAACCAAAAAGAGTAATATTTTCCAAGAATCACTACAAAAACGCCCCTAATCTTATATCAAATTAAGTGTAAAAATCACATTTATCAACTCCCCCAAACTTAAACGTGATCGTCTCGAGCAATAAATAAGATCAAACAGTCAAGTTCAACATTGAAGATTCAAATAAACCAATTCATAGTCAATCATGTAGCTCAGATATCTCACTTACTGACAAACAAAAATAAATCAGAAAGTTTAACAAGTTGTGTTTTCTCCTAGATCAAACAACATGTCTCCGAGTCATAACGTGCGTGTGTGCTATTGTCACCTTCAAGTTCCATGCAAATTTCATAGATCAAATCATGCTAGTCAATGAAAAGTAAGATTATCCTTGAGCACCTCATAGTCCTATTTTCAAACACTTCCCCACTAATGTAGCCACTCCCTAGACTTGGATCAATAGGTCTTTTTAAGCTTGTAGCGTTAGGCCTAGGTGTTTGGCTTCAAAGAAAGGATATGATAGCACAAAGAAGAGAGTATACGCATGTAATGTTTATATTGTTAGCACAACTTGAGCTTCTCTTCTTTTTCTCTTTTAGCCTTGGCCACTTTGGGTCTTAATTAGATATATATATATATATTTTTTCAAGGCTTTATCTATCTTTTTCTTTTCTCATTCATCATTTTTTATTTCAATAATAGCTCATCAAAATATGGCAATTTATGTGCATCTAATGAGGTTCATTATACTCCCTTTAGGTAAGGATGAATTCTTTCAATTTAGGCTCATAATGGTAGGTATAATGAGTAGCCAAAAAATTATTGAATGGGGGCTAATAGTATGTTAAACATACTCCATTCTTTTTCAATTAGGCTCAAATTTGGATACTAGAGATTGATATATACATGGTAAGCTTGAAAGGCTCAAACGGTCCAAAGATAGCCTAGAACATCTCCTAATCAAGTTCATGACTATAAAATTTCGCCTTGAAGTGTCATCATCAAATAGTTTCTAAGGTACTCTAAGATGCTCAAAACCATTCATCAAGTTCACAAAAATTTTCACTACTACAAGTGCAATTCACAAGATTGTGACTCAAATGTGCTCAAAATATCCTTAATCTTTGACATGCTACTCAAAAGAAGATATTCACAAACAAGTTTTACAATCATCAAAACTTAAGTTGACATGCAAAGTGAGACTAATATCATCATGGAATAGAGACCACTATAATGATTTATTCTTATCTTACTAATTGAACTCATTTTCAAGAAAAAATTTGTTGGTGCTCAATAAACGATCAATTTCCAAATAAGAAGCATGACACAGTAATGCACTCCCCCAAACTTAATTCATGCATTGTCCTCAATGTAATAGGCATGAAAAATGAGACAAAGCATTTACCGTTGACAACGACCATCAGCGATCGTTGTCCAATTCCTCGTCAGCTCTTGGGCTTAGTGTTGGACAGATCACAGCACACATGGAGTCTCACCAAAATCAAAAACAAAAACAAAAACAAACCAAAATAAACTAAAACAAAGCAAAGGGATAGGAAAGAGTTCTTGATTTATAGTCCCAAGCTGGACTTTTTACCATTTACGCTCAAGTGTCGCAAGGGCCAGTGGGGGACGATTGTCCATCCTCCATGTGGTAATCTCGTAACCACTTCTCTTTCACAGTGAATAGTCCCCCATGGTCATCTCTCAGTTTGAAGGTGTCGAATGGTAAACATCGACAACTTTGAATGGTCCAGCCCATGGTGCGTCAGACTCCCATGGGAAAAATCTCATCTTTTTTCTATTCATTAATACCGAGTCTCCTACACCAAATTTACCTCTTCTTTGTTGGCCATTCGATGTGACCTCCACCTTCTTCTTACTCTTACATTGCATCACATCAACAGATAGTGTATCAATTATATTGACACTAAAACATCAGTGCTCAGTGCGTGTACTGTTCACAACTTTGAACATATCATAAGTCACTTGATCCCCCCCTACTCGGAGGATCAACTTCCCTTCTTGCACATCTATCAATGCTCTTCCAGTAGCTAGGAATGGTCTTCCTAATATCAATGGCATGTCCGCCTCCTCCTGTATGTCTAGCACCATGAAATCCACAGGAATGGTGAATTTGTCAACCTTGACCGGTACATCCTCCACTATCCCATGCGGGTACTTAATGGACTTGTCTGCCATCTGCAATGAGACATTGATTGCTTTTAACTCTCCTAAGCCAAGCTTCCTGTACACAGACAAAGGCATTAAATTAACACTTGACCCCAAATCACATAAAGATTTATTGAAAGATTTAGAATTGATTTTGCAAGGTATAGTGAAACTCCCTGGATCCTTTAACTTTGGAGGTGAATCATTTTGAATGACAGCAAAACACTCATCAGTTAAGTTTATCATCTCATGCCCTCCCAGTTTCCGCTTTTTCGATAGAATCTCCTTTAAAAACTTAGCATAATTCGGCATGTGCCGAATAGCATCTATGAAAGGCATCTCAATATGAAGATTCTTAATCAATTCTACAAATTTAGCAAATCTAGCATCAATCTTTGCTCTCTTATACACAGCGGGGAATGGGAGTGGGATCTCTACCTTAGTAGGTGTGATGGGTGTAGGGGTCTTAGTAGACTTACCTTTGTCGCATGTTTGTACCTCTTCTTGCTTGTTGTCTGCCTCGCCTCCTAACTCTACGTGCACATCCTTCTTCTCAGCGACCTCCTTTCCGCTCCTCAACGTGATAGCATGGAATTGCTACCTAGGTTTTGTCTCAGTGTCACTAGATAGTGATCCTTGTGCTCGTTTGGCTACGATCTTTGCTAACTGTCCCACTTGGACTTCCAAGTTCTTTATCGATGCCTCATGATTGTTCATCCTTGTTTCAGCCGATGATATGAACTTAGTTAGCAGCTCCTCCATGCTTGGCTTTGGTGCATACCCGGGTGGTGGTTGGGGATAGTTCCTCGGCCCAGTATTGTACGTATTTGGGTAGGGGTAGGTCTGTGGTGGTCTGTTCCCTACAAAATTAACAGCTTCATTAGTAGTAATGAATGGGTTACCAACCTGGCATTCAGTGCTCGGATGTCCTCCTTGGCAAAGCAAGCATGTAACAATTTGAACTTGCATTGCATGCATGCTCAAACTATCCATCTTCTTGTTCAGCACTTCCAACTGGGCAGCTATGACAGTGACTTCACTCACTTGATGCAATCCGACTTGCTTCTTTGGCACGTTCCTTTCAGACTGCCATTGACAGCTATTAGCAGCCATCTCCTCCAACAGCGTATAGGCCTCCTCGGGCGTCTTCCTCATCACAGTTCCTCCTGACACTGCATCAATCATAGAACGGTTATCAGAAAATAAACCGTTATAAAACGTTTGTACCTGCAGCCAAATAGGGAGGCCATGATGTGGGCATCTCCGCAGTAGATCCTTGAAGCGCTCCCAAGCCTCATACAGTGTCTCTGGATCATATTGGACAAAAGTTGTGATATCATTATGCATCTTAGCCGTTTTGGATGGTGGAAAGAACTTTGACAAGAATAACTGCGACATTCCATCCCACGTGGTGATAGACCCTGCAGGCAATGATTGTAACCAAGATTTAGCTTTATCACGTAAAGAAAAGGGAACCAAACGTAACCTGATGGCGTCGTCAGTAACGCCATTATGCTTGAATGTCACAAATCTCCAAGAAGTTGGAGATGTGATCATTTGGATCGTCAGTAGCTACTCCCCCAAACTGGACCGAATGCTGGATCATCTGTATGATGGCAGGATTGATCTCAAAATTGTTAGCCTGTATGGTTGGTCTCGTGATACTCGACAGTGATCCATGGAATGCAGGGTGGGCATAATCCATGAGTGATCTCGCAACAGGTGGTACCGGTATCTCCTCGGTATTAGCCATGTGTGTTCTTGCTTGCCTTAGCCTCCTTTGACAAGTGCGTTAAATCTCGGGATCAAAGGGCTCAAGTGTAGGGTTGCTACTCCTTAGCATGCCCCAAGAGATAACTGTTGGGATATGCCCTAAGACAAGTCATTAGATGATTGTTTAAGACATACAATGTTTATGGATTTATGAATGGCAATTCATTATTATATATTATTCTTTTAACTGTGCATTGTGAATTAATATATATGTTAATGTCCTTAGAATAATATTGTATTATTCTTAAAGATGTTCCTAGTCAAGTATTATCATGAATGGGATAATGATAATACGTAGAGACTAGTATATGTTGATCGATGAATTGTTCATTGATATGAGATATCTAATCAGCATATGGGTACATGTTAGAGAACGATGTACTGAACAGACCCACCATGAGAATGCAACATGGATAGTTATATGATCGTCATATGCAATTCTCATAGTGATAATAATGTATGTAATCCTTACGACTTGTGATCATCAGAGATCCCAACATAAGGAGTTATGTATCTTGATATCGTCAAACGTTACCCGTAACAGGGTATACTATAAAGGCGACTATTGGATACACTACGAATTATGTAGAGGGATGTTGACTGATCGAGATAGGATTTGTCCCTCCTATATAACAGGAGATGTGTTTGGCCCTTGATCAAGTGAGAACTAAAATGCATGGCCATGCTCGAATGAGTCGATATGAGATATCGAGCTTATTCGTTTATTCTAGTTCTACTTGGGGATCAAGAAATAGAGATTGAATATACGAGTATGACTATTCCATGACTCGTGTTCAATCTAAACACAAAGGACAAAGGGATTAAGTTACATGATTAATATTATCACAAGTTCTAAAGGTTATGTCGAGTCATTGACATTCTCGTAATTTGGGTAGCATCGATGTGTTGCTAGATACCGCTCGATGCTTGCGACATAAAATGAGATTTTATGTCACTGCCAACATTACGAGATCCTATCGGGTCGCACAAATGATTAAATCGAGAAGGGAAATTAAATTCATGAGATGAATTAAATAATTAAGAGGAGTCTTAATTAATTATCATAAGGATTAATTAAATCATGGGCTTAAGCCCATGAAGCTTTGAGAAAGCCTTTAATTAATCATATTTAATATGATAGCAAGGTTTTTAATTGTAAGACAATATCAAAAACACAAACCCTAGCACCCCCCCACAAGCTCTCGGCCGCACCATCACAACTCTCGGCCTCCATAAGTCGAAGGGTTGCTTGGTGGTTCGTGGTGGTCGTTGATCGGTTATTGTAACCGTGAGTCTTGTTGGTTCAAGAATAAGTCTAGCAACTTGTTCTTGAACGTCCCTTTCGATTCGATCGTGTGGATACCGTTGAGGCAAAACCAATCGAGTTTTGCTTAGTGACTCGGAGAAGGCGTAAGACGTGGTGCAGCTCCGTGGATTCGGCCTCAAACACGCTACAAGGGTAAGACACTTGTAATTCTCTAATCCGATATGAATCCCTATGTATAGATCGCTGGTTTGTAATCCCAAAATTTTATTCCGCTGCGCTGTATGCTCATGGGGTTACTAACAGTGGTATCAGAGCCGTGTACAAGGCTCATATCGGATTTTATGTGGTTAAATAGTTTAATCATGTTAGAATTAATATTGCATGCTAATTAAACTGTTTAAATTCATATTTGATATGAAATTAATTTTAGTTTTTGATAATCATCGTAAAAATTGTATTTGATATAATTGGCGAATAATTGTATACGATACACGAAAGCGTAAAATCGAGGTGTTGGCTCAAGGTGGTTCGACCACCTCATGACTTGACCCTCGGGCCGCCGCAAGTGAGCTAGGGTTCGGACCCTTGGCTCATGCATGGGGCCACGCCACTTCCAAGAGGCTAGGGTTTGGAACCCTAATCACAATAGCTACTCGGCCGCCGCTTGGGCTAGGGTTTATCGAACCTTAGGCTCGAGATGGTTAAGCCGTCACCGTCATGGATCGTCCATGGTTGGACCGTGGCTTGTGGCTCATGGATTTCGGTGTTTCGAGCAAGTTGGCTCGATGAAAAACCAACATGGTGCAAGGCGGCTAGGGTTTGGAACCCTAGCGGCGCCGCACCCATGCCATCGGCTCGGACCATGTCGTGGGCTAGGGTTTCGAACCCTAGGCCCATAATTGGTCCAGCCGTGGTGCATGGTTGGTTCGAACCATGGTGGTTCGTAGCTAAGTCGCATTAAGTTCGTGGCATGTGATGTCCCGAGCGTACGATAATTTTTCAAAAATTATTTTACAGTTTTAATTAGAATTAAATTTAAATTGTTTAGAATTTAATTAATTAAATGTTAATGCATGCTTTATGTGTTGTTTGAGCATGGTGCGTGGTTATAGCCCTTTGACCTATTAGATAGGATTTGTGAATGATTGTAATTTATAATACGACCTGCGTGTCGTGCCTTTCTCTATTTCATTCTAAATGTAATCCCTCCCCTATGTTCCCCTCGAATGTGAATCGAGGAATTCTATATCTTGTAAAATAGTGTAGTTTATTTTATTGATGGTGATCAATGAAGATGGAGCATCGTGCCGGGATGAGGAGGCCATTCACAAATTGGAGCCAAAGGAAGGTGCTTATGAAGTTACCTTAGGTTGACTCATAAGAGTTTCTCATTGGCTTGAGAAACTCATTAGTAGGGGCTATAACCATGTCACGTTTTAATTATGTATGTTGATGCATGATTTATCTTATGTTTTAGTTTGATAATAGTATTACACATATATGTAGATATGTATACAACTATATGTAGTGGACATATTTTAAATTATCAAATTAATCATGAGATCAATAAATCCCTCTAAAATATTAAGTTTTAGATGCCTTCCAAAATAAAAGTACTCGTCAATAACTTCGATTGTACATGTGTAGGTTTGCCAAAGCAAAGCACCGTGGCAATCTTAGTAAGGCGCGAAAGGATAAAAGTGATATCCGTTATACTTTAATTGGGTACGACTTAACTAGGTTATCTCAATAGGATTGGGAACCTAGAGGCATGGGTTGGATTATAATTCATTAGATGAATTGAACAAAGTGTTGTTCGTCCAACTATCCAAGAATTATATGTGATGTAATTGACAAAGTGTTGTCTACCTAAATAACCGAGTCTTGGGCGATTAGCCAAAGCTAACTCAAGATTAGGCGAAATATGGATCTTGGCCCACTAAAAGTTTCGAGGGTTGATATTTTTCAAATAAAATAGTGGGAGTATCATTTAATATAAGACCATGTTAAATGATTTAAATCATAAACTTATTTTGCATATTTATATTGTAGATATCCATGGCAACTACAAACGTTACTAGCACTTTATCACTGCGATCGGTCCTTGAGAAGGACAAATTAAATGGGACAAATTTCCTAGACTGGCATAGGAACTTGAGGATAGTCCTCAAACAAGAAAAGAAACAATATGTTCTAGAGGAACCCTTGCTCGCTGAGGAACCTCCCCTAACAGCTACAAGAGCTGAAAAAGATGCTTACAAGAAGCATCAGAGTGACGCACTTGATGTTGGGTGTCTCATGCTTGCCACTATGAACTCTGAGCTTCAGAAGCAACATGAGGAAATGGAGGCGTTCGATATGATCGAACACTTAAAGCAGTTGTACCAACAGCAAGCTAGACAAGAGAGGTATGACGTCTCTAAAGCGTTATTCCAGTGCAGGATGGTAGAGGGAAGCTTAGTTGGAACTCATGTGCTCAAGATGATTGGGTACATTGAGAATCTGGATAAGCTAGGTTTTCCATTGGACCAAGAGTTGGCCACCGATGTAATCTTGCAATCGTTGCCGGAGAGCTTCAGTCAATTTGTAGTAAATTACAATATGACTGATATGGAAAAGACTCTGCCCCAGTTGCTTGGTATGTTGAGAACATATGAAGCAAATACTAAGAAGACTAAGGCCACAAATGTCCTTATTGTGAATAAGGGCAAAGGAAGGGCCAAAGCCAAAGGCAACAAGAAAGCAAAGAAGGTCTTTGCTAAATCTAAGCCAAAGTCTTCTGCACTAAAGCCAAAGGGAGGGATAGCAAAGGAAGGGAACTGTTTCCATTGCGGTGAGACCGGCCATTGGAAAAGGAACTGCAAAGTATATCTGGAGGATCTAAAGAAAGGAAGTGTGACTTCCGCTTCAGGTATTTTTGTTATAGAAGTCAATTTATCTACTTCTTCATCATGGGTATTAGATACTGGATGTGGATCTCACATTTGTGTAAATGTGCAGGATCTCAAAAGGAGTAGGACATTGGCAAAAGGTGAAGTTGATCTCCGAGTTGGAAATGGAGCAAGAGTTGCTGCATTAGCTATAGGAGATTATCATTTAGCTTTACCTTCTGGTTTATCGTTGATTTTAAAAGACTGTTATTTTGTGCCTTCAATTACTAAAAACATTATATCTATTTCTTGTTTAGACAAGTATGGTTTTTCATTTATAATAAAGGACAATTGTTGTTCTATTTATTTAAATGATATGTTTTATGCTAATGCACAAATGGTGAATGGTCTTTATGTATTAAATCTTGATATACCTATCTATAACATAAATACTAAAAGGATTAAAAATAATGATTGTAATCCGACTTATCTCTGGCACTGTCGCTTGGGCCACATAAACGAGAACCGCATATCTAAACTTCATAAGGATGGAGTATTAGATTCATTTGATTTTGAATCATATGAAACATGCGAATCTTGTTTAATGGGCAAGATGACTAAAGCCCCTTTCAAGGGACATGTTGAAAGGGCAAATGTTTTATTGGGACTAATACATAGTGATGTATGTGGACCAATAAGTACACTAGCTAGAGGTGGTTTTCAATACTTCGTTACATTTACTGATGACCTCAGTAGATATGGGTATGTGTACCTAATGAAACATAAGCATGAAACCTTTGAAAAGTTCAAAGATTTCAAGAATGAAGTACAAAACCAACTTGGCAAAAGTATCAAAATCCTTCGATCAGATCGAGGAGGAGAATACTTAAGCCAAGAGTTTCATGACTATCTAAAGGAGTGTGGGATAGTCCCACAACTCACTCCTCCGTATACTCCACAATGGAATGGTGTATCCGAGAGGAGAAATCGAACCTTGTTAGACATGGTTAGATCAATGATGAGTCATGCAGATCTTCCGATATCATTTTGGGGACACGCTCTAGAAACAGCGATTTTCTTACTGAACCGTGTTCCATCTAAATCAGTGGAAAAGACACCATATGAGATATGGACTGGGAAGCGTCCTAGTATGTCTTTTATGAAGATTTGGGGTTGTGAGGCTTTCGTTAGACGTCACGCCACTAACAAACTTGGACCCAAATCTGATAAGTGTTTATTTGTGGGGTATCCTAAGGAAACGAAAGGATACTATTTCTATTATCCCACCGAGAACAAAATAGTTGTTGCTCGGACTGGTGTATTTCTTGAAAGAGAATTTATTTCTAGAAAAACCAGTAGGAGAAAAATAGAACTTAGTGAAGTTCAACCACAAGAAAACACTGAACCTGAAATTGAGATGGAAACAGAGCAGGCACCACAAACTGTTGTGGAAGAAGCACCTGCTCAAGAGACACAAGCCCAGCGTAGGTCTGTAAGAGAACACCGGGAGCCACAGAGATATGGATTTCTTGTGACTCAACAAGGTGACTTACTACTTATTGATGAGGATGAGCCGTCATCTTATCAACAAGCTATAATGGGTAATGATTCTGAGAAATGGCAAGAAGCCATGAAATCTGAGATGGAATCCATGTATGCAAACCAAGTATGGACTTTGGTTGATCCACCTGAAGGGGTACGACCCATAGGGTGCAAATGGATTTTCAAGAAAAAGACCGATATGGATGGTAACGTACAAACCTATAAAGGTCGGCTGGTTGCAAAAGGATTCAAACAAATTCATGGTATTGACTATGATGAAACCTTTTCACCAGTGGCCATGGTTAAATCCATAAGGATCTTACTTGCAATAGCTGCATTTCATGATTATGAAATCTGGCAGATGGATGTCAAAACAGCTTTCCTTAATGGAAATCTGCTCGAGGATGTGTACATGACACAGCCCGAGGGTTTTGTCGATCCAAAGGATGCTGGAAAGATATGCAAGCTACAACGATCCATTTATGGATTGAAGCAAGCTTCTCGGAGTTGGAATCTTCGTTTTGATGATGCAATCAAAGAGTTTGGTTTTATCAAAAATGAAGATGAACCTTGTGTCTACAAGAAGGTCAGTGGGAGCGTAATCATTTTCCTAGTGTTGTATGTAGATGACATACTTCTTATTGGAAATGATATCCCTGCCTTACAATCTGTAAAGATTTGGCTAGGGAATTGCTTTTCAATGAAAGACTTAGGAGAAGCTACCTATGTGTTAGGAATCAAGATCTATAGAGATAGATCGAGAAGGCTTCTTGGTCTAAGTCAAAGTACATACATAGACAAGGTGCTTAAAAGGTTTGGCATGCAAGAATCCAAGAAAGGATTCGTGCCTATGACACATGGTATTTATCTCTCGAAGGAACAGTGTCCTTCAACACCAGAGGAGAGACAACGCATGAGTAAGATTCCATACGCGTCAGCTATTGGATCTATCATGTATGCCATGATATGTACTCGTCCCGATGTATCGTATGCTTTGAGCATGACGAGCAGATATCAAGTTGATCCAGGTGAAGGTCACTGGATTGCTGTCAAGAACATCCTGAAGTACTTGAGAAGGACTAAGGATACATTCTTGATTTATGGAGGTGAGGAAGAGCTCAATGTAATGGGTTACACTGATGCAAGCTTCCAAACCGACAAAGATGATTTTCGATCGCAATCTGGATATGTGTATTGCCTGAATGGAGGTGCTGTGAGCTGGAAGAGTTCAAAGCAAGAAACAGTAGCCGATTCTACAACGGAAGCTGAGTATATTGCTGCCTCGGATGCAGCAAAGGAAGCTGTTTGGATGAGGAAGTTCATTTCTGAACTTGGAGTGGTGCCTAGCATTAAAGATCCGATAGAACTCTATTGTGACAACAATGGAGCGATCGCATTGGCTAAGGAACCAAGATCTCACCAAAGATCCAAGCACATACTTAGGCGTTTCCATTTCATTCGAGAAATCGTTGAAAGGGGAGATGTTAAAATATGCAAAGTACCGACAGATGATAATGTATCTGACCCATTGACGAAGCCGCTGTCACAGCAGAAGCATGATCGTCATACTAGATCTCTAGGCATTAGGTATATGTCTGAGTGGTCTTAGTGCAAGTGGGAGATTTGTTGGGATATGCCCTAAGACAAGTCATTAGATGATTGTTTAAGACATACAATGTTTATGGATTTATGAATGGCAATTCATTATTATATATTATTCTTTTAACTGTGCATTGTGAATTAATATATATGTTAATGTCCTTAGAATAATATTGTATTATTCTTAAAGATGTTCCTAGTCAAGTATTATCATGAATGGGATAATGATAATACGTAGAGACTAGTATATGTTGATCGATGAATTGTTCATTGATATGAGATATCTAATCAGCATATGGGTACATGTTAGAGAACGATGTACTGAACAGACCCACCATGAGAATGCAACATGGATAGTTATATGATCGTCATATGCAATTCTCATAGTGATAATAATGTATGTAATCCTTACGACTTGTGATCATCAGAGATCCCAACATAAGGAGTTATGTATCTTGATATCGTCAAACGTTACCCGTAACAGGGTATACTATAAAGGCGACTATTGGATACACTACGAATTATGTAGAGGGATGTTGACTGATCGAGATAGGATTTGTCCCTCCTATATAACAGGAGATGTGTTTGGCCCTTGATCAAGTGAGAACTAAAATGCATGGCCATGCTCGAATGAGTCGATATGAGATATCGAGCTTATTCGTTTATTCTAGTTCTACTTGGGGATCAAGAAATAGAGATTGAATATACGAGTATGACTATTCCATGACTCGTGTTCAATCTAAACACAAAGGACAAAGGGATTAAGTTACATGATTAATATTATCACAAGTTCTAAAGGTTATGTCGAGTCATTGACATTCTCGTAATTTGGGTAGCATCGATGTGTTGCTAGATACCGCTCGATGCTTGCGACATAAAATGAGATTTTATGTCACTGCCAACATTACGAGATCCTATCGGGTCGCACAAATGATTAAATCGAGAAGGGAAATTAAATTCATGAGATGAATTAAATAATTAAGAGGAGTCTTAATTAATTATCATAAGGATTAATTAAATCATGGGCTTAAGCCCATGAAGCTTTGAGAAAGCCTTTAATTAATCATATTTAATATGATAGCAAGGTTTTTAATTGTAAGACAATATCAAAAACACAAACCCTAGCACCCCCCCACAAGCTCTCGGCCGCACCATCACAACTCTCGGCCTCCATAAGTCGAAGGGTTGCTTGGTGGTTCGTGGTGGTCGTTGATCGGTTATTGTAACCGTGAGTCTTGTTGGTTCAAGAATAAGTCTAGCAACTTGTTCTTGAACGTCCCTTTCGATTCGATCGTGTGGATACCGTTGAGGCAAAACCAATCGAGTTTTGCTTAGTGACTCGGAGAAGGCGTAAGACGTGGTGCAGCTCCGTGGATTCGGCCTCAAACACGCTACAAGGGTAAGACACTTGTAATTCTCTAATCCGATATGAATCCCTATGTATAGATCGCTGGTTTGTAATCCCAAAATTTTATTCCGCTGCGCTGTATGCTCATGGGGTTACTAACAATAACAACCTGTAACAATCAACCAAAAAGAACACAAATAGTAGAAGAGTAGAGAAAGGGAAGAAAAAGAAAAAAAATCAAAAATAAAAACAAATAAATGACTAAACTACAGTCAACTAATCTCGTTTGATATTATTAAAACTAGTCCTCGGCAACGGCGCCAAAAACTTGATCGTTACTATTTTAAACAGTATTTTCAGTGTAGCGATTATGTATCGCAAGTGCACGGTGTCAAGTTTTAGTATAATGCTTTTAAAAGTATGAGTGTCGAACCCACGAGGACTGGGAAATAATTACCAAACTCCACTAGTTTAACTATATTTAGTCTACGATAACCGGTTGTGATTATAACGTGACAAATTGACTCAATATGTAACCCAAACAATCAATGGTGAATAAGATTAATAATCAAAAGAAACAATTATCAAGACTTTCGGTTCACCTATGTAATCCCCCATAATTTGCCTATTAGTTAATAATCGAATTCAAACATCTAAGGTGACGAGTTTTCCAAATTTATCTAATATACTCACTCGAGTTATATTAAACCTAATATAAAATTGCAGTAAGTCACTCTCGTGTACTTATTTAACAACAATATATTGTATTAAGATCCGTGAAAACTTCTAGCTTTCGATTACTAGATATCTATAGCTATCACACGTGTATTTGACTTCATCTCTCGATATCAGTCTGAAATCCACGGCATAAATCACTATATCGAATCATAATTTTATCTCTCGATCTCGATTGTAATTTAAATATCATTCAAGGATGTCCAAACCCTTAAAAGCAAGAAGAACAATGATCTATGCACTTAGATAATAAGAATCAATCAAAAACATTCAATTAAAATCATGGGTTCATACAAAGGATCCCCTAAGTCTTGATAACAAACCTAGCCAACAATCTCCATCAAATAACAATGCATAAACATGTTTTGCAACATTCTAAACATTAAAATCTAATGAAAATATAGAACTAGAGTTAGAAATACGGAAATAACGAGAGGCGTTGACTCCTTGCGTTGACCCGTCGTCCCGTCTCTTCCGATGCGTATCTTCTTCAATGGTTATGGTGTATGGATAGTTGGAGAGGATGATGAGTGATGGAGGTTGTGTATTGTAGGTCAAAAGTGAGCCAAAAAGTCCCAAAAACGTCCATGATAATCCATATTTATGGTAGGAGGAGTTTCACCAAGTTTGGACACCAAATAACCAAGATGAAAACAAAATCCCGAATTTTCGAGTCGAGGTGATCGATTGCCTCAAATGAGGCGATGGGTCGCCTCTTGCTACTGCCTGGAGGCGATCGATTGCCTCATTTGAGGCGATCGGTCGCCTCCTCTATTTTCTACAAATTACGATTTTGCCCCTCCTTTTCCAGGTTTGCTCAGTTTGGTCCTTTTTCATCATTTTAAGCCTATTTCCTCCACTTTTATTCATTTGGCCTTGGATTCCTGAAATATACAAATATAAATCAAAAAGAGTAATATTTTCCAAGAATCACTACAAAAACGCCTCTAATCTTATATCAAATTAAGTGTAAAAATCACACTTATCACCCCGAGATCGAACACACTTGTCAAATGAGGCTAAGGCAAGCAAGAGCACTAATGGCTAATACCGAGGAGATTCCGGTACCACCAGTTGCAAGATCACTCATGGACTATGCCCACCCTTCATTCCATGGATCACTATCGAGTATCGCGAGACCAACAATCCAGGCTAACAATTTCGAGATCAAGCCTGCTATTATACACTTTATCCAATATTCGGTCCAGTTTGGGGGAACAGCTACTGATGATCCAAATGCCCACATCTCAAACTTCTTGGAGATTTGTGATACCTTTAAACATAATTGTGTTACTGACGACGTCATCAGGTTACGTTTGTTTCCCTTTTCTTTACGTGATAAAGCTAAATCTTGGTTACAATCGTTGCCTGCAGGTTGTATTTCCACGTGGGATGGGATGTCGCAATTGTTCTTGTCAAAGTTCTTTCCACCATCCAAGACGGCCAAGATGCGCAATGATATCACAACTTTTGCCCAATACGATCCCGAGACACTTTATGAGGCTTGGGAGAGCTTCAAAGATCTACTACGGAGATGCCCACATCATGGCCTCCCTATCTGGCTGCAGGTACAAATGTTTTATAACGGTTTATTTGCTGATAACCGTTCTAGGATTGATGCAGCATCAGGAGGCACTGTGATGAGGAAGACACCCGAGGAGGCTTATACACTGTTGGAGGATATGGCTGCTAATAGTTGTCAATGGCAGTCCGAAAGGAATGTGCCAATGAAGCAAGCCGGATTGCATCAAGTGAGTGAAGTCACTGCCCTAGCTCCCCAGTTGGAAGCACTGAACAAGAAGATCGATAGTTTGAACATGCATGCAATGCAAGTTCAAACTGTTACACGCGAGCTTTGCCAAGGAGGACATCCGAGCACTAATGCCAAGTAGGTAACCCTTTCGTTACAACTAATGAAGTTGTTAACTTTGTAGGGAACCGACCACCACAGACCTACCCTTACTCAAATACATACAATACGGGGCCGAGGAACTATCCCCAACCACCACCGTGGTATGTACCAAAGCCAAGCATGGAGTAGCTGCTAACCAAGTTCATATCATTGGCTGAAACGAGGATGAACAATCATGAGGCGTCGATAAAGAACTTGGAAGTCCAAGTGGGACAGTTAGCAGAAATCCTAGCCGGACGAGCACAAGGAGAACTACATAGTGACACTGAGACGAACACTAGGGAGCAAGTCCATGCAATCACGTTGAGGAGTGGAAAGGAGGTCGCCGAGAAGAAGGATGAACACATTGAGTTGAAAGGCGAGGCGGGCATCAAGAAAGAAGATGATCAAACACGCGACAAAGGTAAGTCTACTAAGACCCCTACACCCATCACACCTGCTAAGGTAGACATCCCACTCCCTTTCCCTGCTGCATATAAGAGAGCACAAATAGATGCTAAGTTTTTAGAATTGATAAAGAATCTCCATATTGAGATGCATTTAATTGATGCTATTCGGCACATGTGCTAAGTTTTTGAAGGAAATTTTGAAAAAATGGGAAACTGGGAGAGCACGAGATGATAAACTTAACTTAGGAGTGTTCTGCTATCATACAAAATGATTCACCACCTAAGTTAAAGGATCCAGGGAGTTTCACTATACCTTGCAAGATCAACTCTACTTCGTTTAAGAAATTTTTATGTGATTTGGGGTCAAGTGTTAATTTAATGACTTTGTCTGTGTACAGGAAGCTGTCCTTAGGAGATCTCAAAGCGATCAATGTTTCACTGCAGATGGCAGACAAGTCCATCAAGTACCCTCATGGGATAGTGGAGGATGTACCGGTCAAGGTTGATAAATTCACCATTCCGGTGGATTTTATTGTGTTGGACACAACTGAAGATGCAGACATGCCTCTAATTCTAGGAAGACCGTTCCTAGCTACTAGAAGGGCATTGATTGATGTCCAAGAAGGGAAGTTGATCCTCTGAGTAGGGGGGATCAAGTTATCGAATGTCTTGATAATTTTCTCTATTGATTCTAATCTTATTCGTTCTTGTTTGTTGGCTTAATTATTGAGTTAATTTGTCACTTTAGTTAATTAATCATAATTAGTTATCGTACGCTACATATAGTTAAACTATTGGAGTTTTCCTAGTCCTCGTGGGATCGACCATCTGTACTTTTCATATCATTATACAAAAACTTGACACCGTGCACTTGCAGTACGCAATCGCTACACTAAAAATACTGTTTAAAATAATAGCGATCAATGACATGACCCAGAAATACCACACTGTCCAACCAGAATTCACACTTACTGAGCTTGGCAAATTATTGATTATCTCTGAGAATCTAAAGCACGGTACGCAAATGCCTCACATGCTCCTCTTCGCTTCTAGAATAGACAAGAATGTCGTCAATAAATACTATGACAAACTGGTCCAGATACGGCTAAAACACACCCGATTCATCAGACTCATAAAGACAGCCGGGGCATTCGTCACTCCGAACGGTATGACCAAGAACTCGTAGTGTCCATACCAAGTCCGAAATGCTGTCTTCTGAACATCCTCATCTCTAACCCAAATCTGATGGTATCCTGACCTCAAGTCAATCTTGCTATAAAGCTTCGTGCCCTGTAACTGATCAAACAGATCATCAATCCATGGAAGATGGTACTTGTTCTTTACCGTCGCTTTATTCAACTGTTGTAATCGATGCACAAGAGCATCGAACCATCATTCTTCTTTACATATAAGACTGGTGCACCCCAAGGCGATACAAAAGTACGTATGTATCCCTTGTCAAGAAGTTCCTGCAACTGCACCTTCAGTTCCCTCAACTCCGCTGGTGCCATTCTATAAGGAGCACGAGAAATAGCGGACGTCCCTGGTAATAGCTCAATCCCAAAGTCAACTTCCCTACTCGGTGGAAAACCTGGAATTTCTCCCAGAAATACATCAGCAAATTCTGCAACCACGGGTACCTCCTCGATTTTCAGCTCTTTCCTTTTTTTCTGCAACATCAATGGCATAGCTGAGATAGCCTGTATGTCCACGTTCCAATAGCCTTGACATTTTGATAGCCGATACCAACGGAATCTTCGGACGAGAACCACTTCCATAAAATATCCACTGAATCCCTGATCAGATCGGAAGCGAACCGTTCTGTGTTGGCAATCCACCACTGCCTGATATATGTTCCATACATCAATGCCCACAATGCAATCGAAGTCCGTCATTCCCAGTACTATCAAATCAGCCTTCAGATCCTTGCCCTCAAAATAAATGAGGCAGTCAGATAATATCCGATCAGTAATCACATACTTCCTGGTGGGTGTAGAGACCATAAAAGGCGTGGGCAACGGAGATGGGCACATATGATGTCTTTCCACTAAATACCTAGACACAAAGGATGTGAGGCACCTGTATCTATCAAAATAAAAGCGGGGTAGGTAAATAAACAACACTTACCCGCAATCACTTCCTCTGGGGCTGCCTCGACCTGCTCCCTCGTCAGTGCGTACACCTATCCCTGAGGTGGTCCCGCTATCTGGCCTCCCAATGGTCGAGGCACAACCGGTTGCCTCCGTTGTACTGCCCTGTCATCAAATCTTGCTATGTTTCCCTGAGATCTGACTGTCCTCCATGGGTAGGACAATACCGAGTAATGTGACCCATCTTGCCACAGCTATAACATGCCGAGCAGTCACACATCGAGTGTGGTCATCCACAATAATCGCATCTCGTTTCCCCCGTCCTACTCATTTGTGTTGGCCCTTGGTTTGTCGGTGCATTACCCCTTCGATCTCCCGACCTTCGGTTATTAGATCGCTTCCCACTAAATCGGGAAGATGAAGAAGCTCCACGAGGCTAAACTGTTCCCCTTGTGGTCTCAGACTGTCAGATGTTGGCCTCTGAGATGGCACATATGGGGGTACTACATCCTTGTAAGCACTCACCCCAATTTCAGCTAGCTCTGCTCTTTTAAGTGCATCATCAAAAGAACTAGGGTTATTAGAGAGAACCCTATCAAACAGCTCCGACCTCAAGCTCTTTAGAAAGTGCCCCATCTTGGCATGTCCATTTGTAGCAATATGAGGGACATACCTCAAGAAGGATGAATACTGTAGAGAATAGTCGAAAACAGTCATGTTGCCCTGCTTCAAGTTAGTGAACTCGTCTTCCTTCAGTTGTCTCGCCGCCGCCGAGAAATATTGACTCAAAAATTAAGTCCGGAACAAACTCCAATCTACCAATATCCCTTGAGCTCTCAAATCCATAACAGTTGTCTTCCACCACATGGAAGATTTCTTAGCCAATTGGAACTCCGACAGTCTCAACCAAGCAGTCTTGGCACATGGTGCCGATACAAACATCTGTTCAATTCTCTCAAGTCATTCTTCTGCTTCTTCCCCAGTCTCATTTCCCTCAAATCAAGGCGGATGAAAAGTCAAGAACTGCGTCAGACATTCCCCGGGCAGTAATAGCTGTGCAATAGGTTCCACGCCCACAGCCGGTGGCGGTAGAGGATTAGTCTGTGCAATACTCGCATTTATACTCATTGCATCTCCAACCCCTTCATTGAGGTGTTCCAGTTCATGGCTGCAATGCTCTAATCAAATGTTAACAATAAAAGATACCAGAAACAATTCATGTAATACACTGTTAGTAATCATGGATAGCAATTCTCCAAGCATGTTAGTATAACACATATATACTCAAATACGCACCACATGCATGAACATGCTCATAAGTGAACACCTATTCAACTTGTTCACTAAGTCTACCCTTAGCTCATTCTTGGTTCTCTAACCACTGCTCAGATACCACTAATGTAAGGCATCACTACCTTAAGTGTGGATTAAGTGCATTAAGAGAGCTAAACATGCATTCATCAGAGTATAATGGTTCATGTTGATGCATCGAGCTTAAGGAATTACAGTGCCAAAAATAAAACTTCCAAAAAGGAATTAGTTACATTCCCTCAAAATGAATGTAAAAGCTATAGATTTACTCTACTCTATGTAGAAACTATACAAAAGAATTCATGTCGTGCTATACCAATAGAACTCCTCACACAGCTCACTGCGTCAACCCTGTCCTTAGCCCTCCATGCGAAAAGCTCCTACTGGAACAACCCCAAACCATGAGCATATAATAAACCATATTCACCACAATAGGATTATACTATATAAATGCATAAACCGTAATACAAAGCATTTCCTGTATCCAATGCATTTAAACCCTCCATTTTTGTTGTCCCTGTACCACAACTTATATTCATAATCATCAGATTATAATACAGTTCCATAAATGTCATGACATATATCCATTCCATCAGTACCAATAACCAATCATAGTCTTGTTATAATAGTGTATTTTAATGCACATCGCTTTGTCATGACCGCGGCACTAATACCCCTCGCTTCGACATATCAGCGGCATCGAATAACCTCGCTTTAATGTGACATCGGCATTTACCATCGCTTCAACATATTAGCGACAAATATTCTTTCCTCGTTACGATATGACAGCGGCAAGTATTCTATCATCACTTCAAATGACAGCGGCAAAGTATTAAAATATTCACTCGAATATAACAACGACTATCCATGATATGCACCAATCATCCAATATATATATATGCAACCACAATGCATAATCCAAAATGTACAAATACATTTTACCATTTGGTGCCCGTACGTCTCTCTACGTACCTTTCCAAAATATGGGATGTTGCATGACTTTATCCCCTGCATTGTGTTTCTACCTGGGAAGTCTCTACACAATTGCACAACTCAATATTAAAAGCCAAATTATAACCCAAAAATTGCCACTCCGCGATCGACCGCTGAATACTTGCCAATCTATCGCGGATGCTTGTAAGCGCAATTTTCGCCATTTTCATACATTTCATCCCTTCCAACTCATACAACCTCAAACCCCAACCATCTAACATAACCAAAACTTCAATATACAACACAAAATAAATCAATTTCAACAAAACTCAAACATTAACACATAAAACACCATATATCAAAAACAATCCCTTTTCCCCCAAAATAATCAAACCCAAAACTCTTCAAAACATGATTAAACATTAATGGGGATGGTTCTTACCACTAAAGCTTCAAATCCTTAGCAAGACACAAACAAAACCAAGTTTTGAACTCTTCTCCTCTCCTCCTCCTTGCAAAATCGAAGTTTGGGTTTTGGGGAAGGGTTGAGTGATAAAAAATGGAGAGTGGTGGGGAAATGAGAGTAAATAATGGTGGGGTGTAGGATTTTATTAGAAGGGGAGTAAATTAAAATGATGCCCAGGTATTTACCATGATGTATTAAAATACACCAACTTGATATTTTAAAGCATTTACTCATAAAATGCACCATAACCGCAATTTACATGCTTTCCAGATTAATGAGAACCAATCTCAAATAAATCATGCCAAATCACCAATTTCCCCAACATGCATCACATGCACCCTGAAATGTATTACCAGTTCATGCCCACCGCATAACTATACATTTCCCAATAATAATAATAATCATAACACCATAATTATTATTAAAATCCATAAACACAGGATTAATTTCAGGGATACCACATTTATTTTCATACACCGAATGCTAAATCCTGAATACCATGAATGCTCAATAATTCAATTAAAACCACGTAGCGAAGTAATATCACCTAATTCACATAATTTCAGCTATGTATCAAATAATACAGATACTTGTCGTATGTTAACGATCAAAACATACCTATTCGTAGTTGTCAAGTCTCGATATCATCGATCACATCAATGACCTTTCAGTACGTAATTTTTTATATCTGAAAATTCATTGTGTTGATCCCGGAGTGATTATAACCCCTAATGGATTTTAATTGTAGTAATTATGAGATAATTACGGAGTTGAGGATCCCGGGGATTTTTATTCGGTATTGGGATCCTTGGGCCCAAGGGTTGAGATTTATTCTCATTAAGGTGATAAACCTTGGATTTGTATTTTAAGTGGGATCTGAGGTCTGGGGTGCTTTGTATTGAGGTTCGTGATGTATTGAGTGAGTGGGAGATAATTTTTGAACACGTATGATTTTTAATATATTGTGGTGCGAGTAGTACTACTCCGATTTTTGGAGCCTTGGTAGTATATATACCAAGTGGACTCGGTGTTCCACCAATTCCCACTTCTCTCCCTCTCTCCTCCCTACCGGCGCCTCACTCCTCCCCTTTCCACTCCCCTTTTCCCCCTTTCCCCTCCATGGAAAAAAATCGAGCAAGGATCGACTTGGGAGAGGGATTTCTCAAAGATAATTGGGTAATGTTCTTCATCTTGCCTTTATCTTTGTTTTGATTGTGGTATTGTGGAATTTGGTTAAGATTTGTGATGGGTTTTATTTTGGGATTTTTGTAAAATTGTAAAGTTGTGTTTTTAGTGTTTTGATTGGGTTTAAGTGGAGTAATTGTTGTGTGAAGGTGTTGGTTTTGGATTTGGGGTGTGAAAAGCACCATTAAAGCATGAATGTTTTGGAAAATCGCAGGTCACGATCGATCGCGGCTTGGTGCCGATCGATCGTGACATTACACTAGAAATTGAAGAAGATGTACAGTGTTGGTGATCGACCGCTGAGACTCAGCCATCGATCGCGAGGATGTTTAATTTGGCAAGAGGTTTGTGTGATCGATCGTGAGAAACGGCGATCGATCGCGGCTCGGAGACCTGAGTTTTTTTTTTGTTTGTTTAAAAGTTGGGGTTTGGAATGGGGATTTGTTTAGATTTTTGGGGCGGTGTCTACATTCCAATGGGAATAGTACACTTTAAAATAAAATGGTTTTTGTCGAACTTTAATAAAACGGACTACTCAATTGATTAAGGGATTATCATTGATCATAAATTGGATATTTTGAGTAGTATGCATTGTTCGATAACTCTGATTAATCATCGGGATAGGATAATATAATTGACGGTCGGGTACGAGCTTGTGCATGTAGTTGTATGCTTATGTTCGATTGAGTTATTAACTGTGTATAGCGAATAATTCACTGAATCTTGGGGCAAGGCAAGGATTGGCTCCTGCTATCGGATTATAAGGTACGTATAAAGTACGAGCATAGTGTTATATATTATTGTCATTGTAGAATGAATAATATGCTAGGGTTGCAATGAATTGGTATATATTGCGAATTATACGGTACCGCTATGGAGCGAGCAATGGTTATGATGCTGTCGCAGTTGAGAGAACATCGGTTATGATGCCGCCACTGTTGAGCGTGCGAGAGGATGGAATGCCACCGCTATTGAGCGAGTGGTGGCGCTTGTCGCGTACGCCCAAATTAACCATTCTTAAGTTAACAGCAGTAAATATATAGTAGCGTGGGTAGGGATCGATCCCACAGGGAAGGATGTATTTTTCGTGTCAGTTATGTAATCAAATAGGAAAAATGGGTTTTTTTCATATGTGATTAACTATTACTAAGCAAAACTATGAGTTAAACTAATTAGCAAAATTAAACTAAAGTGATTTAAAATTATGAGAAAATCGATCTTGGTTTTCAGTTGACTTTACCTTGGATTTATGGATTCAATCATCGATTATCACAAAAGATGTAATTTTTACTTGAATATTCATCACTAGAGATTCAACTCTTATCTTACCTTATTGATAAGTGCCATTTTTGCACTTATATTTTGACGTTTTCTAGTAGTATTTTACAGTGATTCTTGAATGATATTATATTTATTGGTATTAATTTGCATGTTTCAGGAATTTATGTAGAAATGCGAAGAATGAGTCAAAAATGATGAAAAATAACATAGAAAGGCACGTGGAGCAGATTACACGAAACTTCACAAAAGGAAACTCACGCAGCATGCAAGATCATGTGACAACAGATTCATAGGAATATTCACGTAGCAATGTTCACGCATGCAAGGAAACTTCAACCGTGACTTCATATGGAAAGAGAAGATAAGTCACGTGACTTATACGAACATACAATAAACTTTAAAGTTGACGTGAAGAAATACACTTAAACAAGAAAGGCCGAGATTTGGGGTAGACATTATGAAGACTTTTCAAAGGGGATAACATTATTAAAAGGGGAACCAATCAGATTTTATTATGGAAAGATATATAGGAGCAGATTTTATACACGGATGGGGAGATTCACTTGGGATGGAGAATATATTGTGGAGAATATTATAATTATAAAAATAAGAGGAGAATCACACGCCTTAAAAAAACACCAATTCTCACGTCCCCTTTCTCCATCTCACCCGAACACTTCCTTCACTCCCCTCACCAATTCTCACGTTTACCTCCATCTAAACCTCACGCCCTCTATAACCAAACTCACGTCCAGACCACCAATCACCATCATCCCCTTTCTTTTACAGAACGATTCTTCACACCACTGATATCATGACACGTCCACCCTTTCTTCATCCCTCCACCAATCACCTTCACGCCTCTCCTCCATCATGCACGCACCACTCCATATCTCACGGCCAGCAGCCCTTTCCATCACCCATCATCATAATTCTTAAACCTATCACCCTATGACTTTGGAACATCTCCAACAAGGCGATTAAAGTGACGATCGAGAAGGAAGCAAGAGAAGGAGCGAGGATCTACAATTAATTGTTTAAAATAAAAGCGATCAAGTTTTTGGCGCCGTTGCCGGGGATTAACTTTAGTAATATCATACTAGGTTCTTTGATTGTAATTTAACCATTTTTGTTTATATATTTCGAAAAAAAAAATTTATATATATTTATTTTGTTTTGTTTTGTTTGTCTTGTGAGGTACTTGGAGATGCTACATCAACAAGCCTTCACAAGCTTTGCCCAACAACGTTCCGAGCCGTTCTACGCTGTTTGGGAGAGATTCAATGAATTGGCCAACAAATTTCGGTATCACAACTTTTCGAACTATACTCTCTTGCAATATTTCTTCAACGGGTTGGATGCACAGACACGAGAATGGGTATTGAGCGGAGCACTGGTGACTGGGAGTCCCCTGGTTGATAGAGATGAGAACAGTGTGGTGCACCTGTTCAATGACTTCGATCATCACTGGCATTGTGATCCTTCACTACAAGGTTGGAGTCACCAATACCCACCGGAGCTTCACTACCCTATTGATACGCCACAACCATTTGAACATCACGAAGAGAGGAGAGATAGTTCTGCAGATGTCACGACTCAGTTAGAGGATACCTTAGTAAGATTCTTGGCATCAACCGAGAACAGTTTGGAGTGCCAAACCAACTCTATGCGTCACCTGGAGCAGCAAATGGCGGTCCTCATGGAAACAATTTCAACTAGTTGCCAAGAGGAAGAGATGAGGGCTACCAATCAAGAGGCGACGAATCAAGTTTGGTTATTTGATGACGATCACTCAACCAACCAAGTTTGGGGGAGTGATCCTACTAGTGTGGAAGAGTCGAGGGAACTTGAGCCTCTTCAAGAGATTGAGACCACTTCAAAGATGTCATCCGAGGAGTTCCTATGTGAAGATGAGTCGAGTGTGATGTTGGAGAAGGAAGAGACATTCGAAGATTCTGATTTGAGCCCATCGATGGAGACATGTTCTATGCCATATGTGGATCCATATTTTCCATCGATGCCAACTTCACCGCACTACATCCTCCATATGAAGCCAAGTCGAGAATCATTCTCCCATGCCTACCAATTCAAGAATGTTGTTGGAGCGACGAGCGTACACTGCTACAATCTTGCCAATCTTGAGGGTATACTGAATGAAGAACCATTAGTGATATCATACGATACTTACTATGGGCGGCAGCCGCTCTTTGATGGTTGCTTCTGATGGTCAAGCCGACGACTAAAAATCAGCGCTTCTTGGGAGGCAACCCAAGCGTATCCTTTTGCTATTTAGTTTTGTTTATTTTTAGTTTTTGCATTTAGTTTGTTTATCTCTCATGTCGACTATTTTATTTGCATTCTTCTCTTGCTAGGTACTCAGTTTGAGCGATGAACCCTACAACAGTGGAGCTTTCAAAAGCGAATCTTCCTCAACCCTCATGCAAGCGTCGTGATCAGGGGAGTTTATTTTTTCTCTTTAGATTCTTTTAAACATTGAGGGCAATGTTTGATTTAAGTTTGGGGGAGTAGTAGCTTGCATGTTTTACTTGTTTTAACCACATGTTGTGTGCTTAAATGACACTTGAATCGTCCGATTATTATGAGCTAAAAAATTTTTTTATGAGTTCAAACTTGAGAAAAGAATGAATTATAGTAGTGACTATTCAATGAGGATTTTGATCTCACTATGCATATGAACTTGATTTGTGATGATTATTGGACTTGTACAAGAATATCCTAATTTGAGTTAGCATGTCAAGAATGAGGAATACTTTGAGCACAATGAGTCATGATCTTGTGGATTGCATGTTGAATAGTGATAATTGTTGTGAACTTGATGATTTGTCTTGAGCATCTTAGAGTTATCCTAGAACTTATTTGATGATGACACTTTGAGGCAAAATTTTATAGTTACAAACTTGACTTGGAAATGATCTAGGCGATCTTTGAAACGTTTGAGCCTTTCAAGCTTACCATGATTCATATCAATCCCTAGTGTCTCATTTGAGCTTTATTGAAAAAAGAATGGTATATGCATTGCATATAATTAGACCCCATTCGACATTCTTGGCAAACTCATTATACTTACCCTTATTTGAGCCTAAATGAAAAAGTTATCCTTACCCTAAGGGAGTATAATGAATATCATTCGATGCACTTGAATTATTATATCTTGATGAGCTTATTGAAAAAAAGAAATTGATGAATGAGAAAAGAAAAGGATAGACAAAAAGCCTTGAGAAAAAGATTGACTAAATAAGACCCAAAGTGGCCAAGGCTATAAAAGAAAAAGAAGAGAAGCTCGATGTGTGCGAAACATTTGAATTGTAAATGATTATACTGTATTCTTTGCGCTTATCCTATCTTTTCATTGAAGCCAACACCAAAGGCCTTACATTAAAAGCTTAAAAAGTCCTTTTGATCCAAGTCTACGGAGTAACTATCATTAGTGGAGAAGTTGTTTGAAAATAGGCTTGTGGGGTGCTTGATGATAATCTTGATTTTGAGTTGATTAGCATGATTTGATCTTGAATATGTGCATGAAACTTGAGACTGACTATAGCACACACACGTTCCGATTTTGAGATGTGTTGCTTGACTTAGGAGAAAACATGTCTTGTTCAACTTTAGTATATATGTATGAGATTTCTGAGAATAAAATAAGTAATGGAATAATTGTTTCAAGTATCAAGAATGAACTCTACCTTATGATTTTAATGCTTAATCGAGGACGATTAAGTGAGAAGTTTGGGGGAGTTGATAAGTGCCATTTTTGCACTTATATTTCGACGTTTTCTAGTAGTATTTTACAGTGATTCTTGAATGATATTATATTTATAGGTATTAATTTGCATGTTTCAGGAATTTATGTAGAAATGCGAAGAATGAGTCAAAAATGATGAAAAATAACATAGAAAGGCACGTGGAACAGATTACACGAAACTTCACAAAAGTAAACTCACGCAGCATGCAAGATCATGTGACAACAGATTCATAGGAATATTCACGTAGCAATGTTCACGCATGCAAGGAAACTTCAACCGTGACTTCATATGGAAAGAGAAGATAAGTCACGTGACTTATACGAACATACAATAAACTTTAAAGTTGACGTGAAGAAATACACTTAAACAAGAAAGGCCGAGATTTGGGGTAGACATTATGAAGACTTTTCAAAGGGGATAACATTATTAAAAGGGGAACCAATCAGATTTTATTATGGAAAGATATATAGGAGCAGATTTTATACACGGATGGGGAGATTGACTTGGGATGGAGAAGATATTGTGGAGAATATTATAATTATAAAAATAAGAGGAGAATCACACGCCTTAAAAAAACACCAATTCTCACGTCCCCTTTCTCCATCTCACCCGAACACTTCCTTCACTCCCCTCACCAATTATCACGTTTACCTCCATCGAAACCTCGCGCCCTCTATAACCAAACTCACGTCCAGACCACCAATCACCATCATCCCCTTTCTTTTACAGAACGATTCTTCACACCACTGATATCATCACATGTCCACCCTTTCTTCATCCCTCCACCAATCACCTTCACGCCTCTCCTCCATCATGCACGCACCACTCCATATCTCACGGCCAGCAGCCCTTTCCATCACCCATCATCATAATTCTTAAACCTATCACCCTATGACTTTGGAACATCTCCAACAAGGCGATTAAAGTGACGATCGAGAAGGAAGCAAGAGAAGGAGCGAGGATCTACAACCGGAGTCGACGCTGGGAGTTATTCTTACTTTTAAACTTTAGTTTAGTTTTATTTTGATTATATCATGCTTGGATTGTTGCAAGACATGTTTGAGTATTGGTATTTATTTATGAGTATGAACTAAGTTTATTTATCGAGGCTAGGCAAACCTTTGTTATGAACCTTTGATTTGATGATTTAATGATTGAATTCTTATAGTTCTTTGCGTATGTTTTATGTTCTTCATGCTTTTAGAGGTTTGATCACCTTTGAATGATGTTAGTATCGTAATTGAGATCGAGAGATGATTTTATGATACTGAATTAATAACTCATACCATGGATTTCAGACCGAGATCGAGAGATGACGTCAAATACATGCGTGATAGCCATAGATATCTAGTAATTGAAAGCTAGGAGTTTTCATGGATCTTATGCAATATTGAGTTGTTAAATAAGTACACGAGAGTGACTTACTGCAATTTGATATTAGGTTTAATATAGCTCGAGAGAGTATATTAGATAAATTCGGAGAACTCGTCACCTTAGGAATATTTGAATTTTCAATCGAGAATTGTAGGGAACTACATTGGTGAGCCGACGCCTTGATAATCGTTTCTTGTGGATTTTTCTCGTTTATTTTGATTGACTTGGTTGGATTAGTAGTTAAATTTAATTAATTAGTAGTTTAATTATTTAATTAATTTTCGTAGCTTAAATATAGTTAAAAGTTTCTTATTTGGTACTTACTTGTTAGTCCCTGTGGGTTCGAAAATCCGTATCTTCCTATCTATACTAAAACTTGACACCGTGCACTTGCGGTCTAAAATCGCTAGATTGGAATTAATTGTTTAAAATAAAAGCGATCACTTATTCATAGTTAAAATAGACCAAGCGTTCTAGGTTAACCTGTATCGTTATCAATCAAAACAATAGCAGTTAAGATTAATATTTACAGCAGCTTTCAATTCTAGTAAGAATGATGAAACTTAGACAACATAATCCAAGCGTCTATGTAGGGCCTCGCTACCTTAAGTATGGATTTAAGTGCAATAAAAGAGCTAAACATGCATTCATCAGAATATAAGGTTCATAACGTGCCTTGAGCTTACGGATTACAGTACCAAATAAAAGTTTTCCAAAAAGGAATTAATTACATTCCTATCAAAATGAATGTAAGTCTATAGATTTACTCTACCCTGTGTAGAAACTATAAAAAAGAATTCATGTCTTGCTATACCAGTAGCACTCCTCACATAGCTCAATGCAACAACCCTGGCCTCAGCCCTCCATGTCAAAATGCACCTACAAGGACAACCCCCAAACCATGAGCATATAATAATCAATATTCAACACAATATGATTATAAGGCATAAATGCATAAACAATAAATACAAAGCACTTCCTATATCCCAATGCATTTAAAACGCTCCCTTTGGTTGTCCCTGTACCATAACTCATAATCATAATCAATGGATTATATTACAGTTCCACAATGTCATGACATATAATTATTCCATCAATACTAATATCCATTCCCTAGTCTTGTTATAACAGTGTATTTTAATGCACCTCGCTTGTCATGACCGCGGCACTAATACCCATCGCTTCGACATATTAGCGGCATCGAATAACCTCGCTTTAATGTGACATGCGGCATTTATCCTCGATTCACATATTAGCGGCAAATATTCTTTCCTCACTACGATATGACATCGGCAAGTTTTCTAACATCGCTTCAAATGACAGCGGCAAAACATTTAAAATCATCTCAAATATAACAACGACTCATGGGATATGCACCAAGCATCCAACATACATATATGCAATCACAATGCATAATTCAACATGTATTTGCATCCACAATACACAATCCAATATATACTTGCATTCACAGTGCACAATCCAATAAGTATATAAATACATGTTACCGTTTGGTGCCCGCTACGTCTCTCTACGTACCTTTCCAAAATATAGAGTGTTGCAGGACTTTATCCCCTGCGTTGTGTTGCTACCTGGGAAGGCTCTACACAAGCGCACAACACGATATTAGATGTCAATTTATAGTCCAATACCAAAAATCCCATCAAATAACAAAATTCCATATTTTTCCACTATTCATGCCTCTCGATCGATCGGCCCCCGAGCTTGATCGATCGAGAGATGATAGCTTTTGTACACAAAATTTCTGCATTCCTCAATCGATCGAGAAGACTCACCGATCGATCGAGAAGTCTCGTCGATCGATCGGGAGTTTTCACCGATCGATCGAGCCATGCATTTTCTTCCCAAAAATTTTCTGCCATGCGCGATCGATCAAGGTCCCCCGCTCGATCGATCGCCGAGCCCTGTACTCGCGAGAAATCTCCATTTTTGAGCATATGTCTCATGCTACAATAATACATACCATTAATCACCAAACCCCCACAACCCAACACACTTTAAACTACAATATACTACCATGAAACTACTCAAAATCTAATTTCAACAAGAACACAACTATACATGCCATTTTCTCCCAAAACATAACTCAACTCAACTTGAATGTTCAAAAATCAACACTACTAGTTTTCTTACAACTTTAGCTCCAACTCTTAGCAAGATTTAAGCAATTATATTGTAAGTTCCTTCCTCCTCCTTGCTTGCTAGATGATGGGCAATTTTGAGGGGATTGGGGGGAGATTTGTGTGATATGATAGAGTGAAATGAGTTGAGTGGTTGAGGATTAAAGTGATAAAGGGATGGGTGTGGCATAGCATGGTAGGTGTTTAATTTATGTCCCGGTATTCAGCATGATGTATTAAAATATCCCTACATGATATTTTAAAGCATTTACTCTATTAAAATGCATCGTAGCAACAATCAACATGCTTTCCAAATTAATGGAAACTAACTCAAATAGATAATGCCAAATCATAAATCCCCCAACAAGCATCATATGCTCTCTAAAATATATTACTAGTTGATGTCTACCGCATAACTATACATTTTCCAAACCATAATAATAATCATAACACCATAATTATTATTAGAAGCCACAAAGCACATGTTTAATTTCAGGGACAGTCTATGTTTAATTTAGTCACGTGTTTTTCCTAAGAATTTAACAACACCAACAATAGACAATTATCAATCTTAGTTGCTTTAAAGACCAAGCATTAGATTGCATGCAAAAATCAATAGATGGCCGATCTAACAATCAAACATAACATTCATGGCATAAAAATCAGAAAAGCACATGAAACTAATAGCAAAAGAAAGAATTACTAAAGGGAAGCACGATTCCGGAGCGTTAATTACGTCTTCGTTCTTCGTTCTTCACAAAAGTTGAAAGAAAAATCTATTTTAATGTCTCTCAAGTCTGAATTGTTGTGTTATTCACTTATAAAATCGAGATATAGCCAGCATATATGGTAGGATATGGTAAAATCTTCCCATAGATGGTAAAAGACCTTGTTTCCTCATTTTCTTGGACACTCTAGCGATCGGCCGCTCCAAACTAGTGATCGATCGCTAGCTTTATTTTTTCAGCGAAATTCTTCTGGTGATCGATCGCTTGGCTCCAGTGTGTTTTGGCGATCAATCTCTCCAAATGTACCGATCGATCGCTGACCCGCAGATTTTGTTGCTCAACTTTCTGTCCATAGGAGATCGATCTCCTCCTTCATCCGGTTAATCACTTCTCTCAAAATTACATTTTTAGCATTTTCTTGATCAACCTTGAGTCCTTATCATCTCCAAAGCTTTCCTTGGTCTTTATTTGCCTTTTTTAGCTCGATTTCTTTGATTTCACCTACATTTACACAATTATATGATTAGTTAGCATATGTAACGAATTATCCATCAAAATATACCAAATCGTAGACAATTAAGCGCAATAGATGTGTCTATTTCTAGTCACATCAGCGAGCAATGGAATATGATGTGATATAACTGTGGAATCATTGTTAAGATATATGTGATATCTGTAAAATCATGAGTGTAGTGGTTTAACTGTAATTGATAATGGAATTAATGGTTTGAGCATGGTCATAGTAAATCAAAGTAATGATTAACTGATTTTAGGAATTTGATGGCTTTGGCTATTGTGAGTACAGGAACAACACGGGGGATCCCACATGATAACTATACAATACAGGGAGTATCTTTTGCATTTACAGTTTTATATTATGTATATTATGAATTGTGATATTGTTGTTGTTGAGATGGTGGAATTGGTATGCTCACCCCGTGTGGGGGCTGTTTTTGTTGGGACAGGTAGAACAATGGCTCTGTAGTTGAGTTCGAGCTGTTGATTGGAATGCTCCCAGGGCTGAGGTACCAAGGCTGATATTGAGTAGTATGCTTTATACAATAGATACACATTCATTTATTCAATGCTCGCCTGTGAGCATTTTGATGTGTATATGGGTTGTATAAAGGTCGTTAGAGTTCTCTTTCCATATATGGTTGCATGCAATTAATTATGGAGTATTGCATGATGAATGGAGAACATGTTAGTGTATTATGAGGTGTATGTTCATGCTACTGGGACGGTATTGAGAATATGTGGATTACTGTCGAAAATTTTGTAGATGGCATATATGGGGATTTCCCTAATGTTATAAAAGCATGCACCATTATTGTGATAATACACTAATAGTGGTTTAAGGGCGAGGGGTCCTTACAATTAGTGGTATCAGAGCAGTGGTTTCCTCTTTGTGGCTGTTAAGGGCCATGAGAGATGTGGATAGAAAAAGGATAGCACATAGTTTAGGCATGATTGTAGTTAGTGTTATGTGACACAACTATTGTGCTTATGTGCATATTATGATATGAGATCATAATTGAAAGGGGTTATTGTTAACCATTGTGGTTGCAGGATCGTATGGAATACGATGGGAATGGTATTGATGGAAATAATTTGCACTTTATGTAATAAGTGCTAAGAATCTAATTTTGTAGGAACATTACAGATGATGTGATAACCGTGTATTATTGCCTTATGGCTATGAGGATACAGGTATATGCATACATTGAGATTTATATGTTATCATGATGTGATGATGCTTTATATTGCCATGGGCATATATATGAATGTATTGCAATTATTGTACTACTATGTGTATATCGATCAGCGATGGATCAGAATATTTGGCGCTGTCTTATCAAGCGATGAATCAGGGCATTTGCCGATGTCATATCGTAGCGTGGGATGCTGATATGTCGAAGTGAGGGATATCATTGAGCCGCTGATAATTCGCGAGGGATATTATTGAGCCGCTGATATAACATAGTAGGACTTGTGAATTGTTGTATTAATTGTGCATATTGAGGTCATTGTATTGATGCAGGTATGTTGAGCCTGCGGAGCAAAGTGCTGTATTGTGATATGGAATACTTGCCGCTGTTACACGAAGTGTGGGGTATTGTGATATGGAATACTTGTCGTTGTTATACGAAGCGAGGGGTGTTGTTATATGGAATACTTGCCGCTGTTACACGAAGCGAGGGGTATTGTGAAATGGAATACTTGCCACTGTTACACGAAGCAACGGGTATTGTGAAATGGAATACTTGTCGCTGTTACACGAAGCGAGGGGTATTGTGACATAGAATATATGTTGATGTCGTGTCAAAGCGATGATACATGGTGCTGTCACGTCGAAGCGATGAGTTTGGGAACAAAGCGCTACATGTGATGTGAGTCACCTCTTGAGTCCGAAAGGAACAAAATGCTACATACATGTGAGTCATCTCTTGGGTTCACATTTATGCCGCTGTCGTGTCGAAGCGATGATACATGCCGCTGTCACGTCGAAGAGATGAGTTTGGGAACAAAGTGCTACATGTGATTTGAGTCACCTCTTGAGTCCGAAAGGAACAAAGTGCTACATACATGTGAGTCACCTATTGAGTCCACATTTATGTCACTGTTGTGTCAAAGCGATGATACATGTCGCTGTCACGTGGAAGCGATGAGTTTGGGTACGAAGTGCTACATGTGATGTGAGTCACCCCTTGAGTCCGAAGGGAACAAAGTGCTATGGATAATGCCGATGTATACATAGCTATGGTTTATGCCTCTGTATACGTAGCGATGGATTATGCCGTTGTATACATAGCGATGGTTTATGCCGCTGTATACGTAGCAATGGAATATGCTGTTGTATACGTAGCGGTGATGTGATACCGTTGTATACGTAGCGTGGATTGTACCGCTGTTGGGCGATGAATACAGGTTTGCCGCTATTATTATAGCTGTGAGCATTGTAATATTGCTATTATATTAGCATATTGTGGATGTCATGTGTTGACATATACCGTCACGAGTTGACGATGATATGTGGATATCATGTGTTGACATATACCATCACGAGTTGATGAGGAATTATGGATATCATGTGTTGACATATACCGTCACGAGTTGACGAGGAATTGTGGGTGTCATGTGTTGACATGTAGGCACCACAGTTTGACAAATACATTATGCCCAGCAGGTTTGCTCGATGGATAAATGGTCGTGCCGTACATATAAGTGTACTGCAACACGTATTTGGGTGAACGTGTTACAAGTAGTGGTACCTTTGGGTATACTCGTTGAGTTGGCTACGACCAATCGACTTGTAGTGTATGTAATTATTGAGGGAACTACATACATATGTTGATGTGGTGTAGGGTGGACATGGTCGCCCATGCACATGAGAATGGGAAATAAATCCTAATGGATTAGGATTGAATTGTGAGTGAGTAAGGACATTGAAATGTCCCTTGTGTATCGGTATTAGAGAAATAATGGATGATGATCCATTACTCTAACTGATGGTGCGGTATCGTATACCGGGATTGAACGTATGATACGTTGGTAGGTTTTGTATAAACCTTAAGAGGCTGCGAGTTGCTAGCTAGGTAAGTTGAATTATTGTTGCAGTATTATAGTGAGCTTGTTGTAGCCACTATAATGCTTATCGGAACCCAGTGTGGTGAATCGTATTATGATATGATGAGAGGTTGTAGTGGACTCGTGTAGTCACTAGGATGCCTTTGAGTTGAGGTGAGAGATACCTTAAGGGAGCTTGCAGCTCATCTTGGTTGGGAGTACAAACGAGAGGGTTAAGATGTTATTGTTACCTCTCATGGAGAAGTCTTGCATTGAGGATGCAATGGCAAACGTAATCGGAGTTGTGGGATATAGTTAGTGTGGTAACACTACTGTACCGATTGTATCTCTTGGAGAGATTTGGAACAATACTGTTGTGGAAACAGTTGGTATCGGATGCGAGTTGATTATGAATCGACCATGGTAAGCATTACGGGTGGTGGACCGGGTAATGGCTTTGCGTTATTTGTAAGACGTACGAGAAGACGTCTTTTGAAAGATGCTTGGGAATGGTGAGCACTATGATATTAGTGCGGAGCATCGTTGGAATTTGTATACGTCGTGTACACGGGTTTGAGAATGATTGTGATAGTGGCGAGGATGCACTATGCCGAACCAGTTGTGTATGTATTGGTTCGGGGATACATTTCAGTACAAACGTACCCATATTTTACCAACGGTGGTTTGAGATTGGAGAGTCATGGAGGCATGACACCTTCCTTGTGAGGGAGGAGGTATTGATATACCTGTTGGGAATCTTTGAGATTCAATGAGTCGGTACGCGTGGTGTTGATGTTGAGGTCACACCATTAGTCGTTGGTTCGTCAATCATCATTCTCCACTGAGTGAGAATAACTGAGAATACATTTGGGTTTGAGGCTTGTAGGTAAGATTGGAGATACCCAAGTCGATTGTGGTTAGTTTGGCGTGAGGTATACATATTTGTATATATATTTGTGGGCCAGCATTGTTATGCTTGGATTAACGAATCTCTGGTAAGAGATTGTCGTATCCTTGAGATTGGAAACCTCGGTGGGACAATTTATTATGGGGAATAAATTGTGAGGTTTTGTAGACTCTCTTTTGTCAAGAGGATGTCGTGCTTTGGGTCAAGGTAGTTCATTTCTGGTTAATTCGATAGTATCGTTGTATTAGAATTGTTAATTCTAAGAGTAAACAAGGGATGACCATGATTCAAATTCGTTGGGTGCCGTTGTCGACACATATGGTAAGAATGCAATAGATTTTCTTGCATGTTCCCTATGGAAACTTGAGACCTTGTGGAGTCTCGATAGTGTGTTGGGACCAAGATGTGATTCCTTGGAACACATTGATATTGACATCTTTGGAGATGTGCTTTGGGTTGCTCGGTGGCCATGGGTTGCCCAATCTGAGTTGCAGGTGGTGCAACTACTCCTTGGCTGGAGATGGAATTGGAGAATGGAAACTGAACCTTTAATTCTCTTTGCTCCGCTGGTGCCATCCTATACGGGGCACGAGACATGGCAGACGTCCTTAGTAGTAACTCAAACCCAAACTCGACCTCTCTCGTCGGTGGGAGTCCAGGAATCTCTTCCGGAAAATATCAGGAAACTCCGCCACTACGGGCACATCCTCGACCTTTAATTCTTTCCTCTTTCCAGTAATGTCAACAGCATAGATGACCGTGCCATCTTGACAGCAGATATCAACGGAGTCTTTGAACGGGAACCATCCCATAGAATATCCATTGGACTCCCATATCAGACTTGAATCGGATAGTCCTTGTCTGCAGTCCACAACTGCCTGATACTTGTTCAGCACATCGATGTTCACAATGAAACCGAAGTCTGACATTCCAGAACAATCAAGTCTGTCCTTAGCTCGTTACCCTCAAAATAAATGAGGCCGTCATACACCACCTAATCAGCAATCAAACTTCTTCCAGCGGGTGTCGAGACTACAAGAGGCATGGGCGACGGAGAAGTGCATATGAAATCGCATCATCTACTTCAGCATTTGCTGCTATGCTGCAATACAAGGGTTAACAACAAGACCCAAAAGCAGTTCATATATACATCGTTAGAAAGCCATAACATGTTATCATAACGGCCATATACTTCATATGTAACATAACATGTTAAAAGTAAGCACCTAGCCAACCTATTGCTAAGGCTACCATTCACTCATTCCCGGGTTCTCTAACCACTGCTCTGATACCACTAATGTAGGGCCTTCCTACCTTAACATCATAAGCAAGAAATAATTAGGGCTAAACATGCATCACAGACAGCTTAGGGCTCCGGTTATTACGTGAGTTATTAGAATTACAGGCCAAAATAAAACTTCAAGCAAATTAATTACATTCTCAAATGAATGGCGCTATAGAATTATACTACTCCTGGAGTAGAGACTATACCAAATCCTGAATCCTAATTCATAAGGCATCTCGAAGCTCACTTCTTCAACCCTGCCCATAGCCCTGCAAATCCAAATGTGTACCTATAGGATCAACCCATCGTGAGCATGTACATCATTACTCAACATCATAGGGTAATGGCATATAAATAAATGCATGAAGTAAATGGGTAACCTATACTTCCTGGTTAATCGCATTAACCCTCTTTGGTTGTCCCTGTTTCATAGTCATGCATAATCGTTAGTTCTCGGCATAAATGATTAAAATCATACTTCACATATATGATCACATCAAACTATGTTAATTAGAAGTGGAACTGTCCCGGTTCTATTATGACAGCGGCACAATTGGCCCCACTCGCTCGACATAACACATCTTATGATACCCATCGCTACGCCTTGATAGCGGATGTATCTCTTTATTCAGCGGATGATACCCATCGCTACGCCTTGATAGCGGATGTACCCCATCGCTCAGCGGATGATACCCCTCGCTACACCTTGATAGCGGATGTACCCCATCGCTCAGTTATGTGAGCGGCAAGACCTTCCTCGCTTGCCCATAATAACCACCGGACATTCAACCATTCTTAATAACATAGTATCATATTCATCATAAACATCATAGCATCTTATAGACATCATCATCTTGTAAACATCATTATCATATAAGCATTATCATCTTATAGACATCATCGTCTCATCATAATCGTTATAGTAACGTCATATCATCTTCATTTATCATAACATCATCGTAAGCATCTTGTCATCTTTATTCATCATAAACATCATCATCATTTATCATAACATCATCGTAAGCGTCTCGTCATCTTTATTCATCATAGACATCATCATCATTTATCATAACATCATCGTAAGTATCTTATCATCTTTATTTATCATAAAATCATCTTTATTTATCATAATATCATCGTAAGTATCTTATCATCTTTATTCATTATAAAATCATCTTTATTGTGAACTTACTTATCATAACATCATCTTAAACATCTTATCATCTTTATTCATTATAAAATCATCTTCATCGTGAACTTACTTATCATAACATCATCTTAAACATCTTATCATCTTTATTCATTATACACATCATCATAGCATCGTAAATTCTTATGAAATCATAGTATGATCATAATATAGGAGTATGGTTTACCGTCCGATGCCCGTATGTTTCTTACGTACCTTAATTCCAAAAGTGGAGAGATTGTAGAACTCTATCTCCTTGAAGTTGTGGGTACCTGGGATGGTTCTACACAACCATACAAATCGATATTAGAAGCTAAATATAGTCCAATATCCAAAAATCCCACAAGAAAATCAAAAACACATATTTTTATATCTCGCGATCGATCGCCGCCCAGGCCCGATCGATCGCGAGATCGTACTGGACATTGCTGAAAATTTCAGCTCTTGGCAATCGATCGCCAGCTTTGGCGCGATCGATCGCCAGCCTCGCCGATCGATCGCCGAAATGCGGCGATCGATCGCCAAATGCTACGGGCGTCTACTGCTGGGTCGCGATCGATCGCCTGGAACGGGCGATCGATCGCCGATCCCTGTACATCGAAAATCGCCATTTTTGAGCATTTTTCAAGCTCCATCTTAAACCATTCGAACCCAAACTTCCCTACAACAATAACAACATCATAACCCACTAAAACCCACATAAAACACTTCAAAAATCATACCCCAACAACATACAACACATACTCAAAACAAACCCACATAATCACTTCAAAATCATCCCTATTTCAAAACTAAACATTATAAAAACTTTAGGAAGGGTTCCATACCTCTTGAAGGCTCCAAATCTTGACAAAAATCACACAAACACAAGTTTTGTGGAGTTTTCCTTCTCCTTCCTTGGGGAATTTCGAAAATGTGGTAAAGGGGTAGGGTTTGAGAGTAATTGGGGATTTAAGAGTGAAAAGGGTAAAGTGAGTTGGGTAAGGTGGGGAAAGGGTTAATTAAGTTATACCCAAAATTAACATGATTTATAAAATACCCTAACATGGGCAACAACTTCCACTAAATTCATATCTTCCTCGTAATTAACAACCTAGACAATTAAATCGTGTTAACACTCCATTTTCTATCATGCATAACATGCACCCTGAATTGCAACCCCCTGGTCACGCTTATCATGCGACTATGCATTTCATCATGATAATTAATTTAAACACATATATCAATTATCCACATAATTAAACATATGAACATAATTAATGCCTTAATTGCAATTAATTATTTCGGGGACATCACATTACTCCCCTACTTATAAGATTTCGTCCTCGAAATCGCATGCACTTACCCCAAAAGAAACTGAACATAAATCACATACCAGAATAGTTCCGGGTAGTGCTGTACCATATGCCGCTCCGTCTCCCACGTAGCCTCCTCGACACCCCGACGATCCCACTGAACTTTGACCATCGGTATAATCTTGTTTCGTAGTCTGCGATCCTCTCGATCCAGAATTCTGACTGATCGTTCAACATAGGGTACATCTGAACTCAGCTGAATCTCTGAAGGCTGTAAAACATAAGACGGATCTGGCTCATACTTCCTCAACATAGAGACGTAGAAGACATCATGTATACCGGACAAGGACGGCGGTATAGCCAAACGGTAGGCCAAAGTACCGATGCGCTGCAATACTTCATACGGCCCAACATACCTCGGAGATAACTTCTCCCGTACACTAAATCGAACCACACCCCTAAAGGGTGAGATCTTCAAGAAGACCCTGTCTCCTGACTGGAATTCTAGCGGTCTTCGCCGCTCATTGGCATAGCCTGTTTGCCTATCCTGGGCCGCTTTCATCTTTTGACGTATTAACTTAATCTTTTCTTCCATATTCTCAATCAATTTCGGTCCTCCGATCGTCTTACTAGTCAAGTCCTCCCAGTACAACGGTGATCTACAACGTCGACCGTAAAGGGCCTCGAATGGAGCCATCTGAATGCTCGCCTGATAATTGTTATCATAGGAGAACTCCGCCAGTGGCACTGAATCCTGTCACGGAGTATCAAGCTCCAAAACACATGCCCTCAACATGTCTTCGAGCGTCTGAATGGTACGCTCGATCTGGCCGTCTGTCTGAGGGTGATAAGTTGTACTCTGTCTCACTTCCGTGCCCAAGGCCGTCTGGAGACCCTCCCAAAAATGTGAAGTAAACCTTGGGTCTCTCTCAGACACAATCGAGACCGGAATACCATGCAACTTCACCACATCCCGAACATACAATAAGGGATGAAGTGAGCCACCTTCGTCAGCCTATCCACGATCACCCAGATCGCATCAAATCCTGAGGCCGTCCTTGGCAAGTGGGTCACGAAGTCCATAGATATGTGCTCCCACTCCCACTTAGGTACCTCCAAGCTCTTCAGCTCGCCACCAGGCCTCTGCCTTTCTGCCTTTACCTGCTGGTAGATTTAAACATCTTGACAAGGGTCATAACATTACGCTTCATGCGTCTCTACCAGATCTGACCACTTAGGCCCTTATACATTTTTCTTCCTCCTGGGTGGATACTGAACTGGCTACTGAGAGCTCGCCCCTAGGTTTCTTTACGCAACTCCGGCGTATTTGGGACTACCCAACGGTTGTCCAATCTCAAGGAATCATACTCAGCCACTCTAACTTTGATGGCTGACCCCGAAGTACCAATAATGACCACCTCGGAACCTCATCATCTAACCTCTAGGCTTTCCTGGTAGCCTCAAATATGTCTGGCTCAGCCAATATGGTCGACACTCGTACCGGCGACGCGTCCACATCGAAATCATAGCCCAGATAGTAATAAAAAGTCATCATAGCTGATAAACTCATGACATCCTCAGCAGTACTCTTCACCTTTCGACTTAAGGCGTCTACTAACAAATTCGCTTTACCTGGAGGGTACTCAATTTCACAATCAAAATCTTTGAGTAAGTCCACCCATCTTTCTTGTGCCTATCCAACTCAGCCTGTGGGAACAAAACTTCAGGCTCTTATGGTCCATGTAGATGGTAACCAACTTACCATACTAGTGATGCTTCCAAATCTTCAAGGCAAATATCATGGCTGCCAGTCCCAATCATGGGCTGGGTACTTAGCCTCATGTGGCTTCAATTGCCTCGATGCATAAGCCACCACATGCTTATCTTGCATCAACACACGGCCCAACCCTGCAGTGATGTATCTGTGTGCAAAGCAAACCTCGCGTTCCCCGAAGGAATCACCAATATAGGTGCTGTAGTCAAATGACGCTTCAATTCTTGGAAGCTTTCCTCACAAGCTTCGGACCAAAAGAACGGGACTCCCTTCTGAGTCAGTTGTGTCAGTGGCTTAGCGATCATAGAAAATTCCTCGACGAAACGTCAGTAATAACCCACTAAACCAAGGAAGCTTCATATCTCGGGTACGGAAGTGGGTGCAGCCCACTCCATCACAGCTTCCATCTTCGTGGGATCTACAGATATCCCACTACCAGATATTACATGGCCCAAGAACACTTCATTGTCCAACCGAAACTCGCACTAGCTGAGCTTTGCATATAACTGATGATCCCTGAGGATCTGAAGTACTGTCCTCAAGTGCTCCACTTGTTCTTCCTCAGTTCGGGAGTAGATAAGTATATCGTCAATGAAAATTATGACGAACTGGTCCGAATATGGCTGGAACACCTTGTTCATTAAACTCGTGAAAACAGCTGGGGCATTCGTCACCCCAAAAGGCATGACTAAGAATTCATAGCGCCCAGATCTAGTCCTGAAGGTTGTCTTCTGAACATCATCTTCTCTTACTCGGATCTGATGATCTCCGATCTCAGATCGATGTTACTGTAGAGCCTCGTACCTTGCAACTGGTTAAATAAATTACCGATCCTCGGAAGTGAATACTTATTCTTTACTGTAGCTTTGTTCAGTTGTCTGTAATCGATGTACAGATGCATCGAACCATCTTTCTTCCTTACCAATAAGACTGGTGCACCCCAGGGCGATACGCTAGGGCGTATATAGCCCTTATCAAGGAGCTCTTGTAACTGAACCTTTAATTCTCTTTGCTCCGCTGGTGCCATCCTATACGGGGCACGAGACATGGCAGACGTCCTTAGTAGTAACTCAATCCCAAACTCGACCTCTCTCGTCGGTGGGAGTCCGGGAATCTCTTCCGGAAAATATCAGGAAACTCCGCCACTACGGGCACATCCTCGACCTTTAATTCTTTCCTCTTTCCAGTAATGTCAACAACATAGATGACCGTGCCATCTTGACAGCAGATATCAACGGAGTCTTTGAACGGGAACCATCCCCATAGAATATCCATTGGACTCCCATATCAGACTTGAATCGGATAGTCCTTGTCTGCAGTCCACAACTGCCTGATACTTGTTCAGCACATCGATGTTCACAATGAAACCGAAGTCTGACATTCCAGAACAATCAAGTCTGTCCTTAGCTCGTTAACCTCAAAATAAATGAGGCCGTCATACACCACCTAATCAGCAATCAAACTTCTTCCAGCGGGTGTCGAGACTACAAGAGGCATGGGCGACGGAGAAGTGCATATGAAATCGCATCATCTACTTCAGCATTTGCTGCTATGCTGCAATACAAGGGTTAACAACAAGACCCAAAAGCAGTTCATATATACATCGTTAGAAAGCCATAACATGTTATCATAACGGCCATATACTTCATATGTAACATAACATGTTAAAAGTAAGCACCTAGCCAACCTATTGCTAAGGCTACCCTTCACTCATTCCCGGGTTCTCTAACCACTGCTCTGATACCACTAATGTAGGGCCTTCCTACCTTAACATCATAAGCAAGAAATAATTAGGGCTAAACATGCATCACAGACAGCTTAGGGCTCCGGTTATTACGTGAGTTATTAGAATTACAGGCCAAAATAAAACTTCAAGCAAATTAATTACATTCTCAAATGAATGGCGCTATAGAATTATACTACTCCTGGAGTAGAGACTATACCAAATCCTGAATCCTAATTCATAAGGCATCTCGAAGCTCACTTCTTCAACCCTGCCCATAGCCCTCCAAATCCAAATGTGTACCTACAGGATCAACCCATCGTGAGCATGTACATCATTACTCAACATCATAGGGTAATGGCATATAAATAAATGCATGAAGTAAATGGGTAACGTATACTTCCTGGTTAATCGCATTAACCCTCTTTGGTTGTCCCTGTTTCATAGTCATGCATATAATCGTTAGTTCTCGGCATAAATGATTAAAATCATACTTCACATATATGATCACATCAAACTATGTTAATTAGAAGTGGAACTGTCCCGGTTCTATTATGACAGCGGCACAATTGGCCACCCTCGCTCGACATAACACATCGTATGATACCCATCGCTACGCCTTGATAGCGGATGTATCTCTTTATTCAGCGGATGATACCCATCGCTACGCCTTGATAGCGGATGTACCCCATCGCTCAGCGGATGATACCCCTCGCTACACCTTGATAGCGGATGTACCCCATCGCTCAGTTATGTGGGCGGCAAGACCTTCCTTGCTTGCCCATAATAACCACCGGACATTCAACCATTCTTAATAACATAGTTTCATATTAATCATAAACATCATAGCATCTTATAGACATCATCATCTTGTAAACATCATTATCATATAAGCATTATCATCTTATAGACATCATCGTCTCATCATAATCGTTATAGTAACGTCATATCATCTTCATTTATCATAACATCATCGTAAGCATCTTGTCATCTTTATTCATCATAAACATCATCATCATTTATCATAACATCATCGTAAGCGTCTCGTCATCTTTATTCATCATAGACATCATCATCATTTATCATAACATCATCGTAAGTATCTTATCATCTTTATTTATCATAAAAATCATCTTTATTTATCATAATATCATCGTAAGTATCTTATCATCTTTATTCATTATAAAATCATCTTTATCGTGAACTTACTTATCATAACATCATCTTAAACATCTTATCATCTTTATTCATTATAAAATCATCTTCATCGTGAACTTACTTATCATAACATCATCTTAAACATACTATCATCTTTATTCATTATACACATCATCATAGCATCGTAAATTCTTATGCAATCATAGTATGATCATAATATAGGAGTATGGTTTACCGTCCGATGCCCGTACGTTTCTTACGTACCTTAATTCCAAAAGTGGAGAGATTGTAGAACTCTATCTCCTTGAAGTTGTGGGTACCTAATATGGTTCTACACAACCATACAAATCGATATTAGAAGCTAAATATAGTCCAATATCCAAAAATCCCACAAGAAAATCAAAAACACATATTTTTATATCTCGCGATCGATCGCGGCCCAGGCCCGATCGATCGCGAGATCGTACTGGACATTGCTGAAAAATTCAGCTCTTGGCGATCGATCGCCAGTTTTGGCGCGATCGATTGCCAGCCTCGCCGATCGATCGCCCAAATGCGGCGATCGATCGCCAAATGCTACTGGCGTCTACTGCTGGGTCGCGATCGATCGCTTGGAACGGGCGATCGATCGCCGATCCCTGTACATCGAAAATCGCCATTTTTGAGCATTTTTCAAGCTCCATCTTAAACCATTCGAACCCAAACTTCCCTACAACAATAACAACATCATAACCCACTAAAACCCACATAAAACACTTCAAAAATCATACCCCAACAACATACAACACATACTCAAAACAAACCCACATAATCACTTCAAAATCATCCCTATTTCAAAACTAAACATTATAAAAACTTTAGGAAGGGTTCCATACCTCTTGAAGGCTCCAAATCTTGACAAAAATCACACAAACACAAGTTTTGTGGAGTTTTCCTTCTCCTTCCTTGGGGGATTTCGAAAATGTGGTAAAGGGGTAGGGTATGAGAGTAATTGGGGATTTAAGAGTGAAAAGGGTAAAGTGAGTTGGGTAAGGTGGGGAAAGGGTTAATTAAGTTATACCCAAAATTAACATGATTTATAAAATACCCTAACATGGTATTTTAAAAGCATTTTACACAATGCAACAACTTCCACTAAATTCATATCTTCCTCGTAATTAACAACCTAGACAATTAAATCGTGTTAACACTCAATTTTCTATCATGCATAACATGCACCCTGAATTGCAACCCCCGGGTCACGCTTATCATGCGACTATGCATTTCATCATGATAATTAATTTAAAGACATAAATCAATTATCCACATAATTAAACATATGAACATAATTAATGCCTTAATTGCAATTAATTATTTCGGGGACATCACAATATACCCAACCGGCGTATATCTCTCATGCCAAAGCATATGTAGCATACATATCGTGGCAACAATCCCAGCCAAAGCATATGCCCAACACTGACATATCTATCGTGGCACCGATCTCAGCCAAAGCATACACTACACATCTATCGTGGCATCCCTCTCAACAATATATAATATCATGAATGCACATGCATATGATGTCAATAATCATATGATACCATGCTCATATCATCATCACAACAATATCATATACTGTAAGGACCCCCATGCCCTTAACCCGTTATTAGTGCATTAAGCCATACCATTAGTGCATATTTTCAAAATATCAAGGGGAAAACCATATGTAAGTGCAACACCATATGCTATCCAGAAAATTTCTTACATTTAATCCACATAATATACAAATTCCCCAGCCAAGATTATTCATATAACATGCACCCTCATAATACACTAACATGCTCTTAATTCATTTAGCAATTCCATATTTAATTGCATGCAAACCATGAATGAATAGAGAAGAGCCGTAGTCCATTTATACATTCCATATACACGTAAAATGTACTCACGTAAGAGCACCCAATGAACACGCGTGTATCTAATGTATAAAACAATCTACTTGATACCGTTACTGGCGCTTCGATCCTGGAAGTACCTCCCAAGCGCAACTCGATCTCAACTCTGGATCTGTGCGTCTATCCAATAAGGTCTGGTACCTCGAACCTGGAAGTACCTCTAATCAACAGCCCGAGCTCAACTCCCAAGCCGCTGCTACACCTGTAATACCTGCCCCAACAGAGACAACCCCCACACGGGGTGAGCATACCAATACCACCAATCCAATAATCATAACATTGCAATTCATAATTTACAGAATGTAAATGCCATAATTTAAATGATACTCCCTGGATGGTAACACCCTCATCCGGGATCCTCTGTATTGTCCCTGTTCTCAAAATAACCAAACTCATCAGATTTCCAAAGCCAGTTAATCGTCACATAGATTAACTAATACCGTTCTATTATGCCAGTTCCATAACCAACATGGTAAAATCATTATATAAAATACCATAGATTTCAAATATATCTAACAAATAATTCCATGTTCCTGTTTCATTGCTCGCTCCACAATAGCGGCATTCTAAACCCCACGCACGCTCAACAATAGCGGCGTCATTACCGATGGTCGCTGTGATGACCAGGGATTATAGGTGTTAATCCCGTAGTGTTAATAATCCCTAAAGTGGTTTTACGTGGCGATTTGGAATTTAATCGAGGTGTTGGGCCTTCTGGGCTCGTTTATTTGGGCAGTTGGGATCGTTGGATCCAGAGGTTGAGATTGTATTCACATTACGGTGTAAAACCTAAGAGTTGGGTTTTTGATGTGTCTCGGAATCTCGGGTGCTATGTGAGCACCGGTAGAGGGGTTTGGAGTTAGAGAGAGAGTTTTTGAAAACAGATGATTTTTAAGGAATCATGATGTATTGGTGGGGCTATTATTTTTTCGGGGTATTTTTGCTATAAATAGCAGTTGAACCCGAAATTTTAAGGAAATTATCATTTCAGCCCAATTTCTTTCTCCTCCCTCTCTCCCGTTTGATTTTCCCGCTGCTACAGCACCCCCGCCGCTTCAAACGCTTCGCCCGCCGCCGTCCCGCCGCCGATCGGCGCGTGCGACCTACCCACGGCTTCGTCTCGTCCAGGCGCTCCTTTCCCCTCCGTCAATTCGAAGTTTCGTCGCGTCTTGGAGTCGGATTTTGCTGGTAAGCGTCGATCCCCAATTTCTAGGGTTCTTCGTTTTTCGTTTGATTTTGCTTCCGATTTCGTTGGGTAGCCTCCCTTACCCCTTTTTCATCCCCCTCATGTTATTCCCTGCTAAATTCGGTGGTTTTGGTTCGAAATTATTTTCGAAAATTGGTAGGGTTTGGTTCGAATTTTGGGGGTTTTTGGCAGGGGTATTAATTCGTGCAATTGATCGATTATTGCATGTTTTAGGAGTATTATGATGCTTGTTTGAGATCGAATTGAGAAGCTATGGTTCGAATTTGAAGAATTTTAAGGGTTCGAATTTAAAGGCTTGTTTGGGTTCGATTTTAAGGGGGTTGAGTTCGAAAATTTGGGGGTTTTTGTCAAGGGATGTTGATTCTTGCTTGGATAGCTTAATTGACATTTTAGATAAATTATGGTATTTAATTGGGTTCGAAATTGTGAGATTAGGGTTCGATTTTTGTAGGGCATTCTTGAACAAATTTCGATATTGTCTCATTTATTTCCTTCCCTGCATGTACCCTGCCCCGGGTCTTTTAAGAGGATAATTGTCGTGTGTTGACAATATTTTGAGGGATATGGGTGTGCTTGAGCATAGGTTACATGTTCGTAAATAATTGTGAATTATTTATCGTGTTAGCACATCATTCCTCGGGGCATGGAACTCGAGCAAGGTTTGGCTCGGACTTCGAAGATTTAAGGTACGTGCGACGTACGAGCATTACTATATATATGTGAAATGCATAAGGTGTTTTTGATTGCATTGAATGTTTTGCGTATGGTTATACATATATGTTGATATGGCCAAGGAATGACCCAAATCTTGATATCGCAGCTTGTAGCGTGCGTGACACTAGAGTAGGATGACTCTTACATGATATAAGGGGCACTGGGTTTATATGACTATATTATGAGACATTTGAGATGTCTAGGTTTGTAGAATCATGTATTCTTCGTGAGACATTGAGATGTCTAGGTTCGTAGAATCATGTATTCATTATGAGACATTTGAGATGTCTAGGTATAATGGAAAGCGAGATTATGAAATCAATATTAGATATTGATATATCTATATTTGCATGTATATGAACTTGGAATCATTCATTATTGATATTTGAGAATCAGGCATGCGATGTGTAAATCAATGTGTTGGTTTACTGATTTATGAGGTTTGATGAGTTTGATGATTGTGAGAACATGGACAGTACACGGAATCCCGGATGAGGTTGCCATCCAGGGAGTATCATTTAAATTCATTAGCATTTACCTTTGTTGTAAATTATGAATTATTATTATGATTATGGGATTTTGTGTATTGGTATGCTCACCCCGTTGGGGGCTGTCTCTGTTGGGACAGGTGGACAGGTACATCGATGGCTATGGAGCTGAGCTCGAGCTGTTGATTTGAGGTACTCCCAGGATCGTGGTACCAGGGCTTGATGGAGCACGGTATCGTATAGAGTACCTATATATACACCTGAGGATTTATACATATTCATGATGCTCGCATGTGAGCACGATTATACTTGTATATGGATTGTATATAAAGGCATGAGCCTATCTCTCTTTCATTTAAGGTTGCATGCAATTAGAGGTTGAATTGCTAGAATGATATGAGAGTCATTGGTGTATTATGTGTGGTGTCTTCCCTGGCTGGGAATTTACTTGTATTGCTGCTTTCTGTTGAGTATTATGCTTTCCCTGGCCGGGAATTTTGTTATGTGTTGTACTCTTTTTTTTGGGATAGCTCTATTTATGGGGAGACTCTGCCCAAATTTTTATAAAAGTTTACAATGTGAAAGTGGCACCAAGGGGTTGGTAAAGGGCAAACATATGAGTCTTTTATTGTCAGGATGATGATCTTATAACATTGAGTATTACAGGAAATTTTGTAATTGACAGGCAATGAGTAAGTATCATCAGAGCTTCCCGATTGACATTTTATAGAAAGCATGTACCACACATAGTGGTTAATACACTAATCAAGGTTTAAGGGCTTGGGGTCCTTACATTAGTGGTATCAGAGCAGTGGTTGCTCATTGGGGCTGTTAAGGGCCTAGGAAGTTATTGATAGCACATATTTATGCATGATGGCATCAATGTTGTATGACATAACAAATTGTTTATGTGCTATTATGATATGAAAAGTGGTATTGCTAACCATTGTGGTTGCAGGAATCGTGTGGAACACGATAGGATGGCATTAATAGGGATATTTCCGAGGTAACATGTACTTTATGTTGTCTTGTTGACACATGATGAATGCAAAGTGGTGCATTAAGGTTATGATATATGTTATTGTGCATTGTTTTTGCATATGCATGTTGTGAATATAAGAGGTGTATTTCTTGAGTCAAAGTTATCTTAGTAAGGATTTTAATGGCTTATGCTAAAGTCCATTGGAAGCGATGAAGAATCCCGCTTACATGGAGTAGCAACGCTAAAGTCCATTGCATGGAGTAGCAACGCTAAAGTCCATATGAAGCGATGAAGAATCCCACTTATATGGAGTAGCAACGCTAAAGTCCATTGGAAGCGATGAAGAGTCCCGCTTACATGGAGTAGCAACGCTAAAGTCCATTGGAAGCGATGAAGAGTCCCGCTTACATGGAGCAAGAAGCATTAAAATGTACTAATGATAAGGGCTCAAGATGAAATATGGATTTAAAGAGGAAGGATGTCATGACATTTATTTATGAAACCATACATTCTTATAATGCGTTTTTATTATGTATTGAATGTTGATGCATAGCGTATATGGCTATTGTTGTTAACCCTGATGGTTGCAGGTTACAGGAAATAAGGAATACGAAAAGGAATGATGATTATACATATGCACGGGCATCCCAAGGGCAACATGTATTATGTGGTTAGTCATTTAACACAAGGTAAATCAAGGTATGCATAAGATAGTGCATTATGATATGATACATGTTGATACGCATCGTTTTGCATATGTATATTGTGAAATATAAAGTGAGGATTTCAATGCTTACACTAAGGTCCATATGAAGCGAGGAAGGATTCCGCTTATATGGAGTAGTGAGAAGCATTGAAATGCACTATTGATATTTCACGAGTCTAGGTTATCCTAGTGAGGATTTCAATGCTTGCGCTAAGGTCCATATGAAGCGAGGAAGGATTCCGCTTATATGGAGTAGTGAGAAGCATTGAAATACACTACTGATAAGTGACTCAATTCGAGGTGTATTGATAGCGATGGTTCATTCCGCTATATTTATTGGCGATGATTCTTTCCGCCAGGTGTATTGATAGCGATGGTTCATTCCGCTATATTTATTGGCGATGGTTCTTTCCGCCAGGTGTATTGATAGCGATGGTTCATTCCGCTATATTTATTGGCGATGGTTCATTCCGCCAGGTGTATTTATAGCGACGGTTCATTCCGCTATATTGATTGGCGATGGTTTATACCGCCAGGCATTGATAGCGATGCCTCTTTCCGCTACTATGTGGACGATGATTCATGCTCAGGGTATAGCGAGGTTTCATGCCACTTATTATCTGACGAGGTGTCATACCGTCGATTCTATAGCGAGGGATTGTGCCGCTATATACTCAGCACAGGATTTTGCCGCCTTCGAGCGATGGGTGCTGATTACGCACTATTATTGAGCGACGGAGACAGGTATGACGCTATATTGCTAGCGATGAGGTATGAGATATTGCTATTTTATTAGCTTTATTGTAGCTGGCATGCATTGATATACATGTTTTATTATGCCTATTTTACTAGCATGTTAGTGGATGACATACGCTGATGTACATGTATTGTCACTAGTTGGCAATGTTTTAGATGCCATGAGTTGGCATGTGTCGTCACAGGATGACGATGACGATGGTGTAGGAGATGTCTTATTAGACATGCATCATCGTTACGATGATCGATGCGTTGAGTATACGTATTCAGTGGTATGCCTTGGGTGCCAGTACCGAGCACAAGGTGGCGTGTGCGACACCGATTGACGTGACCCTTATACCGAGCGGGTTGCTCGAGGAATGGTTGGATGCGCTGTACATGTGATTGCACCGCAGCTTATGTTTGGGGGTAATCATTTTACGAGTGGTGATACCCTTGAGGTATGCTCGTTGGAATGGCTTTTGGCCATGTGATTTGACGACAGGAGTAATCATGGAGGAAATTACTCGCTTTCTGTCGATGTGACATGTGGTAGACATGGTCACACCACCCTTGAGGGTGTAGGATGGGTCCTAAGGGAGTAGGATCAGGTTATGTTAAGTACATAGGGACATTGGAGTGTCCAGGGTGGATCGGCATTGAGGAATGTTGGATAAAGACCCACTACTCTATTGAGTTTTCCTCCCATAGTATGTAATACCATGTGGAAACGTCCGTCTTATTGGTAGGTTTGAGGAAAACCTAAAGAGGCAGAGACTAGGTTGTCTGCCGCGTGTGTGTAGCGCCATGATGGGCTTGCTAGAGCCGTTACACTGCTCGTTGGAACCAAGTTTGGCAAATCGTAAGGTGATACGATGTGGATTGTGGTGGACTCTAGTAGTCACCATGTCATTGAGGTTAAGGTTGTTCATGCCTCACTGAAACATGTATACGTTTATGTTTAATCTTGGAGACTTGTCTGGGACAGCTCAGGATGTTGGAGTACCAACAAGAGAGTCATCAGGTTGTTATTGACTCAATCTAAAGGAACCCGTGTATTGGGATACAATGGGTGTTATTGTATCCAGTTTTTCCGAACGATGGTTCGAGACTTGTGGATCTCGAGTTCGATGGCGTTTCCCTTGCGAGGAAGGAGGTAGTATTATACCTATTTGGGAATCTTTGAAAGATTCGGTAAGTTGGTGCAAGTGGTGTTGATTTTGGGAATCACACCGTGTATTGTTAATCGTCGATTATCATCCTCCACTGAGTAAGGAATGACTCAGAATTGACGGTTGTGTTTGGGGCTTAGGGGTAGGTTGTAGATACCCGAGCCGAGTGCATTGAGTATGCATCCGATGTCAGTGCTTAGGCAGGTATACCGATGAGTATACGGATGCCAGTTATTGATTTCCTCTCTGTTAAGCATAGAGTTATGCTATTTTAGGATGGTTAAATCTCTGATGTGAGATATGGAACACCTTGAGATTGGGAATCTCCATGGCACGATGATTATGAGGGATAATCGTGAAGTTAGTTGACTCCCTTGAAGAGGGATTTTCTTGTGAGGGTTAAGGTATTTCCCTTGTTGGTGTTTTCCTTCGAGTTATGCGACAGCCTTCCCAAGTTTGGATTGTTAAATCCGAGGATTTTCAAGGGATGGCAGGATTTCGGATTGGTTGAGTGTCGCTGACGACACAAGCGTTGAGGATGCAATGGGTTTATTGCATGCCCCTTAAGAAATTTAAACTATGCGGAGTCTCGGTTGTTATTTATGATCAGGACGTGATTCTTGGAACATCCGGAGGTGGACATCTTGTGAGATGTCTTTTGTTTGAATTTGTGGCCGTGAGTTGCCCATATTAAGTTGCAATGAGGCGACTACTCCTTCGATGGAGGAAGTTTGAAAGTGGAAACCAGGTTTGGTATGTGTACACCGTGGTTGTACTAGTGTTTCCCTCGTAACGATGTATGTTAGACATCGTGAGTCTTGGTAAAGATGTCATTGGATGATATCTACGATAGAATCAGGAGCGATTCGAATCCTTACAGTTTCAGTTGACTAACTGCTTTTGGATTATTAGCTTTGAGTTGTACTGACGCTCTTTGACGTTATGATGGATTTGGAAGTCTACTCCACTCCAGAGTTTGACACGAGGTCAACGTTCTTACGGTTGAGGTGTCATTCAGGACGTGTTCGTACTGTAGTATTAGATCGAAGGATGACTGTCCGATCTACATTCGTATGTATTGGTTGTTTTGCAGTCATGAGGCTGACTTTTGGGATGACTCGCATCGAGGTACGTTTTGCCTCTTGGGTGATAGGTTGGTTTAGGTAAGTCGCTCTGTTTCAGAGTTTGATGAGAGGTAAGTATCCTCGCGTTTATTAATACGATTCTGATATGGTCAGGAATCGAGGTTATGGCTTCATGTTGTTGTGTAGCCTGGGTGGTACGTGATACACCAGTGCTAATTTCGAGGACGAAATTCTTTTAGTGGGGGATATTGTGATGACCAGGGATTATAGGTGTTAATCCCGTAGTGTTAATAATCCCTAAAGTGGTTTTACGTGGCGATTTGGAATTTAATCGAGGTGTTGGGCCTTCTGGGCTCGTTTATTTGGGCAGTTGGGATCGTTGGATCCAGAGGTTGAGATTGTATTCACATTACGGTGTAAAACCTAAGAGTTGGGTTTTTGATGTGTCTCGGAATCTCGGGTGCTATGTGAGCACCGGTAGAGGGGTTTGGAGTTAGAGAGAGAGTTTTTGAAAACAGGTGATTTTTAAGGAATCATGATGTATTGGTGGGGCTATTATTTTTTCGGGGTATTTTTGCTATAAATAGCAGTTGAACCCGAAATTTTAAGGAAATTATCATTTCAGCCCAATTTCTTTCTCCTCCCTCTCTCCCGCGCGATTTTCCCGCTGCTACAGCACCCCCGCCGCTTCAAACGCTTCGCCCGCCGCCGTCCCGCCGCCGATCGGCGCGTGCGACCTACCCACGGCTTCGTCTCGTCCAGGCGCTCCTTTCCCCTCCGTCAATTCGAAGTTTCGTCGCGTCTTGGAGTCGGATTTTGCTGGTAAGCGTCGATCCCCAATTTCTAGGGTTCTTCGTTTTTCGTTTGATTTTGCTTCCGATTTCGTTGGGTAGCCTCCCTTACCCCTTTTTCATCCCCCTCATGTTATTCCCTGCTAAATTCGGTGGTTTTGGTTCGAAATTATTTTCGAAAATTGGTAGGGTTTGGTTCGAATTTTGGGGGTTTTTGGCAGGGGTATTAATTCGTGCAATTGATCGATTATTGCATGTTTTAGGAGTATTATGATGCTTGTTTGAGATCGAATTGAGAAGCTATGGTTCGAATTTGAAGAATTTTAAGGGTTCGAATTTAAAGGCTTGTTTGGGTTCGATTTTAAGGGGGTTGAGTTCGAAAATTTGGGGGTTTTTGTCAAGGGATGTTGATTCTTGCTTGGATAGCTTAATTGACATTTTAGATAAATTATGGTATTTAATTGGGTTCGAAATTGTGAGATTAGGGTTCGATTTTTGTAGGGCATTCTTGAACAAATTTCGATATTGTCTCATTTATTTCCTTCCCTGCATGTACCCTGCCCCGGGTCTTTTAAGAGGATAATCGTCGTGTGTTGACAATATTTTGAGGGATATGGGTGTGCTTGAGCATAGGTTACATGTTCGTAAATAATTGTGAATTATTTATCGTGTTAGCACATCATTCCTCGGGGCATGGAACTCGAGCAAGGTTTGGCTCGGACTTCGGAGATTTAAGGTACGTGCGACGTACGAGCATTACTATATATATGTGAAATGCATAAGGTGTTTTTGATTGCATTGAATGTTTTGCGTATGGTTATACATATATGTTGATATGGCCAAGGAATGACCCAAATCTTGATATCGCAGCTTGTAGCGTGCGTGACACTAGAGTAGGATGACTCTTACATGATATAAGGGGCACTGGGTTTATATGACTATATTATGAGACATTTGAGATGTCTAGGTTTGTAGAATCATGTATTCTTCGTGAGACATTGAGAAGTCTAGGTTCGTAGAATCATGTATTCATTATGAGACATTTGAGATGTCTAGGTATAATGGAAAGCGAGATTATGAAATCAACATTAGATATTGATATATCTATATTTGCATGTATATGAACTTGGAATCATTCATTATTGATATTTGAGAATCAGGCATGCGATGTGTAAATCAATGTGTTGGTTTACTGATTTATGAGGTTTGATGAGTTTGATGATTGTGAGAACAGGGACAGTACACGGAATCCCGGATGAGGTTTCCATCCAGGGAGTATCATTTAAATTCATTAGCATTTACCTTTGTTGTAAATTATGAATTATTATTATGATTATGGGATTTTGTGTATTGGTATGCTCACCCCGTTGGGGGCTGTCTCTGTTGGGACAGGTGGACAGGTACATCGATGGCTATGGAGCTGAGCTCGAGCTGTTGATTTGAGGTACTCCCAGGATCGTTGTACCAGGGCTTGATGGAGCACGGTATCGTATAGAGTACCTATATATACACCTGAGGATTTATACATATTCATGATGCTCGCATGTGAGCACGATTATACTTGTATATGGATTGTATATAAAGGCATGAGCCTATCTCTCTTTCATTTAAGGTTGCATGCAATTAGAGGTTGAATTGCTAGAATGATATGAGAGTCATTGGTGTATTATGTGTGGTGTCTTCCCTGGCTGGGAATTTACTTGTATTGCTGCTTCCTGTTGAGTATTATGCTTTCCCTGGCCGGGAATTTTGTTATGTGTTGTACTCTTTTTTTGGGATAGCTCTATTTATGGGGAGACTCTGCCCAAATTTTTATAAAAGTTTACAATGTGAAAAGTGGCACCAAGGGGTTGGTAAAGGGCAAACATATGAGTCTTTTATTGTCAGGATGATGATCTTATAACATTGAGTATTACAGGAAATTTTGTAATTGACAGGCAATGATTAAGTATCATCAGAGCTTCCCGATTGACATTTTATAGAAAGCATGTACCACACATAGTGGTTAATACACTAATCAAGGTTTAAGGGCTTGGGGTCCTTAAAGTCGCTCTGCGACGACAACATTCCAATTCATTGCGCGCTCAATAGCGGCAGCGTATGGTTCCCCATGTATAACCATTTGACACAAATACCATCTACCATGCATATCGCTATCCATTTATACCAAGTATCATGTACCATGCATTTCAATGCCTATTTGATGCAATTACCACACGCCATGTATTCCAATGTCCATATAATGCTGTTATTACACACCATGTGTTTCAATGTCCATTTAATGCAATTATCACATATCATGCATTTTTACAGTTGCAACATTATAATAGGCTATGCTCGTACGTCATACGTACCTTAGAATTCCGTAGTCCATGTCAAGCCTAGCTTGAGTTCCATGCCCCAAGAAATATGTGCTAAAACACATAAATATTTCACAATTAAACATAGGCATGCAATCACGTGCCCTAGTACGATCACAACACCAAAACGTATCGTCAATCCATGACGATAACCGAATTATAAAAGTTCCCGGCTAAGCATGCATAATACCCCAAAAATATAGTCAATCCATGACAATTAACCTTTTAAAAATAACCCAGGGCGAAGCATGAAAGACACCCAAAAAGAGCCAAGAAACAACAAAAAGGGGCACCAACATACTGGCCATCTCGATCGATCGAAATTTCATCTCGATCGATCGAGAACCACCCTCCGATCGATCGGTCAAAATCCCGATCGATCGGTCCACTGTTCCAACGCCACAAAACACATTCTGCCATGCTCGATCGATTGAAAATATTTTCGGATCGATCGAGTAGCCCTGTAAACGTGAGAAACCTCCAAGAATGAGCTCCTTTCGACACCAAATCACCTACAACTCAAACCCACTTCAATTTACAACATAAAACCAACCAAAAACCATCCAAACACTACAAAACCTAACTCCCAACATAAACAACAATGATAGAACAAGGTCTACCCCTTGAACCCCAAGATACAACATCAAAACCAACCAATACTCAACAAAACTTTACAATAATGAAAGCTTACCACTTGAGCTTCAAGTTTTTAGCAAGGAATCACAAAATGACCCCTTTTTCAAAGCCTTCACCTCCTCTTTTGTTTCAAAAACGAAAATAGCAGCTTATGGATGAGTGGAGGGGGTTTAGGGACCAAAAAGCTGATGTGAGGTGGATGGGATGTAAAGGGCTGCAAGTGGCTCTATCTTATATCATAAGGAAATCAATTATATAAACTTAAACAAAAGCATGGTGTATAAAACACCCCAACATGATATTTTAAAAGCATTTACCAAAATGCATAAAAAATCCCAATTAGAACCATGCTTTTCCGAAAATAATTATCAATTTCACCATCAAGCCATAATCACCCCTAATTTCCCAACATGCATAACATGCACCCCGAAATGCACCCCAGGTCACCCATACCATGTGACTAAGCATTTTTACCAAGATAATTAATTCCAACACATATATTAATTATCACCGTAAGAATCATATAAACACAATTAATTCCTAATTGCCACAATAAAAAAACCATTAAAGATTAATAACCCTCCGGGATTAATACCAATAATCCCAGGACATCACAATTTCCCCACTAATAAAATTTCGTCCTCGAAATTTGCACCGGTGTACTCCACGTAACACAGGACTACACAAACAAGACAAATTCACATCCCCGATTCTGGACCACATTAGAATCGAATTATCAACTGAGAGAACACCAATCTTGCACCAAGCTCTAAAATAGAGCAAACGCCAAAACCAATACAAACCCGAAAGATAACAACATACCTCGATGTGAATCGTCCCAGAAGTCAGTCCGCCACGACTGCAAATCAACCAAATCTCCCTTGGTTCTGACATAGATATCATCCCATGATATCTCCATCACTTGCCCACGACGCTTAACACGCATCGTTATAATGGGGACCACTAGTATACAACCGTATACTCACAGAAAATCCGATTTTGCTTCCTAGTCCATCTCCTCCAAAGGAGTAGTTGTACCACTTGCAACCCGGATCGGGTAACCCACGGTCACTGATCCACACAAAACACGTCACTACAGATGTCCACATCCATGCGTTTCCAAGAAGTCCCATCTTGGTCCAAAACACACTATCGAGACTCCACAAGGTCTCAAGTTCCACAGGGGACATGCAAGACAAACAATTGCATTCCTAAGCACGTGTCAACCGTGACACTAAACAAATCTGAATCCTGGCCACCCTTCATTTATCTTGGGATTCAACAATCCTAAAACAGGGAGGCTATCAAATCGACCAGCAAGAATTACCACGGTCCTAAGACACGACAAGCCCTCTCAAGGGAAGTCAAACGAACCTCTCGACTATTCCTCAGAATGCATCGTGCCATCGAGATTACCAATCTCAAATTGCCACAATCTCCCACCGGAGATTCATCAAACCAAGCACACTAAACCGACGTTCAACAAGGAACGAAATAGAGTCGGTATTCGTATACACACATGGCATACATGCCATATACCAACACAACATGCATACTCAATGCAATTGACTCGGGTATCTCCAATCATGCCCAAATCCCAAAACCAACTGTCAAACCTCAATTATTCTCACCCCACGGAGAATGATGGTTGACAAACCAAAACTAAAGGGTGTGATTTCAACATCAACACCACACGAACCAAAACAACGAATCTCCCAAAAGATTCAACCGGCAGGTATATCAATACTGCCTTCCTCTCAAGGAAAATGTCATGAATCCATGACCCTCCAACCTCGAACCACCGTTCGGAAACTGGATATATTCATACCAAGATATATCCGAAACTGTGAAATACTCAATTGGTTCAAAATAGTGCATCATCAATTGGTTCAAAATAGTGCATCAAAGCAATTATTACCAAATCGAAACCCGTATATGCCATGTATACTCATCAAAAGATGCTCTGTACTAAGACCATAGTACTACACAATCTCGAGTATTCTCCGGAGACGTCTCCTTGAACGTCTCACCGGAAGTATGAAGCTATCACATAGCTCGACACTAGTAGGGCTTACCCCGGTTGATTCACGATCAACCCACAACCAATACCAGCTGTCTCCATGACAGTACAAACCAAATCTCTCCAGGAGATAAAATCAGTATAGCAGTGTTACCCCACTAGCTATACTCCACAATTCCAATTGTGACTCCCGTCGCATTTCCTATGCAAGGATGCTCAATCAGAGCTAACAACGACTTGTTGACACTCACGTTGGCATTCCCAACAGAATTGAGCTGCCCCATAACAAGTCTCTCAAAACATTGGACGTATAAACGTCTCCGTGAGGTATTCCCTGCCTCAATCATGCCACATAGAGACTACTAGAGTCTACCAAAAGTCCTCATCGTATCATCATACGATTCACTGAACTCGAATCCAACGAGTAGTATAATGGCTATCACAAGCACACTAAAACATTGCAACCATACCTGGCTAGCGATCCGCTGGCCCCATAGGCTCATACCAACCTACCAAAGAGACATACGTCTAATCCCGGTATACCATACCGTACAAGCCATTAGAGTTGTGGGTCATCACCCAACATATCTCTAACACACCAAAGCATAATGGACATCCCTGTGTCCTTGCTCAACCACGAAGCAATCCTAATCCATTAGGACTTATCCCACGCCCTCAGGGTGGGTGTGACCATGTCTACACCACATCACAACAACAGGCGAGTAGTTTCTTCAATGACTACTCTTACAACCAATCGCTTGGCCTTAGCCATCCCAGCGAGCATACCCAAGGGTATCACTGCTCGACAAATATTTACCTCTATAACATGATGCTGTACACTCACCGGTACAATGCATCCCATGCTCCATCGAGCAAACCTGCTCGGCAAAAGGTCTCGTCAACTAGTGACCCAGACTCTACCATGTGCTCACCATTGGCACTCAAACCATACAACCAAATTCATAAACATGAATATATTATTCACCAAGACGACGCCACGGGTCCACATAGACATCCCAAATAGCATCGTCAAACATATGACAGTATAGAAACAGCACATAATATTCACAATAATGAGAACAAAAGTAATATGCCATACCTTATCGCTATCAAGATAGCGGAATACCTGTATCCATCGTCCACCAGTGGTACACAAGTAGCATCCATTGCTCGTAGGCGGCATAATCCAGTGCTACGCACATAGCGGTATAATCCATCGCTATAGAATCAGCTGCATGATCCCTCGCCATAAAATCAGCGGCATAAGACATCGCTATAGATATCCGGCGGCATGAATCATCACCAATAGATGTAGCGGAATGTACCATCGCTATATGATACCTGGCGGCATAAACCATCGCCATAGAATACCTGGCGGTATGAACCATCGCCAATAGAATATTCGGCGGCATGAACCATCGCCAATAGAATACCCGGCGGCAAGAACCATCGCCAATAGAATACCCGGCGACATGAACCATCACCAATAGAATACCCGGCGGCATGAACCATTGCCAATAGAATACCCGGCGGCATAATCGCGGACTCAAGAGGTACTCACACTCATGTAGTACTTTGTTCCCGATCGCATTGCTACGTCATGACAGCGGCATCATCGCTTCGACGTGACAGCGGCATGTATCATCGCTTCGACACGACATCGGCATCATCGCTTCGACATGACGGTGGTACCATCGCTTCGACGTGACAACGGCATTTACCATCGCTTCGACACGACAGCGGCATTTACCATCGTTCCGGCATGACAGCGGAAATACCCCTCGCTTCGACATATTAGCGGCATAATATCCCTCGCGATAATAATATGACAGCGGCATTATCCTTCGCTTCGACATATTTGCGGCAACTATTCTTCATCGCTATAATATGACAGCGGCAAGTATTCACATCGCTACGCCATGTATGCATCCGTAATGCATAACCCATATTCCAACAATTGTTCCGGCAAGACAGCGGCATCATCGCTTCGACGTGACAGCGGCATTTACCATCGCTTCGACACGACAGCGGCATCATCGCTTCGAAGTGCATGCAACCATAATGCATAACCCGTATTCCAATAAACACCCCCATGAGTGTATTTTAATGCACATCGCTCCAACATTTAGCGGCAAAGCATTAAGTTCATCACTCCGATGTATATCTATGCAACCGTAATGCATAGTCCATGTCTCATAAGACCCTGCAACCCCCATGGTTAGCAACACATATTCCAAATATGAACACATATCATAAATGCACATAAGCAATCATGCATAAGTATGTGCTACTCATTCCCATTAACATGTTCCTAGGCCCTCAACAGCCCCAAAGAGCTAACCACTACTCTGATACCACTAATGTAAGGACCCCCGTGCCCTTAACCCGTTATTAGTGCATTAAGCCATACCATTAGTGCATATTTTCATAATATCAAGGGGAAAACCATGTAAGGCCCCAACACTTAAACTCGTCATTAGTTCATTTATGACGTCGTAAAGGATTTCACCCAATACCAATTACACCACTTTTACATTGTGGGTTTTTATAAAAATTTGGGCAGAGTCTCCCCACAAACTGAGCTATCCCGAAATAAAAACCCATCACATAAACATAACTCCCGACAGGGACAACACGATTCAAAACAGAATACAGAAACACAAGTAAATTCCCAGTCAGGGAAGACACCACACTAATAAGACAACAAAAGTGGGTTTCAACACCCTTATACAGTCCATATACAGATACAAGTGCTCACAGAAGAGCAACGAATAACGGATACACATCCGGATGCATAATTAGTATAAATACCAACCGCTCGACCTCGTATATCGGCTCAATCTCATACCATGCTTCTGGAAGCATCATCCAACAAGGTTCGAGCCTAGCACTCCAAAGCAGCATCGTACCTGTTGTACCTGTTTCTACAGAAACAGCCCCCACACAGGGTGAGCACACTCCCACTCAATATTCAATCACAAATCAACATACAAAATCATAATGCAATAATTTATATTATTCAAAACTCATAAAATATACTCCCTGTACAATATTATAATGGCTACAAACCATAGAAGTCAATTCTTTTCACCACCTATTAGCAACTAACAAGGTTTAGACCCTCACTTGAATTACATTTTAAGCATATTAACAAACACCTTCCATGCATGATTTTAGTCATCTTTTAACCAACAATAATACTAAGCCAAGACATATTCCACAATTTATTTTCAACAATTAACCATGCAATAAAGTGAGCCCCAATCGACTTCCAACAATCAAAAACATTCCTCATGCTATCCCATTCCAAATTATAATGTTCATACTCAAATTATAGCCACATTATCGCCTTAACCCACCACGCCAAACCAAGTTTGCCTTCTACATTAACAAAACATCATCCAACCACAAGGCACAACATATAGAAGTCTTGTACCTATACCAATACATGTTGGAATACACATTTTCTTGCATAAACTTCACCTACACACCCTAATACATGCTGGATACAAACACACGCACAGAACACACACTCACGCACACAATGCTGCACACACACGAACACACACTAGCAAACCCTTCCAAAATGCTAGCAAAATCGAACCAAAACATCATCAAAAATTCGAGGGATTTCGGGGGAAAAACGATTGAAGGATGAGGAGAATTACCCACAAAATTATTGGGAGAAAATCGTCCCCAAAACGGACGAATTCGCGATTTTTACCGTTGCGCTTCCTTGCAAGATCCGGACGCAATCCGCGACGAAACTTCATGTTCTTGGTATGGAAAGAAGCGCCTGGGAGAGACGAAGGCGATGGCGGTTCGGACGCGCCGGAAGGAGCTCGGACGGCGGCGGGCGCGCGCGATTTAGCGGCGAGGGTCGAGCAGCAGCGAAGAGAAAAGGGGATCGGGTTTTGTGTGCTTGATTTTACACGTTTTAATGTGTGTCCGAAAATGCCAACATAACATATTTATTTTTTTGTACCCTGACCCGGTTTTGTACATCGAAGTGTCGCCGGTGCACTGATACATTATTTATAGACAACGATTGGGATTTATACGCACTCCAAAAACCCAAAACTTAAATTCTTCATTTTAATTAATTTATCACTAAAATATTATCGGAGTATATTTTACAATCTCGAAATATTTTATGATCCGATTAACTTGCCAGTTGACATTCACTTGGTCAATTCCACTTCTAATTAATTAATTCTAAATTAATTATCAATAAAATCCAAATCATATTTAGTCCAACAAATGATTATTAATAAATCTGGACATCATAATTCTCCCCAACATATAAAATTTCGTCCTCGAAATTTCAACGCATGCTTACCATAAAAGCCAACTGTAAAATTTACGTACCATATATAGTTCAAGATAGTGACTTTACCATCCATAAGGCGACAGTCATCGGAATCATCATGGCTCACACATGTGCCCCATTGCACCAACGATCGCAAGAAGTGTTTAACCGTCAAGCTTCTTTGTTATATCTCACTACTTGTGTACTTTCACCGACCCAATTCCATTGCACAATCTTATTTCCCGTCATATACTTTTTTCATAGCACCCATCATATAATCTCGTTAAATCATGCAATCCATGCTTTCATGTATATTCAAGAATATATGACAATACATCAACATTTATCTTAATTAACTTCGTACCTGTGTCGTTGCAAATGTATGCAACTTATCCGCACATCATCACCGTCATCCGTATGAAGTAACGGTACTCTTGAGCCTTTACGCACCAATCCTTCATATATCATCTCCTGGCTATTATCTGGTGCAAGGTAATGACCAGAAAGCCCATTAGTCATTCTCACACACGTATATACACATTATACACACCATCAGCCACATACCATCAGCTTCAAATCATGATAAATGGCTTAACACCAATATTTTCATGTCACGATTATATTCATCTAACACAAGGCATCAACATCAATATCGAATAATTCGTGACATACCTTTGTAGATGGAATCATCTGCAATACACAATAGCACCATAATATCATGTTAATCCCAGTACTCACATACTCTTAAGTATCAACATTTCCACATTACTTCACCCAATTATTATCTGTCATGGGACATGTACAAAATAATCTGGTTAGTATTTCTCAAATACTAATAACATAACACGTACCTTGTCATTTACGCATTTCGATATTCATAATGTTTCTGTCATCAAACATCAATTCCCTGCATCATAAGTTATCGCAGTTCTATACACAACATGCTACTGCACATTATCACATAGGGTGATTGAATTTAACATAAGAATCAATTGCATGCTTCAATGACGCCATTTTTATCAATCTTTAACTCATCCTCGAAACATAAAATTCATTAATCATGAATGTTCACCATGATCACATGTCCACACACGACATTCGTAGTAATCACGCGTCATCCCGCGACATACTCATGTCATCCCGTGACACGCTCATTAAACTCATGTCTATCTGATTGTATTCCATTCAACATAATAGGTGATTAATCCTACCACATACAAAGCTAGCATGCTTTCACAACAATAATTATCGTCACAAAATGATTAACATCTATTTTCAATATCTCATCACTATATACCGTAGATATGAGAGTGTTATCACAGAGGTTACACCCTTTCTTGCCTTATTACCGCAACAAAATGACACCTCTAGGTTCCACTTCAATTCCATTATCAACTTTTCTACATGTACATGATTTCAAAATCAATCTAAATCGACAAAATAACTCGAATCCACATATATCAATATGTTCAACCAACTGAAATGGTTTACCTCGATACTTCGTCCTCCTGGATCGATCCAATATCCTCTTGGGCCTAAATCACATATACCCAATGAGCAATAACATAACTGTACATAGCACAACTTCTATTGCCATCTACAATCAAAGCATCATCAATATACAATGCTAACACAATAGCAATACAATAAATTCATGCTAACATAATAGCAGCACATCAATATTCGTCGCCCAATGACGGCACCCTAATATTCATTGCTAACACAATAGCAATACAACAATACTCATCGCCAACACTGGCATACATAATCTCATTGCCACTACGGGCATGCACAATATCATCGCCATTACTGGCAACCACAATCGCATCGCCAATACAGGCATCCATAATGTCCATAATCGCAATGAATAAAATTACATTTTAAAACAATAAGATGTAATAACACTTACTGTACACAGTGGATCCACACCTGATCCTTTAAATTGTCCATGTTCTCAACATAAATATTCCACAAAATATAATTTCATGTCAATACACAATTAATATACTCATCATCAATAACATGATCATCCAAAAATATTCATCGCCTCGACATATCAGCGGCACCCACAATATTTCCATCGCTCCGATATGATAGCGGCAAATATCACAAATCTCAAATATCACAATATAATCATACCATCATCTCACCAATAAATGTCATCAACATATCGGTATCAATCACACCCCGCTATTGCATCACCACTGCAATAAAAATGAAATAAAACAATAATGTCTCTTCATCCACTCTCTCCATGATCGCTTTCACCTGTACATTTGATTATCACAATATGTCAAATCAACAAGGATATTTTAAATCAATATATATTCATCACCATCCCTCTATAGTGGAGGCACATAAAATACATTGCACAATCTCAATAGTGTTGATCCCGACAATAATCACATTGCATGCTCTCCCTAGCATAGATCCAATATCAATATACACGTCACATGCTCTCTCTAGCATTGACCCTGAAATACACACGTCGCTTGCTTGCCAGCGGCGACCACATCACTCACTTGTCAGTGGTGACCCGAATCACATCGCTCACTCCTCAGTGGCGACCAATTATCACATCGCTCACTCATCATTGGCGACCCATATCACATCGCTCGCTCGTCAGCGGCTACCACATCACTCACTCGTTATTGGTGACCCAAATCACATCACTCACTCCTAAGTGGCGACCTCTAAATCATACTAACACATCGCACACTCGTCATTGGCGACCACATCACTCACTCGTCAGTGGTGACCCAAATCACATCGCTCACTCCTAAGTGGCGACCTTTAAATAAACACATCACTCGCCTCAACGGCGACCCCACTGTATATCCAACACAACACAATCACATCGCACACAACTAGTGGCGACCTCTAAATAAACACATCACTCGCCTCAGCGGTGACCCCACATCTAATAATAACACGTCGCTCAACACGAAGGCGATCCCATACATAATCGTAACACATCGCTCAATCATAAAAGCGACCATAAACCTAAGCGACACTTCGCTTTTCAATAATACAGTGGAAAAAAATATATATTCATCCATGCTTGTACATCATTACATACATGTGCCATCATGTAAATGACATACACATACCCGATTGTCACAACATCCGTTGTCATATTCCAACAGCACAGTACTGTCTACCATTTCCTGTCCTCAGATATCATATCTCATTTTCTGATTTCTTCTGCAATTTACATTTACTCAGTACTGTATACAGATATGACATGCATACACTTCAATCTACACATATGCAACATCAAATTATTAACAACATAGTATATCATTCCGTTGCTCACCCAAAGACACAATATCACAATCACCAACTCAAATCAGTACTATATAATAGTACTTATGTTACCAGTCTCTTGTACTCCCCAAAAATACTATATCAAGTGCGTACATTGGCATCACCGGCCATTCTCACTATCACATTTATCGTATGCCATACGTCCCTGCAACCACATTGGTTAGCGATAATAACAATTTCAATCATCTCATATCATACTATACACATAAGCATATAAATATCTTGTCGCACTAACACAAAACCACAATCATGCGTAATTCATGTGCCATATATGTCTATCAACACACCCCTAGGCCCTTAAACATCCCAAAGAGCAAACCACTGCTCTGATACCACTAATGTAAGGCCCCAACACTTAAACTCGTCATTAGTTCATTTATGACGTCGTATGTGTATAAATTTTTCATTTTCTTTTCATTCTTTAAAAAGAATCATTACATGTTTCCCATAATCCCATGGCATAAGTAATGTCCAATATTATATGATCATCTCTACCGACAAATAGACTCAAGGATTTCACCCAATACCATCCCCATTACACCACTTTTACATTGTGGGTTTTTATAAAAATTTGGGCAGAGTCTCCCCACAAACTGAGCTATCCCGAAATAAAAACCCATCACATAAACATAAATCCCGACAGGGACAACACGATTCTAAACAGAATACAGAAACACAAGTAAATTCCCAGCCAGGGAAGACACCACACTAATAAGACAACAAAAGTGGGTTTCAACACCCTTATACAGTCCATATACAGATACAAGTGCTCACAGAAGAGCAATGAATAACGGATACACATCCGGATGCATAATTAGTATAAATACCAACCGCTCGACCTCGTATATCGGCTCAATCTCATACTATGCTTCTGGAAGCATCATCCAACAAGGTTCGAGCCTAGCACTCCAAAGCAGCATCGTACCTGTTGTACCTGTTTCAACAGAAACAGCCCCCACACAGGGTGAGCACACTCCCACTCAATATTCAATCACAAATCAACATACAAAATCATAATGCAATAATTTATATTATTCAAAACTCATAAAATATACTCCCTGTACAATTCCGAGTTTGTATGTCTTCCACACACTGTTCCTGTTTCAAAACTCACGCACTTCATAATGTCAAGTTTAGTATTGTCACTGAAAATGTAATACTCAACAACGCTTATGAATTCAATACAATGACAATATATTATTTATGCTCAAACATAAATAGTTCAACATCAATGTAAACCTGGTTATCCCAATGTAAACCTGGTTATCCCACCATCTCCTTCTCGATATTTTCTCATATCGCCCATGCCCACGGCATCACTACTCAACAAGGAAAGTCGGATCACGTACCACTACGTGTCCCCCATAACTCGTATATGAAACTCAATTATTAAAGTCAACCACTTACCTGAATCATCCTATTCAAAATTGCATGTATACATGAATGTATAGATACTAGATATACCTGCTCGTACGTCACCACGTACCTTATAGAAGACAGCATGAACAAGCTATCATCAACGTCCGAAGTCTCCTGTAGAGTCTATATCGAATATCAATTCAATATTAGCTCATAATCCAAGCAATGAATAACCATCAATTAGTTCTTACTTTCATTTCCATATCACAAATCAATAACTCAATATTATGAATCAAATCATAATCAATACTCTGGATGCACACATCCTCACATTAATCATGGTATAACATTGGTGATGCAAAACCCCATTTTCTCCCACCATCCTCTACATCACACACATGATGCAGGATACACACACCTATACGTGCAAGATCACGCCCAACTCACATAGCAGTTCACTAGACACACAAGTTCAACAGAGGGAAAGGAAGTGCAAGGTGTATGCATAATAATATCCAACTAGTGTCTCACTAAAACAATCCAATTAAGCCAATTAACATGCTCCAAACATTCAAACATATACATCACCATAAATTCTATTCCATGTTAACACATACCATACATGCCTCTAAAGGTAATATAATCCACACCATAGCCCAACACCCACCAAAATATTATAATGGCTACAAACCATAGAAGTCAATTCTTTTCACCACCTATAAGCAACTAACAAGGTTTAGACCCTCACTTGAATTACATTTTAAGCATATTAACAAACACCTTCCATGCATGATTTTAGTCATCTTTTAACCAACAATAATACTAAGCCAAGACATATTCCACAATTTATTTTCAACAATTAACCATTCAATAAAGTGAGCCCCAATCGACTTCCAACAATCAAAAACATTCCTCATGCTATCCCATTCCAAATTATAATGTTCATACTCAAATTATAGCCACATTATCGCCTTAACCCACCACGCCAAACCAAGTATGCCTTCTACATTAACAAAACATCATCCAACCACAAGGCACAACATATAGAAGTCTTGTACCTATACCAATACATGTTGGAATACACATTTTCTTGCATAAACTTCACCTACACACCCTAATACATGCTGGATACAAACACACGCACAGAACACACACTCACGCACACAATGCTGCACACACACGAACACACACTAGCAAACCCTTCCAAAATGCTAGCAAAATCGAACCAAAACTTCATCAAAAATTCGAGGGATTTCAGGGGAAAAACGATTGAAGGATGAGGAGAATTACCCACAAAATTATTGGGAGAAAATCGTCCCCAAAACGGACGAATTCGCGATTTTTACCGTTGCGCTTCCTTGCAAGATCCGGACGCAATCCGCGACGAAACTTCATGTTCTTGGTATGGAAAGAAGCGCCTGGGAGAGACGAAGGCGATGGCGGTTCGGACGCGCCGGAAGGAGCTCGGACGGCGGCGGGCGCGCGCGATTTAGCGGCGAGGGTCGAGCAGCAGCGAAGAGAAAAGGGGATCGGGTTTTGTGTGCTTGATTTTACACGTTTAATGTGTGTCCGAAAATGCCAACATAACATATTTATTTTTTTGTACCCTGACCCGGTTTTGTACATCGAAGTGTCGCCGGTGCACTGATATATTATTTATAGACAACGATTGGGATTTATACGCACTCCAAAAACCCAAAACTTAAATTCTTCATTTTAATTAATTTATCACTAAAATATTATCGGAGTATATTTTACAATCTCGAAATATTTTATGATCCGATTAACTTGCCAGTTGACATTCACTTGGTCAATTCCACTTCTAATTAATTAATTCTAAATTAATTATCAATAAAATCCAAATCATATTTAGTCCAACAAATGATTATTAATAAATCTGGACATCATAATTCTCCCCAACATATAAAATTTCGTCCTCGAAATTTCAACGCATGCTTACCATAAAAGCCAACTGTAAAATTTACGTACCATATATAGTTCAAGATAGTGACTTTACCATCCATAAGGCGACAGTCATCGGAATCATCATGGCTCACACATGTGCCCCATTGCACCAACGATCGCAAGAAGTGTTTAACCGTCAAGCTTCTTTGTTATATCTCACTACTTGTGTACTTTCACCGGCCCAATTCCATTGCACAATCTTATTTCCCGTCACATACTTTTATCATAGCACCCATCATATAATCTCGTTAAATCATGCAATCCATGCTTTCATGTATATTCAAGAATATATGACAATACATCAACATTTATCTTAATTAACTTCGTACCTGTGTCGTTGCAAATGTATGCAACTTATCCGCACATCATCACTGTCATCCGTATGAAGTAACGGTACTCTTGAGCCTTTACGCACCAATCCTTCATATATCATCTCCTGGCTATTATCTGGTGCAAGGTAATGACTTGAAAGCCCATTAGTCATTCTCACATACGTATATACACATTATACACACCATCAACCACATACCATCAGCTTCAAATCATGATAAATGGCTTAACACCAATATTTTCATGTCACGATTATATTCATCTAACACAAGGCATCAACATCAATATCGAATAATTCGTGACATACCTTTGTAGATGGAATCATCTACAATACACAATGGCACCATAATATCATGTTAATCACAGTACTCACATACTCTTAAGTATCAACATTTCCACATTACTTCACCCAATTATTATCTGTCATGGGACAAGTACAAAATAATCTCGTTAGTATTTCTCAAATACTAATAACATAACACGTACCTTGTCATTTACGCATTTCGATATTCATAATGTTTCTGTCATCAAACATCAATTCCCTGCATCATAAGTTATCGCAGTTCTATACACAACATGCTACTGCACATTATCACATAGGGTGATTGAATTTAACATAAGAATCAATTGCATGCTTCAATGACGCCATTTTTATCAATCTTTAACTCATCCTCGAAACATAAAATTCATTAATCATGAATGTTCACCATGATCACATGTCCACACACGACATTCGTAGTAATCACGCGTCATCCCGCGACATACTCATGTCATCCCGTGACACGCTCATTAAACTCATGTCTATCTGATTGTATTCCATTCAACATAATAGGTGATTAATCCTACCACATACAAAGCTAGCATGCTTTCACAACAATAATTATCGTCACAAAATGATTAACATCTATTTTCAATATCTCATCACTATATACCGTAGATATGAGAGTGTTATCACAGAGGTTACACCCTTTCTTGCCTTATTACCGCAACAAAATGACACCTCTAGGTTCCACTTCAATTCCATTATCAACTTTTCTACATGTACATGATTTCAAAATCAATCTAAATCGACAAAATAACTCGAATCCACATATATCAATATGTTCAACCAACTGAAATGGTTTACCTCGATACTTCGTCCTCCTGGATCGATCCAATATCCTCTTGGGCCTAAATCACATATACCCAATGAGCAATAACATAACTGTACATAGCACAACTTCTATTGCCATCTACAATCAAAGCATCATCAATATACAATGCTAACACAATAGCAATACAATAAATTCATGCTAACATAATAGCAGCACATCAATATTCGTCGCCCAATGACGGCACCCTAATATTCATTGCTAACACAATAGCAATACAACAATACTCATCGCCAACACTGGCATACATAATCTCATTGCCACTACGGGCATGCACAATATCATCGCCTTCCTTCCTCAAAGTTAATCATGTCCTTCCTTCCTCAAAAGAATTCTTCACAAGCTCACCACCTCAACACATTTTAGCCCCTTTTTCATCATTCCAAAAAGTACCTACAAGGACAACCCCCAAACATGAGCAATGATAACATTCATATTCAACACATTATGAATATAAAGCATAAATGCATAAATCACAATAAGACACTTCCTGTTTCCCATGCATTTCAAACGCTTCCAGTTTGGTTGTCCATGTACCATAACTCATGAGTATAATCAATAGATTATTTAATGGTCTACACATGTCATGACATAATACCATCTCATCAATACCAAATACCAGTCACCAATCCCTAGTCTGTCCATCACAATGTATTTTAATGCCCCTCGCTTATTTACATATAGGCGGCATAGAATAACCTCGCTTCAATGGACATGCGGCCCTCCCACCCCTCGCTTCACATTGAGCGGCAAATATTCTTTCCTCGCCCTATATGATAACCACGCTCAAATGTGACATGCGGCGCTCCCACCCCTCGCTTCACATTTAGCGGAACAAACCAAATAGCGGCAAGCATTAAAATCATCAAGGGATGACCACGACTCATGGGATGTGCACCAATAACCATCATATGCATATACAATCATCATGCATAATTCAACATGTATTTGCATCCACAATGCATAATTCCACATATACTCGCATCCACAATACATAAACAATGAGTATATTAGATACATGTACTGTTGGGTGCCCGTACGTCCTCTACCTACCTTTCCAAAAGTAGGATGTGGTAGGACTTCACTTCCTTGGCTGAGTTGCCACCTGGGATGGTTCTACATATTCACACAATATTAGAACCCAATAATAGTCCAATACCAAAAATTTCATCAATCATGCCAAGGAAATAATTTTCAGCAAAACGCTCTACCGATCGATCGGTCACCCTTACCGATCGATCGGTAACTGTTCATAATTTCCAATTTAAGCTACGGCTTTTACCGATCGATCGGTCCAGGATACCGATCGATCGTTAGCCATCCACCGATCGATCGGTCGCTTTTACCGATCGATCGGTAAGCAGAGAAATTTCACCCCTCGCTTCGCACTTGCACCGATCGATCGTCGCCCTGCTACCGATCGATCGGTCGCCGCCACATTTTCGGGCAAACTCCATTTTTTTGGCACAAAACCACCAAATAACCCAAAACATCTTAAACCAAAGACATCCCAACAATATATCATCACAAAAACCTCATAAAACCATACCCCAACCACAAACAACACCAACCCAGAACAAACCCATTTCACAAACTCAAATAACAAACTCAAATCAAAACAAATCTTTGCAAAAACAACAAGGAGGGACATATACCCTTCCTAGACCTTAAAATCTTACCAAGAATAACTCCACAAGAGTTTGAGCAAAGATTTCTCTTCCTCCTTGGGGTCAAAAACGAAAATAAGGGAAGAGGTTAGGGTTGGGGGAATGTTGGGGAATTAAAGAGTAAAATTGTAAAGTGGGTGATAAAGTGATGAGTGATGGGTTAAAAAGGGGTTGATTAATTTAAAATGCATTCCCCAATACCATGGTGTATAAAACACCCCAGATATTTTTAAAAGCATTAATCCAAAATGCACCAAAATATCAATTAAACTCATGATTTCCAATTAATTGCTAACCATGGCAATAAATCATGCTAATAACCATTTTTTCCCAACATGCACAACATGCACCCTGAAATGCTCTCCCAGGTCACTCTATCATGTGACTAAGCATTTCAACATGATAAATAATCCCAGCACATAATTAATCACCACCATAATTAATCATATAAACACAATTAATGCCCAAATTGCAATTAATATTTCGGGGATATCACAAAATATGTGCTAAAACACATAAATGTTTCACAATTAAACATAGGCATGCAATCACATGCCCTAGTACGATCACAACACCAAAACGTAACGTCAATCCATGACGATAACCGAATTATAAAAGTTCCCGGCTAAGCATGCATAATACCCCAAAAATATAGTCAATCCATGACAATTAACCTTTTAAAAATAACCCGGGGCGAAGCATGCAAGACACCCAAAAAGAGCCAAGAAACAACAAAAAGGGGCACCAACATACTGGCCATCTCGATCGATCAAAATTTCATCTCGATCGATCAAAATTTCATCTCGAAATCGATCGAGAACCACCCTCCGATCAATCGGTCAAAATCCCGATCGATCGGTCCACTGTTCCAACGCCACAAAACAAATTATGCCATGCTCGATCGATCGAAAATATTTTCGGATCGATCGAGCAGCCCTGTAAACGTGAGAAACCTCCAAGAATGAGCTCCTTTCGACACCAAATCACCTACAACTCAAACCCACTTCAATTTACAACATAAAACCAACCAAAAACCATCCAAACACTACAAAACCTAACTCCCAACATAAACAACAATGATAGAACAAGGTCTACCCCTTGAACCCCAAGATACAACATCAAAACCAACCAATACTCAACAAAACTTTACAATAATGAAAGCTTACCACTTGAGCTTCAAGTTTTTAGCAAGGAATCACAAAATGACCCCTTTTTCAAAGTCCTTCACCTCCTCTCTTGTTTCAAAAACGAAAATAGCAGCTTATGGATGAGTGGAGGGGGTTTAGGAACCAAAAAAGCTGATGTGAGGTGGATGGGATGTAAAAGGATGCAAGTGGCTCTATCTTATATCATAAGGAAATCAATTATATAAACTTAAACAAAAGCATGGTGTATAAAACACCCCAACATGATATTTTAAAAGCATTTACCAAAATGCATCAAAAATCCCAATTAGAACCATGCTTTTCCGAAAATAATTATCAATTTCACCATCAAGCCGTAATCACCCCTAATTTCCCAACATGCATAACATGCACCCCGAAATGCACCCCAGGTCACCCATACCATGTGACTAAGCATTTTTACCAAGATAATTAATTCCAACACATATATTAATTATCACCGTAAGAATCATATAAACATAATTAATTCCTAATTGCCACAATAAAAAAACCATTAAAGATTAATAACCCTCCGGGATTAATACCAATAATCCCAGGACATCACATATACTCGTACGTCAAAACGTACCTGTTCTGCGACACAAACGATATAAATTAGGTGTCACTGTCTAACCGTCTCGTTGTCCCGTCCCCTGTGATGATGCTACAACAATACCAAAAATATATCATGTTATCGTAGGCATTAAAATCAAATTCTACAAAAATATAACATTTTTCAAAAATCTGACCCTGGCGATCGATCGCCACATCTCACTGATCGATTGCCATACTGATCTGTTCCATCGCGATCGATCGCCATTACCTCGCGATCGATCGCCAAAGTGTTCTGTTTCCTCGCGATCGATCACCATATTTTCACCGATCGATCGCCACATGCTTTAACCGCCTTATTTTTGCTCTGTTATCGGCGATCGATCGGCACAAAGCTCGCGATCGATCGCCGATGTCCAGAAAGTTCAGAACATGACGATTTTGAGCTTATCTCCATGGTGTATCTCCTATAACTCAAAAATAACCATTTAAACATGTTTCATGCAATCTCTAGTAACATATAAACTTGTTTCTCTCATCATACAACTCAATTCTTTGCATGATAACAAGTATGAAATCCAACTAAGAACACTTGATATTTTAATTAATATAATTCATAACTAACTACATATCCAAGATTGAAATCATGAATTCATTACCAAGTCTGAAATCCTTTCACTCTACTTTTTAGCTTGATTACCAAGTGAAATCCAAGCAAAGGATGCAAGAACTACCAAGGGTTTGGAGAGGTTCTTGTGTAGAGATTACTAGGTGAGATTTGGTATGGTATGTGTTTGGAAATCTAATTTTTGTGATATATAACCAAACCTTTACATGCAACTCAAATGCAACTCACATGCACATTCTAATGCACTTTCAACTCAAATACACATTCTAATGCACCTTCAACTGCATGTTAAATGTACACCAAGGTCATATCCCACTACACAATTCATGTCTCTTCCTTCTATTGCATATAAATAAGACATGTATCAATATTTCAAGAACATAGATATATTTATTCACCACTCACAAATTCCCCATGTTTCTTGGTTTATATAACCTTATACTTGCTACAACTTTGTATTGAACGTTCATACTTACTTCATTCTTTTATTACATCAATCCTCACTCGGTTCAACCCGAATCCGAGTCAACATCGTACTATAAGTAATCACAATTACACCATAACCATAGTACACATGTATACGTCATATCGAGGCATGACATTGACCCCAAGGGTTGAGATTTATTCTTATTAAGGTGATAAACCTTGGACTTATTTTTTTAGTGGATCTGGGGTCTGGGTGTTTTGGATTGAGGTTCATGATGTAATTGAGTGAGTGGGAGATAATTTTTGAACACGTGTGATTTTTAATGGATTGTGGTGCGAGTATTTACAACTTGGGTTGCCTTGGTAGTATATATACCAAGTGGACTCGGTGTTCCACCATTTTCCACTTCTCTCCCTCTCTCCTTCCCCACCTGCGCCTCTCTCCTCCCCTTTCCACTCCCCTTTTCCCCCTTCCCCCTCCATGAAAAAAAATCGAGCAAGGCTCGACTTGGGAGAGGGATTTCTCAAAGATAATTGGGTAATGTTCTTCCTCTCGCCTTTATCTTCGTTCTGATTGTGGTATTGTGGAATTTGGTTAAGATTTGTGATGGGTTTTGTTTTTGGGGATTTTTGGTAAAATTGTGAAGTTGTGTTTTTAGTGTTTTTATTGGGTTAAAATGGAGTAATTGTTGTGTGAAGGTATTGGTTTTGGGTTGTGAAAAGCACCATTAAAGCTTGATTTTTTGGTAAAATCGCAGGTCACGATCGATCGCGGCTTGGTGCCGATCGATCGCGACATTACGCTGGAAATTGAAAAAGATGTACAATGTTGGCGATCGATCGCTAAGACTCAGCGACAATCGCAAGGATGTTTAACTTGGCAGTATGTTTGCGTGATCGATCGTGGCTTGGAGACTTGAGTTTTTTTTTCTTTTTTGTTTGAAAGTTGGGATTTTGGAATGGGGATTTGTTTAGTAGATTTTCGGGGCGGTGGTGTCTACATTCCAATGTGAATAGTATGCTTTAAAATAAAATGGTTTGGGTCAAACTTTAATAAAACGGACTACTCAATTGATTAAGGGATTATCATTTATCATAAATGGGATATTTTGAGTAGTATGCATGGTTCGATAATTCTTATTAATCATTGGGATATGTTGCTATAATTGGGGCCGGGTACATGCTTGTGCATGTAGTTGTATGCTTATGTTTGATTGAGCTATTAACTATGTATAGCGAATAATTCACTGAATCTTGGGGCAAGGCAAGGCTTGGCTCCTGCTATCAGATTATAAGGTACGTATAAGGTACGAGCATAGTGCTATATATTATTGTCATTGTAGAATGAATAATATACTAGGGTTGTAATGAATTGGTATATATTGTGAATTATACGGTGCCGCTATGGAGCGAGCAATGGTTATGATGTTGTCTGTCATGCCTCGATTTGTTGTATACACGTATGATATGATTATGGTGTAATTATATCAAATGCGGTATGATAATGGGGGTTCGGGTAGAACCAAGGAAGCATTAAAACATGGTGTACAATGAGTTAATAACATATCAAGTCATGAACTAGGAGGCATTTGATTATGTATGTGAATGTCATGTGAATTGGAGTTGCATTTGAATTTGGAGTTCATTTCATGTACATGTGACTTACCATGTAATTACCTTTAAATGGCATGATAACAAGTAAATTAAGGGACTAAGGATCTATATCAAGTGGATTAGGGAGGTGGAATCACATAATACACCATTTTACACCTACAAATCTCTACCAAGCTCCTCTTCCTCTCTTTCAAGTTTTTGGTGGTTTGAGCTTGGGATTTGACTTGTGACTTGAGTTATGAAGGTGTGTGAAGTGAAAGTGTACCATCTTGGTAAGGAATTCTTAGCTTTACACTTGAAATATGTCATTGGTGTTATATATGTGAAATGAAAATGCAAGTATTCAAGTGAAGAATCATATCATGTTTCTATGCTTTGAATTGGAATCTATGATGTTAGAAACTTGTTAATATGTTCCTAGGGATTGCAAGAAACATGTTGAAATGGTTCAATATGAGGTATAGGAGAAGAACCATGGAGATAAGCTTGAAAATCGCCATGTTCTAAACTTTCTGGACATCGGCGATCGATCGCGAGCTGTGTGGCGATCGATCGCCGAGGCAGAGTAAATTTTAAGGCGGTGAAAATGTGTGGCGATCGATCGGTGAAATTGTCGCGATCGATCGCTGTGAACAGAGCATTGTGGCGATCGATCGCCAAGTTGTTGCGATCGATCGCGGGGGGACAGAGGGTTTTGGCGATCGATCGGTGTTGATAGCGATCGATCGCCAGTGCCAAAATGTTGAAAAATGAAATATTTTTGTAGAATTTGATTTTAATGCCTATGATAACATGATATATTATTGGCATTGTTGTAGCATCATCTCAGGGGACAGGACAACGAGGCACTTAGCCAGTGACGCCTACTTTATCTCGTTTGTGTCGCAGTACAGGTACGTGTTGACGTACGGAGTATAGATATTGTGTGATGATGTTATGAGATTGATATCATATGAATTGTGTTATGTTGTTATCATATGATTGGTAGTATCATATGCCTGTACATTCATGGATATCATATGTATTTGAGATATATGCCTGGTTTGGATATATGCTCGGTTATGTGACATAGAGATATATGCCTGCTTTGGATATATGCTCGGTTATGTGACAAAGAGATATACGCCTGGTTTGGGTATATGCTCGGTTATACTATATAGCGATATATGCCGGTTTTTGGATATATGCTATGGCTATTATCATTTGAGGACGATACTATGATATGTGCTGCTAATATGAAGTGTGAGGTGGTTCCACTGACATATTGAGCTGAATAGGCATATCATTTTAGTCTCGTGATAATAGGGTATGTGTTGAGACATGTCATGACATGGTGCATTTGTGGATGCATGAGACAGAACATTCACATGAAATGATTTATTGTGCTTTATCATTGTTATTGATATCGTGTTTTGATATTGCACTGAGATAGTTGTTTACTATACTCACGTTTTGTGAATGTTTCTGTAGGATTGCATAGATGTGGGAATCGTGAGTCTTATTCCGCTGCGAGGTGAACCACTGCATAAGAGTTGTACTGGCTTAGGTTGTTAATTTTACATGTCATGTATATGTAGAAAACAAATTTAGTTGGTTTTTGTACTCAGGATTTGGTACTGTAACAACTTAACTAGTAAATTACTCTAAATCAGTGTATGTTCTTACTTAATTCAGACTCACATATGTATGTTAACTGGATACATAATGGATTAAGTAACGAGGACCCCACATTGTCACTGTTGAGAGAATATCGGTTATGATGCCACCGTTGTTGACCGTGCGAGAGGATGGAATGTCGCCGCTATTGAGCGAACGATGGGATATGATGTGATAGAACTGTGGAATCATTGTTAAGATATATATGATATCTGTAAAATCATGAGTGTAATGATTTAACTGTAATTTATTATGGAATTAATGGTTTGAGCATGGCCATAGTTAATCAAAGTAATGATTAACTGATTTTGGGAATTTGATGGTTTTGGCTATTGTGAGAATATGAACAGCACGGGGGATCCCAAAACATGATAACAATACTATACAGGGAGTATCTTTTACATTTACAATTTCATATCTGTAAATTATGAATTGTGATATGATGTTATCGAGATTGTAGAATTGGTATGCTGACCCCCTGTGGAGGCTTTTTCTGTTGAGACTGGTAGAACATGTACAACAATGGCTCTGGAGTTGAGTTCGAGATGTTGATTGAAAATGCTCTCAGGGTTGAGGTACCAAGGCTGGTATTGAGTATTATGCTTTATACATTAGATACACATTCATTTATTTCAATGCTTGCCTGTGAGCATTTCATGTGTATATGGGTTGTATAAAGGTTGTTAGAGTTCTCTTTTCATATATGGTTGCATGCAATTAATTATGGAGTATTGCATCATGAATGGAGAACATATTAGTGTATTATGAGGGGTATGTTCATGCTAGTGGGACGGTATTGTGAATTGAACATTATGTGGATTAATGTCAAAAATTTTGTAGATGGCATATATGGGGATTTCCCTAATGTTATAAAAGCATGCACCATTATTGTTATAATATACTAATAACGGGTTACGGGCGCGAGGTATTTAAAAATTTAATAAGATCTACACAATTCCAAATATTCAGTCAATCATACTATGTCATTTAATTTGTTAAAATAAAGTAATTAGAATCATCCCAATTCCAATTCGTATTCAATTTCCTTACATGTTTAAACCACATTCACTAGCATATTAATTTAATTTCCCAAGTTCGTGCAATTAATTTCATAAGTTTGTATTTAAGGAAAACTATGATGAAACAATATAGCCTATCAATAATTCAAAATTAAATATTATTGATCACTTGAAACTAAACTCAGTTTGAACATAGCTTTACAGCAAGGATGTGGGGCCAGCACTTAAATCATCAACTAAACCCCACACTAACTCAAGCATTGCTAAAACATGCACCTACACACGCATTATACTCGCACATGCACCTTATAGTAGTAGATTTCAAACCCAAATAACAAAAAACTCGAACTCTAACCGGCAAAAGAGTCGAACCATATACATAAGAAAAGTATGCCCCAACAGTACAACTTTTAAACATAATTAACAGCGGATATGGGACATGAAGCAAGATTTTTAAACTCAATTAATTATGACATTGCAATTTTATAGAATTCTCTCTTATATGATTCATCAAAGCTAAAACATGATTAAAACTAGTTAATACATAACTAACTAATATCTTAGAACCTTCACCCTTAAAACCCATAAAACGATCGGTATACCCCATGCAGCAAGAAAATCGATCCAACGAAGAAAACTTGAAAATCTGTAAAATTCTCCAACACAAGATTAATCTAGCTAAAATATTGTTTAAATGAGGTATTAGTCAACCCAGGCAAAGAATTACAACTTCACCGCCACATGCAAAGCAATTCATAGACATTTCCCAAAAAAATCGACAAAGACCGAACTAAATTCCACAAAAAATTGCAGGGAAAGAATGATTAAGGGATAATGGAAGATTACCTAAACCAATCTTGAAGAAATCGCCCCAAAATCGCAAGAACCCTAGCCTTCACATTTCTTCCATTTCTGAGCAAACTCGATGCAAATAGATGGTTCTTGGTATGGAAACGTGCGCCTGAGAGAGGAGAAGATGGTGGTGGGTCGGACTCATTGAGGCGGTGGCGCATGGCGGCGGGCGCACGTCTTTTCCGATGAAGGGTCAGGTGCGCGAGAACTTGAGAGAAACAGGGTCGTGTTTCTGAGTGTTTGTGTTTCACATTTTTAGTATGTGAAATTTGAGATGAATGCATTTTACTAATTGTGTTTCCAGTCCAGTTATATACGTCGGAGTGTTACCGGTGTACTGATATATTAAAATTACAGTCAACACCAGGGATTTATATCCACTATTATAATACAAAATTAATACAAAATTAAATTCTTCAGTTTAAAAATTTATTTTTAAAAATATTATCGAAGTTATTTTACCATTTCAAAATTATCTCATGTTCCGATTAAATTGTCAGCTGACATTCATATTGTCAATTTTACTTCTAATTAATTAATTATTAATTAATTTCTAAATTATATTTAATTATCATTAATAATTTCTCAGGGCCTTACATTTCTCCTCCACTTAAACACATTTCTTCCTCGAAATCTCAAACATAAATATATATCAACCCTGAAAACAATATATGGATCAAAAATACACGATAGGATATATTAAATACAATGGAATATGTATATATCCTTACGATCCAAAATCCAAACAAGATGGTTAACACGAATGATCAAGTCTAATCTGATCAGGCTGAAAGACGTTATATATCCGATTAATATATTTGCAACATATAGACATGAAAAAAATTACATCGTTAGTGACCGATAAAGCTTGTGACAATGCTAATCTGTATGCAAGATTTCCAACTTGATCTCGGAACTTGCACGACTAATATAATAAGACGATAGTCTGCCTCGCATGCCAAAAATAGTTAGTGTCTCTAAAGGAGAAATTTCCAAAGCACATGCTCTCCTAACAGATTCTATGGGTCGTTTTCGTTTAAAAGCATAACGTGTTGCACGATCCTGTGTGGCTATCATCCTTTAACCGAACAACTAAATCTTATCATTCATTTCTCATAGTATATCAGGTCCATTCAACTGGTTTTTAACCGATTTCTTTCCAGACTAGATGTGAGGGCCCGATCCTAATATGTTGTTTAATTATCACACAGTGATTAATTTATGTAAACAGCGGAAGATTTATTTCAAATGTCTTGTTAAATGGCTCTAAAAAATTTTCGCTTTTCAATGATATATATATATATATATATATATATATATATATATATATATATATATATGTATATGTATTGATATCAAAATATATATTTCCAGTTAGCCCTTTCATTTGCAGATAATAAAACTAACGATTTTCAACATTATCACATAGTCTCGAAATATCATATCCCAAGTACAACATACACGGGGCATACCCTGGTAAATTTATTTTTTTAAAAAAACGACATAATATTACTGGGAATGAAAAACAAACATAACCTGAGCTCGCTCATCATGGAGCTCGGTTATCTCTCGATGCGTCACCATAAGCATCGTCACTATGACCTCCTGTAAAGCCGAACAACAAAACACATGACAGCCCCCACAATGGGGGTCAGTACACCAGTACGAGAAATAAATAAATCATGCCAATGACAAAGTATCATGCAATGCATACCATGTATGAATGCGAAGTATGAATGGGCACAAGGAATCGCTATCAAGATACCAAAATCGGAGTCCAAAGGAAAGGTATCAATCAATATCAAGATCGAGCAGAGGGTGACATCACAGACACTTTGCGCTAGGAGAATCATCTTGTGATGTGCTCGTCATCCCTCGTGTCTAGGTCCGGTAGCAACACTGTGACTACAGTCGCTACCTAAATTGCCTGTCATCCCCATGCCCATCGTCCCCGACACTCAGAGTAAATTAACTCAGTCATAATTGTCATGCCTCGATCTGACGTATACATGTGTTATATGTTTATGGTGTAATATGATTAATTACAGTATGATATGGACTCGGGTTCGGATTGAACCGAGTAGGAGTAAAGCCATGTATGAATGGAACCTCATTGGAAAATAAAATACATGTGAGAATCAAAGAAATGAGTTCATAACATAAACATATGATTTATGGAATTTAATATGGAATTACATCATATAGTGGGATATAACCTTTGTATGTATTTAGTATGCATTTGAGAGGCATTAACATGTGCATGTGAGTTGAGTTTGTATGTGGTGTGTATTGATGTTGCATGACATGTGAATTTGGGTTTGAGGTGATGGAGTTTATATGAAGGAATAATCAGATTTTAAAAGCATTCAACACCAAAACACACCTACAAATCTCTACACAAGCACCTCTCCAAAACCTTGTTGGTTTTGCATCTTTTGGCTTGGATTTCACTTGATAATCAAGCTAGGAAGTTGAGTGAAGTGACTTCAACCTTTCTTGGTAAGAATTGTAGAGCATATGATGCATATGGATTGAGATGATGGAAATTTGAAGCATGTGGTTACTAATTTTATATGCTTAGAATTGAAACTTGTTATCATGAAAAGGAATGATTGGAATTATGCTAGAAATATGTTTATATAATGCTAGGTATTGTGGTGAGCAAAGTTCCATGATTGGAATTGAGTTGTAAAAGGAGAACCAAGAAAAGAAGGAGAAAATCGCCATGGTTTTTCTGAAAACAGAGGAGGCGATCGATCGCTACCTTCGAGGCAATCGATCGCCTGTGGCTAAACATGAGAGTGGTTGTGCTTGAGCGATCGATCGCTTCAAGTAGGCAATCAATCGCCTCAAGGAAGAATGTTTTCCAAAGGGGTAAGCGACCGATCGCGTGAAAAGAGGAGATCGATCGCCTATGACCAAATCTTTAGGCGACCGATCGCCTCAAAACATGAGATCGATCGCCAAGGTCCAGAATTGGAAAAATGTTATATTTTTGTAGATTTTGATTTTTATGCCTATGATAACATGATATATTGTTGGTATTGTTGTAGCATCATCACAGGGGACGGGACAACGAGGCGGTTAGACAGTGACACCTACTTTATATCGTTTTTGTCGCAGAACAGGTACGTTTTGACGTACAGGTACATGATAGTGTTGCGATGATGATGATGTGAGCATGTTATCGTATGATTAGTGGTATCATATGTGATGACCAGGGATTATAGATGTTAATCCCGGAGTGTTAATAACCCCTAAAGTTGTTTTACGTGGCGATTTGGAGTTTAATCGCGGTGTTGGGCCTTCTGGGCTCGTTATTTGGATAGTTGGGATCGTTGGATCCCGAGGTTGAGATTGTATTCTCATTACGGTGTAAAACCTAAGAGTTGGGTTTTGATGCGTCTCGGGATCTGGGGTGCTTGTGTGGGCACCGGTAGGGGGTTTTGGAGTTAGAGAGAGAGTTTTTGAAAACAGATGATTTTTAATGAATCATGATGTATTTGTGGGGCTATTAGTATTTTGGGGTATTTTTGCTATAAATACCAGTTGAACCCGAGATTTTAATAAAAGAAATCATTTCAGCTCCACCTTGCCCGTCTCTCTCTCCCCGCGTTCTGTTTCCCGTCGCCCCCAACCCCCGCGCGTAAAAGCGCTGCGCCCGCCGCCGTCCGGCCGCCATCCGGCGCGTCCGACCAGCCGTTGGCTTCGTCTCGTCCAGGCGCAGCTTTCCACACCGGCAATTCGAAGTTTCGTCGCGTTTTGCGTTCGGATTTTGCAGAACAGCGCAGATGTCCAAATTCTAGGGTTCTTCATTTTTGAGCGATTTTCCTTCCGATCTTCGTTTGGGTAACCTTCCTTACCCCTTTTTCATGCTTCTCATGTAATTCCCTGCCTGTTTGTGTTGATTGGTTCGAATATTTCCCAATTTTCGTAGGGTTTGGGGTTCAAATTTGGGGGTTTTGGCTGGGGGTGGTGATTCTTGTAATGGGTCGTTTATTACATGTTTTAGATGTATATTGGTGCTTAGTTTGGGTTCGAATTGTGAGGTTAAGGGTTCGAATATTTGAAGGGTGTTCTTGAACAATTTTCGATAATGTCTCATTCGTTTTCCCTCCCTGCATGTGCCCTGCCCCGGGTCATTTAAATGGTTAATTGTCGTGTGTTGACAATATTTTTGAGGGTTATGGATGTGCTTGAGCATGGGTTACATGTTCGTAAATAATTGTGAATTATTTATCGTGTTAGCACATCATTCCTCGGGGCATGGAACCCAAGCAAGGTTTGGCTTGGACTACGAGGATTTAAGGTACGTGCGACGTACGAGCATTTCTTTATATGAGAGCATTTGTGAAATGCATAATGTATTTTGATTGCATTGAATAATTGTGCGTTTGGTTAAATATATATGTTGATATAGCCAAGGAACGACCAAATCTTAATATCGCCGCCACAAGCGTGCGTGACACTAGAGTAGGATAACTCTTACAAGGTATATGGGGTACTGGATGTATATGACCATTGTAGGGCATTGAGATGCCTGAGAATGATCGTGGAATCATGTATTCATTATAAGACATGCGAGATGTTTAAGTATAATGGAGAATTGGTAAAATAAATGCTAGGCATTTGAGCTATCTGTGATTGATAGCGAGGTTGAGAAATCAATACTTGTTTTTGAGATATCCATATTTGCCTGTATAATGAATTTGGAATCACTATATATTGATATTCGAGAATTAGGCATGCGATGAGTTAAATCAATGTGTTGATTTACTGATTTTTGAGATTTGATGATTGTGAGAACAGGGACAGTACACGGAATCCCGGATGAGGACGTTGCCATCCAGGGAGTATCATTTAAAATTCATTAGTATTTACTTTTGTTGTAAATTATGAATTTCATTATTGTGATTATGGGATTTTGTGTATTGGTATGCTCACCCCGTTGGGGGGCTGTCTCTGTTGGGGCACGTGAACAGGTAAATTGATGGCTTTGGAGTTGAGCTCGAGCTGTTGATTGGATTTACTCCCAGGATCGTGGTACCAGGGCTTGATGGAGCACGGTATCGTATAGAGTACTTATATACACCCGAGAGTTATATACACATTTATGATGCTCGCATGTGAGCACGATTACACTTGTATATGGGTTGTATATAAAGGCATGAGCCTTCCTCTCTTTCATTCTATATGCATGCAATTAAGGGTAGAATTGCTAATGATACGAGAGTCATTGGTGTATTATGTGGGTGTTGAAACTCACTTTAGTTGTCTTACTGTGTGGTGTCTTCCTTGGCTGGGAATTTACTTCGTGTTCTGTATTCTGTTGAGTATTGCGTATTCCCTGGCCGGGAATTATATTATGTGATGTGCTTTTGTTTCGGGATAGCTCAATTTATGGGGAGACTCTGCCCAAATTTTTATAAAAGTCCACAATGTAAAAAGTGGTGTAAAGGGGATGGTAATGGGCGAACTTTATGAGTCTATTTGTTGTTAGGATGATGATCTTATAACATTGAGTATTAAAGAAAATTTTGTATTTGCCATTCAATGATAAAGTATCATCTGAGTTTCCCGATCGATTTTTATTGAAAGCATGTGCCACACATATTGATTAATACACTAATCAAGGGTTAAGGGCTTGGGGTCCTTACATTAGTGGTATCAGAGCAGTGGTTGCTCATTGGGGCTGTTAAGGGCCTAGGAAGTTATTGATAGCACATATTTATGCATGATGGCATTAATGTTGTACGACATAACTAATTGTTTATGTGCTTTTATGATATGAAAAATGGTATTGCTAACCATTGTGGTTGCAGGAATCGTGTGGAACACGATAGGATGGCATTAATGGTAATGTCTGGCACTCCGTATGTCATGGGCCAAGGAATTTGGTTTTTAAGAAAATCAGGTAAAGGGATAATTCCGAGGTAACATGTCTTGGTATACATATTGACATGCAAGTGGTTGCATATATGTATTGCATGTTTGACGCATAGCGTATATGGCTATTGTTGCTAACCATGATGGTTGCAGGTTACAGGAAATACGGAGTATGAAAAGGAATGATGATTATACATTCCAGGAGTCTTGTTTATCACAGTGAAAAATTTTATGAAACTGGTTTTGTAGTAATGAAGCGGGGAAGATTGTACCGCTCATTATGAGGTTTTGTAGTAATGAAGCGGGGAAGATTGTACCGCTCATTATGAGGTTTTGTAGTAATGAAGCGGGGAAGATTGTACCGCTCATTATGAGGTTTTGTAGTAATGAAGCGGGGAAGATTGTACCGCTCATTATGATGTTTTGTAGTAATGAAGCGGGGAAGATTGTACCGCTCATTATGAGGTTTTGTAGTAATGAAGCGGGGAAGATTGTACCGCTCATTATGAGGTTTTGTAGTAATGAAGCGGGGAAGATTGTACCGCTCATTATGAGGTTTTGTAGTAATGAAGCGGGGAAGATTGTACCGCTCATTATGAAATTTTGTAGTAATGAAGTGGGGAAGATTGTACCGCTCATTATGAGATTGTGTAGTAATGAAACGGAGAGTTATGGTACCGCTTGTATTGATGATGATTCATCTCTTTGTGATGATTGGCGACGATCTATACCGCCTGACACTGATGATAGCGGTGATGTATTCCGCTGTGTCGATTTATATTCATTTCTTTATGAGGACACGGATGATAGCGGTGATGTATTCCGCTGTGTCGATTTATATTAATTTCTTTATGAGGACACGGATGATAGCGGTGATGTATTCCGCTGTGTCACATTCATTTCTTTATGAGGACACGGATGATAGCGACGATGTATTCCGCTGTGTCAATGATGATGATTCATTCCTCTATGATGATGGGCGATGATTCATACCGCTAGAAACATGTATAGCGATGAGACATTCCGCTGTGTCGGTTGATGATGGTTCACGCCGTTGAGCATATGTATATGATGATTTACGATGACTCATTCTTCTATGAGGATTGGCGATGATTCGTGCCGCCGGATATGTTGATAGCGATGCCTCTTTTCGCTATTATGTGGACGATGATTCATGCTTAGGTGTATAGCAAGGTTTCATGCCACTTATTATATGACGAGGTATCATGCCGTCGATTCTATAGCGATGGATTGTGCCGCTATGTACTCAGCACATGATTTTGCCGCCTTCGAGCGATGGGTGCTGATTACGCACTATTATTGAGTGACGGAGACAGGTATGCCGCTATCTTGTTAGCGATGGTATGGGATATTGCTATTCTATTAGCATTATTATAGCTGGCATGCGTTGATATGCATGTTTTATTATGACTATTTTATAAGCATAATGGTGGATGGCATACGTTGATGTACATGGACCGTCACGAGTTGACTGGGTTGTTTAGATGTCATTGTTGACATGTATCGTCACTAGTTGACGATGCCTTAGATGCCATGAGTGGGCATGTGTCGTCACGGGATGACGATGACGATGGTGTAGGAGATGTCTTATTAGGCATGCATCATCGTTACGATGAATAATGCGTTGAGTATACGTATTCAGTTGTATGCCTTGGGTGCCAGTGCCGAGCACCAGGTGGTGTCTACGTCACCGGTCGACGTGACCCTTTTACCGAGCGGGTTGCTCGAGAAATGGATGAACGCGCTGTACATGTGATTGTACCGCAGCAATTGTTTGAGGTGATCATATTACGAGTGGTGATACCCTTGGGGTATGCTCGTTGGAATGGCTTTTTGGCCATGTATTTGACGACAGGAGTAATCATGGAGGAAATTACTCGCTTTCTGTCGATATGACATGTGGTAGACATGGTCACACCACCCTTGAGGGTGTAGAATGGGTCCTAAAAGATTAGGATCAGGTTATGTTAAGTACATGGGGACATTGGAGTGTCCAGAGTGTATCGGCATTAGAGGAACGTTGGGTACAGACCCACTACTCTATTGATTTTTTTTCCCACGGTATGGTATGCCGTGCGGAAACATCCGTCTTGTTGGTAGGTTTGAGGTAAACCTAAAGAGGCAGAGACTAATTTGTCTGCCGCGTGTGTGCAGCACCATGATGGGCTTGCTAGAGCCGTTATACTCCTCGTTGGAACCAAGTTTGGCAAATCGTATGGTGATACGATGTGGATCGTGGTGGACTTTAGTAGTCACCACGTCATTTGATGTTGAGGTTGTGTATGCCTCACTGAAACGTGTATACGTTTATGTTTAATCTTGGTGAGACTTGTCTGGGACAGCTCATAATGTTGGAGTACCAACAAGACATACATCAAGTCGTCGTTGACTCGATCTGGGGAATCCGTGTATTTGGGATGCAATGGGTGTTATTGTATCCAGTTTTTCCGAACAGTGGTTCGAGACTAGTGGATCTCGAGTTCGATGGCACTTCCCTTGTGAGGAAGGAGGTAGTATTATACCTATTTGGGAATCTTTGAAAGATTCGGTAAGTTGGTGCATGTGGTGTTGATTTTGAGAATCACGCCGTGTTGTCAATCGCGATTATCATTCTCCACTGGGTAGGGAGTGACTCAGAATTGACAGTTGTGTTTGGAGCTTAGGGGTATGTTGTAGATAGCCGAGCCAAGTGCATTGAGTATGCATGTGATATCCGTGCTTAGGCAGGTATACCGGTGAGTATACGGATGCCAGTTATTGATTTCATCTTGTCAAGCATAGAGTTATGCTATTTTTGGATGGTTAAATCTCTGATGAAAGATATGGAACACCTTGAGATTGGGAATCTCCATGGCACGATAATTATGAGGAATAATCGTGAAGTTAGTTGACTCCCTTTGAGGAGGGATTATCTTGTGTGGGTTAAGGTATTTCCTTGTTGGTGTTTTCCTCCGAGTTATGCGATAGCCTTCCCAAGTTTGGATTGTTAAATCCTAGGATTATCAAGGGATGGCAGGAATTCGGATTGGTTGGGTGTCGCTGTCGACACAAGCGTTGAGGATGCAATGGGTTTATTGCATGTCCTTCCAGAATTTTAAACTCTAGAGTCTTGATTGTTTATTTATGATCAGGATGTGATTCTTGGAACATCCGGAGGTGGACATCTTGTGAGATGTCTTTTGCGTGAATCTGTGGCCGTGAGTTGCCCAAATTGAGTTGTAATGATGCGACTGCTCATTCGATGGAAAAGGTTTGAAAGTGGAAACTAGGTTTGGTATGTGTACACCGTGGTATACTAGTGTTTCCCTCGTAACGATGTATGTTAGACATCGTGAGTCATGATAGAGATGTCTTTGAATGATAGCTACGATGGAATCGGGAACGACTCGAATCCTTGCAGTTTCAGTTGACTAACTGCTTTTGGATTATTAGCGTTGAGCTGTGCTGGCGCTCTTTGACGTTATGATGGATTTGGAAGTCTATTCCACTCCAGAGTTTGACACGAGGTCAACGTTCTCACGGTTGAGGTGTCATTCAGGATGCGTTCTTACTAGTTGTATTAGAACTAAGGATGACTGTCCGATCTACAGTCGTAAGTATTGGTTGTTTTGCAGTCATGAGAGACTGACTTTTGGGATGAACCGCATCGAGGTACGTTTTGCCTCTTGGGTGATATGTTCGTTTTTGTAAGTCGCTCTGTTTCAGAGTTTGATGTGAGGTAGGTATCCTCGCGTTTTTTTTAAGACGATTCTGATATGGTCAAGAATCGAGGTTATGGCTTCATGTTGTTGTGTAGCCTGGGTGTTACATGATACACCGGTGTTAATTTCGAGGACGAAATTCTTTTAGTGGGGATATTGTGATGACCAAGGATTATAGATGTTAATCCCGGAGTGTTAATAACCCCTAAAGTTGTTTTACGTGGCGATTTGGAGTTTAATCGTGGTGTTGGGCCTTCTGGGCTCGTTTATTTGGGTAGTTGGGATCGTTGGATCCCGAGGTTGAGATTGTATTATCATTACGGTGTAAAACCTAAGAGTTGGGTTTTGATGCGTCTCGGGATCTGGGGTGCTTGTGTGGGCACCGGTAGGGGGTTTTGGAGTTAGAGAGAGAGTTTTTGAAAACAGTGATTTTAATGAATCATGATGTATTTGTGGGGCTATTAGTATTTTGGGGTATTTTTGGTATAAATACCAGTTGAACCCGAGATTTTAATAAAAGAAATCATTTCAGCTCCACCTTGCCCGTCTCTCTCTCCCCGCGTTCTGTTTCCCGTCGCCCCCAACCCCCGCGCGTAAAAGCGCTGCGCCCGCCGCCGTCTGGCCGCCATCCGGCGCGTCCGACCTGCCGTTGGCTTTGTCTCGTCCAGGCGCAGCTTTCCACACCGGCAATTCGAAATTTCGTCGCGTTTTGCGTTCGGATTTTGCAGAACAGCGCAGGTGCCCAAATTCTAGGGTTCTTCATTTTTGAGCGATTTTCCTTCCGATCTTCGTTTGGGTAACCTTCCTTACCCATTTTTCATGCTTCTCATGTAATTCCCTGCCTGTTTGTGTTGATTGGTTCGAATATTTCCCAATTTTCGTAGGGTTTGGGGTTCGAATTTGGGGGTTTTGGCAGGGGGGTGGTGATTCTTGTAATGGGTCGTTTATTACATGGTTTAGATGTATATTGGTGCTTAGTTTGGGTTCGAATTGTGAGGTTAAGGGTTCGAAAATTTGAAGGGTGTTCTTGAACAATTTTCGATAATGTCTCATTCGTTTTCCCTCCCTGCATGTGCCCTGCCCCGGGTCATTTAAATGGTTAATTGTCGTGTGTTGACAATATTTTTGAGGGTTATGGATGTGCTTGAGCATGGGTTACATGTTCGTAAATAATTGTGAATTATTTATCGTGTTAGCACATCATTCCTCGGGGCATGGAACCCAAGCAAGGTTTGGCTTGGACTACGAGGATTTAAGGTACGTGCGACGTACGAGCATTTCTATATATGAGAGCATTTGTGAAATGCATAATGTATTTTGATTGCATTGAATAATTGTGCATTTGGTTATATATATATGTTGATATAGCCAAGGAACGACCAAATCTTAATATCGCCGCCACAAGCGTGCGTGACACTAGAGTAGGATAACTCTTACAAGGTATATGGGGTACTGGATGTATATGACCATTGTAGGGCATTGAGATGCCTGAGAATGATCGTGGAATCATGTATTCATTATAAGACATGCGAGATGTCTAAGTATAATGGAGAATTGGTAAAATAAATGCTAGGCATTTGAGCTATCTGTGATTGATAGCGAGGTTGAGAAATCAATACTTGTTTTTGAGATATCCATATTTGCCTGTATAATGAATTTGGAATCACTATATATTGATATTCGAGAATTAGGCATGCGATGAGTTAAATCAATGTGTTGATTTACTGATTTTTGAGATTTGATGATTGTGAGAACAGGGACAGTACACGGAATCCCGGATGAGGACGTTGCCATCCAGGGAGTATCATTTAAAATTCATTAGTATTTACTTTTGTTGTAAATTATGAATTTCATTAATGTGATTATGGGATTTTGTGTATTGGTATGCTCACCCCGTTGGGGGGCTGTCTCTGTTGGGGCAGGTGAACCGGCACATTGATGGCTTTGGAGTTGAGCTCGAGTTGTTGATTGGATTTACTCCCAGGATCGTGGTACCAGGGCTTGATGGAGCACGGTATCGTATAGAGTACTTATATACAACTGAGAGTTATATACACATTTATGATGCTCGCATGTGAGCACGATTACACTTGTATATGGGTTGTATATAAAGGCATGAGCGTTCCTCTCTTTCATTCTATATGCATGCAATTAAGGGTAGAATTGCTAATGATACGAGAGTCATTGGTGTATTATGTGGGTGTTGAAACCAACTTTAGTTGTCTTACTGTGTGGTGTCTTCCCTGGCTGGGAATTTACTTCGTGTTCTGTATTCTGTTGAGTATTGTGTATTCCCTGGCCGGGAATTATATTATGTGATGTGCTTTTATTTCGGGATAGCTCAATTTATGGGGAGACTCTGCCCAAATGTTTATAAATGTCCACAATGTAAAAAGTGGTGTAAAGGGGATGGTAATGGGCGAACTTTATGAGTCTATTTGTTGTTAGGATGATGATCTTATAACATTGAGTATTAAAGAAAATTTTGTATTTGCCATTCAATGATAAAGTATCATCTGAGTTTCCCGATCGATTTTTATTGAAAGCATGTGCCACACATATTGATTAATACATTAATCAAGGGTTAAGGGCTTGGGGTCCTTACATCATATGCCTGTGCATTCATGATATTACATTGTTGAGATGGATGCCACGATATATGTGTAGTATATGCTTTGGCTGAGATCGGTGCCACGATAGATATGTCGGTGTTGGCATATGCTTTGGCTGGGATTATTGCCACGATAGATATGCTACATATGCTTTGGCATGAGAGATATACGTCGGTTGGGTATATGCTCTGGCTGTTATAACATGTGAGGACGGTACTATGATATGGGCTGCTAATATGAAGATGTGATGAGGTTCCACTGACATATTGAGCTGAGATATGCATAGCATATTGGTCTGGTTATAACAGGATGATGAGTGAGACATGTCATGACATATTTGCATTTGATGATGCATGATACAGGACAATCACATTGTTGTTCATAGTGCTTTATCGTTTATGTTTTTATTGGATATCGCACTAGATGGTTGTTTATCTATACTCATGTTGTGTGATTGTTTCTGTAGGGACTCATAGACGTGGGAGGACGGGATTGTGAGTCTATTCCGCTGTGAGCTGAACCACTGCTTAGGAGTTTTCAGTTTAGGTTGTTGTGATGTACATATATGATGTGTAGTAATGACATAGGCTTTGTCAAATTGTAACAACCTACATAATTAAACTCTTAATCAGGTGTATGTTTTACTTAATTCTTACTCACATATGTATAATGAACTGATACATAACGGATTAAGTAACGAGGTCCCCACAATAATCATGGATATCAAAGGAATGATAGATCAATATGATATGCCCATGAATCATTTATGCATCAAATGACATATGTAACTCAATATATCATGCAATCTCATGTGAAAGTATATACATATCATGTAATTTCACATATAATGTAATCCAAGACATTCATCATGTCATATAGTCACATAAGAATCATATAGTGACAATAAAATCATATAAATCAAGTAATGGCATAAAAGTCATACAGTAGTATCATTACACACCTTTGCCAGACGTCATGATACAACTCATTTCAACGTACCTCATAACCCAAGCTAATCTACCGAGTACTCATCAGATCAACCTCGAAAACTATTAACCTGGTCATGTAAATTCCAATTGACACTGTCATGCCTCGATATGACGTATACATGTGTGATATGATTATGGGGTAATTATGATTAATTACAGTACGAGGTAGACTCGGGTTCGGATTGAACCTAGTGATGATCGATGTAATAAAAGAATGAATTGCTATGAGGTAACATAAAACAAGAAACCTAGGAGATATGTGAGTTGTGAACAAATATATCCATGTTCTTGAAATATTGATGCATGTCTTATTTTATATACAAGAGAAGGAAGAGACATGAAATGTGTAGTGGGATATGACCTTGGTGTGCATTTAGTATGCATTTGAGAGGCATTAGAATGTGCATTTGAGTTGAGTTGCATGGAGTGTGTATTTGAGTTGCATGTCCTTTGAATTTGAGTTGAATTTGAATGTATGGTTATATAGCAAAAATCAGATTTGATACACATACTTACACCACTTCTCACCTACAAATCTCTACAAAACCCTCTTCAAACCCTTGCTTCCTCTTTCCATCTTTTGCTTGGATTTCACTTGGTAATCAAGCTAGGAAGTTGAGTGAACTGGCTTCATCCTTTCTTGGTAAGAATTGTATAGCATATGATGCATATGAATTGAGTTGATGGAAACTTGAAGCATGTGGTTACTAATCTTATATGCTCTGAATTGAGACTTGTTATCATGCAAAGAATTGAGTTGTATGATGAGAGAAACATGTTTATATGTTACTAGAGATTGTATGAAACATGGTTAAATGTTGAATTTCGAGTTGTAGGAGATACACCATGGAGATAAGCTCAAAATCGCCATGTTCTGAACTTTCTGGACATCGACGATCGATCGCGAGCTTTGTGCCGATCTATCGCCGATAACAGAGCAAAAATAAGGCGGTAAAAGCATGTGGCGATCGATCGGTGAAAACATGGCGATCGATCGTGAGAAACAAAACATTTTGGCGATCGATCGCGAGGTAGTGGCGATCGATCGCGATGGAACAGAACAGTATGGCAATCGATCGGTGAGATGTAGCGATTGATCGCCAGAGTCAGATTTTTGAAAACTGTTATATTTTTGTAGAATTTGTTTTTAATGCCTATGATAACATGATATATTGTTGGTATTGTTGTAGCATCATCACAGGGGACGGGACAACGAGGCGGTTAGACAGTGACGCCTAAATTATATCGTTTGTGTCGCAGAACAGGTACGTTTTGACGTACGAGTATATGATATTATTTTTATGATGATGTGAGCATGGTATCATATGATTATTGACATCATATGCATGTGCATTCATGATATTATATATTGTTGAGAGGGATGCCACGATAGATGTGTAGTGTATGCTTTGACTGAGATCGGTGCCCCGATAGATATGCCAGTGTTGGGCATATGCTTTGGCTGGGATTGTTGCCACGATAGGTATGCTACATATGCTTTGGCATGAGAGATATACGCCGGTTGGGTATATGCTCTGGCTGTTATAACATGTTAGGACGGTACTATGATATGTGCTGCTAATATGAAGATGTGAGAGGATTCCACTGAAATATTGAGCTGAGATAGACATATCATATTGGTCTGGTTATAACAGGATGAGGAATGAGACATGTCATGACATAATTGCATTTGATGATGCATGATACATGACAATCACATTGAATGTTTATAGTGCTTTATCGTTTATGTTTTATTGATATTGCACTGGGATAGTTGTTTATCTACACTCATGTTGTGTGATTGTTTCTGTAAGGACTCATAGACGTGGGAGGACGGGATTGTGAGTCATTTTTCGCTACGAGCTGAACCACTGTTATGAGTTTTTGGTTTAGGTTGTTGTTATGTATATATGATGTGTAGTTTTGACATAGTTTTTGTCATTTTGTAACAACCTACATAACTAAACTCTTAATCAGGTGTATGTTTTACTTAATTCTAACTCACATATGTATAAAGGAATTGATACATAACGGATTAAGTACCGAGGACCCCACACACTAAGTGTTCAATTAATGCAGTGAATTAAATGCAACATCTAAATATTGACCCTTAGTGATTTTCTTAATTTTCAGCTTGACTCATTTTCGTAGAAAAATCGTTATAATTCCACACAACATCAAAACGACTCGATTTTGGTCCTCAAAGTTCAGAAACTCAGAATCTTACATTTCATCAATTATGGTGTAAAGCTGGTTCGACCATCTAAGTGGGGTTTGAAAAATAAAACCGTAGCATTTAAAAATGTGTTTTTCAGCTTGAGCAGTGTAGCAAAAATGCTATAACTTTTTCGTTTCAAATCCAAATTGAATGATTCTAGTGGCAAAATCCAACTCAAATTAATAAAATACTTAGCCAAAAATGCTCAGGAACTCGAAGAACACACTGCATGGCATTTTCGCCCACATGCAGGACATAGATTGAACACTTAAAGTATAAAATTCATAACTAATCGAAACTAAGTCCTAATTGAGTCCTAATTTTTTTAAATTCAATAGAATGAAAAGATATACAAGTTTTATTTGAAGACCAACAACAAATTCGAACATAAAATTTGTCAAAAGTTCGGAATTCTACACTGCATGTGCATTTTCAGCACATGCAGAGTCGAATCTGGCACCTTTAGTAAAATGAGTATATCTCACTCAATTCAAATCCAAATGGTCTCACATTTTAACCACGAGATGATAACTTATATATCTACAACTTTTGTTTGGGGCTCAAAGTCAGATTCATACGTTAGGTAAATCGAAAATTCAGAGCTACCTACGGCATGCAACAACATTCCTGCAGATTTTGTTTTAACAAAATGACACCAACAAATTTCGTGTCTCCTCCTAAATTTCGACCCAAAATCTACAAAATTCAACTAAATAAAGATAAGAACAGGTTCATACCCTTGTAGTTCTTGAAGACTCAAGCATCAAATTCACCATCAACACTCCATCCAAGCTTTCTAAGAATTTGCCACCTCTTCAACACTTCCAATTCTAAAATTTCTTGAGGATTCTTATTCCTCTCCTCTAATCCTCTACAAACTATAATTGCATGTATAATTTAACCAACTCTTCCCATGGAATTTGGGAGAGAGTGGTTCGAATTTTTGGAGGAGGAAGGAGGAAAAATGAGAGAGATGAAAGGTGAGAAGAAATCAAAGACATAAAATAAATTGTTGCATGGGTGTGGGGTTCAAGAGGCGCGATGGTAACTAGGTGAGTGGGAGGTGGATTCTTTCAATTGCAAGATAGCATGCCCAATTGCCAAGTGTAGTAGTCATTAGGAAATTGTGTAGGATTATTTTAATGTTCTAATCCAACTTAGTGTATGTCTTGTATGACATACTTTGCATGCTACAATATATTTATATATATGTATGCTCGTATATATGTATATATATACATATTTACATATATTTTGCTTTATTTATCCCAATCGATGCAAAGCGTCGTAATCCAGAGCACATCAATTTTAATTCTCAGCTTTTAATCACCCGGGTTTGCTAACTCGTGATTAATCAAAATTTAATTAGTAACGGGGCCTTACACTAGAGGTGATCTACATTTTCTCTCCTGGAAGGGTTCCAAAAGTGTTAAACATATGCTTGTTTGGTAGATAATTTGTAGGAATTAACGGCAAAGCTTTCTGCCCTCCAAAGTTAAAATCATTCCCCGTAGTACTTAACACCTCCTCGATAAACAACAGAGTCATATTCGTATAAGGTTAAGTCCGCTCGAAAGGAAAGAAAAGTGCAAACTTAGGAAGTCGATCAATAATGTTAACATCATAGTCTAAGGTTAATCGAGAAAGATGGGTCACAAAATCCATAGCAATATTGTGATGTACGGAATAATTTATACCCATTTAATATTAAGTGTGTAAAAATATGCGATATTCGTGGAATTAAGTTTTGGGATTTGTAAAATTTGATTTGGAATTGGAATAAAATGAGTGTATGATTAAATTGTAGTGGAAATTAAATATAAAAAAGGTTGGTGCAAATGATATATCATTGGTGTATTTTAACTAAAATTATAATAACATGGGAAACGATATAATTGAAAGGCGGAGATTAAAAACTAGGGTTGTTTTTACACTTACAAGCTTTCTCTCCCTCATTCCTCTCATTGGCCGACAAACCCTCCTTCCCTTCCCCCTCTCTTTGCGATTTCACGCATCAGCAGAGTAAGGGATTTCCGAAAATTATTCATCATTTTCTCCAAGGTTTGTGAACGATTTTCCTTTCTTTTTATCGGATTAATCATTTCCTTCTCACATTAAAAACACTAGTAGTGTTTTGGCATGGTTAACTCTTGAATCAGCGAGTTGTATAAAATTTTGTTTCATTTGCTATCCCTTGCTCAATTCGATCGATCTTGCTGTTGCTCTTTGAGGAAATTAATTTATCGATGCTTTGAGAATTTGTTCAGAACTTGCATCCTTATCGATTGATTCTTACTTGGATTGTGTATTTTCTAACTAGATTAATTGATAGTTAGGGAAATGCCAGTTTTAATGGTGAATTTTCCCCTTTCCTCCTTTGCTAAATCGATCGAGCTTGCTGTAATTTTGATTGAATGGCTATTGCAATTGGATATTTTTCTCAATGTTAGTTTCTTACATGCTGTATGAGTTTGCACTATGTTTACATGTGTGTGCGTTTCAGCATGAAAACGTGTAAATATTCTGCAGTGGATGTGTGTAAATATGTATGTGTAAACCACCAGATATACTTGTGTGAATATTTCAGCATATACAAGGGCGTGTAATTGCTTATGGATCGATGAGTATTCTATTGTGACAAATATACACTACTAGTTCGATTTCTATACGTTCTTGAATATTGTGTAAAACGTACGAATGAGATGTATGATGACATGAGGAAATAGTATGGATTTTATTGATTAAAGAGATGGAATCTCTTCATTGGAAGGTTGTGTATTTAATTGAAATTGGTACAAATTAACTTTACAGTTGTGCAATGAAGTAGTATTAACTTGCTTTATTATGTAACCAAGATCATAATACTGAGTTGTTGAATTAAGATATTGAATTGAACTTGAAAGTATATGAACGATATCGATTGTGTTGGAAATGAGCTAATATCGAATGATGATTTTGATATAGATTCTACATGATTCTCCGGATGTCGGGATAGCCTATCATGTTGTCGACTTTAAGGTACGTGGTGACGTACGAGCAGGTATACCCAGTACTTATATATTCATGTATTGTTGAATGTGGTGTTTAAGATTAAGTAATTGAGTATGCGAATTGAGTTTAATACACGTGGAATGGTGGATAGGTAGATGTACGTGATCCGAGTATACAAGTAGAACATTGATGCATTTGGCATGATCGATATGAGGAAATTATTGAGAACTGGGGGTGATGGATAGGCATGATTGCCTAAAATATGTGTTTGGTTATGATTGAGCAAAAATGATGTGTTATGAGAATATCGATTTATCTCGGTGATGATGAGTTAATATTTTAATTAATGATATTGAACTTGATGATTATGGATTTGTGGAATATTGAACAGGGACAGTATGCGAAAGCTTTAATTGGCCAGACTTATTCAGATAGTGCATATAATTTCCAATAGCTTTATTTTGTTGAATTATGATTTTGTATATTAATATGATTGCGATGTTATGCCTGTTTATGCTCACCGGTGTGTGGACTGTTTCTGTTGAAAAAGGTAAAGCTGGTACAACGTTAATTCAGGGAGTAAGTTCGATGCTCATGGGATAATGGTTCTCTCGGAATCGTGGTACAAGTATTGGTTGATGACACATCTTACTTGTGCATTTAGAATGGTATTCATTTATTCATTGCTCGTATGTGAGCATCTGGATGCATGTATATGGAATGCATAAGAGTGTTGAAATTCTCTTTTCATCTAGTCGTACATTTTATCTCGAGGAAAATGTGCTATACGACTTTAGTGATGATGGGAATTTTGTTGGGTTTCCGTACCCCGGCGCCAGATCCAAACGCAGCGGAAAAAACACAATAAACAGATCTGACTCGGGGACGGTCGATCGCGCCTGATTCATATATAAACATGCAAATATCATAAAATAATGCACGAAAAGGGATTACCGATAACAGCGAAATCAATCTGATGACGGTGATCCTCGAGTCCAATCAACCTGACCAGATCTACAAGCCCGGCACCAGTGCTAGTGTGATGCCGGCTTTTCTATGAGGATGAGTGTATTGAATGGAATTCGAATGGAATTTATTTTAACCCTAGACAAGGTTATATTTATAGTGGTTAGCTAATTGGGCTAGGGTACATAAAGCCCATCGGGCCAATATTTGGCTTGCTGGGCATTTATGCTAACAATCTCCCACTTGCCCAAAAGCCAACACAAAACTACAAACTCATAATCCAAGTAACTCAATCTAATTGAACAACTTGATGTACTGCCAATGTACATAATTATGAGACATAAATATATCAAATGATTTAATTTTAGAACTTTCTATAAATGAAACAATTTCAAATATAGAACTCCACTAAATTGAGGAGCTTTCAGAAATTAAATTCATCTCTTCTAAATCACTCAATTTGAGCACTTAACATTTAAGTCCCAATTCTCATCAATAGATCGGCGGCCGGTTGATTGTGACCCAGCGAGGCTCAAGTGTATCATAGCAGTAGGATCACAACTTTTGTGATTTTAGAAGTCAAACAACTTCTTTGGGCTTACCCTGAATGCCCTATTGTCAATTAAACTCCTTTAATAGACAATTACCGAAATATAATTCCAGTATGAACCTACCGATCGTGGGTAGCGTCTAGCATCTGCGCTTCACGAAGACCTAGATACAAATGACTAGCAACGTACGAGAACCTGTCAGCCATAGTTAGCGTGCAGTACATTCCTTTCACTCAATATGTCCCGATTGAATCTAGGGCATTGGTCGGTCGAGGCCCCTTATGATTTCAATAACTATGTATTAGTTTCACGTTATATGATTCATTGTGTGCGTATATGAAAAACTCATTTTCCACAAGCACTACCCACTCTGGCCAGAGATTCCTCGAATCATATATAGAAAAACACATAGGACATCCTGGTTCATCAAGACCAGTGGTAAATCCCCAACGACAATCATAGGCCTCTGACAGCATCACTGAATACCCAAAATAATGACTTTATGACCCACATGTGATCAGTCATTAAATCAAAGTACACAGCTATCTATCAAGACCTCAATGACGCCTCGGGTCATGAGGAATAATGGTGCACAACTATGACTAGAAATTCTATACTCGACAAATGGTAACCACTTATAGAATTCCGAGTAGGGTCGTTCAGTGAACTCATTCCTAATGAGCACCTATTCATGTGTGCTGACTTCTCCAAGCCAACGCCGATGAAACGCGGCGCACTACACTAGACACATCATGAATACCAGTCTCTAACGAGCATATATCGATATCCCATTCTCGAAGGCTCATCGACCAGGAACATTTAGAAATCGCAGTCGAGAATGTATTTCATGATCACCATCATATGCGTAACCACATTTTATGGACTATAGCAATCTCAAGGACTTCATCAATGCATCAAGATGCATGGGTAAACAGATGAAGAAGTGCCATATATATTAATATTCAAACAAAGATTTGTCATAATAAGATTACAGGTACAATCAATCAACTATTGATTTACTTAATCATGTATGACAACAATATCTTTCACTTTCCCAAAGCCAACTACTCATGTGTCTTAAGACCATCTTCCCAAGATGTCTAACAAACACCAATCATTGTAAATGCTTTGTCAGTGGATTCACTATATTTTTCTGTTGAAGCGATTCTCTCGATAATGATGTCGCGTATACCATCTCTCTCATTAGATAGTATTTTCTCAATATATGTTTGGATCCTGATGAGATCTTGGCTATTCATAATAGCTCAAATGTTGTCACAGTACACAGAGACTGTGTCAACTGCACTATAAATTAAACCCAACTCTTGGATGAAATTTCTTATCCAAACTGCCTCTTTGCTGCATCGTATGCTGCAATATATTCAGCTTCAGTGGTGGAATCCAATGTGGTGTCTTGCTTGGAACGTTTCCAAGAGACATTACCATCATTGAGCTTAAACAAATCCGACCATCGATATGGTATCATCTACATCCAATTTAAAAATCAGCACCAGCTTAGCCTTCAACTTTTATTTCTCCACTTACAGATCCAAAAACCATGAACATATCATAAGTTCTTCATAAGAACTTGAGGATTATTTTCACAGTTTTCCAGTGACCTTCACCGGGGTCTGTCTGATGTCTGCCCATTACTCTAAGAACATACACATCAGGCCAAGTACATACCATAGCATACAATATGCCATTAGAAGTGGAAATATAAGGTACCAATGTCATCTTTTCTCTCTCCTCATCAATCTTAAGACCCATTGACTCGAGAGATGAATACTATGACATATTATGAAGTAACTCATTTTTCGACTATTCTATGCTAAACCCTTTCAGCACAGTGTTTATGTACGTAAATTGAGAGATCTCAAGCATCCTTTAGATCTATCCCTGTAGATCCGTATGCTAAGCACGTGTGACACTTCTCTCAATCTTACATGGAGAAATTAGTAGATAATCATGCTTTAATCGATTAATCCAATACCATTCACAATGAGCATGATATAATCGACTTAAAGCATCACAAATGTAACCATGCTCCCACTAACCCTTTTGCACACACATGTCACTTCCGGATTTTTAACAAAACCAAACACTTTGATGATGTTATCAAAACTAAAGTTCAAACTTCGGGATGCCTTCTTAGGCCCATAAATGGATATCTGGAGTTTGAAAACATTTTTCTCACTCCAAGAAGTTGTAAACACATTTGGCTGCTACATTTCTACCTCAATGCCACCACTGAGAAATGTTGTGTTCACATCCATTGCTCATATCTTATATTCAAATATAAAGATATAACTAATAAAATCTAAATAGACTACAGCATCATAACCGATGAAAATTTTCTCATAAACAACTCTTTGCCTATGAGAATAACTGTTTCTCACCAGTCAAGCTTTGAAGGTCACTACCTTCCCATCCACTCCAAGCTTTCACTTGTAAATCCATGTAGCCAATGGGAACAATTCCCAAAGATGATCTACTAAGGCCCATACCTTGTTGGAGTACATGGAGTCCATTTCAGATTTCATGGCATCTTGCCAATGTCCCGAATCAATATCTGACATCGCCTCCTTGAAAGTCCAAGGATCATATCCATGGTCTATTTCTTGACTACTTTCAAGGAGTAGATTCATTCTATCAGGAGCTCTTGAAACATTTTCAAATCTCCTTGGTGTGTATAAATCAAAGGTTGTGATTAACTAAATTAATTTCACCATTTTCACTTTTCTAGTGGTTTGTGGTTCTTGAACCCTTTCAAGTTATATTATATTATCATTCCTTTCTAATAGAAACATTTTCTCTAGAAAGACTGCACTTGCGAAACAAACACTTTGTCTCCAATTGATAATATAAATTTCCACAAAATAACATAAGATGGATCAACTATCCAACTCATCTCCCACTGGCTGCTTCACATAAGCAGAACAATCTCAAATCTATATTTGGATTATTTTTCAGTCCATATCGTATATGGAGTTTTGGTCACTGCATTTGTATGAATTATGTTCAACCAATATGTAACTTTAGAGAGTTACTGGGAGAGAATCACATTCTCTCTAAGATAACTCAACATCATCTTACACTAATATTTAGTGCTCCACATACGTCCATATGAATCAAATTCAATGGACATTCAACACATGCTAAATATATGTTGGATTTAAGTTATCATTCCTTTTATATTCTTTGAATATAATCATACTAATCATTCATAAGTTCACCAGATTCAATAAAACATGCATTCTTAAAAATACTGCAAATCACATTTGCATATTTAAAAGATATCATTCTCTATCAAAATAGGAACAATGTTCATGATTAAATCTAGAGCAAATAAATAATTGCTCAAACCAGTTCCTAACCAGTTCAAGATTTTATATTAAATAAATGTTTCAAACAGCATTTGCAACAACTCTTGCTACAATGCTTAGCCTCAGGTAGGTTTCACCTTCCTATGGCTCTTTACTTCTTCACATCACATGCAACTCTTTGCAAAAATGCGAGCACAACTGGCATCATATACCAAGGAAGTAGAACCAATAGAAACATTTAATTTTAATATATAACATACCATTTCTAGAACGCTTCTAGTATAGGTATTCCTTACAATTTTGCGCCAGTGACCAGCAGTGAAAACATAGATGTCTCTCCTTTCTTAGTTGCTACTATACCCTTTTTCGTCTTTTGAGGTTGGGAATCATTTCCCTTCCTCTTCTTTATCCTTGAACTCTTCCTACCATTGGTAGAAGATTCGACAAGAAGAACACGTTTCTCCTTTTGAATCAAGGACTCATGAGTTTCCAACATTTTGACTATAAGATCAAATATATAGTCAGTTAATGAGGATTTGTCACATTCAGATTTTCCAATTTCTCAACAAGAGATATTTTTCTTACACCATGCTCATAGACCGAAGCCCCATCTCGCATGTGAAATGAAAATAGCTCTTTTGAAATCGCGAGTCTCAGTAATCGCGTCCGTTCACCAAACAACATTTGTAGGTGTTGGAAAATATCAGCAATGTGAACGAATTTCTCATATCATTGTTGAAACTCATTGGTGACATTGATGCTATCATATAGCACCTAGTCTAGAGATCATCGTCCCATCACTTCTCAAGTGTGGCAATCTCTTCATGAGACGAACCGGGAGACACTTCAACAGGAGGCTCCCACCAAGGGTATATAGCCACCTTTTAGAAGCAAACACTATTTTAAAATTAATAGTCAATCAGAATAATTTGGTGCAGTTACTTTGTTTGTATCGAGAATTGATGCAATCGGATTCACGGCAATCACAATACTGAGAATAAACAGAAAAATATAAGCAAACCGTTTGATTATTAATTAATTCAAAAACTATGGACTTTAGTTATTGAATGCTCCCACTAAATTTTTCGAATTCATCACCCTCATGACAAATGAACGGAAAATCATATTTTCTTAGTGGGCTTGGAGTCCAACTAGCTCATTAAAACCCCGGACGTGGGCCCACCGGCTTCATGATACTAAAGGTAGATCACAATTGCATCATATGCAACCCCCAAGATATTTGTCTCGCGATTGGCATAACCCTACGTGGGCAGGACAATTATGCCTTCTCACGTCAAACTAACCCATCCCACGGATGGAAATGTCACGCCCAAAAGACCCCACGTGGGTGAGTAATCTAGAAGGTTAACATAACCACACCCTTAATTAAGTGGCAGTTAAACGCACAGTTTTCCCATGCCAGATGCCCCCCACGTGGGTGAGTAAGGCAATATGACACAAGTAGCGTCTCATGGCTTAACTGTTGATGGAAGACAGGAAGCAACAAACCCTTTTGAGCTCCCTTAGCAGTTTGATATTAAAAGTTTTGAATCATATTCAAAAGAGGGATTTAATAATTTTCAAATCTCATCAAGTACTCGTTTGTTTGTTTGCCGGATTCATGCAACTATGTTTTATTCATGCAGTCATATGTACTAATAAAACATACAAACAAACATTTATCATACATCATATGCATAATAAAAATAAATATGGACGATTACGGCCTTTTCCTAATTGATCCACGTGAGCCATACGTGGATCACAAGTCTGTCTAAGGTGATGCAGGTATGTAATGCAATCCTATTACATTTTTGCTTCCATTATACATGTCTTGATTCTTGATGCTCCATCTTCAATCTCGATCTCCCACTAATTCTAATGATTTTACATTTAAATCGTGCAAACAAGAGAATATGGATACAAATCCGGGGTGGGATACATCAGAAAATAGAGAGAGCAGGCTCGCAGGCCCGATAACCAAAAACACAATTATAATGAAACAATAAAAACCTAAACATTCACCTAAACACATTGGTCAAGGCCCGTAATCATCCATCATGCAATCACAACATATGTAATTAAACATTAAACTAATCAATTACATCACATGTAATTGTACTAATCACATCACATGTAATTAGAGCACAATAATTAATTTATTCTATCGTTTCCCCACTAATCGCATCATTAATTGAAAATGAAATTAACCAATTAAATAAAACATTTTATTTAATTTTTAATTAATTACTTTTCAATTGATTGGTAAAATCACTATTTTACCTTTAATCATAATGATAATCGAAAATAAATTAACAATTAAATGAAACACTTTCATTTAATTTTCAGTTAATTAAATTTTCAATTACTTGGTAAAATCACCATTTTACCCCAAATCATAATATTAGCCAAAAATAAAATTAACAAATTAAATGAAACATTTTCATTCAATTTTCAATTAATTAAATTTTCAACTAATTGTAAAATCTCTATTTTACATTTAATAAATTAAAAATCACATTTTTAATAAATTAAGTATTATGATTTATTTCAAAAATAATATCCGGATAAAACATCTAAAATGACCCAAAATAATTTATTGACTCCAAACAATTTGGAACCAAAATTAGAAAATCAATTTCAACCCAAAATACCCTATTTTCGGATTTAATAAAAATAAATTTTTTTTTTTTTAATTAAAAATCGAAAATTAGGTCGAAGGGTACTGTTCATCTCCTCTCCAAAAAGTTATCTAGGGCTTTAACTTAACCTAGCGTCGCCATCCCCAAATCGATTTTTAGGGTTGATGCTAGGGTTTCATCGCCGCCTACTCTTCGCGCCAGCCCGCACGCCGTCGCCTTGTTGTGAAGGTCGCTCGATAATATCCTGGTCGCGGAACCATTCCGCTGACCTGAAATCGTGAGTTTCATTCCTTCCTGAACGCAAAGTCTGGTTCCGATTTCCCAGAGAGTTCGTCGCGAATCTACGCCACCGTCGCGCTATCGTCTGCGCAGAACCAACTAGGCTGTGAGCACGGCGGCGGAGAACTGTTTCTCCGCCGTGTGCGCCGCCTCTTGCTGCGTCAACGAGCTGTGATAGTTTTTCTGGTTTTTCCGGTGATGGGTTCTGATTTTCCGGCGACGGGCTTTTGGGTATCGATTAAAACACCTTTTAATCTATTTTCTATATTTTTCTGGATTATAAAAATTCTGAAATTTGAACGCGATTAGCATCGATTGGAAACGATCTAAAAAATTAATTATCAAATACATGAATCAAATCAAAGCGCAACCTGGCTCTGATACCACTGTTGGGTTTCCGTACCCCGGCGCCAGATCCAAACGCAGCGGAAAAAACACAATAAACAGATCTGACTCGGGGACGGTCGATCGCGCCTGATTCATATATAAACATGCAAATATCATAAAATAATGCACGAAAAGGGATTACCGATAACAGCGAAATCAATCTGATGACGGTGATCCTCGAGTCCAATCAACCTGACCAGATCTACAAGCCCGGCACCAGTGCTAGTGTGATGCCGGCTTTTCTATGAGGATGAGTGTATTGAATGGAATTCGAATGGAATTTATTTTAACCCTAGACAAGGTTATATTTATAGTGGTTAGCTAATTGGGCTAGGGTACATAAAGCCCATCGGGCCAATATTTGGCTTGCTGGGCATTTATGCTAACAAATTTATATCTTGTTTTGATTATGAAAAGTATGGTGATTTCCATGGCTGGGAAATTTTATCTTTAGATTACGGTGTTTTTATATTGCGGATGTTTATAGTGTATTTTCTTGGATAGTCAAAATTATGGGGAGACTCTATGGAATATCAGACCTTGTGGAGTCTCGATGGTGTATTTGGACCAAGATATGAATTCTTGGAACACATAGATGTGATATCTGTGGAGATGTGTTTTGTGTTGATCGGTGGTCGTGAGTTGCCCGATCCGAATTGCAAAGTGGTGCAATTACTCCTTTGATGGAGATGGATTTGGAGAGCGGAAATCGGGTTTAGAGTGTGAACTATTGTGTACTGGTGGTCTCCTTGGTAACGATGTAGGTTTAACATCGTAGGCTAAGTCGTAGAGATATCATAGAGATGATATATGTGTTGGATTCACGAGTGATTTGTTTGGATAGCAGTATGGTTGACTGACTGCGTTTGGGTGGTTAGCATCGAGGCATGCTGACGTCCTGTGAGATTGTGATGGTTTGGGAGGTTTACTCCATTCCAGAGATTGGTACGAGGTCGGTGTCCTAGCGGTTTGTGTGTCGTTCATGATGAGCTCATGATTCGACGATGTGGATCAGTTTGGATTGTGTGGTCTTGGCAGTACGTGGGGTACGCCTGTGCAAATTTCGAGGATGAAATTTTATTAGTGGGGGACTCCCAAGGATTTTAAATCCGGTATTTGGGGTCGTTGGATCCAAGGGATGAGATTGCATTCTCATCGTGGCGATAAATCTTGGAATTTGGTTTTTGGTGGGATCTGGAGTCTGGGGTACTTTGAGTTGAGGCTGGTAATGGAAACTGAGACTGAGAGGTAATTATTGAACACAGATGATTTTTAATGAGTCATGATGTATTAGTGAATGACTTGGGATTTTGGAGTCTTGTTACTATATATACCAGATGGACTCGGTGTTCAATCATTTTTCCTTTTTCTCTCTCTCAAGCATCTCTCTCTCACCCCATTCCCATTCCATTTTTCCCTTGGAGCATGAATCGAGCAAGGCTCAATCTCGGAGCAAAATTTCTCGAAGATAACTTGGTAATCTCTTTCCCCTCGCATTTATCTTGGTTTTGATTGTGGTATTGCTAAGTTTGGGTATGTTTATAGTTGGGTTTGGATTTTGGGAGATTTTGACGAATCTTGGATTGTTGTTATTCTTGATTTAAAAAGTGTTTTAATCCTTATTGGATGTCATAGGGTGTCTTATTTGTTGTTTGTTGAGTTGGAAGGAGTTGGGTGTGGTTTGTTGAGGTTTTTAAGCTTTTAAAAAATTGTGGTTTTCGGGTTCGTGCAGTGACCGATCGATCGGTAGCATCTTACCGATCGATCGGTGCAAGTTCGTAAATTCCAATGTTTTACCGATCGATCGGTGGCACTAGCGATCGATCGGTAGAGGTTACCGATCTATCGGTGCAATGCCGTAGCCAAAATGTAATTTTGGGTTTTTACTGATCGATCGGTATGTTGACCGATCGATCGGTAGGTCGGGGATTTTGGTAAATTATTTTGTGTTGTGGTGTCGGTGCATGCTTCGCTCAGGGTCTTCTAAAATTGTTAATTGTCATGGATTGACGATATAATTGGGAATTGTGAACGTGCTTGGGCACGTGGTTGCATGCTCATTAATAATTGTGAGTTATTTTATGTGTTAGCATATGATTCATTGGATCACGGGACTAAGGCAAGGTTTGGTTCGGACTACGGAATTATAAGGTACGTATAACGTACGAGCATAGCCTTTTATATTATTGCAACTGTGAAATGCATGTTATAATGTTAATGCAATAAATTGGTAAGTATTACAAATCATATGGTGCTGCTATGGAGCGAGCAATGGGTGAGATGTTGTCGCTATGGAGCGAACATCGGTTATGATGCCGACACTATTGGGCGTGCGAGGTAATAAAACTATGAAATCAGTGGTTAGATATATGGGATATATATAATCATTGTTTAATGATTTGATTTTATTTATCATGGTATTGGCATATGGGGAAATGGATTAGTTAATCAATGCAATGATTAACTGACTATTGGGAATTTAACGGTTTCGGTTATTTTGACTACAGGAACAGCACAGGGGATCCCGTATGAGAATGACAATATTCAGGGAGTGTCTTTTAAATTCACCGCTTTACATTCTGTAAATTATGTAATGTGATTATTAGATCGGTGGTATTGATATGCTCATCCCGGGTGGGGGCTGTCTCTGTTGGGGCAGGTGGAATAGGTAGAGTGGTAGCTCTGGAGTTGATATCGAGCAATGGATTGGAGGTGCTTCCAGGACTGAAATACCAGTGCCGGTATTAAGTCGGGTACTTTATACGTTCAATACACATTCCCTCATTTGATGCTCGCGTGTGAGCACTGTTATATGTGTATATGATTTGTATAAAGGTGCTGAGTTGTTCTCTTTTCTTTTATGGGTTGCATGCAATTAATTTAAGGAATTGCAAATTGAATTGAGAACATGTTAGTGTATTATAAGGTGCATGCATACTTATGAGTCGAGTGGTATGGGGGATTTGAACATTAAGCGATTTAATGCAAGAAATTTTATTGTTGGCATGTTATGCTATGGTAGCAAGTGGTTTTTCCCCTGATTATATGATTGTATGCACCAAATGCATGGGCTAATACACTAATAGCGGGTTAAGGGTACGGGGATCCTTACATTAGTGGTATCAGAGCAATGGTTAGCTCTTTGGGCTATTTAAGGGCTTAGATGTGTCGAGAGAATTGACTAGCACATGATTTACGTATGATTGTGTTATGTGTCAGAGTGATCTGACATTTATACGCTTATGTGCATTACATGAGATAATGAAAATTTGCATTATTATTGTTAACTGTGGTGGTTACAGGTTCGTGAATAGAATACAAAGTGTACGGTATTGAGGAATAACCGTTATGAATATTTATGCACTGATGGTGGTACTTATTAAGAAGTACAATGATAGAAATGGAGGACGATAATGTGCTGCCAATACGTGATAATTCACAATGTGACAATCGGGTATGTGTATGTCATGTACAAGATGACACAGGTATGTGGCAATGTAGTAGCGCTGACTCCATCGTCCCTGTTTATTGTATAATGTATTGATGATCCTTGTGATAAGGTCACCGCCGATGAGCGAGTGATGTGATAGGGTCACCGCGATGAGTGAGTGATGTGATATGGTCACCGCCAATGAGGGAGTGATGTGATAGGGTCACCGCGATGAGCAAGTGATGTGATATGGTCACCGCCGATGAGCGAGTGATGTGATATGGTCACCGCCGATGAGCGAATGATGTGATAGGGTCACCGTGATGAGCGAGTGATGTGATAGGGTCACCGCGATGAGCGAGTGATGTGATATGGTCACCGCCGATGAGCGAGTGATGTGATAGGGTCACCAATGAGCGAGTGATGTGATATGGTCACCATCGATGAGCAAGTGATGTGATATGGTCATCGCCGATGAGAGAGTGATATGATAGGGTCACCGCCGATGAGCGAGTGATGTGATAGGGTCACCACCGATGAGCGAGGGATGTGATATGGTCACCACCGATGAGCGAATAATATGATATGTGGAACGCCGCTGAAGCGTGCGATGTGTTAATACGATATGTGTGGGGTCTTCCCACCTTAACAGTGATTAATAGACAAAAGAAGAACTAATCATGCATTAAGGTAACATCTTAAGGTTTCGGTTGTTACACGAGCTAATAGGATTACAGGCCAAAATACAAAACTTCAAAAATAATTCATTACATTCCAAAAGAATGTCATTTAGATTTACACTACTCCTAGAGTAGATACTAATTATAACTTGAATCCTATACATTCCTGTGTCCCTCGTAGCTCACTGCCTCAACCCGACCCTTAGTCCTTTCGTCCAAACGTGTACCTACAGGGACAACACATCATGAGCATATATAATCTTACTTAGCATCATAAAAACATCATAGCAAATGCATGAAATATTTGTTAAGTAAATATGCTGGATTTCTCATTAACTTCTTATTGTTGTCCCTGATTTAAAATCATGCATATGGGGCATCTTACCCCCGTGGCATCTTACCACAATATCATCGTATGGCCTCTTGCCATATGGGGCATCTTACCCCGTGGCATCTTACCACAATAACATCGCATGGCCTCTTACCATGTGGGGCATCTTACCCCGTGGCATCTTACCACAATACATCGCATGGCCTCTTACCATGTGGGGCATCTTACCCCGTGGCATCTTACCACAATACATCGCATGGCCTCTTACCATGTGGGGCATCTTACCCCGTGGCATCTTACCACAATAACATCGTGTAAACGTCATCATATAAGCATCGTATAAACATCATCATATAAACATCGTATGAACTTCATCGTATAAACATCGTATAAACATCATCGTGTAAACATCGTATAAACATCATCATTTCATCGTGAATACTCATGCAATAAAAGCATAGTTGTAGTATAAAGATGTGTGTTACCGTCCGATGCCCGTACGCCTTTTACGTACCTTTTCAAAAGGAGGAGGAGTCAACAGACTTTATCTCCTTGATGGTGGCGGTACCTGGGATGGTTCTACAAGACCACATAATACCATATTAGATTCCTCAAAACCATCTCACATCATAAACTTAACAAAATAAAACATCATTATATTTTTCAACTCTCTGCCTCTCTCGATCGATCGGCCCAAGGTCTCGATCGATCGAGACACTGTGCACAAACAGTGCCTTAGTATTCTGTCTCGCTCGATCGATCGAAACATTTTACCGATCGATCGAGGAGCTTCACCGATCCATCGAGAAATCCTTCGATCGATCGGCACCAAAATTTTGAAAACATGCCTAGACCTTCTGTCTCGCTCGATCGATCGGGACCAAATCTCGATCGATCGAAAGCTCCGAAAAATCGGGATTTTCCCCAGATTTTTGAGCACCTCTTTTCATACCATCTTTTCTACTTCATAACACATCTTTCATGCTGAAACAAACATGTGAAGAACTTCATAAAATATCCATGTAAGCTCTAAAATCAAAGGTTTAACAAAACCTAAGCTAACATGCATCATAACATCATCATAATCTTCATCCTCAACCATCCTATACAAAAACAGAGTATCTTCTTCTTTGTCCAGGTTTTTCGAGCACATGGATTCATAACAAGAAATCTATCACATAAATCATGTAAAATGCTCAAACAACCATGCTAGTAGTTACTTAATACTACCATGTAAGCATCCTTACCAAGGTTTCACCCAAGTCTACACTTAGCATGCGTTAAAAACAACCCACCAAACCCAAGCTCAAACATAAACCCAGAAAAACAGGGTACCCACTTACCCCTCTCTATTTGCTCCTCTTTTTTGTAAGGATTTGGACACCTTCTTACCAGCCTTTTTCCCTCTCTTTGCATCTTGCCTGGACGTTTTTGATGGGGAAAGAAGAAGGGGAGCAATTGATTGGAGGTGGAGTGGTGAGGGGAGAAGAAAGCATGGGTTGTGCAAGTGGGGGGATGGGTTGGCCTAGTTGGGGGGTGAGGTGGCCGAGTAGGGGGGTGGTGAGGGTTGGGGTGGTCATGTGGTGTTTAATTGTATCCCGGTATTTAGTACGATGTATTAAAATATCCTCACTCGATATTTAACAACTTCATTTAAATTAATACATCCTTTAAAACACCTATCATGCCCCCTAATTCATATCATCATATCGTAATTATGTTTCCCCCAAATTAATTACACCACAACCCTTAACCTTAACATAAATCATCATATCACATAATCATATAGCATTTCGGGGGTATTACAATATGTGGGTCGCCGCTGAAACGTGTGATGTGTTAATATGATATATGAGTCGCCGCTGGAGCGTGCGATGTGTTAATGTGATTTGTGGGTCCCCGCTGGAGCGTGCGATGTTTTAATATGATATGTGGGTCGCCGTTGGAGCGTGCGATGTGTTGATATGATATATGGGTCGCTGTCGAAGCGTGCAATATGATAATGTGATATGTGGATCATATAACGATCTAATATTTTGATTATTATGGGATGGATAACTGTGGATTTTGAGAACAAGAATGGTTTAGAGATAGCATGCGATGTGTATATTGATATTGGGTCGATGCTAGGGAGATCATGCGATGTGATAAAAGTTATTTCTTTTCAAATGCAAAGCTACACACATGAGTAATGTATTTGCACTTTGAGTGCAAACATGTTTTCAGTTTGTGTGTAAGTTTATAAACTCGTTATAAAAAGCATCAATTGTTTAAATTGTTTATAATTTTACTATATGGTTTTTGGGATTTTCAAATGGAATGCAACATATAAATAACTGTTTCTTTTTGCCTGAATTTTTGCTCATATTTAAAATGTTCAATAAATGCAATAAAAATCATGCGATGTGTGTATATATACACACACATTAAGGGAGCACCCATTATAGAATTTTTATTAGTTTATATGACTCATCGTTTCCAAAAAAACCAATTCTATATCATGTTATGTTAGGTTGTGTTTGAATGGATGAATTTCATTTGAGTTGATGGATTTGATTTGAAAATGGATTTAAAACTTCGATTTGAAATGACACATATTTTAGATGCATTTTAAATCTATCACAATTACTATTACATTTACATAAATTAGTAAATGGTGGATTTGACACACCCAATATGAATTCATCCAAACAATTAAATGAATTTGAAATCAAGGATTTTAAAAGAGCTTCAATAACGGAATGAAATAAATACTAACACTATCTTTGGTTGTGTTTCTAAGTTAAGGCTATGTTTGTTTTCATTTCTAGTATGTAATTATTCATCTTTATAAAAATATATATCATAAAATTACTACTAATTTTCATTTTTTTTCCCTTTTCTAAGAACTAATTTTCATGTTTCAAAATAGCCATACTTCTATTTAAAATTTTCACACTTTTCGAACACTAACAAAAAATTTCAAATTATAAATATGTCACATAATTCAGACGATTCGATTATTACTATACGAAATATATGCTCATTCCCTGATTCATTTTTAAAATGTCAGGTAATGTTTTGGGAGATAATGTTGGAAAATTGATGTATTCTTGGTTTTATCTTTTAAAGAAAATATTTTTTCACCGTGCATGTTATGTTGTTAAGAATTTGTTGGGTTAATGACATGATACCATGTATATTTATTAATTTAATTTAATGTTTGTGAGATAAATAAAATAGAAATATGATATAGTAATAAACTATTTTTCTTGAGAAGTTGAATTTGAAATTATAAATTTAAAATTGAGATAAAATATTTTTAAGAAAATATTTTTATACAAGTTGTTCTTGGATAAAAGATTCCAAATATTGCCTTGGTTGCTCAAAAATAAATATTCTTAAACTTCGAAAACAAAATCAAACATACTCCGAGGGGCCGTTTGTTTATGATTTTGAAACGAAGATATTTCTTTTCAAATGCAAAGCAACACACTTATTTGTATAGTGTGTGATTTTTACACTTAATTTGATATAAGATTATGGGTGTTTTTGTAGTGATTCCTGGAAAATATTACGCTTTCTTATATATATTTGTATATTTCAGGAATCTAGATCCAAATGCATAAAAGTGGAGGAAATAGGCTTAAATGATGAAAAATGACCAAACCGAGCATACAAGAAAAAGGAGGGACGAAAGTGCAAAATGTTGAAAATCAGACTCGCGATCGATCGGTAATATCAGACGATCGATTGCCTCAGAACAGTGCACATTCGCGATCGATCGGTAAAGATCAGTGATCGATCGCCGCTTTGAAAATTTTGAAAAATAAAATCAGAATAGTTAGGCGATCGATCGGCACATTGTCGCGATCGATTGCAAAACCCGAAAAACTCGAGATTTCATTCCTTATCAAGCTATTTTCTGTCCAAAGAATTGAAGACTCCTCTAACACAATATTTAGAAGATTTTAGACGAAATTAAGGACTCTTGGCTCATAATAAACCCTACAACATGCAGCCTCCATCACTCTCATTCATCTCCAACCATCCATACACCATAACCACTGAAGAGAAGACACATCGGAAAAGACGGGACGACGGAGCAACGCAAGGAGTCAACGCCTCTCGTTATTTCCGTATTTCTAACTCTTGTTCTATATTTTCATTAGATTTTAATGTTTAGAATGTTGCAAAACATGTTTATGCATTGTTATTTGATGGAGATTGTTGGCTAGGTTTGTTATCAAGACTTAGGGGATCATTTGTATGAACCCATGATTTAAATTGAATGTTTTGATTGATTCTTAAATATTTAAGTGCATAGATAATTGTTCTTCATGCTTTTAAGGGTTTGGCCATCCTTGAATGATAGTAAATTGCAATTGAATTGACCATATGATATTGTAATATGATATAGTGATTTATGCCGTGGATTTTAGACTGATATCGAGAGATTAAGTCAAATACACGTGTAAGACCCTTTACGAATTAATAAGGGTAATTACCGATTAAGCAAACCTGGGTGACTAAAAGCTGAGTTTTCGAATTAAGGTGTTCCAGATCACAACACCTTATTTTTAAACAAGATAAAATACATCAAAAATTAATTTTATGGGCATCATTTTCGGCCACCCCAAAATTATATCACACCATCCACCATCATGTTGGACACATGGAGCAAAGTTGGCACAAAAATTGATTAAAAAATCCCATTCCCCAACCTAGGTCCCATCGCCCCTCACTTATATCAAGACATGGGGGTTGCCATTATTCTAACAATCTGATTTCCCTCCACCCCTCTCATCTCCAACAAGCTATCCCTCTCTCCTCTTGCCTCCATTAAATTCGAAATAAGCACCTTCACTTTCCTCCATCAAAACATTCTCAAATCTTGCATGCAAGCTAGGAATTGGATAGGAATTTAGAAGAGCTTCAAGGCTTTTGGTGTTTTTAAAAGCTTGGGAGGTATATCATTCCCTTTTATATTGTTAATCTTCGATTTTATTCTGGTTGGGTCGATTTTTAGAGTTATGTTATGAATAAAGAGGTGGAACTCATGCTGCCATGAGTTTCAACAGAAGCTATGGTTGCATGCAGTATATGGCTCTGTATTTCGACTACTGTAACATCGGAATCTGACTGTGAGCCTCAAACAAAAGTTGTAGATATATGAGTTGTTGTTATGTGGCTGAAATTTGGGATCATTTGGAATTGATATGAGAGAGATACTCCCATTTTACTAAAGTGTGCCTGATTCAACTCTGCATGTGCTGGAAATGCACATGCAGTGTAGAATTTCGAACTTTTGACAAAGTTTAATTTTGATTTTGTTGTCGATTTTTATATGACCTTGTAGATCTTTTCATTCTCTTGAATTTAAAAAAAACGAATGACTTATTTTGGACTTATATTCAATTAATTATGAATTTTATACTTTAAGTGTGCAAACCATGTTCTGCATGTGGGCGAAAATGCCATGCAAAGTGTTGTTCGAGTTCCTGAGCATTTTCGGCTACAAATTTCGAAACCTCTCCAGAAATAATTATTTTAGTACTTTGAGTTTTCTGTCATTTGCCACTGGAATTACCCGTTTTGGTTTTAAACTGAAAAAGTTATGGCAAATTTACAAAAACTGCTCGAGATGGAAAACAGAATTTCAAAAACTACGTATTTAGTGCTTAAAATACTTTTAATGGAAGCATTAACTCGACATCATTAGACAAGAAAATGAATTCCTTCGAGTTTTTGAACTTTGAGCACTGGAATCGGGTCATTTGGAAGTTGTATGATTTTATTATGAATATTCTACTAAATTTGGTCAGACTGAAATTAAGGGAAAAATCAGTAGGAACCACCCTTAAAAACTTGTTTTAGCTTTTGTGCCTAAATAAGCACTTAGTGATAATTTTGTAGTATATATGACCAGGTTAAATATTTTCGGGACTATTTTGGAGCACTCGGTAAAATTATTACTGGTCCGAGGTACGTAGAAAACGGGTTTTATCACAATGTCTGGCAAGGACATGTGATGTTCCCGGGTATAATTTACTTGTCATTACTTGTTCCTTATGTGACTATGTGACAAGTTGATCTGCAGTATGTGAATTACATGGTACATTGACTGTATGATATATGATGACATGAGATTTGAGGTGCATCACATGAGATTATGATATTGCATGATGCATTGACACGCATGAACATTGAGCATGTCATGTTGAGCCTATCAATTCGTTTCTTGGTACCTATATCTTTTCTTTGGTATCTGTGATGCGTATCTGGGGATGATTGGGCAGCCGTGGACTCGGCAGGAGAGAGAGTGAGCTGAGAGATGCCGCTGCAACGAGCGTGCCGACGTCGCCCAGACACGAGGATGATGGACCGCCGATGGCTCGACTGAGAGATAGATCGGAGCGCGGAGCGTGTCACATCCTGCTCGAGCACTGATGAGTGATTGTTGATCTTCCTTTGGACTCTTGAGACTTTGATATGCGAGATTTGATACCCTTCATATGCATTTGCATTCATGCACAGCATGCATCGCATGTTATTTGTCATACACTGTGATTTTATCTGTTTCTCGTACTGGGGTTCTGACCCCCTTCGCGGGGGGCTGTCATGTCTTTGTTGGATGGACATGGCAGGTATTGCAGGTGGACTAATGTCGGATGCTCAGGAGGAAGCATCCAGGAGTGCTAGGGCTCCGTGAGCACGAGTTCTTGTCCTTTTTGTGGAGTCCTTTTCCCAGTAGGGTTTTGACAAACTTTTTAAAAACTATACTATTCTCCGGGGGATGCCCCGAGTATTTTGTATGCTATCGTATTTTCGTATTTTCTAAACTTTATTGTTGGTCGTGTGTGGGATGCGAATTAGAAATACATATTTTGAGTATTTACTTACTATATCTATCAAAGAAAAAAAATTTTGGGCCACGTTTTGATAACTTAAATAATCTTCCGCTGTGTACATAAAACTAATCCTTGTGTGATAATTAAACGTATGATTAGGATCGGGCCCTCACAGTTGGTATCAGAGCATAATCTGGGATATGCTCGCATTAGAGTTAGGACACTGAGTCTAGACACAAATAAATTGTTGCGTATGTGTTTGACTACATGCCTTAATTGCTATTGCCTGCTATGTTTCGTGTTATCGTTATACATTGGGACATCAAACAGAATTAGACTTTTGAGTATAACACGTTATCGGTACATTTTTTCCATGTTGGATTGACTTTAATCTGAAAGTATTAGAAATTATACTTCCTCTCAGATTTTTTTTTCTCCCGTACTTCCTTTAGATTGGCACCTACAAATCGTGGTCGTAGAGGCAAGGGAGTTGTGCAAGAAGCTGCGTCGGAGCAGAACGCAAGCCATGATGACAATGTAGAGGAACTGGTGCAGCGAGTTGAGAAACTAGATATGGGAGAAGTTGTGGCAAGATTTCAGAGTATGCGGCCACCAAAGTTCCATTGTACTGATACTGGGGAGCGAGCCGAATCATGGATCCGAGAGATTGAATATCTATTCGATCTAGTTGACTATGCACCTACCGTGAGATTGAAACTAGCGATTTTTCAGCTTAAGGACAGAGCGCAGCTTTGGTGGGAAGCAATCAGAACAAGATTGCGCGAATCAGGGGTAATTATCACATGGGATATTTTCAAGACCCAATTCCTGGAGCACTACTCACCTCCATCTTACTACATTGCCAAGGAAACTCAATTCAACAATCTAGTGCAAGGGAGTATGACTGTTACCGAATATACATCTCAATTTTTAGCACTTATGAGTTATGTTCCTTACATAGCTGCGAATCCTAAAGCACAGTACACACGATTTGTGAATGGTTTGCACCCATCTAATTTCACTCTTGTTATCCCTGGAGATGCCACTTCTGTCATTGAAGCAATTGAGAGAGCTATGCGGGCTGAGGCCGGATTGATGAGGGCTGGTGTTCAGTTTGCCCCACAAAGTGCTCCATATCCTTTTATGGGAACTAATCAACAAGTGCAACCTCCACAGCATCAGCAACAAAGGCCCCAACAATTTTTGAATTCACAAAGGTTTAAACCGAAGGGCAGGAAGTTCAAGAGAAGTCAGTCAGGGTCATCCAGCTCTAATGGTTCCAGGGGTTCTATAGGAGGACCATTCGTCAAAGCTTGCGCACATTGTGGAGGTAAACACCGTACATAGCAATGTGGAGGAGTGCCAGGGAGTTGTTTTAATTGTGGTCAATAGGGCATTATGCAAGAGCATGTCCATCTCGTGCCCAAGGATTCATGCAGTCTCAGCAGCCTCGATTCCATGCTAGGGGTGGTTTTCAGGGAGGCCATCAGACTCGGCCTACTCAATCCCAGCAGCAATCGAACTACCCACAGATCAGAGGGAACACTCCGCAGTCCTATCCTGGACCACAGCAGGCTAGGGTGTACACACTGACTGAAGATCAAGCACGGGAGGTCCCAGGTAGTGTGATCGCAGGTACATGTCTTATTTTTGGTCACATTGCACGAGTATTATTTGATACAGGAGCATCGCATTCATTCATTGCATCCAATTTTGTTGATGAGTATGAGTATGAGTTAGAGTCTACGTCTCTTCAGGAGACTTCTACTGTATCCACTCCAGCTGGTAAACTCATTTTAGCCAGTTCTATCGTGCTAAATTGTATACTACAATTTGATGATAGTATTATGATCACAAACTTAATGGTTTTGCCAATGTATGATTTTGATTGCATTGTGGGCATGGATACTCTGACAAATTACCGAGCTACAGTGGATTGTTTCCATGGTATTGTCCGATTCAGACCACATTATGGTCCTAAATGGAATTTCTATGGCAGGGGTCTCTTGCGAAAACCCCTATAGTATCTGCAATGGAAATGTTTCGACTTCTATCCTTAGGAAATGAGGGATACCTAATCTATGCGGTGGACGCCACAAAGAAAGGGCCAGAATTGTCCAACATTCCAGTTGTGAAAGATTTTGCAGATGTATTTCCGGAAGAAATTCCAGGGTTTCCGCCTAATCATGAGATCAATTTCAGTATTGAATTGATGACAGATACAACACCGATTTCTAAAGCTCCGTATCATATGGCACCAGCGGAATTGAAGGATTGAAAGAACAGTTACAGGATCTTCTTGAAAAAGGCTATATACGTCCCAGTATGTCACCTTGGGGTGCGCCAGTCTGTTCGTGAAAAAGAAAGATGGCACAATGAGAATGTGTATTGACTACAGGCAACTCAATCGAGTCACTGTGAAGAACAAATACCCATTGCCAAGAATCGATGATCTATTCGATTAACTCCAAGGAACATCGGTATATTCAAAAATTGATCTTCGCTCAGGCTACCATCAGCTCCGAGTTAGGGAAAGTGATGTTCCAAAGACAGCTTTCAGGACCAGATATGGCCATTTTGAATTCTTGGTGATGCCTTTTGGACTGACTAATGCACCAGCAGTGTTCATGGACTTAATGAACAGAGTGTTCAGAAACTTTCTGGACAAAATTGTGATAGTATTCATTGATGATATTTTGGTGTACTCAAGGTCCCGGAAGGATCACAAGGAGCATTTAGGATTGGTATTACAGACTCTTCGAGAGGCCCAACTGTATGCGAAATTATCTAAGTGTGAATTCTGGTTGGACCAAGTAATGTTCTTGGGTCATGTGATATCAGCACAAGGGATATCTGTGGATCCCAGTAAAGTGGAAGCAGTAATCAATTGGCCTAGACCAACTAACATACATGAAGTTCAAAGTTTTATGGGCTTGGCCGGTTATTACAGGCGATTTATTGAAGGTTTCTCTCTGATAGCCCGACCCATCACACAATTGACCAAGAAGAACCAGAGTTTTATTTGGTCAGACGAATGTGACGATAGTTTTCAAGAATTGAAAAAGAGATTAACCACGACCCCAGTTTTAGCTCTACCATTTGGATCAGGAGGATTTGTGGTATGTGCTGATGCGTCAGCCAGAGGATTGGGGTGTGTTCTTATGCAGCATGGAAAGGTCATTGCTTATGCTTCGAGACAACTTAAGCCCCATGAGTCTCGATACCCCGTCCATGACCTCGAATTAGCAGCCATTGTTTTTGCTTTGAAAATTTGGAGGCACTACCTCTATGGTGAGCAATTCATTATTTACTCGGATCATAAGAGTTTGAAGTACTTGTTCACTCAGTCGGAACTGAATATGAGACAACGACGATGGATGGACTTACTGAAGGATTTTGACTGTGAATCCAATACCAACCAGGGAAGGTGAACTTGGTAGCCGATGCTCTGAGCCGGAAGGTTCAAGATGCCGTGGTAGCATCGATTCATGTCTGGCAGAATTACGATGAGCTGTGCACTTCTGGGTGGACTTACCATCCGCATGGAAAATGTTTCCTTGTCTCCGCGATACAATTCGAGCCACAGATTATTTCGTCAATCAAACAAGCTCAAGAGATGGATCCATACATTCACAAGTTGAAAGAGACAATTTTGGTTGGCGAATCCTCCAGATTCAATGTATCCCCTGATGGTTGGGTACAGATGAATGGCAGATTGGTGGTACCAAACCTTATAAACTTGAAGGAAGCATTATGTCAGGAGGCGCACTGCAGTCGCCATAGTGTTCATCCAGGGAGTCGTAAGATGTGCCTTACGTTGAAACCCCACTTCTGGTGGGAAGGTATGAAAAAGGACATTGCTGAATTTGTGGCAAGATGTTTGACTTGCCAGCATGTTAAAGGTGAAAGAATGAGACCGGGCGGTATGCTACAGAGTTTAGAAGTGCCACAGTGGAACTGGGAACATATCGCTATGGATTTTGTGACACATTAGCCCAGATCGAACAAGGGTTGTGATGCAATCTGGGTTGTGGTTGACCGATTATCCAAGTCAGCGCATTTCATACCATATGAGCGTACTTACTCGTACAAGAAGATGGTGCGATTGTATGTGGATAATGTAGTTCGGATGCATGGAGTGCCAGTTTCTATTGTCTCCGACAGGGATCCGAGATTTACTTCAAAGTTTTGGAGTAGCTTTCAGAATGCCATGGGTACAAAATTAGCGATGAGTACTGCCTACCACCCACAAACAGATGGACAAACAGTGAGAACCATCCAAACACTTGAGGACATGTTACGGTTGGTAGTGATGGATTTTGGAGGAAATTGGCAAGAGTCATTATCATTGGTCGAATTCTCCTATAACAATAGTTTCCAAACTACTATCGGGATGGCACCATTCGAGGCCTTATATGGAAAAAAAATGTCGATCCCCGGTATGCTGGGACAAGATCGGTGAAAAGCAGCTGACCCGACCTGAGTTTGTAGAAGAAATGCAAGGAAAGATTGAACTAATACGAAAAAGGATGAAAGCTGCTCAGGACAGACAGGCCAGTTATGCAAATAAAAGGAGAAGACCATTGGAATTCCAAGTTGAAGATAGGGTATTTTTGAAAGTGTCACCTTTCCGAGGGACAATGCGTTTTGGGCGCCGAGGTAAGTTATCACCTCGTTACATCGGTCCCTACCAAATCGTAGAAAAGATTGGAGATGTAGGGTCTTCCTACCTTAACCTCATCTTAATACACAATTTATGGACTAAACAAGCATTAATAACGTCTTAGGGTTCAGATTGTAGCCTTGAGCAAAAAGATTTCAGGCCAAAAATGAAATTTCAACCTTAATTAATTACATTCTCAATACGACTGTTAAAGCGATAGAATTATACTACTACTAGAGTAGAGACTATCCAGAAATCCTGAATCCTAACATCTTTCATGCTCCTCATAGCTCACTGCCTCAACCCGGCCCTTAGTCCTTTAGTCCAAAGTGTACCTACAGGAACAACTCATCATGAGCATGTATATCGTTACTTAACATCATAAGGCAATGGCATATAAATAAATGCATGAAAATAATTGGTAACATATACTTCCTGGTTAATTGCATTAACCCTCTTTGGTTGTCCCTGTTTCATAGCCATGCATATAATCATTAATTCTTGAGTGAATGATTAAAATCATCATCTTATAATATCATCATCATATAAGCATCATCATCTATAGCATCATCATCTTATAAGCATCATCATCTTATAGCATCATCATCTTATAAACATTATCTTATAAACATCATCATCTTATAGCATCATCATCTTATAACATCATCATCTTATAGCATCATCATCTTATAAACATCATCATCTTATAAGCATCATCATCTTATAACATCATCATCTTATAGCATCATCATCTTATAAACATCATCATCTTATAAGCATCATCATCTTATAACATCATCATCTTATAGCATCATCATCTTATAACATCATCTTATAGCATCATCATCTTATACGTCATCTTATAGCATCATCATCTTATACATCATCTTATCATCATCATCTTATACATATAACAGTAATGTACAAAATCATAGTTAAGTAAACATGCGGTTTATTTGTCAGTTTCTTTTTGTTGACCCTGATTCACATTCGTGCATATGGGCATCTTACCCCATCGTATGGCATCTTACCGTATCATTACATCTTGTGGTATCTTACCACGTGGGCATCTTACCCTATCGTATGTCATCTTACCATATCATAATATCGTGTGGCATCTTACCACGTAATAACATCGTATGGCCTCTTACCATATGGGCATCTTACCCCGTGGCATCTTACCACATAATAACATTGTATGGCATCTCACCATATGGGCATCTTACCCCGTGGCATCTTACCACATAATAAAATCGCATGGCCTCTTACCATATGGACATCTTACCCTGTGGCATCTTACCACATAATAAACATCGTATCACAGCATCATAAACTTACTTATCATAAACATCATCATCATAACATCATCATCATAAACTTACTTATCATAAACATTATCATCATAACATCATCATCATGAACTTACTTATCATATCATCTTCACAAACATCATCATCTTAAACTTATTTATCACAATCATCATCATAAACATCATCATCATAAATACTTATGCAATCAATGCATAGTCAGAGTTAGGAGTGTGTTACCGTCCGATGCCCGTACGCTTCTTACGTACCTTAATTCCAAAAATGGAGAAATTGAAGAACTCTATCTTCTCGATGTTGTTGGCACCTGGGATGGTTCTACACAACCATACAAATCGATATTAGAAGCTAAACAATAGCCAAATACCAAAAATTCAACAAAAAACATCATTTGCCACGTTTAACACAGCGGCGATCGATCGCTACTTGAGGCGATCGATCGCCTCGCTCTTTTGTCTTGCGGCGATCGATCGCTTGATTTTAGACGATCGATCGCCTAATACGTGAAATGGCTACTGGCCATCGGCGATCGATCGCCTCATTTCAGGCGATCGATCGCCACCTGCTGGTGCGCGATTTCTTCGCCATTTTTGAGCATTTTCCAAGTTCAATCCCATACCATTCAAACCCAAACTTTCCAATCACACTAACATCATTATAACTTGTTAAAACCCACATAAAAACACTTCAAAAATCATACCCCAACAACATACAACACATACCCCAAACAAACCCACATACACTTCAAAATCAACCCATTTCAAATCCAAACTTCATAAAAACTTTAGGAAGGGTTCCATACCTCTTGAAGACTCCAAATCTTAACAAAGATCACACAAACACAAGTTTTGTGGAGTTTCCACCTTCCTCCTTTGAGGGATTTCGAAAATGGGGTGAGGTTAGGGCTTTGGGAGAGAATTGGGGGTTTTTGAGTGGTGGGGAAGAAGTTAAGGGAAAATGGGATAAAGGGGAATATAGTGGGGTTATTAAAATTGTACCCCAAATTAACATGATGTATAAAATACCCCAACATGGTATTTTAAAAGCATTTACAAAGATGCATTAAACTTCCACTAAATCATGTTTTCCTCATAATTCCCAATCAATACAATTAAATCATGTTAACCCCATTTCCTATCATGCATAACATGCACCTTGAAACGTAACCCCCGGGTCATGCCTATCATGTGACTAAGCATTTCATCGTGATAATTAATTTAAGCACATAAATCAATTATCCACATAATTAAACACATGAACCTAATTAATGCCTTAATTGCAGTTAATTATTTCGGGGCGTCACAGGAGTAGTGGCATACCGTTTAGCTTTGCCACAACAGTTGTCGCTGATACATGATGTCTTTCATGTATCCATGCTGAGAAAGTATGAACCAGACCCATCTCATGTCTTACAACCTGAAGAAATTGAGGTAGACAGTTCTTTGTCGTATGTAGAACACCCGATCAGGGTATTGGATAGAAAAGAGAAAGTGTTAAGGAACAAGACTATTCCCTTAGTACTAATACAGTGGAGTAGACATGGCATAGAAGAATCTACGTGGGAATTAGAGGCCAAAATGCGACAAGAATGGCCACATCTATTCGAAGATACTCTTTTGTATTCCATGCTTTGTACTTATGATTTTCCGATGTATCTGTAATCGAATGGAAAGAATCTAAGTGGAATAAATTCGTATCTTTCTGATTTCGAGGACGAAATCTTTTAAGAGGGGAAGAAATGTAAGACTCGTTACGAATTAATAAGGGTAATTACCGATTAAGCAAACCCGGGTGACTAAAAGCTGAGTTTTCGAATTAAGGTGTTCCAGATCACAACACCTTATTTTTAAACAAGATAAAATACATCAAAAATTAATTTTATGGGCATCATTTTCGGCCACCCCAAAATTATATCACACCATCCACCATCATGTTGGACACTTGGAGCAAAGTTGGCACAAAAATTGATTAATAAATCCCATTCCCCAACCTAGGTCCCATCGCCCCTCACTTATATCAAGACATGGGGGTTGCCATTATTCTAACAATCTGATTTCCCTCCACCCCTCTCATCTCCAACAAGCTATCCCTCTCTCCTCTTGCCTCCATTAAATTCGAAATAAGCACCTTCACTTTCCTCCATCAAAACATGCTCAAATCTTGCCTGCAAGCTAGGAATTGGATAGGAATTTAGAAGAGCTTCAAGGCTTTGGGTGTTTTTAAAAGCTTGGGAGGTATATCATTCCCTTTTATATTGTTAATCTTTGATTTTATTCTGGTTGGGTCGATTTTTAGAGTTATGTTATGAATAAAGAGGTGGAACTCATGCTGCCATGAGTTTCAGCAGAAACTATGGTTGCTTGCAGTATATGGCTCTGTATTTCGACTACTGTAACGTCGGAATCTGACTGTGAGCCTCAAACAAAAGTTGTATATATATGAGTTGTTGTTCTGTGGCTGAAATTTGGGATCATATGGAATTGATTTGAGTGAGATACTCCCATTTTACTAAAGTGTGCCTGATTCAACTCTGCATGTGCTGGAAATGCACATGCAGTGTAGAATTTCGAACTTTTGACAACGTTTAATTTTGATTTTGTTGTCGATTTTTATATGACCTTGTATAACTTTTCATTCTCTTGAATTTCAAAAAAAGAATGACTTATTTTGGACTTATATTCAATTAATTATGAATTTATACTTTAAGTGTGCAAACCATGTTCTGCATGTGGGCGAAAATGCCATGCAAAGTGTTGTTCGAGTTCCTGAGCATTTTAGGCTAGGAATTTCGAAACCTCTCCAGAAATAAGTATTTTAGTACTTTGAGTTTTCTGTCATTTGCCACTGGAATTACCCGTTTTGGTTTTAAACTGAAAAGGTTATGGAAAAGTTACAAACACTGCTCGAGATGGAAAACAGAATTTCAAAAACTATGTATTTAGTGTTTAAACTACTTTTAATGGAAGAATTAGCTCGACATCATTAGACAAGAAAATGAAGTCCTTTGAGTTTTTGAACTTTGAGCACTGGAATCGGGTCATTTGGAAGTTATATGATTTTATTATGAATTGTCTACTAAATTTGGTCAGACTGAAATTAAGGAAAAAATCAGTAGGAACCACCCTTAAACACTTGTTTTAGCTTTTGTGCCTAAATAAGCACTTAGTGATAATTTTGTAGTATATATGACCAGGTTAATTATTTTCGGGACTATTGTGGAGCACTCGGCAAAATTATTACTGGTCCGAGGTACGTAGAAGACGGGTTTTATCACAATGTCTGGCAAGGACATGTGATGTTCCCGGGTATGATTTACTTGTCATTACTTGTTCCTTATGTGACTATGTGATAAGTTGATCTGCAGTATGTGAATTACATGGTACATTGACTGTATGATATATGATGACATGAGATTTGAGGTGCATCACATGAGATTATGATATTGCATGATGCATTGACACGCATGGACATTGAGCATGTCATGTTGAGCCTATCGATTCGTTTCTTGGTACCTATATATTTTCTTTGGTATCTGTGATGCGTATCTGGGGATGATTGGGCAGCCGTGGGCTCGGCAGGAGAGAGAGTGAGCTAAGTGATGCCGGAGCGACGAGCGTGCCGACGTCGCCCAGACACGAGGATGATGGACCGCCGATGGCTCGACTGAGAGATAGATCGGAGCGCGGAGCGTGTCACATCCTGCTCAAGCACTGATGAGTGATTGTTGATCTTCCTTTGGACTCTTGAGACTTTGATATGCGAGATTTGATACCCTTCATATGCATTTGCATTCATGCACGGCATGCATCGCATGTTATTTGTCATACACTGTGATTTTATATGTTTCTCGTACTGGGGTTCTGACCCCCTTCGCGGGGGGCTGTCATGTCTTTGTTGGATGGACATGGCAGGTATTGCAGGTGGACTAATGTCGAATGCTCAGGAGGAAGCATCCAGGAGTGCAAGGGCTCCGTGAGCACGAGTTCTTGTCCTTTTTGTGGAGTCCTTTTCCCAGTAGGGTTTTGACGAACTTTTTAAAAACTATACTATTCTCCGGGGGATGCCCGAGTATTTTGTATGCTATCGTATTTTCGTATTTTCTGAACTTTATTGTTGGTCGTGTGTGGGATGCGAATTAGAAATACATATTTTGAGTATTTACTTACTATATGTATCAAAGAAAAAAAAATTTGGGTCACGTTGATAACTTAAATAATCTTCCGCTGTGTACATAAAACTAATCCTTGTGTGATAATTAAACGTATGATTAGGATTGGGCCCTCACAACACGTGTGATATCTATAGATATCTAGTAATCGAAAGCTAGAAGTTTTCATACATCAACTTACAATATTAATTTTTCAATAACAATATGGGAGTAGCTTATTGCAACGTTAGTATTAGATTTGTTATAGACGGACCAAGGTATAATAAGTGCTTTAGGAAAACTCGCCACCTTAGATTGTTTGAATTTGATTATTAACTAATAGGTGGATTATGGGGGATTACATATGTGAACCGAAAGTCTTGATAATTGTTTCTTTTGATTCTTATTCTTATTCATCACTATTTGCTTGGGTTAATTATTGAGTTAATTTGTCACGTGAGTTTAATAATCACAACCAGTTATCGTAGACTAAATATAGTTAAACTAGTGGAGTTTGGTAATTATTTCCTAGTCCTCGTGGGATCGACTGTCCGTACTTTTCATATCATTATACTAAAACTTGGCACCGTGCACTTGCGGTACACATTCGTTACACTGAAAAATACTGTTTAAAATAATAGCGATCAAGTTTTTTGCCGTTGCTTGGGACTAGTTTTAATAATATCAAACGAGATTAGTTGACTGTAGTTTAGTCATTTATTTTTTTTGTTTTCGATTTTTTCTCCCATTCTCTGCTACACTTCTAATGTTTGTCTCTTGTGTGGATCTTTGCAGGTTGCTATCTCTTGGTGCATGTTAAGGAGTAGCAAGCCTACAATTGAGCCTTTTGACCCCGAGATCGAACGCATTTGTCAAAGGAGGCTAAGGCAAGCAAGAGCACTACTGGCTAATACCGAGGAGATTCCGGTACCACCAGTTGCAAGATCACTCATGGACTATGCCCACCCTTCATTCCATGGATCACTATCGAGTATCGCGAGACCAACCATCCAGGCTAACAATTTCGAGATCAAGCCTGCTATCATACACATTATCCAACATTTGGTCCAGTTTGGGGGAGCAGCTACTGATGATCCAAATGCCCACATCTCCAACTTCTTGGAAATTTGTGATATCTTTAAACATATCTGTGTTACTGACGATGCCATCAGGTTACGTTTGTTTCCCTTTTTCTTTACGTGATAAAGCTAAATCTTGGTTACAATCGTTGCCTGCAGGTTCTATTTCCATGTGGGATGGGATGTCGCAATTGTTCTTGTCAAAGTTCTTTCCACCATCCAAGACGGCCAAGATGCGCAATGATATCACGACTTTTGCCAAATACGATCCCGAGACACTTTACGAGGCTTGGGAGCGCTTCAAAGATCTACTACGGAGATGCCCACATCATGGCCTCCCTATCTGGATGCAGGTACAAATGTTTTATAACAGTTTATTGCTGATAACCATTCTAGGATTGATGCAGCATCAGGAGGCACTGTGATGAGGAAGACACCCAAGGAGGCTTATACACTGTTGGAGGATATAACTGCTAATAGTAGTCAATGGCTGTGATGACCGGGGATTATAGACGTTAATCTCGTAGTATTAATGACCCCTAAAGTTGTTTTACGTGGCGATTTGGAGTTTAATCGTGGTGTTGGGCCTTCTGGGCTCGTTTATTTGGGTAGTTCGGATCGTTGGATCCCGAGGTTGAGATTGTATTCTCATTTGGGTGAAAAACCTATGAGTTGGGTTTTTAGTGTGACTCGGGATCTGGGGTGCTTTGTGTGGGCACCGATAGGGGGTTTTGGAGTTAGAGAGAGAATTTTTGAAAACAGATGATTTTTAATGAATCATGATGTATTTGTGGGGCTATTAGTATTTCGGGGTATTTTTGCTATAAATACCAATTGAACCCGAGATTTTAATTTTAAAATTCATTTCAGCTCCTCCAGCCCGTCTCTCTCTCTCCTCGCGTCGGCCCTCTTCCCGTCTGCCCCAACCCCCGCGCACAAAAGCGCTGCGCCCGCCGTCGTCCGGTGCGTCCGACCCACCGTTGGCTTCGTCTCGTCCAGGCGCAGCTTCCCACACCAACAATTCGAAGTTTAGTCGCGAGTTGCGTTCGGATTTTTGCAGAAAGCGCACAGACCCAAATTCTAGGGTTCTTCGATTTCGGTCGATTTTCCTTCCGATTTTCGATTGGGTAACCTTCCTTACCCCTTTTTCATGCTTCTCATGTAATTCCCTGTATTTTGGTGATGTTTGATTCGAAAATTTACCCTATTTCGTGAGGCTAGGGTTCGAATTTTTGGGGGTTTTGGCGGGGGGTGGTGATTCTTGTTATGTGTCGTTTATTACATGTTTTAGATGTATTATGGTGCTTAGTTTGGGTTCGATTTGTGATGTTAAGGGTTCGAAAATTTGAAGGGTGTTCTTGAACAATTTTCGATAATGTCTCATTCGTTTCCCTCCCTGCATGTGCCCTGCCCCGGGTCTTTTAAATATTTAATTGTCGTGTGTTGACAATATTTTGAGGGTTATGGATGTGCTTGAGCATGGGTTACATGTTCGTAAATAATTGTGAATTATTTATCGTGTTAGCACATCGTTCCTCGGGGCATGGAACTCGAGCAAGGTTTGGCCCGGACTTCGGAGATTTAAGGTACGTGCGACGTACGAGCATTACTATATATTAGAGCATTGTGAAATGCAAAATGTATTTTGATTGCATTGAATAATTGTGCATGAGGTTATATATATATATGTGTTGAGAAGCTATGAAGCGACCTAATCTTGATATCGCCGCCACGAGCGTGCGTGACACTAGAGTAGTATAACTCTTACAAGATATATGGGGTACTGGATGTATATGTCCATTGTAGGGCATTGAGATGCCTGAGAATGATTGTGGAATCATGTATTCAATATAAGACATGTGAGATGTCTAAGTATAATGGAGAATTGGTAAAATAAATGCTAGGCATTTGAGCTATCTGTGATTGGTAGCAAAGTTGAAAGAGGCATGCGATGAGTTAAATCAATGTGTTGATTTACTGATTTTTGAGATTTGATGAGTTTGATGATTGTGAGAACAGGGACAGTACACGGAATCCCGGATGAGGACGTTGCCATCCAGGGAGTATCATTTAAATTCATTAGTATTTACTTTTGTTGTAAATTATGAATTTCATTACTGTGATTATGGGATTTTGTGTATTGGTATGCTCACCCCGTTGGGGGCTGTCTCTGTTGGGGCAGGTGAACATGTGCATCGATGGCTTTGGAGATGAGCTCGAGCTGTTGATTGGATGTACTCCCAGGATCGTGGTACCAGGGCTTGATGGAGCACGATATCGTATAGAGTACTTATATACACCTGAGGGTTATATACATATTCATGATGCTCGCATGTGAGCACGATTATACTTGTATATGGATTGTATATAAAGGCATGAGCCTTTCTCTCTTTCATTCTATGTTGCATGCAATTAAGGGTAGAATTGCTAATGATATGAGAGTCATTGGTGTATTATGTGGGTGTTGAAACCCACTTTTGTTGTCATATGTGTGGTGTCTTCCCTGGCTGGAAATTTACTTGATATTGCTGTATTCTGATGAGTATTATGTTTTCCCTGGCCGGGAATTATGTTATGTCTTGTGCTTTTATTTCGGGAGGGCTCTATTTATGGGGAGACTCTGCCCAAATTTTTATAAAAGTCCACAATGTAAAAAGTGGCACAAAGGGGATGGTAATGGGCGAACTTTATTTGTTGTTAGGCTGATGATCTTATAACATTGGGTATTAAAGAAAATTTTGTAATTGCCATTCAATGGTAAAGTATCAACTGAGCTTCCCGATTGACTTTTTATTGAACGCATGTGCCACACATAATGATTAATACACTAATCAAGGGTTAAGTATACGGGGTCCTTACATTAGTGGTATCAGAGCCAGGTTGCTCATTGGGGCTGTTGAGGGCCTAGGAAGTTATTGATAGCACATATTTATGCATGATGGCATTAATGTTATACGACATAACGAATTGTTTATGTGCTTTTATAATATGAAAAGTTGTATTGCTAACCATTGTGGTTGCAGGAATCGTATGGAACACGATAGGATGGCATTAATAGTGATGTCTAGCACTCTATATGTTACGTGCCAAGGAATCTGATTTTGGTAAGAAAATCAGGGAAAAGAAAGATATGATGTATTGTCTGAGGACAGACTGGGTAGACAACCGACAGTGGAAAGTATGGTCTCAATTATTATTGAATATACTAATGCGTTTGTTCATGTAATGTTCAAGCAAGGAAGGTACATAAGAAACGTACGGGCATCGGACGGTAAACCATACTTCTATACTATGATTATGCAATGATTGCACAAGTATATATGATGTTATGATGATGATTATGATAAGTAAGTTTATGATGATGTTTATGATGAGTAAAGATGATATGATGTTTATGATAATGATTATGATAAGTAAGTTTATGATGATGTTGTTTATGATGAGTAAAGATGATATGATGTTTATGATGATGATTATGATGAATAAGTTTATAATGATGATGTTTATATGATGTTTATATAATGATACGATGTTATTTGTGGTAAGATGCCACGGGGTAAGATGCCCCACATGGTAAGAGGCCATGCGATATTATTACGTGGTAAGATGCCACGGGGTAAGATGCCCCACATGGTAAGAGGCCATGCGATATTATTATGTGGTAAGATGCCACGGTGTAAGATGCCCCACATGGTAAGAGGCCATGCGATGTTATTTGTGGTAAGATGCCACGGGGTAAGATGCCCCACATGGTAAGAGGCCATACGATGTTATTTGTGGTAAGATGCCACGGGGTAAGATGCCCATATGGTAAGAGGCCATACGATATTATTATGTGGTAAGATGCCATAAGATGTTATGACACTATGATGTTAATCAATTCCGTTAAGATCTAATGATTATGATGATTAGCGATGGTTCATTCCGCTGTGTCGATGATGATGATTCATCTCTTTGTGATTATTGGCGATGATTTATGTGATGTCCCCGAACTGATTAATTGTGTTTAAGGCATTAATTGTGTTCATATGATTAAATATGATTAATTATGGTGGTAATTGCCTTATGTTTTAGAATTAATTGCCATGTTGGAAATGCTTGGTCATGTGGGCTGGTAGAGCATTTCAGGGTGCATGTTATGCATGTTGGGTAATTGGGTGTTTTAATGGCTTACATGTGTTGGTAGTCATTTATTTTGTGAAACATGCATTTAATTGGAATTTGGTGCATTGTGGTGAAATGTGTTTAAAATACCATGTTGGGGTATAATTTACATCATGACAATTGTTGGGGTACAAATTTAAACAAGGGATTTAACCCTTTACCCCACCACCCCATTTCACTTTACTCCTTACACTCTTAATCCCCAAATCCCTTTCCCAAAACCCTTACATTCCTCTCAAACTCGATTTTTGCTCCTAAGTGGGAAGGAAGTCCTTGCAAAAGTTTCATTTTGGTGATTCTTGGTAAGATTTAATGCCTAGGATGTTTATATATCACTTCTTGTTGTTCTTGAAGTGTTTGGTTTGAGTTTTGGTAGGATTTTAAAAGGGTTTGAAATGGGTTTGTTTGGGTTAGTGTGATTTTGTGATGCCCCGAAATTAATTAATTGCAAGTAAGACATTAATTATGTTTATATGATGTATCATGTGTTGATGGATTTATGTGTTGGGTATTAAGATGTTAACATGATTTAATTGTGTTAATTATTAAATATGAGGAGGATGTGATTTTAGATGAAGTTTGGAGCATTGTTGTAAAATGCTTTTAAAATACCAAGTAGAGTTGTTAAGTTTGGGGTACATTTTTAAATTAAGTTAAAGACAACCCCTTTTAATCTTTTACCCACCACTTTAACCCCTCTATACCTTTCACTTTATTAAAAATCCCCAAATCACTTCCCAAACCCCAAACCCTCCCATTTTCGAGTTCCACCAAAAGAGAAGAAGGAAAGTTCCACAAAAACTTTGTTTGTGTGATCTTTGCTAGGATTTGGAGCCTACAAGAGGTATGGAACCATTCCTATAAGTTTTATGATGTTTGGTGTTGAAATGGGTTAAGTTTTTGATGTTTTATGTGGGTTTGTTTGGGTATGTGTTGTTTATGGTTGGGGTATGATTTTTGAAGTGTTTTATGTGGGTTTTAGTGGGTTATGATGTTATTGTTGTTGTTGGGAAGTTTGGTGTTGAAAGGGTTGAAGATGAGCTTGCAAAATGCACATGGAAATGGTGAAATCGCGGCCACTGTAAGTGGCGATCGATCGCTACAAAAGCAGCGATCGATCGCCGAGAAGCAGTACGCGAAGAAGAGCTTAGGCGATCGATCGCCTCAAATGGCGCGATCGATCGCCAACGTCCAGTAGCCAAATAAGCATCAGGCGATCGATCGCCTCATTTTGAGCGATCGATCGCCGCTAAGTGAAAAATCAGGCGATCGATCGCCTCATTTTGAGCGATCGATCGCCACTGTTCAAAAGATGAAAAATGTTGATTTTTGTTGAATTTTTGGTATTGGGCTATTGTTTAGCTTCTAATATCAATTTGTATGGTTATGTAGAACCGTCCCAGGTACCCACGACTTCAAGGAGATAAAGTCTATGATTTCTCCTCCTTTTGGAATTAAGGTACGTAAGAGACGTACGAGCATCGGACGGTAAACCATACCCTTACCTATTATGATGATGTTTACGATGATGATGTTTATGATGATGTTTTCAATGATGATGTTTATGATGATATTTATGATGATGATGCTTATGATGAGGTTATGATGATGATGCTTATGATGATGTTATGATAATGATGCTTACGATGACGTTTACGATGATGATGCTTATGATGATGTTTATGATGACGTCTATGATGACGAAGTTTATGATAAGGTCATACGACGTGTATGATTGGGTAAGACACCCATGTGGTAAGATGCCACCCAAAGTATGTGAGTGGGTAAGATGCCCCCGTGGTAAGATGCCACGCAATATTTATGATATGGTAAGACGCCATATGATTGGGTAAGACGCCCATGTGGTAAGATGCCACACGATGATTATGATATGGTAAGATGCCATACAATGGGGTAAGATGCCCTAATATATGAATAAGAGTCAGGGATAACAAAGGAAGTCGAGGGACGACCAACAACCTTTACTTAACTAGGACGTTATGCATTATTGTATGCTTTTGATATAATGTTAAGTAAATATGTATATGCTCACGATGTGTTATCCCTGTAGGTACACTTTTGGACCAAGGGCCTAGGGTCGGGTTGAGGAGGTGAGCTAAAGGAAGCAAGATGAATGTAGGATGCAGGATTTTGATAGTCTCTACTCTAGGAGTAGTGTAAACCTATAGCTATAACACTCATTAATGGGAATGTAATTAAATAGCTTTTGGAAATTTAATTTTGGCCTGTACTCTCCTTAGCTCAAGCTACAACCGGAACCCTTAAGAGGTTATAAATGCATGTTCTGTCCAATTTATGTGTACTAATTGATATTAAGGTAGGAAGACCCTACAGATTTTTGGTGGGATGTTGGATTTTTGGTGGTTTTATGATGTGTGTTGAAGGTTTTAAGTGTTTTAATGTTTTTGAGTTGTTGGTATAAATGGTGTTGAGGTTGATGAAGGTTTCAAAGTGCAAAAATGGTGATTTTCGTGGTGCAGGGGCTGGCGATCGATCGCGAGCAAGCAGTAGGCTCCAGAAGCCTTTGGCGATCGATCGCCAATTTTGGGCGATCGATCGGTGAGGTTTGGCGATCGATCGCGCCAAAAGGGGCGATCGATCGCCGAAAGCAAAATTTTTAAGGATCGGACATTGTGATCTTGCGATCGATCGGGACATCTTGGCGATCGATCGCGAGACACACAAATGTGTGTTTTGGCATTTTTGTGATGTTTTGGCATTTTTTTGATATTTTTGGATATTGGACTATAATTGGCATCTAATATTGAATTGTATGGTTGTGTAGAACCATCCCAGGTACCAACAACATCGAGGAGATAAAGTTATACAACTTCTCCACTTTTGAGACTAAGGTACGTAGTGAGACGTACGAGCATCGGACGGTAAAACGTATTACAACTTTGATGATGTATATTGTGAATATTGTGTCCCTATATGTGATGGAATATGTGAAATGATAGTGTTATATCATGATATTGGAATCAATTGTGTTTGATTATTGTGGTAGAATTGATGAATGTTCCGGTAGCCTTTATCTCCGAGCGAGGGAGGTACTTGCCGCTGTCATATGAAGCGATGGTAGTATGATATTTGCCGCTGTCATGTCTAAGCGAAGTAACATGCCGCTGTCATTGTCGAAGCGAGGGATATCATATGATGCCGCTATATGTCGAAGCGAGGGGTCCTAAAATTCCGCTGTTGTATTGGGACCGGAACAATCACAATTCTAGTGATTAATGTGGAATTTTGTGGATATAATTGGAAACGCGTTATCGATCATTATATTGTGAACTAATGATTTTGTGCATAAGTTTGTGAAACAGGAACAACAATGAAATGTGCTAATGTGGTGATCAAGGAGCATATCTATTATTTGTCTCATGCGCTTAATTATTTTATTAAGATTGAGTTGTGTTAAGTGGTGATATATATATGCTCATGGTGAGTTGTTCCTGTAGGTACGCTTTTGGACCAAAGGGGCTAAGGGTTGGGTTGAACTGTGAGCTGAAGGAGGCATGAAAGAAGATAGAATACAGGATTTTTGTTAGTCTTAACATTCATTTTGGGAATGTAACTAACTAACTATCGAAGTTTTATTTTTGGCCTGTAATTTCATTGAGCTCACATAACAACCAGAACTCTAAGATGTCTCTATTACATATTTAGCCCTGTTTATATCTTGATTTCACTGTTAAGGTAGAGAGGCCTTACAGTTTATGCCGCCGGATATGTTGATAGCGATGCCTCATTCCGCTATTATGTGGATTTACGATGACTCATTCTTTTATGAGGATTGGCGATGATTTATGCCGCCGGATATGTTGATAGCGATGCCCCATTCCGCTATTATGTGGATTTACGATTACTCATTCTTTTATGAGGATTGGCGATGATTAGTGCCGCCAGAATGTTGATAGCGATGCCTCTTTCCGCTATTATGTGGACGATGATTCATGCTCAGGTGTATAGCGAGGTTTCATGCCACTTATTATATGACGAGGTATCATGCCGTCGATTCTATAGCGATGGATTGTGCCGCTATGTACTCAGCACAGTATTATGCCGCCTTCGAGCGATGAGTGCTGATTTCGCACTATTATCGAGCGGTATGCTGCTATCTTGTTAGCGATGAGGTATGGGATATTGCTATTCTATTAGCATTATTTTGTGCATAAGTTGCATATGAAGTATATGATGTTGTGCTAACATGTTTTGTTTATCTAACGAAGTCTTATACGAACTGCTTTTGGATCTTGTTGTTAACCCTTGTGTTGCAGTATGGCAGCAAATGTGGAGGTAGGTGAAGCAGTGAGCGTCAATGCAAGCGCGGGGCGTACGAATCCCCTACCCCCGCCAGCTTTTGATGATGAACCGGCCGAACAACAGTTGTTGCCAGGGGAGCTAAGCTTAACTCAGTTTCTTGCTTACCGACCCCCAACCTTTGAAGGAACCGAAACTGGGGAACGAGCTGAGGAATGGTTAGAAAGAATAGAGCAGATCTTTGTGGCAGCCCCATGTGCGAAGACAGCATGGATACGGTTAGCAGAGTTCCAATTGGCCAAGAAGGCGCTAATGTGGTGGAAGACCACCGTAGTAGAGCAAGAGGCTCAAGGTCATGAAGTTAACTGGAAAATGTTTCGAACTCGCTTTCTGAACCGTTATTTCTCGGCTGCAGCACGACAGGCTAAGGAAGATGAATTCACTCACCTCAAGCAAGGTAATATGTCAGTGTCAGATTATGCTCTTCAGTTTTGCTCCTTGCTCAGATATGTGCCTCACATTGCCACGAGCACGCAAGCAAAGATGAGGAATTTCATGAAAGGTTTGAGGCCGGAGCTATACGATAGGGTGATCACTTATGGCCCTACTTGTTTTGACGATGCACTCTCACGGGCCGAGCTGGCCGAACTAAGAGTGGGTGCATACCCTGATGTTGTACCACCGTCGGCACCCTCTCAGAAATCCACTCCGGATAATTTGAAGCCAAAGAGTGATCAGTTCAAGTCAAGGGGGAACTCATCGGCGTCAAGGTTCAGTGGTAAGAGGTCTGACAATAGATGGAAGGGGAACCGTAGGGGTGATGCCCCATCTGGAAGGGGGCAGTCTCAGGGAGACAGATCCGGGAAGATCCAATGCACTCTTTGTGGGCAACCACATCTGACGAAAGAATGTGTAGGGTGCTATGTTTGTGGCGACAAGGGCCACTTTGCTAGACAGTGTCCCAACAGGGGAAGTCAATAGGGTCCTGCGGGGAGGCCTGCGGATAGGACAGCACATCACAGACCCCCATTTGTGCCGCGTCAGCATGGAGGTCAGCCCATGGGGCCACCTCAAGGACAAGTCTATGCATTGACAAGGGAGCAGGCTTCAGCGGCTCCGGAGGAGGTTATAGCGGGTACGTGTCTTTTATTTACGCACCCTGCTTTTATATTGATCGACACAGGTGCGTCACACTCTTTTGTGTCAACAAGTTTTGTGGAAAGACACCACATATGCACTTCTCCGTCGCCCACGCCTCTTATAGTCTCGACCCCCGCTGGAAGAAGTATGATTACTGATCGGATCGTCTACAATGGCCTCATTTATTTTGAGGATAAAGAACTAAGGTCAGATTTGATTGTTCTGGGAATGTCAGATTTTGACTGCATTCTGGGCATCGACGTTCTGAACAGGTATCAGGCAGTTGTGAACTGCAGGCAGAGAACAGTACGGTTCAAATCTGACATGGGAATTCCATGGACGTTCTATAGGGATGGTTCTCGCTCAAAGATTCCATTGATATCTGCTGTCAAGATGGCACAGTTGTTGGAACGGGCCATACAGGCTATCTCATATATGCCGTTGATGTTACGAAAAAGAAAGAAGAAGTAAAAGTTGAGGATGTGCCCGTAGTGGCAGAGTTTCCCGATGTCTTTCCGGAGGAGATTCCCGGATTCCCACCGATGAGAGAGGTCGAGTTTGGGATTGAGTTATTACCGGGGACGTCGGCCATTTCTCGTGCCCCTTATAGGATGGCACCAGCGGAGCTAAGGGAATTAAAGATTCAGTTGCAAGAGCTCCTTGATAAAGGCTATATACGCCCTAGTGTATCGCCCTGGGGAGCACCAGTTTTATTTGTGAAGAAGAAAGATGGTTCGATGCGTTTGTGCATCGATTACAGACAACTGAACAAAGCTACAGTGAAGAATAAGTACCCACTCCCGAGGATCGATGATTTGTTTGATCAGTTGCAGGGTACGAGGCTCTACAGTAAGATCGATCTGAGGTCGGGGTACCATCAGATTCGAGTAAGAGAAGAGGATGTTCAGAAGACAGCCTTCAGGACGAGGTATGGGCATTACGAATTCCTAGTCATGCCTTTTGGGGTGACAAATGCCCCGGCTGTTTTCATGAGTTTGATGAACAAGGTGTTCCAGCCATTTTTGGACCAATTCGTCATAGTTTTCATTGACGATATACTCATCTACTCTCGGACCGAAGAAGATCATGTACGGCACTTGAGGACAGTACTTCAGATCCTCAGGGATCAATAGTTGTATGCAAAGCTTAGCAAGTGTGAGTTCTGGTTGGATAGCGTGGTATTCCTAGGCCATGTCATATCTAGCCAAGGGATATCTGTGGATTCCCAGGAAGATTGAAGTTGTGATGGAGTGGGCAGCACCCACTTCTGTACCCGAGATACGGAGTTTTCTTGGCTTAGCAGGTTATTACCGACGTTTTGTCGAGGGATTTTCTAAGATCGCTAAGCCATTGACACAGCTGACTCAGAAAGGAGTCTCATTCTTTTGGTCAGAAGCTTGTGAGGAAAGCTTCCAAGAATTGAATCGTCGTTTGACGACAGCGCCAGTGTTGGTGATTCCGTCGGAGGATAAGAGGTTTGCCTTGTACACGGACGCATCATTGCAGGGTTTGGGCTGTGTATTGATGCAAGACAGACAAGTGGTAGCCTATGCTTCGAGACAGTTGAAGCCTCATGAGACCAGATACCCAGTCCATGATCTGGAACTGGCGGCTATCATTTTCGCCTTGAAGATTTGGCGTCATTATCTTTATGGTACTACGTTTACCATTTTTACGGACCATAAGAGCCTAAAGTTTCTATTCACTCAGGCTGAACTGAATATGCGTCAAAGAAGATGGATGGATTTGCTCAAGGATTATGACTGTGAAATTGAGTACCATCCTGGTAAAGCAAATTTGATAGCAGACGCCTTAAGTCGGAAGGTGAAGAGTACTGCTGAGGATGTTATGTGTTTATCAGCTTTGATGACTTCCTATTGCCATCTGGGCTATGACTTCGATGTGGACACGTCGCCGGTGCGAGTGTCGACCTTATTGGCAGAGCCAGACGTATTTGAGGCTATCAGGAAAGCCCAGAGGTCGGATGATGAAGTGCAGAGATGGTCATCAATAGCACTTCGAGGTCAGCCAACAAAGTTTAGAGTGGCTGAAGATCATTCATTAAGACTGGGCAACCGATGGGTAGTCCCAGATACACCAGAGTTACGTAAAGGAATTTTAGAACGGGCTCATAGTAGCCGATTCAGTATCCACCCCGGAGGAAGAAAGATGTACAAGGACCTGAGTGGTCAATTCTGGTGGAGACGCATGAAGCGTGATGTGATCAGTTTTGTTAAGAGATGTTTAATCTGCCAACAAGTAAAGGAAGAAAGGCAGAGGCCTGGTGGCAAGCTGAAGAGCTTGGAGGTACCTAAGTGGAAGTGGGAGCATATATCTATGGACTTCGTGACCCACTTGCCAAGGTCGGCCTCTGGATTTGATGCGATCTGGGTGATCGTGGATAGGCTGACGAAGGTAGCTCATTTCATCCCTTACAGTATGACTTTCACGTATCTAAAGATGGCCCAATTATATGTACGGGATGTAGTGAGGTTGCATGGGATTCCAGTCTCGATCGTGTCTGATAGAGACCCAAGGTTTACTTCTCATTTCTGGGAAGGTCTCCAGACAGCTTTGGCACCGAGGTGAGACTGAGTACATCTTATCACCCTCAGACAGATGGCCAAACGGAACTTACTATACAGACGCTCGAAGATATGTTGAGGGCATGTATTTTGGAGTTTGATACTCCGTGGCAAGAGTCTATATCACTGGTAGAGTTCTCCTACAATAACAGCTATCAGGCGAGCATTCAAATGGCCCCTTTTGAAGCTCTTTACGGACGACGATGTAGCTCACCGCTGTATTGGGAGGACTTGATGAGTAAAGCGGTCGGAGGACCGGATATGATTAAGGACATGGAGGAAAAGATTAAAATGATACGCTTAAAGATGAAAGCGGCCCAAGATAGGCAAGCAGCCTATGCAAATAAGCGGCGACGGCCGCTAGAATTTCAATAGGAGACAAGGTCTTCTTGAAAATCTCACCCTTCAGGGGTGTTGTTCGATTTGGTATGCGGGGGAAGTTATCCCCGAGGTATGTTGGACCGTACGAGGTGTTACAGCGTATCGGCACTTTGGCTTACCGATTGGCTCTACCGCCGTCTTTATCTGGGATTCATGATGTTTTCCATGTTTCTATGCTACGGAAGTATGAGCCAGACCCGTCTCATGTTTTACAGCCTACTGAAGTGCAGTTAGACTCAGATGTATCATACGTTGAACGACCGGTCAGAATTCTGGATCGTGAGGATCGCAGACTACGAAGTAAAGTTATACCGATGGTCAAAGTTCAGTGGGATCGTCGGGGTGTCGAGGAGGCTACGTGGGAGACGGAGCGGCATATGATGCAGCATTACCCGGAACTATTTTCTGGTATGATTTATGTTTAGTTTCTTTAGGGTAAGTGCATGCGATTTCGAGGACGAAATCTTGTAAGTAGGGGAGTAATGTGATGCCCCGAAATTAATTAATTGCAAGTAAGGCATTAATTATGTTTATATGATGTATCATGTGTTGATGGATTTATGTGTTGGGTATTAAGATGTTAACATGATTTAATTGTGTTAATTATTAAATATGAGGAGGATGTGATTTTAGATGAAGTTTGGAGCATTGTTGTAAAATGCTTTTAAAATACCAAGTAGAGTTGTTAAGTTTGGGGTACATTTTTAAATTAAGTTCTTTTACCCACCACTTTAACCCCTCTATACCTTTCACTTTATTAAAAATCCCCAAATCACTTCCCAAACCCCAAACCCTCCCATTTTCGAGTTCCACCAAAAGAGAAGAAGGAAAGTTCCACAAAAACTTTGTTTGTGTGATCTTTGCTAGGATTTGGAGCCTACAAGAGGTATGGAACCATTCCTATAAGTTTTATGATGTTTGGTGTTGAAATGGGTTAAGTTTTTGATGTTTTATGTGGGTTTGTTTGGGTATGTGTTGTTTATGGTTGGGGTATGATTTTTGAAGTGTTTTATGAGGGTTTTAGTGGGTTATGATGTTATTGTTGTTGTTGGGAAGTTTGGTGTTGAAAGGGTTGAAGATGAGCTTGCAAAATGCACATGGAAATGGTGAAATCGCGGCCACTGTAAGTGGCGATCGATCGCTACAAAAGCAGCGATCGATCGCCGAGAAGCAGTACGCGAAGAAGAGCTTAGGCGATCGATCGCCAACGTCCAGTAGCCAAATAAGCATCAGGCGATCGATCGCCTCATTTTGAGCGATCGATCGCCGCTAAGTGAAAAATCAGGCGATCGATCGCCTCATTTTGAGCGATCGATCGCCACTGTTCAAAAGATGAAAAATGTTGATTTTTGTTGAATTTTTGGTATTGGGCTATTGTTTAGCTTCTAATATCAATTTGTATGGTTATGTAGAACCGTCCCAGGTACCCACGACTTCAAGGAGATAAAGTCTACGATTTCTCCTCCTTTTGGAATTAAGGTACGTAAGAGACGTACGCGCATCGGACGGTAAACCATACCCTTACCTATTATGATGATGTTTACGATGATGATGTTTATGATGATGTTTTCAATGATGATGTTTATGATGATATTTATGATGATGATGCTTATGATGAGGTTATGATGATGATGCTTATGATGATGTTATGATAATGATGCTTACGATGACGTTTACGATGATGATGCTTATGATGATGTTTATGATGATGATGTTTATGATGACGTCTATGTTGACGAAGTTTATGATAAGGTCATACGACGTGTATGATTGGGTAAGACACCCATGTGGTAAGATGCCACCCAAAGTATGTGAGTGGGTAAGATGCCCCCGTGGTAAGATGCCACGCAATGTTTACGATATGGTAAGACGCCATATGATTGGGTAAGACGCCCATGTGGTAAGATGCCACACGATGATTATGATATGGTAAAATGCCATACAATGGGGTAAAATGCCCTAATATATGAATAAGAGTCAGGGATAACAAAGGAAGTCGAAGGACGACCAACAACCTTTACTTAACTAGGACGTTATGCATTATTGTATGCTTTTGATATAATGTTAAGTAAATATGTATATGCTCACGATGTGTTATCCCTGTAGGTACACTTTTGGACCAAGGGCTTAGGGTCGGGTTGAGGAGGTGAGCTAAAGGAAGCAAGATGAATGTAGGATGCAGGATTTTGATAGTCTCTACTCTAGGAGTAGTGTAAACCTATAGCTATAACACTCATTAATGGGAATGTAGTTAAATAGCTTTTGGAAATTTTATTTTGGCCTGTACTCTCCTTAGCTCAAGCTACAACCGGAACCCTTAAGAGGTTATAAATGCATGTTCTGTCCAATTTATGTGTACTAATTGATATTAAGGTGGAAGACCCTACAGATTTTTGGTGGGATGTTGGATTTTTGGTGGTTTTATGATGTGTGTTGAAGGTTTTAAGTGTTTTAATGTTTTTGAGTTGTTGGTATAAATGGTGTTGAGGTTGATGAAGGTTTCAAAGTGCAAAAATGGTGATTTTCGTGGTGCAGGGGCTGGCGATCGATCGCGAGCAAGCAGTAGGCTCCAGAAGCCTTTGGCGATCGATCGCCACTTTTGGGCAATCGATCGGTGAGGTTGGCGATCGATCGCCGAAAGCAAAATTTTTAAGGATCGGACATTGTGATCTTGCGATCGATCGGGACATCTTGGCGATCGATCGCGAGACACACAAATGTGTGTTTTGGCATTTTTGTGATATTTTAGGATATTGGACTATAATTGGCATCTAATATTGAATTGTATGGTTGTGTAGAACCATCCCAGGTACCAACAACATCGAGGAGATAAAGTTATACAACTTCTCCATTTTTGAGACTAAGGTACGTAGTGAGACGTACGAGCATCGGACGGTAAAACGTGTTACAACTTTGATGATGTATATTGTGAATATTGTGTCCCTATATGTGATGGAATATGTGAAATGATAGTGTTATATCATGATATTGGAATCAATTGTGTTTGATTATTGTGGTAGAATTGATGAATGTTCCGGTAGCCTTTATCTCCGAGCGAGGGAGGTACTTGCCGCTGTCATATGAAGCGATGGTAGTATGATATTTGCCGCTGTCATGTCTAAGCGAAGTAACATGCCGCTGTCATTGTCGAAGCGAGGGATATCATATGATGCCGCTATATGTCAAAGCGAGGGGTCCTAAAATTCCGCTGTTGTATTGGGACCGGAACAGTCACAATTCTAGTGATTAATGTGGAATATTGTGGATATAATTGGAAACGCGTTATCGATCATTATATTGTGAACTAATGATTTTGTGCATAAGTTTGTGAAACAGGAACAACAATGAAATGTGCTAATGTGGTGATCAAGGAGCATATCTATTATTTGTCTCATGCGCTTAATTATTTTATTAAGATTGAGTTGTGTTAAGTGGTGATATATATATGCTCATGGTGAGTTGTTCCTATAGGTACGCTTTTGGACCAAAGGGGCTAAGGGTTGGGTTGAACTGTGAGCTGAAGGAGGCATGAAAGAAGATAGAATACAGGATTTTTGTTAGTCTTAACATTCATTTTGGGAATGTAACTAACTAACTATCGAAGTTTTATTTTTGGCCTGTAATTTCATTGAGCTCACATAACAACCAGAACTCTAAGATGTCTCTATTACATATTTAGCCCTGTTTATATCTTGATTTCACTGTTAAGGTAGAGAGGCCTTACAGTTTATGCCGCCGGATATGTTGATAGCGATGCCTCATTCCGCTATTATGTGGATTTACAATGACTCATTCTTTTATGAGGATTGGCGATGATTTATGCCGCCGGATATGTTGATAGCGATGCCCCATTCCGCTATTATGTGGATTTACGATTACTCATTCTTTTATGAGGATTGGCGATGATTAGTGCCGCCAGATATGTTGATAGCGATGCCTCTTTCCGCTATTATGTGGACGATGATTCATGCTCGGGTGTATAGCGAGGTTTCATGCCACTTATTATATGACGAGGTATCATGCCGTCGATTCTATAGCGATGGATTGTGCCGCTATGTACTCAGCACAGGATTATGCCGCCTTCGAGCGATGAGTGCTGATTTCGCACTATTATCGAGCGGTATGCTGCTATCTTGTTAGCGATGAGGTATGGGATATTGCTATTCTATTAGCATTATTATAGCTGGTATGCGTTGATATGCATGTTTTATTATGACTATTTTACTAGCATGATGATGGATGACATACGTTGATGTACATGGACCGTCACGAGTTGACTAGGTCATTTAGATGTCATTGTTAACATGTATCTTCACTAGTTGGATGCCTTAGATGCCATGAGTGGGCATGTATCGTCACGGGATGACGATGACGATGGTGTAGGAGATGTCTTATTAGGCATGCATCATCGTTACGATGAATAATGCGTTGAGTATACGTATTCAGTTGTATGCCTTGGGTGCCAGTGCCGAGCACCAGGTGGTGTCTACGTCACCGGTCGACGTGACCCTTTTACCGAGCGGGTTGCTCGAGAAATGGATGAACGCGCTGTACATGTGATTGTACTGCAGCAATTGTTTGAGGTGATCATATTTCGAGTGGTGATACCCTTGAGGTATGCTCGTTGGAATGGCTTTTTGGCCATGTTTTTGACGACAGGAGTAATCGTGGAGGAATTACTCGCTTTCTATTGATATGACATGTGGTAGACATGGTCACACCACCCATGAGGGTGTAGGATGGGTCCTAAGGGAGTAGGATCAGGTTATGTTAAGTACATGGGGACATTGGAGTGTTCAGGGTATATCAGCATTGGAGGAATGTTGGGTAAAGACCCACTACTCTATTGATTTTCTTCCCATGGTATGGTATGCCGTGCGGAAACGTCCATCTTATTGGTAGGTTTGAGGTGGACCTAGTGAGGCAGCGACTAGTTTGTCTGCCGCGTGTGTGCAGCACCATGATGGGCTTGCTAGAGCCGTTATACTGCTCGTTGGAACCAAGTTTGGCAAATCGTAAGGTGATACGATGTGGATTGTGGTGGACTCTAGTAGTCACCACGTCATTTGAGGTTGAGGTTGTGCATGCCTCACTGAAACATATATACGTTTATGTTTAATCTTGGTGAGACTTGTCTGGGACAGCTCATGATGTTGAAGTACCAACAAGAGAGTCATCAAGTCGTTGTTGATTCGATCTGGGAATCCATGTATTTGGGATGCAATGGGTGTTATTGTATCCAGTTTTTCCGAACAATGGTTCGAGACTTGTGGATCTCGAGTTCGATGGCACTTCCCTTGTGAGGAAGGAGGTAGTATTATACCTATTTGGGAATCTTTGGAAGATTCGATAAGTTGGTGCATGTGGTGTTGATTTTGGGAATCACACCGTGTGTTGTTAATCGTCGATTTTCATTCTCCACTGGATGGGAATGACTCAGAATTGACGGTTGTGTTTGGGGCTTAGGGATATGTTGTAGATACCCGAACCAAGTGCATTGAGTATGCATGTGATGTCAGTGCTTAGGCAGGTATACCGGAGAGTATACGGATACCAGTTATTGATTTCCTTTTTGTCAAGCATAAAGTTATACTATTTTTGGATGGTTAAATCACTGATGAGAGATATGGAACACCTTGAGATTGGGAATCTCCATGGCACGATAATTATGAGGAATAATCATGAAGTTAGTTGACTCCCTTTGAGGAGGGATTATCTTGTGTGGGTTAAGGTATTTCCCTTATTGGTGTTTTCTTTCGAGTTTTCGATAGCCTTCCCAAGTTTGGATTGTTAAATCCTAGGATTATCGAAGGATGGCAGGAATTCGGATTGGTTGGGTGTAGCTGTCGACACAAGCGTTGAGGATGCAATGGGTTTATTGCATGTCCTTTCAGAATTTTAAACTCTGTGGAGTCTCGGTTGTTTATTTATGATCAGGATGTGATTCTTGGAACATCCGGAGGTGGACATCTTGTGAGATGTCTTTTGTGTGAATCTGTGGCCGTGAATTGCCCAATTTGAGTTGCAATGATGCGACTGAAAGAGTTGCAATGATACGACTGCTCCTTCAATAGAGGAGGTTTGAAAGTGGAAACCAGGTTTGGTATGTGTACACCGTGGTATACTAATGTTTCCCTCGTAACGATGTATGTTAGACATCGTGAGTCATGATAAGAGATGTCATTGAATGATATCTACGATGGAATCGGGAGCGATTTGAATCCTCGCAGTTTCAGTTGACTAACTGCTTTTGGATGATTAGCGTTGAGTTGTGCTGACACTCTTTGACGTTATGATAGATTTGGAAGTCTATTCCACTCCAGAGTTTGACACGAGGTCAACGTTCTCACGGTTGAGGTGTCATTCATGATGCGTTCTTACTAGTTGTATTAGAACTAAGGATGACTGTCCGATCTACAGTCGTAAGTATTGGTTGTTTTGCAGTCATGAGATACTGACTTTTGGGATGACCCGCATCGAGGTACGTTTCTGCCTCTTGGGTGATATGTTGGTTTTGGTATGTCACTCTATTTCAGAGTTTGATGTGAGGTAAGTATCCTCGCGTTTATTAAGACGATTCTGATATGGTTAAGAATCGAGGTTATGGCTTCATGTTGTTGTGTAGCCTGGGTGTTACGTGATACACCGGTGCTAATTTCGAGGACGAAATTCTTTTAGTGGGGGATATTGTGATGACCTGGGATTATAGACGTTAATCCCGGAGTATTAATGACCCCTAAAGTTGTTTTACGTGGCGATTTGGAGTTTAATTATGGTGTTGGGCCTTCTGGGCTCGTTTATTTGGGTAGTTGGGATCGTTGGATCCCGAGGTTGAGATTGTATTCTCATTTGGGTGAAAAACCTATGAGTTGGGTTTTCAGTGTGACTCGGGATCTGGGTTGCTATGTGTGGGCACCGGTAGGGGGTTTTGGAGTTAGAGAGAGAATTTTTGAAAACATATGATTTTTAATGAATCGTGATGTATTTGTGGGGCTATTAGTATTTCGGGGTATTTTTGCTATAAATACCAATTGAACCCGAGATTTTAATTTTAAAATTCATTTCAGCTCCTCCAGCCCGTCTCTCTCTCTCCTCGCGTCGGCCCTCTTCCCGTCTGCCCCAACCCCCGCGCACAAAAGCGCTGCGCCCGCCGCCGTCCGGCCGCCGTTCGGCGCGTCCGACCCACCGTTGGCTTTGTCTCGTCCAGGCGCAGCTTCCCACACCAACAATTCGAAGTTTAGTCGCGAGTTGCGTTCGGATTTTTGCAGAAAGCGCACAGACCCAAATTCTAGGGTTCTTCGATTTCGGTCGATTTTCCTTCCGATTTTCGATTGGGTAACCTTCCTTACCCCTTTTTCATGCTTCTCATGTAATTCCCTGTATTTTGGTGATGTTGGATTCGAAAATTTACCCTATTTTCGTGAGGCTAGGGTTCGAATTTTTGGGGGTTTTGGCGGGGGGTGGTGATTCTTGTTATGTGTCGTTTATTACATGTTTTAGATGTATTATGGTGCTTAGTTTGGGTTCGATTTGTGATGTTAAGGGTTCAAAAATTTGAAGGGTGTTCTTGAACAATTTTCGATAATGTCTCATTCGTTTCCCTCCCTGCATGTGCCATGCCCCTGGTCGTTTAAATGTTTAATTTTCGTGTGTTGACAATATTTTGAGGGTTATGGATGTGCTTGAGCATGGGTTACATGTTCGTAAATAATTGTGAATTATTTATCGTGTTAGCACATCGTTCCTCGGGGCATGGAACTCGAGCAAGGTTTGGTCCGGACTTCGGAGATTTAAGGTACGTGCGACGTACGAGCATTACTATATATTAGAGCATTGTGAAATGCATAATGTATTTTGATTGCATTGAATAATTGTGCATGAGGTTATATATATATGTGTGTTGAGAAGCTATGAAGCGACCTAATCTTGATATCACCGCCACGAGCGTGCGTGACACTAGAGTAGTATAACTCTTACAAGATATATGGGGTACTGGATGTATATGTCCATTGTAGGGCATTGAGATGCCTGAGAATGATTGTGGAATCATGTATTCATTATAAGACATGTGAGATGTCTAAGTATAATGGAGAATTGGTAAAATAAATGCTAGGCATTTGAGCTATCTGTGATTGGTAGCAAAGTTGAAAGTCAGTATTAGATATTAAGATATCTATATTTGTATGTATAATGAATTTGGAATCATTAATTATTGATATTTGAGAATCAGGCATGCGATGAGTTAAATCAATGTGTTGATTTACTGATTTTTGAGATTTGATGAGTTTGATGATTGTGAGAACAGGGACAGTACACGGAATCCCGGATGAGGACGTTGCCATCCAGGGAGTATCATTTAAATTCATTAGTATTTACTTTTGTTGTAAATTATGAATTTCATTACTGTGATTATGGGATTTTGTGTATTGGTATGCTCACCCCGTTGGGGGCTGTCTCTGTTGGGGCAGGTGAACATGTACATCGATGGCTTTGGAGATGAGCTCGAGCTGTTGATTGGATGTACTCCCAGGATCGTGGTACCAGGGCTTGATGGAGCACGGTATCGTATAGAGTACTTATATACACCCGAGGGTTATATACATATTCATGATGCTCGCATGTGAGCACGATTATACTTGTATATGGATTGTATATAAAGGCATGAGCCTTTCTCTCTTTCATTCTATGTTGCATGCAATTAAGGGTAGAATTGCTAATGATATGAGAGTCATTGGTGTATTATGTGGGTGTTGAAACCCACTTTTGTTGTCATATGTGTGGTGTCTTCCCTGGCTGGAAATTTACTTGATATTGCTGTATTCTGATGAGTATTATGTTTTCCCTGGCCGGGAATTATGTTATGTGTTGTGCTTTTATTTCAGGATAGCTCTATTTATGGGGAGACTCTGCCCAAATTTTTATAAAAGTCCACAATGTAAAAAGTGGCACAAAGGGGATGGTAATGGGCGAACTTTATTTGTTGTTAGGCTGATGATCTTATAACGTTGGGTATTAAAGAAAATTTTGTAATTGCCATTCAATGGTAAAGTATCAACTGAGCTTCCCGATTGACTTTTTATTGAAAGCATGTGCCACACATAATGATTAATACACTAATCAAGGGTTAAGTATACGGGGTCCTTACATTAGTGGTATCAGAGCCAGGTTGCTCATTGGGGCTGTTGAGGGCCTAGGAAGTTATTGATAGCACATATTGATGCATGATGGCATTAATGTTATACGACATAACGAATTGTTTATGTGGTTTTATAATATGAAAAGTGGTATTGCTAACCATTGTGGTTGCAGGAATCGTATGAAACACGATAGGATGGCATTAATAGTGATGTCTAGCACTCTATATGTTACGTGCCAAGGAATCTGATTTTGGTAAGAAAATCAGGGAAAAGAAAGATATGATGTATTGTCTGAGGACAGACTGGGTAGACAACCGACAGTGGAATACTTCGGTATGGTCTCAATTATTATTGAATATACTAATGCGTTTGTTCATGTAATGTGATGCCCCGAAATTAATTAATGGTAACCTGGACATTAATTATGTTTATATGATGAATTATTACGATGATCAAGTTATGTGTGGAAATGATGTATTAACATGATTTAAGGATGTTGATTTTAATTATGAGGAAGGTATAGATTTAATGAAGTCGGTTGCATTTTTGTAAATGCTTTTGAAATATCATGTTAGCGTATCTTATACATCATGGTAAGTGTTGGGGTACAATTTAATTAAACCCACATAACCTCCCACTACCCCACCTTTTTAACTCACTTTCCCCTTTTACACTAAAATCCCCAAAATCTTTTTCCCAAACCCTTTCCCCTCATTTTCGAGTTTGGCACAAAGGTGGGAAGGAAATCCTTGCAAAAGCTTCACTCTTTTGATTCTTGGTAAGATTTAAGCCCTATGATGTGTGTATGTCACCCCTTGAAGCTTTTGTAAAGTTTTATTTGAGTTTGTATTGATTTTGGAGGGATTGAAATGGGTCTTTATATGTGTTGTTTATGATTGGGGAATGATATTTGAAGTGTTTTTATGTTGGTTTTAGTGGGTTATGAGGTTATTGATGTTGTAAGGAAGTATGGATTTGTAAGGTATGAAGAGAAGCTTGAAAAATGTACATTAATGGCGAATTTTCGGGACTAAGCACTGGGCGATCGATCGCCCGTTCTTGGCGATCGATCGCGAGCCTCCAGTGCACGCCAGTAACGTTTGGCGATCGATCGCCACTTTTGGGCGATCGATCGGCGAGGCTGGCGATCGATCGCGCCAAAAGTGGCGATCGATCGCCAAGAAGGAAATTTTTGCCCCTCGTCCAGTGCGATCTCGCGATCGATCGCGCCTGGGCAGCGATCGATCGCGAGATGTAAAAATGTGGTTTTTTGATATTTTTGTGGGATTTTTGGATATTGGACTATATTTAGCTTCTAATATCAATTTGTATGGTTATGTAGACCCATCCCAGGTACCCACGACTTCAAGGAGATAAAGTCCTCCGACTCCTCCATTTTGGGAATTAAAGTACGTAAGAAACGTACGGGCACCGGACGGTAAACCATACTCCTACATTTAATGATGATGATTATGATGATGTTTATGATGATGATGTTTATGATGATGTTTATGATGATGATGCTTATGATGATGCTTACGATGATGATGTTTATGATGATGTTTATTATGATGATGTTTATGATGATGATGCTTATGATGATGCTTACGATGATGATGTTTATGATGATGTTTATGATGATGATGTTACGATGATGATGCTTATGATGATGTTTACGATGATGATGTTTATGATGATGGCGTTTATGATAAGTAAGTTTATGATAAGGTCATACGAGGTATATGATTGGGTAAGACGCCCATGTGGTAAAATGCCACCCAATGTATGTGAGTGGGTAAGACGCCCACGTGGTAAGATGCCACATAATATTATGATATGGCAAGATGCCATATGATGGGGGTAAGATGCCCCTGTGGTAAGATGCCACACGACGGTTATGTTATGGTAAGATGCCATACAATGGGGTAAGATGCCCTCATACATGAATAAGAATCAGGGATAACAAAAGAAGTTGAAGAACGACCAATAACATTTACTTAACTAAGATGCTATGCATTACTGTATGTCTTTTATATCATGTTAAGTAAATATGTATGTGCTCACGATGTGTCGTCCCTGTAGGTACACTTTTGGATCAAGGGCTTAGGGTCGGGTTGAGGAGGTGAGCTAAGAGGAGCAAGATGAATATAGGATGCAGGATTTTGAAAGTCTCTACTCTTGGAGTAGTGTAAATCTATAGCTTTAACATTCATTATTGGGAATGTAATTAAATAGCTTTTGGAAATTTTATTTTGGCCTGTAATCTTCTTAGCTCAAGCTACAACCGGAACCCTTAAGAGGTTATAAATGCATGTTCTGTCCATTATATGTATACTAATTGATGTTAAGGTAGGAAGACCCTACATTAGTGGTATCAGAGCAGTGGTTAGATAACCCGGGAATGAGTGAAGGGTAGCCTTAGCAATAAGTTAGCTAGGTGCTTACTTTCAAACATGTTTTGTGCATAAGTTGCATATGAAGTATATGATGTTGTGCTAACATGTTTTGTTTATCTAACGAAGTATTATATGAACTGCTTTTGGGTATTGTTGATAACCCTTGTCTTGCAGTATGGCAGCAAACGTGGAAGTAGGTGACGCAGTGAGCGTCAATGCAAGTGCGGGGCGTACGAATCCCCTACCCCCGCCAGCTTTTGATGATGAACCGTCCGAACAACAGTTGTTGCCAGGGGAGCTAAGCTTAACTCAGTTTCTTGCATACCGACCCCCAACCTTTGAAGGGACCGAAACAGGGAAACGAGCTGAGGAATGGTTAGAAAGAATAGAGCAGATCTTTGTGGCAGCCCCATGTGCGAAGACAGCATGGATACGGTTAGCAGAGTTCCAATTGGCCAAGAAGGCGCTAATGTGGTGGAAGACCACTGTGGTAGAGCAAGAGGCTCAAGGTCATGAAGTTAACTAGAAAATGTTTCGAACTCGCTTTCTGAACCGTTATTTCTCGGCTACAGCACGACAGGCTAAGGAAGATGAATTTACTCACCTCAAGCAAGGAAATTCGTCAGTGTCGGATTATGCTCTTCATTATTGCTCCTTACTCAGGTATGTACCTCACATCGCCACGAGCACGCAAGCAAAGATGAGGAATTTCATGAAAGGTTTGAGGCCAGAGCTGTATGATAGGGTGATTACTTATGGCCCTACTTGCTTTGACGATGCACTCTCATGGGCTGAGCTAGCCGAACTGGGAGTGGGTGCATACCCTGATGTTGTACCACCGCCAGTACCCCCCTCAGAAATCCACTCATGATAATTTGAAGCCGAGGGGTGAACAGTTCAAATCAAGAGGAAACACATCGGCGTCAAGGTTCAATGGTAAGAGGTCTGACAATAGATGGAAAGGGAACCGGAGAAGTGATGCCCCATCTGGAAGGGGGCAGTCTCAGGGAGACAGATCCGGGAAGGTCCAATGCACTCTTTGTGGGCAACCACATCTGACGAAAGATTGCGTAGGATGTTATGTTTGTGACGACAAGGGCCACTTTGCTAGACAGTGTCCCAACAGGGGAAGTCAACAGGGTCCTGCGGGGAGGCCTGCGGATAGGACAGCACAGCATAGACCACCATTTGTGCCGCGACAGTATGGAGGTCAGCATATGGGGCCACCTCAAGGGCAAGTCTATGCATTGACGAGGGAGCAGGCTTCAGCGGCTCCGGAGGAAGTTATAGCGGGTACGTGTCTTTTATTTACGCACCCTGCTTTAATATTGATCGACACAGGTGCGTCACACTCTTTTGTGTCAACAAGTTTTGTGGAAAGGCACCACATATGCACTTCTCCGTCACCCACGCCTCTTATAGTCTCGACCCCCGCCGGAAGAAGTATGATTACTGATCGGATCGTCTACGATGGCCTCATTTATTTTGAGGATAAAGAACTAAGGTCAGATTTGATTGTTCTGGGGATGTCAGATTTTGACTGCATTCTGGGCATTGATGTTCTGAACAGGTATCAGGCAGTTGTGAACCGCAGGCATAGAACTGTACGATTCAAATATGATAAGGGAGTTCCATGGACGTTCTATGGGGATGGTTCTCGCTCTAAGATCCCGTTGATATCTGCTGTCAAGATGGCACAGTTGTTGGAACGGGGCCATACAGGCTACCTCATATATGCCGTTGATGTTACGAAAAAGAAAGAAGAAGTAAAAGTTGAGGATGTGCCCGTAGTGGCGGAGTTCCCTGATGTTTTCCCGGAGGAGATTCCCGGATTCCCACCGACGAGAGAGGTCAAGTTTGGGATTGAACTATTACCGGGGACGTCTGCCATTTCTCGTGCCCCTTATAGGATGGCACCAGCGGAGCTAAGGGAACTAAAGATTCAGTTGCAAGAGCTCCTTGATAAGGGCTATATACGCCCTAGCGTGTCGCCCTGGGGAGTGCCAGTTTTATTTGTGAAGAAGAAAGATGGTTCGATGCGCTTGTGCGTCGATTACAGACAACTGAACAAAGCTACAGTGAAGAATAAGTACCCACTTCCGAGGATCGATGACTTGTTTGATCAGTTGCAGGGTACGAGACTCTACAGTAAGATCGATCTGAGGTCGGGGTACCATCAGATTTGAGTAAAGGAAGATGATGTTCAGAAGACAGCCTTCAGGACTAGGTATGGGCACTATGAATTCCTAGTCATGCCTTTTGGGGTGACAAATGCCCCGGCTGTTTTCATGAGTTTGATGAATAAGGTGTTCCAGCCATATTTGGATCAATTCGTCATAGTTTTCATTGACGATATACTCATCTATTCCCGGACCGAAGAAGATCATGTACGACACTTGAGGACAGTACTTCAGATCCTTAGGGATCATCAGTTGTATGCAAAGCTCAGCAAGTGTGAGTTCTGGCTGAGCAGTGTCGTGTTCTTGGGTCATGTTATATCTAGCAGCGGGATATCTGTAGATCCCAGGAAGATTGAAGCTGTGATGGAGCGGGCAGCACCCACTTCTGTACCCGAGATACGGAGTTTCCTTGGCTTAGCAGGTTATTACCGACGTTTTGTCGAGGGATTTTCTAAGATCGCTAAGCCGTTGACACAGCTGACTCAGAAAGGAGTCCCATTCTTTTGGTCCGAAGCATGTGAGGAAAGTTTTCAAGAACTGAAGCGTCGTTTGACTACAGCGCCTATATTGGTGATCCCTTTGGAGAATAAGAAGTTTGCCTTGTACACGGATGCATCATTGCAAGGTTTGGGCTGTGTGCTGACGCAAGAAAAGCACGTGGTGGCCTATGCTTCGAGACAGTTGAAACCTCATGAGACCAGATACCCAGTCCATGATCTGGAACTGGCGGCTATCATTTTCACCTTGAAGATTTGGCGTCATTATCTTTATGGTACTACGTTTACCATCTTTAAGGACCATAAGAGCCTAATGTTTCTATTCACTCAGGCTGAACTTAATATGCGTCAAAGAAGATGGATGGATTTGCTCAAGGATTATGACTGTGAAATTGAGTACCATCCCGGTAAAGCAAATTTGATAGCAGACGCCTTAAGTCGGAAGGTGAAGAGTACTGCTGAGGACGGTATGTGTTTATCAGCGATGATGACCTCTTACTGCCACCTGGGCTATGACTTTGATGTGGACACGTCGCCGGTACGAGTGTCGACCTTATTGGCCGAACCAGACGTATTTGAGGCTATCAGGAAAGCCCAGAGGTCGGATGATGTAGTTCAGAGATGGTTATCGATAGCACTTCGAGGTCAGCCAACAAAGTTTAGAGTGGCTGAAGATGATTCATTAAGACTGGGCAACCGATGGGTAGTCCCAGATACACCAGAATTACGTAAAGGAATATTGGAACGAGCTCACAGTAGTCGGTTCAGTATCCACCCCGGAGGAAGAAAGATGTATAAGGACCTGAGTGGTCAATTCTGGTGGAGACGCATGAAGCGTGATGTGATCACTTTTGTCAAGAGATGTTTGATCTGCCAACAAGTTAAGGCAGAAAGGCAGAGGCCCGGTGGCGAGCTGAAGAGCTTAGAGGTACCTAAGTGGAAGTGGGAGCATATATCTATGGACTTCGTGACCCACTTGCCAAGGTCGGCCTCTGGATTTGATGCTATCTGGGTGATCGTGGATAGGCTGACGAAGGTAGCTCATTTCATCCCTTACAACATGCCTTTCACGTACCTAAAGATGGCCCAATTATATGTACGGGATGTAGTGAGGTTGCATGGGGTTCCAGTCTCGATCGTGTCTGACAGAGACCCAAGGTTTACTTCTCATTTCTGGGAGGGTCTCCAGGCAGCTTTGGGCACTGAGGTGAGATTGAGTACAGCTTATCACCCTCAGACAGACGGCCAAACGGAGCGTACTATACAGACGCTCGAAGATATGCTGAGGGCATGTGTTTTGGAGTTTGATACTCCGTGGCAAGAGTCTATACCACTGGTTGAGTTCTCCTATAATAACAGCTATCAGGCGAGCATTCAAATGGCCCCTTTTGAAGCTCTTTATGGACGACGATGTAGGTCACCACTGTATTGGGAGGACTTGACGAGTAGAGCGGTCGGAGGACCGGATATGATTAAGGACATGGAGGAAAAGATTAAGATCATACGCTCAAAGATGAAGGCGGCTCAAGATAGGCAAGCAGCCTATGCCAATAAGTGGCGACGGCCGCTAGAATTCCAAGAAGGAGACAAGGTTTTCTTGAAAATCTCACCCTTCAGGGGTGTGGTCCGTTTTGGTATGCGGGGAAAGTTGTCTCCGAGATATGTCGGACCGTATGAGGTATTGCAGCGTGTTGGTACATTGGCTTACCGTTTGGCTCTACCGCCGTCTTTATCTGGAATTCATGATGTTTTCCATGTTTCTATGTTGAGAAAGTATGAGCCAGACCCATCTCATGTTTTACAGCCTACTGAAGTGCAGTTAGACTCAGATGTATCCTACGTTGAACGGCCGGTCAGAATTCTGGATCGTGAGGATCGCAGACTACGATGTAAAGTTATACCGATGGTCAAAGTTCAGTGGGATCGTCGGGGTGTCGAGGAGGCTACGTGGGAGACGGAACGGCATATGATGCTGCATTACCCGGAACTATTTTCTGGTATGATTTATGTTTAGTTTCTTTTGGGTAAGTGCATGCGATTTCGAGGATGAAATCTAATAAGTAGGGGAGTAATGTGATGCCCCGAAATTAATTAATGGTAACCCGGACATTAATTATGGTTATATGATGAATTATTACGATGATCAAGTTATGTGTGGAAATGATGTATTAACATGATTTAAGGATGTTGATTTTAATTATGAGCAAGGTATAGATTTAATGAAGTCGGTTGCATTTTTGTAAATGCTTTTGAAATATCATGTTAGCGTATCTTATACATCATGGTAAGTTTGGGGTACAATTTATTTAAACCCACATAACCTCCCACTACCCCACCTTTTTAACTCACTTTCCCCTTTTACACTAAAATCCCCAAAATCTTTTTCCCAAACCCTTTCCCCTCATTTTCGAGTTTGGCACAAAGGTGGGAAGGAAATCCTTGCAAAAGCTTCACTCTTGTGATTCTTGGTAAGATTTAAGCCCTATGATGTGTGTATGTCACCCCTTGAAGCTTTTGTAAAGTTTTATTTGAGTTTGTATTGATTTTGGAGGGTTTGAAATGGGTCTTTATGGGTATGTGTTGTTTATGGTTGGGGAATGATATTTGAAGTGTTTTTATGTTGGTTTTAGTGGGTTATGAGGTTATTGATGTTGTAAGGAAGTATGGATTTGTAAGGTATGAAGAGAAGCTTGAAAAATGTACATTAATGGCGAATTTTCGGGACTCAGCACTCGGCGATCGATCGCCCGTTCTTGGCGATCGATCGCGAGCCTCCAGTGCACGCCAGTAACGTTTGGCGATCGATCGCCACTTTTGGGCGATCGATCGGCGAGGCTGGCGATCGATCGCGCCAAAAGTGGCGATCGATCGCCAAGAAGGAAATTTTTGCCCCTCGTCCAGTGCGATCTCGCGATCGATCGCGCTTGGGCAGCGATCGATCGCGAGATGTAAAAATGTGGTTTTTTGATATTTTTGTGGGATTTTTGGATATTGGACTATATTTAGCTTCTAATATCAATTTGTATGGTTATGTAGAACCATCCCAGGTACCCACGACTTCAAGGAGATAAAGTCCTCCGACTCCTCCATTTTGGGAATTAAAGTACGTAAGAAACGTACGGGCACCGGACGGTAAACCATACTCCTACATTTAATGATGATGATTATGATGATGTTTATGATGATGATGTTTATGATGATGTTTATGATGATGATGCTTATGATGATGCTTACGATGATGATGTTTATGATGATGTTTATTATGATGATGTTTATTATGATGATGCTTATGATGATGCTTACGATGATGATGTTTATGATGATGTTTATGATGATGATGTTACGATGATGATGCTTATGATGATGTTTACGATGATGATGTTTATGATGATGGCGTTTATGATAAGTAAGTTTATGATAAGGTCATACGAGGTATATGATTGGGTAAGACGCCCATGTGGTAAGATGCCACCCAATGTATGTGAGTGGGTAAGACGCCCACGTGGTAAGATGCCACATAATGTTATGATATGGCAAGATGCCATATGATGGGGGTTTGATGCCCCTGTGGTAAGATGCCGCACGACGGTTATGTTATGGTAAGATGCCATACAATGGGGTAAGATGCCCTCATACATGAATAAGAATCAGGGATAACAAAAGAAGTTGAAGAACGACCAATAACATTTACTTAACTAAGATGCTATGCATTAGTGTATGTCTTTTATATCATGTTAAGTAAATATGTATGTGCTCACGGTGTGTCGTCCCTGTAGGTACACTTTTGGATCAAGGGCTTAGGGTCGGGTTGAGGAGGTGAGCTAAGAGGAGCAAGATGAATATAGGATGCAGGATTTTGATAGTCTCTACTCTAGGAGTAGTGTAAATCTATAGCTTTAACATTCATTATTGGGAATGTAATTAAATAGCTTTTGGAAATTTTATTTTGGCCTGTAATCTTCTTAGCTCAAGCTACAACCGGAACCCTTAAGAGGTTATAAATGCATGTTCTGTCCATTATATGTATACTAATTGATGTTAAGGTAGGAAGACCCTACATGTAATGTTCAAGCAAGGAAGGTACGTAAGAAACGTACAGGCATCGGACGGTAAAGCATACTTCTATACTATGATTATGCAATGATTGCACAAGTATATATGATGTTATGATGATGATTATGATAAGTAAGTTTATGATGATGTTTATGATGAGTAAAGATGATATGATGTTTATGATGATGATTATGATAAGTAAGTTTATGATGATGATGTTTATGATGAGTAAAGATGATATGATGTTTATGATGATGATTTGATGAATAAGTTTATAATGATGATGTTTATATAATGATACGATGTTATTTGTGGTAAGATGCCACGGGGTAAGATGCCCCACATGGTAAGAGGCCATGCGATATTATTATGTGGTAAGATGCCACGGGGTAAGATGCCCCACATGGTAAGAGGCCATGCGATATTATTATGTGGTAAGATGCCACGGTGTAAGATGCCCCACATGGTAAGAGGCCATGCGATGTTATTTGTGGTAAGATGCCACGGGGTAAGATGCCCCACATGGTAAGAGGCCATGCGATGTTATTTGTGGTAAGATGCCACGGGGTAAGATGCCCACATGGTAAGAGGCCATACGATATTATTATGTGGTAAGATGCCATAAGATGTTATGACACTATGATGTTATCAATTACGTTAAGATCTAATGATTATGATGATTAGCGATGGTTCATTCCGCTGTGTCGATGATGATGATTCATCTCTTTGTGATTATTGGCGATGATTTATGTGATGTCCCCGAAATGATTAATTGTTTTTAAGGCATTAATTGTGTTCATATGATTAAATATGATTAATTATGGTGGTAATTGCCTTATGTGTTAGAATTAATTGCCATGTGGAAATGCTTGGTCATGTGGGCTGGTAGAGCATTTCAGGGTGCATGTTATGCATGTTGGGTAATTGGGTGTTTTAATGGCTTACATGTGTTGGTAGTCATTTATTTTGTGAAACATGCATTTAATTGGAATTTGGTGCATTGTGGTGAAATATGTTTAAAATACCATGTTGGGGTATAATTTACATCATGACAATTGTTGGCGATCGATCGGCAATTGTAGCGATCAATCGGTGCTTTAGGAATTATGAAAAATGTTATATTTTTGTAGCATTTATTTTTTGAAGCCTCTTATAACATGGTATATTGTTCATGTGCTTGTAGCATCATCACAGGGGACGGGGCAAAGAGGCAATTAGCCATCAACGCCTGATTTATCGCTTTTATTGTCGTATACCAGGTACGTGTTGACGTATGGAGTATAGATATTATGTGATGATGTTATGAAATTGATATCATATGAATTGTGTTGTGTTGGTATCATATGATTGGTAGTATCATATGCATGTACATTCATGGATATCATGTGTTTGAGATGGATGAGGTATATACGTTGGCATTAGAGATATACGCCTGGTTTGGGTATATGCTCGGGTATGCTACGTTAGCATTAGAGATATACGCCTGGTTTGGGTATATGCTCGGGTATGCTACATATACTTAGTATGAGAGATATACGCCAGTTTTTGGGTATATGCTCTGGCTATTATCATGTGAGGACGGTATAATGATATGTGTTGCTAATATGAAGATGTGAGACGATTTCACTGACATATTGAGCGGAAATAGACATATCATCTTAGTCTCGTGATAATAGGATGTGTGATGAGACATGTCATGACATAGTTGCATTTGTTGATACATGAGACAGAGCATTCACATTGGATCTGATTATTATTGTGCTTTATCATTGATATTGTGTTTTGATATTGTAATACCCCGAAAGGTTAAAGGATTAAATGCTACAATGTGAAATGATATATGATTATGTGCTACAATAATGAATTACGATGTATTTAAGAAGTTTTGTGGTATTTTAAGTGGGGGTTATATTTACGATATGATGATATGGTTTAGGGGGTATGTTACGTGTTTTTAATTGTTGTATGGATGTAGTATATAAAATATCAAGGGAAGATATTTTTATACATCATATGAAATACCGGGATACAATTAAACACCACAAAACCACCCTACATGCAACCACCCACCCCCCACTTGCATGCAACCCACGCCCCCTCCCCTGTTTTCTGGAAAATGGTTGACCAGGCAAGCATGTTGTCATTTAGATATTTCCACCTAAGTCTCTCCCAAAAACCCCCTTCTTCCTCCCTTCTCTTCGTCTGAGATCTGGACTGCTGCTAGAAGGAAAGTGGTCGGAAATTACTTGTCTTTTCTTGACAAAAATCGGAGAGCAAAAGTGGTGAGGAATCACGCTGGTTCACCAGCTTTTTCGTTCTTTACATGTATGTTTGTCATAGCAGATTTGGCATGTTAGTGTTATGTTTGTTGAAAACTTGTTATGAACACTTTTGAGTAATGTTTAAGATGTCCCTAGCATGCTTTGTTAAGTAGCTTACATGACTTATGTGTTAGATCTTCGATTGTAAAAAGGGCTCCTCGAAAATCTGGGCAAGGAAGTGCCCTGTTTGTTTGTTGAGTAGGGCTTTTGTTATGAAGATTTGAAGCATGCTAACTTAGGTTATGGGAAAACTTTTGACGTAAATGCATACATGGAAGTTTGGTGGATATGCCAGCATATTTGTTTAAGCATGAACTATGGGCTTTATGGTATTTTCGAGGCTATGAATATGTATGTTCAATAATTCTGGGCTAGGAAATTATGCCCTGTTTTTCAGAAATGTTGATTGAGTATTGATAAAAAGGGGTAGATTTAATGCATGTAGGTTTAAGTTATAAGTGAACCTTTAATTTTAATACATGCATGAAAGTATGTGGAAGTTATTGATATTCTTGTTTAAGCACTCTATGTGTGATATGAAGTAGTATTGATGGTATGAAATGGGGTGCTCAAAAATCTGGGGAAGTCCCGATTTTTCAGAACTCTCGATCGATCGAGATTTGGTCCCGATCGATCGAGCAAGACAGTGGGTCTAATGTATGATTTAAAACTTTGATGTCGATCGATCGATGGATTTTCTCGATCGATCGGTGAAGCTCCTCGATCGATCGGTAAAATGTTCGATCGATCGAGCGAGGCAGGAAGCCAAGACACTGTTACTGCACAGTGTCTCGATCGATCGAGACCTTGGATGTTTTATTTTGTTAAGTTTTTGATGTGAGATGGTTTTGAGGCATCTAATATGGTATTATGTGGTCTTGTAGAACCATCCCAGGTACCTGCACCATCTAGGAGATAAAGTCTGTTGCCTCCTCCTCCTTTTGAAAAGGTACGTAAGAGACGTACGGGCATCAGACGGTAAAACACATCCCTACACTATGACTATGCATTTATCGCATGAAAATATATACGATGAAACGATGATGTTTATACGATGAAATAATGATGTTTATATGACGTTTATATGATGATGTGTATACGATGTTATTGTGGTAAGGTGCCACGGGGTAAGGTGCCCCACATGGTAAGAGGCCATGCGATGTTATTGTGGTAAGGTGCCACGGGGTAAGGTGCCCCACATGGTAAGTAGCCATGCGGTGTTATTGTGGTAAGGTGCCACGGGGTAAGGTGCCCCACATGGTAAGAGGCCATGCGATGTTATTGTGGTAAGGTGCCACGGGGTAAGGTGCCCCTATGCATGATTATGAATCAGAGACAACAATAAGTAGTTAATGAATATCCAGCATATTTACTTAACCAAAATTTCATGCATTTACTATAATGTTTATATGTTGTTAAGTAAAATTGTATATGCTCATGATGTGTTGTCCCTGTAGGTACGCTTTTGGACGAAAGGACTAAGGGTCGGGTTGAGGCAGTGAGCTACGAGGGACACAGGAACGTATAGGATTTCAAGTTATGATTAGTATCTACTCTAGGAGTAGTGTAAATCTAAATAACATTCTTTTGAAATGTAATGAATTATTTTTGAAGTTTCGTGGCCTGTAATCCTGTTAGCTCGTGTAACAACCGAATCCTTAAGACGTTATTATGCATGATTAGTCCTTCTTTTGTCTAGTAATCACTGTTAAGGTGGGAAGACCCCACATTAGTGGTATCAGAGCAGTGGTTAGATAACTCGGGAATGAGTGAAGGGTAGCCTTAGAAATAAGTTGGCTAAGTACTTACTATTGAACATGTTTTATGTGTATTTTGCATATGAAGTTTCTATGTTATGCTAACATGTTTAATTATCTAACGATGTCCTTTATGAACTGCTTTTGGTGTTGTTATTAACCCTTGTGTTGCAGCATGGCAGCAAATATAGAAGTGGGTGACGCCATTAGTGTAAATGCAAGTGCTGGGCGTACGAACCCATTGCCACCACCAGCTTTGGGAGAGGAACCCTCTGAACAGCAGTTGCTACCTGGGGAATTGAGCTTGGCTCAGTTTATGATGTATCGACCTCCGATGTTCGAGGGAACTGAATCAGGAGAGAAAGCTGAGGAATGGTTAGAGAGGATCGAACAGATATTTGTGGCAGCGCCTTGTGCAAAGACGGCCTGGATCAGATTAGCAGAATTTCAACTGTCCAAGAAAGCATTGATGTGGTGGAAAACCACAGTGATTGAGCAAGAGGCTCTGGACAGGAAGTAAATTGGAAGATGTTCCGAACGCGGTTTTTGAACCGCTATTTCTTAGCCGCTGCAAGACAGGCCAAAGAGGATGAGTTTACCAGTTTAAGACAAGGTACCATGCCTGTATCTGACTATGCTTTGCATTACTGTTCCTTACTACGATATGTGCCACACATTGCTGCAAGCACTCAAGCGAAGATGCGGAACTTCATGAAGGGCTTGAGGCCTGAACTGTATGACAGGGTGATCACTTATGGCCCTGCTTGTTTTGATGATGCACTCTCACGAGCTGAGCTGGGAGTTGGTGCATATCCCGATGCGGTGCCACCTCCAGCACCCCCTCAGAAATCTACTTCTGACCATTTGAAGCCCAGGGGTGATCAGTTTAAGCCTAGGGGGAACACGTCAGCATCGAGATTCAGTGGCAAGAGGCCCGAGAATCGATGGAAAGGGAAAGGAAGGAATGATACTCCATCTGGGAGAGGACAGCCTCAGGGAGATAGATCTGGAAGAGCTCAGTGCACTATATGTGGACTATCACATTTGGCAAAGGACTGTGTTGGCTGCTATGTCTGTGGCGACAGAGGCCACTTCGCTCGACAGTGTCCCAACAGGGGAAGACAGCAGAACTCTACGGGGAGACCTGCGGACAGAACGGCACAACACCGGCCACCTTTTGCACCAAGGCAGTATGGAGGTCAGCCCACGGGGCCACCTCAGGGTCAGGTGTATGCTTTGACGAGGGAGCAGGCTACAGCGGCTCCGGAGGAAGTTATAGCGGGTACGTGTCTTTTATTTACGCACCCTGCTCTTATATTGATAGACACAGGTGCGTCACACTCTTTTGTGTCGACGAGTTTTGTTGAAAAGCACCACATATGTACTTCTCCGTCCCCCATGCCTCTAATGGTCTCGACCCCCGCTGGAAGAAGTTTGACTACGGATCAGATTGTTTATGATGGCCTCATTTATTTTGAGGATAACGAATTAAGATCAGATTTGATTGTGCTGGGAATGACAGACTTCGATTGCATTGTGGGCATCGATGTTCTGAACAAGTATCAGGCGGTCGTTAACTGCAGGCAAAGGACTGTCCGATTCAGATCTGATATGGGAGTCCAGTGGACGTTCTTTGGGGATGGTTCTTGCCCAAAGATTCCGTTGGTATCGTCTGTCAAGATGGCACAGTTATTAGAACGAGGCCATACAGGATATCTTATCTATGCCATTGATATGACGGAAAAGATGAAGGAGTTGAAGGTTGAGGATGTGCCCGTAGTGGCAGAGTTTCCTGATGTCTTTCCGGAGGAGATTCCAGGATTCCCACCGATGAGAGAGGTCGAGTTTGGGATTGAGCTGCTACCAGGGACGTCTGCAATTTCTCGTGCCCCATATAGGATGGCACCAGCCGAGTTAAGGGAGTTAAAGATGCAGTTGCAGGAGCTCCTTGACAGGGGTTCCATACGCCCTAGCGTATCGCCATGGGGTGCGTCTGTCTTATTTGTTAAGAAGAAAGATGGATCGATGCGCCTATGCATTGACTATAGGCAACTGAATAAGGCCACAGTCAAGAACAAGTATCCACTTCCGAGGATTGATGACTTGTTTGATCAGTTGCAGGGAACGAGGCTCTACAGTAAGATCGATCTGAGGTCGGGGTACCATCAGATACGAGTAAGAGAAGATGATGTTCAGAAGACGGCTTTCAGGACCAGATATGGGCACTATGAATTTCTGGTCATGCCTTTTGGGGTGAAGAATGCCCCAGCTGTCTTCATGAGTTTGATGAACAGGGTGTTCCAGCCGTATTTGGATCAGTTCGTCATAGTCTTCATTGACGATATACTTATCTACTCTCGGACGGAAGAAGAGCACGTAAGACACTTGAGGACAGTGCTTCAGATCCTTAGGGATCATCAGTTATATGCAAAGCTTAGCAAGTGCGAGTTCTGGTTGGACAGCGTGGTATTCTTAGGCCATGTCATATCTAGCCATGGGATATCCGTGGATCCCAGGAAGATTGAGGCTGTGATGGAGTGGGCTGCACCCACTTCTGTACCAGAAATACGGAGTTTCCTCGGTTTGGCAGGTTATTACCGAATTTTCGTCGAAGGTTTCTCGAAGATTGCCAAACCCCTGACACGGCTGACTCAGAAAGGAGTCCCCTTCTTTTGGTCCGAAGCTTGTGAGGAAAGCTTCCAAGAACTGAAGCGTCGTTTGACTACAGCGCCTGTGCTGGTGATTCCGTCTGAGGATAAGAGGTTCGCCTTGTATACGGATGCGTCATTACAGGGCTTGGGCTGTGTGTTGATGCAAGATAAGCATGTAGTAGCCTATGCATCGAGGCAACTGAAGCCACACAAAGCCAGGTATCCAGTGCATGATTTGGAATTGGCGGCCATCATTTTTGCCTTGAAGATTTGGAGGCATTACTTGTATGGCACGTCTTTCACTATATATACGGACCATAAGAGCCTAAAATTCTTATTCACTCAAGCAGAGTTGAATATGAGGCAAAGAAGGTGGATGGATTTGCTCAAAGATTATGATTGTGAAATTGAGTACCATCCGGGTAAAGCAAACTTGATAGCAGACGCTTAAGTCGGAAGGTGAAGAGTACTGCAGATGATGTTATGTGTTTGTCGGCCTTGATGACGTCTTATTGCCAACTGGGCTATGATTTCGATGTAGACACGTCGCCTGTACGAGTGTCGACCCTATTGGCGGAGCCAGACATATTTGAGACGATCAGGAAGGCCCAGAAGTCGGATAGTGAGGTTCAGAGGTGGACATCATTGGTACTTCAGGGTCAGCCATCCAAGTTCAGAGTGGCTGAGGATGATTCTTTGAGACTGGGCAACCGATGGGTAGTCCCAGATACACCAGAACTGCGTAGAGGAATATTGGAGCGAGCTCATAGTAGTCGATTCAGTATCCACCCAGGGGGAAAGAAGATGTACAAAGATCTATGCGATCAATTCTGGTGGAGACGCATGAAGCGCGAGGTGATCACTTTTGTTAAAAGATGTCTGATCTGTCAGCAGGTAAAGGCAGAGAGGCAAAGGCCTGGTGGAGAACTGAAGAGCTTAGAGGTGCCTGAATGGAAGTGGGAGCATATATCTATGGACTTCGTGACCCACTTGCCAAGGACGACCTCAGGATTTGATGCGATCTGGGTGATCGTAGATAGGCTGACAAAGACGGCTCATTTCATCCCTTACAGTATGTCGTATACATACTTAAAGATGGCTCAAATGTATATAAGGGATGTGGTGAGATTACATGGTATTCCAGTCTCGATAGTGTCTGACAGGGAGCCGAGGTTCACTTCACATTTCTGGGAGGGTCTCCAGTCAGCTTTGGGCACAGAGGTGAGACTGAGTACGGCCTATCACCCTCAGACAGACGGCCAAACGGAGCGTACCATTCAGACGCTCGAGGACATGTTGAGGGCATGTGTTTTGGAGTTTGATACTCCGTGGCAGGATTCAGTGTCGCTGGTGGAGTTCTCCTATAATAACAGTTACCAGGCGAGCATTCAAATGGCCCCTTTTGAAGCTCTGTATGGACGACGATGTAGATCACCACTGTATTGGGAGGACTTGACTAGCAAAGCGGTCAGAGGACCGGATATGATTAGAGATATGGAGGGTAAGATAAAGTTGATACGCCTGAAGATGAAAGCGGCCCAGGATAGGCAAGCGGCCTATGCCAATAAGCGGCGACGACCGCTGGAGTTCCAGTTAGGAGACAGGGTCTTCTTAAAGATCTCGCCCTTCAGGGGTGTGGTTCGTTTTGGGATGCGGGGAAAGTTATCTCCGAGGTATGTCGGGCCATATGAAGTGTTGCAGCGAATCGGTACATTGGCGTATCGTTTGGCTCTACCACCATCCTTGTCTGGCATACACGATGTTTTCCATGTCTCTATGTTACGAAAGTATGAGCCAGATCCGTCTCATGTCTTACAGCCTACAGAAGTTCAGTTAGACTCAGATTTGTCCTACGAAGAACGACCAATCAGAATTATGGATCGAGAGGATCGCAGACTACGGAGCAAAGTTATACCGATGGTCAAAGTTCAGTGGGATCGTCGGGGTGTCGAGGAGGCTACGTGGGAGATGGAACGGCATATGGTGCAGCACTATCCGGAACTTTTCTCTGCTATGTATTTATGTTTAGTTCCGTTATGATGATGCATGTGGATTTCGAGGACGAAATCTTATAAGTAGGGGAGTAATGTAATACCCCGAAAGGTTAAAGGATTAAATGCTACAATGATGAAATGATATATGATTATGTGCTACAATAATGAATTACGATGTATTTAAGAAGTTTTGTGGTATTTTAAGTGGGGGTTATATTTATGATATGATGATATGGTTTAGGGGGTATGTTACGTGTTTTTAATTGTTGTATGGATGTAGTACAATTATAAAATATCAAGGGAAGATATTTTTTTATACATCATATGAAATACCGGGATACAATTAAACACCACAAAACCACCATACATGCAACCACCCACCCCCCACTTGCATGCAACCCACGCCCCCTCCCCTGTTTTCTGGAAAATGGTTGACCAGGCAAGCATGTTGTCATTTAGATATTTCCACCTAAGTCTCTCCCAAAAACCCCCTTCTTCCTCCCTTCTCTTCGTCTGAGATCTGGACTGCTGCTAGGAGGAAAGTGGTCGGAAATTACTTGTCTTTTCTTGACAAAAATCGGAGAGCAAAAGTGGTGAGGAATCACGCTGGTTCACCAGCTTTTTCGTTCTTTACATGTATGTTTGTCATAGCAGATTTGGCATGTTAGTGTTATGTTTGTTGAAAACTTGTTATGAACACTTTTGAGTAATGTTTAAGATGTCCCTAGCATGCTTTGTTAAGTAGCTTACATGACTTATGTGTTAGATCTTCGATTGTAAAAAGGGCTCCTCGAAAATCTGGGCAAGGAAGTGCCCTGTTTGTATGTTGAGTAGGGCTTTTGTTATGAAGATTTGAAGCATGCTAACTTAGGTTATGGGAAAACTTTTGACGTAAATGCATACATGGAAGTTTGGTGGATATGCCAGCATATTTGTTTAAGCATTAACTATGGGCTTTATGGTATTTTCGAGGCTATGAATATGTATGTTCAATAATTCTGGGCTAGGAAATTATGCCCTGTTTTTCAGAAATGTTGATTGAGTATTGATAAAAAGGGGTAGATTTAATGCATGTAGGTTTAAGTTATAAGTGAACCTTTAATTTTAATACATGCATGAAAGTATGTGGAAGTTATTGATATTCTTGTTTAAGCACTCTATGTGTGATATGAAGTAGTATTGATGGTATGAAATGGGGTGCTCAAAAATCTGGGGAAGTCCCGATTTTTCAGAACTCTCGATCGATCGAGATTTGGTCCCGATCGATCGAGCAAGACAGTGGGTCTAATGTATGATTTAAAACTTTGATGTCGATCGATCGATGGATTTTCTCGATCGATCGGTGAAGCTCCTCGATCGATCGGTAAAATGTTCGATCGATCGAGCGAGGCAGGAAGCCAAGACACTGTTACTGCACAGTGTCTCGATCGATCGAGACCTTGGGCCGATCGATCGAGACCGGCAGAAAGATGAAAATATAATGATGTTTTATTTTGTTAAGTTTTTGATGTGAGATGGTTTTGAGGCATCTAATATGGTATTATGTGGTCTTGTAGAACCATCCCAGGTACCTGCACCATCTAGGAGATAAAGTCTGTTGACTCCTCCTCCTTTTGAAAAGGTACGTAAGAGACGTACGGGCATCGGACGGTAAAACACATCCCTACACTATGACTATGCATTTATCGCATGAAAATATATACGATGAAACGATGATGTTTATACGATGAAATAATGATGTTTATATGACGTTTATATGATGATGTGTATACGATGTTATTGTGGTAAGGTGCCACGGGGTAAGGTGCCCCACATGGTAAGAGGCCATGCGATGTTATTGTGGTAAGGTGCCACGGGGTAAGGTGCCCCACATGGTAAGTAGCCATGCGGTGTTATTGTGGTAAGGTGCCACGGGGTAAGGTGCCCCACATGGTAAGAGGCCATGCGATGTTATTGTGGTAAGGTGCCACGGGGTAAGGTGCCCCTATGCATGATTATGAATCAGAGACAACAATAAGTAGTTAATGAATATCCAGCATATTTACTTAACCAAAATTTCATGCATTTACTATAATGTTTATATGTTGTTAAGTAAAATTGTATATGTTCATGATGTGTTGTCCCTGTAGGTACGCTTTTGGACGAAAGGACTAAGGGTCGGGTTGAGGCAGTGAGCTACGAGGGACACAGGAACGTATAGGATTTCAAGTTATGATTAGTATCTACTCTAGGAGTAGTGTAAATCTAAATGACATTCTTTTGAAATGTAATGAATTATTTTTGAAGTTTCGTGGCCTGTAATCCTGTTAGCTCGTGTAACAACCGAATCCTTAAGACGTTATTATGCATGATTAGTCCTTCTTTTGTCTAGTAATCACTGTTAAGGTGGGAAGACCCCACAGATATCGCACTGAGATAGTTGTTTATCTATACTCATGTTGTGTGAATGTTTCTGTAGGGACTCATAGACGTGGGAGGACGGGATGTGAGTCATTTTCCGCTGCTAACTGAACTACTGCTTAGGAGTTGTTTTATTTAAGTTGTAAGAATTCTATATGTTGTATATATGGTAGGTTGGTTGTTAGAAAGTTGTAACAACTTACTTAGTAAGAAACCTCTAATCAGTGCATGTTTTTACTTAATTCAGACTCACGTATGTATGACTAATTGATACATAATGGATTAAGTAACGAGGACCCCAGATTAGTGGTATCAGAGCAATGGTTCGAGAACGGGGTGAACATGGGTAGAGGAAGTGTATTAGGGAGTTACCTAAACACTTGAAAACATGTTGAGAATGGGAATATCATGTTATGATTTGGAATATGATGTTATTCTAACATGTTATATAATTGTGAATGTTATTGTTAACCCTTGATCTACAGCTATGACAGACAGAGGGTATCATGAGGATATTGGGGATGCCATGAGTGGCAATGCTAGTGTGAGGATGGCACCTGTGCCACCACCACCGATTGAGCAAGGACCAGTGGAACAGGTATTGTTACCTGGTGAGTTAACATTGACGCAATTTCTGAGTTATCAGCCACCCAGGTTTGAGGGTACTGAATCAGGGGAACTGGCAGAGGAGTGGTTAGAACGTGTGGAACAGATATTTGTATCAGCACCGTGTGCCAAGAATGCTTGGTTACGCTTAGCTGAATTTCAGTTGGCTAAGAAAGCCATGATGTGGTGGAAATCCACATTGATTGAGCTGAGGGCTCAAGGACAGACAATTAACTGGGATGTGTTTAGGACGAAGTTTCTTGATCATTATTTCTCTGTTGCTGCAAGGCAGAGGATAGTGGATGAGTTTACAAATTTGAGACAGGGGTCCATGACAGTATCTGACTATGCTGTGCACTATTCTTCATTGCTCCGGTATGTGCCACATATCGCTGTAAACACAAAAGCAAAGATCAGACAGTTTGTGAAAGGTTTGAGGCCTGAATTGTTTGATAGGGTAATGTCCAATAATCCTACTGTAACGGCCCGTCTGGGCGGTCCCACATTGGTTGTGGATGAAAATTTAAAGTGGTTTATAAAGGCTTACAATGGGCTATTATAGCAACTTGGGTTAACCATTTTCGTAGAGCGAGGACGGATACGAAGTAGTTTCTATAGGAGCCCATTGTGCAGTCGCGCTTGCGCGGGCCTGGGCCCGGGGTGTGACACCTACATCATATGAAGAAGCATTGACTAGAGCCGAGATGGCTGAGATTGCAGTAGGGGTATACAAAGATGTTGGATAATCCCAACCACCTACATCTGAAAGTATGAGACCTAGAGGAGGACCGTTTAAATCACCACGAGGTGGTGCATCTTCATCTAGATTTAGTGGAAAGCGGTTTACAATGCGAAAGGGTGGTGAACGAGGTTCAAAGGGGCAGTTCCAAGGTAGTACTAGTGGCAGTGGTGTGCAATGTTTTAAATGTGGTGGACCACATTTGAAACAAGATTGTCCTCAACTGAGTCCAGTAGTTTGTTTCCGTTGTGGGAGATCAGGACATGTGATCCGTGATTGTCCTCAAGTGGGTGGACAACAGAGAATAGGACCAATGTCAGAGAATACAGTGCAGCAGAGACCACAGGGTATACCACAATCTGGTGGAGGACAAAGGACAGGACCACCTCAGGCTCAGGTATATGCACTGAACAGAGAGCAAGCAGAGGCAGCTCCTGATGATGTGATAGCTGGTAAGTGTACTTTATTTACTTATCCAGCCTTACTTTTGATTGATACTGGTGCATCACATTCCTTTGTTGCACAAATATTGACGTGTATCATATATGCTCGTCTCCACTGTTGATGCCTCTTTTTGTCTCGACACCCTTGGGAACTACTGTGATGGCTTGTCAGAATGTGTCTGATTGTGATATTCAGTTTGAGATTGAGTATGGACTACAGGCTGATTTGATTGTATTAGATATGACTAATTTTGATTGCATTCTTGGAATCAATGTGTTGAGTAAATATAAATCTGTTGTGGATTGTTGTCAGAAGATAGTGAGATTTCAGTCTGATACTGGAAATCAATGGTTCTTCTATGGCCAGGGATCGAGGGCAAGGATTCCTTTGATATCAGCAATCCTAATGTCGCGTTTGTTAGAACGTGGACATGCGGGTTATTTGATTTATGCCCTTGATGTAACTGAACAGAAAATAGAAAGGAAAGTGGAGGAGATACCAGTGGTTGCAGAATATGCGGATGTGTTCCGGATGAGATACCTGGATTTCCACCTAGTCGAGAAGTGGAATATGCTATTGATTTGATACCTGGTACTTCTGCAATTTCACGAGCTCCCTATCGGATGGCACCAAATGAATTGAAAGAATTGAAAAATTGCAAGACTTATTGGACAAGGGGTACATACGTCCTAGTGTATCGCCTTGGGGTGCTCCGGTATTATTTGTTAAGAAGAAGGATGGGACAATGCAATTGTGTATTGACTATCGACAATTGAACAAGGTAACCGTAAAGAATAAATATCCTCTTCCTCGTATTGATGATTTATTTGATCAGTTGCAGGGATCAAAAATCTATTCTAAGATTGATTTGAGGTCTTGGTATCACCAAATACGTGTGAGAGAGGGTGATGTACAGAAGACAACATTCAGAACTCGCTATGGACATTATGAGTTTCTGATAATGCCATTTGGAGTGACAAATGCTCCAGCTGTCTTTATGAGTTTAATGAATCGGGTTTTCCAAGAATACCTTGATCGATTTGTCATTGTCTTTATCGATGATATACTGATCTATTCACAGAATGATGCAGAACATGCCCAACATTTGCATATGGTATTGCAATTGTTGAGGACACATCAGTTGTATGCCAAACTCAGTAAGTGTGAGTTTTGGTTGACTAGTGTCGGCTTTTTGGGGCATGTAATTTCAGAAGAAGGTATATCAGTTGATCCGAAGAAAGTAGAAGCAGTGTTAAATTGGTAAGCACCTACTTCTGTGCCAGAGATTCGTAGTTTCTTGGGTTTGGCTGGATATTATAGACGGTTTGTTGAAGGATTTTCAGCGATTGCCAAACCATTGACACATTTGACACAGAAAGGAGTAGCATTTCAATGGTCAGAGGCTTGTGAGCATAGTTTTCAGGAATTGAAACATCAATTGACTACAGCTCCAGTCTTGATCATTCCATCGGAACATGACAGGTTTGCCTTATATACTGATGCTTCATTACTAGGTTTGGGTTGTGTATTGATGCAGGATAAACATGTAGTGGCTTATGCAACAATTGAAACCACATGAAATGCGATATCCAGTACATGATCTGGAATTGGCTGCCATTGTCTTTGCCTTCAAGATATAGTGACATTATTTATATGGTACGTCGTTTACCATATACACAGATCATAAGAGTTTAAAATTTCTATTCACTCAAGCAGAACTGAATATGAGGCAAAGAAGATGGATGGATCTGTTGAAAGATTATGATTGTGAGATTGAATATCATCCAGGAAAAGCTAATCTTACAGCAGATGCCTTGAGTCGAAAAGTATATCATACAGCTGATGAGATGATTCATTTATCTGCCTTGATGACTTCTTGTTGTACTTTGGGTTATGACTATGATATGGAAATAGTACCAGTACGGATATCAGCATTGTTGGTTGAACCCGATATCTTTGAGAAAATCAGAATGGCACAAGGTACTGATGATGAGGTACAACACTGGAAGGAAATGATATGTCAAGGACAAACATCTCAATTTGTACTTGCAATTGATGGAATTCTTGTTGGGATATGCCCTAAGACAAGTCATTAGATGATTGTTTAAGACATACTATGTTTATGGTTGTATGAATGGCAATTCATTATTATATATTATTCTTTTAACTGTGCTTTGTGAATTAATATATATGTTGATGTCCTTAGAATAATATTGTATTATTCTTAAAGATGTCCCTAGTCAAGTATTATCATGAATAGGGATCATGATAATACATAGAGACTAGTATATGTTGATCGATGAATTGTTCATTGATATGAGATATCAAATCAACATATGGGTACATGTTACAGAACGATGTACTGGACAGACCCACCATGAGAATGCAACATGGATAGTTATATGATCGTCATATGCAATTCTCATAGTGATAATAATGTATGTAATCCTTACGACTTGTGATCATCAGAGATCCCAACATAAGGAGTTATGTGTCTTGATATCGTCAAACGTTACCCGTAACAGGGTAATCTATAAAGGCGACTATTGGATGCACTACGAATTATGTAGAGGGATGTTGACTGATCGAGATAGGATTTGTCCCTCCTATATAACAGGAGATGTGTTTGGCCCTTGATCAAGTGAGAACTAAAATGCATGGCCATGCTCGAATGAGTCGATATTAGATATCGAGCTTATTCGTTTATTCTAGTTCTACTTGGGGATCAAGAAATAAAGATTGAATATACGAGTATGACTATTCCATGACTCGTGTTCAATCTAAACACAAAGGACAAAGGGATTAAGTTACATGATTAATATTATCACAAGTTCTAAAGGTTATGTCGAGTCATTGACATTCTCGTAATTTGGGTAGCATCGATGTGTTGCTAGATACCGCTCAATGCTTGCGACATAAAATGAGATTTTATGTCACTGCCAACATTACGAGATCCTATCGGGTCGCACAAAAGATTAAATCGATAAGGGAAATTAAATTCATTGGATGAATTAATTAATTAAGAAGAGTCTTAATTAAGTGATTAAAAGGTTTTAATTAAATCATGGGTTTGGGCCCATAAGACTTTGAGAAAGTCTTGAACTTTAATTAAAAACCTTATAATATAAATAAGAGGTTTTGATTAATTGTTAATCATACTTTGATATCATTAGTTTGAGATCAAACCCTAGCCTACACAAGCAAGTGCTCTCGGCCGCATCATAAGTACTCTCGGCCTCCTTCAAGTCGAGTGGTTCTTAGTGGTCTTCGAGCCATCATTCGATTGTGAATCGAGTTTGCTTCGTGTATTGGTTCAAGAATAAGTCTAGCAACTTGTTCTTGAACATCCCTTTCGATTTGATCGTGTGGATACCGTAGAGACGAAGGTGAAAGCTTTCGTTTGTGACTCGGAGTTCGTTGGACGTGCTGCTCCGTGGAATCTGCTTCAAACACGCTACAAGGGTGAGACTCTTATGTATTCTCTAATCCGATATGAATCCCTATGTATAGATCCGGTGTTAGTAATCCCAAAATTTTATTCCGCTGCGCTGTATGCTCATCGGGTTACTTACAGTGGTATCAGAGCCGTGTACAAGGCTCATATCGGATTTATGTGATTAAATTATGTTAATCATATTAGAATTAATATTGCATGCTATTAAAACTGTTTAATTCATATATGATATGAAATAAATTGAGTTTATGAAAATCATCGTATAATTGTATTTGATATAATTGGCGAATAATTGTATACGATACACAAAAGCGTAAAATCGAGGTGTTGGCTCAAGGTGGTTCGACCACCTCATGACTTGACCCTCGGGCCGCCGCAAGTGAGCTAGGGTTCGGACCCTTGGCTCATGCATGGGGCCGCGCCACTTCCAAGAGGCTAGGGTTTTGAACCCTAATCGCAAAAGCTACTCGGCCGCCGCTTGGGCTAGGGTTTTTTCGGACCCTGGCTCGTGCATGGGTCAAGCCGTCACCGTCATGGACCGTCCATGGTTGGACCGTGGCTTGTGGCTCATGGATTTTGGTGTTTCGAGCAAGTTGGCTCGATGAAAAACCAACATGGTGCGAGGCGGCTAGGGTTTGGAACCCTAGCGCCGCCGCCGCTCGAGCTTGGCTCGGCTATGGGCTAGGGTTATGAACCCTAGGCCCATCAATGGTCCGGCCGAGTGGTTGTGGTTCGAACCATGGTGGTTCGAGCCTTAGTCGCTTTAGTTCGTGACATGTGATGTCCCGAGCGTACGATAATTTTTCAAAAATTATTTTACAGTTTTAAATTAGAATTAAATTTAAAATGTTTAGAATTTAATTAATTAAATGTTAATGCATGCTTTATGTGTTGTTTGAGCATGGTGCGTGGTTATTGCCCTTTGACCTATTAGATAGGATTTGTGGATGTTTGTAATTTATAATACGACCTGCGTGTCGTGCCTTTCTCTATTTCATTCTAAATGTAATCCCTCCCCTATGTTCCCCTCGAATGTGAATCGAGGAATTCTATATCTTGTAAATAGTGTAGTTTATTTTATTGATGGTGATCAATGAAGATGGAGCATCGTGCCGGGATGAGGAGGCCATTCACAAATTGGAGCCAAGGAAGGTGCTTGTGAAGTTACCTTAGGTTGACTCATAGGATTTTCTCATTGGCTTGAGAAAATCATTAGTAGGGGCTATAACCATGTCACGTTTAATTATGTATGTTGATGCATGATTTATCTTATGTTTTAGTTTGATAATAGTATTACACATATATGTAGATATGTATACAACTATATGTAGTGGACATATTTTAAATTATCAAATTAATCATGAGATCAATAAATCCCTCTAAAATATTAAGTTTTAGATGCCTTCCAAAATAAAAGTACTCGTCAATAACTTCGATTGTACATGTGTGGGTTTGCCAAAGCAAAGCACCGTGGCAATCTTAGTAAGGCGCGAAAGGATAAAAGTGATATCCGTTATACTTTAATTGGGTACGACTTAACTAGGTTATCTCAATAAGATTGGGAACCTAGAGGCATGGGTTGGATTATAATTCATTTGATGAATTGAACAAAGTGTTGTTCGTCCAACTATCCAAGAATTATATGTGATATAATTGACAAAGTGTTGTCTACCTAAATAACCGAGTCTTGGGCGATTAGCCAAAGCTAACTCAAGATTAAGTGAAATATGGATCTTGGCCCACTAAAGGTTTCGAGGGTTGATATTTTTCAAACAAAATAGTGGGAGTATCATTTAATATAAGACCATGTTAAATGATTTAAATCATAAACTTATTTTGCATATTTATATTGTAGATATCCATGGCAACTAACAACGTTACTAGCACTTTATCACTGCGATCGGTCCTTGAGAAGGACAAATTAAATGGGACGAATTTCCTAGACTGGCATAGGAACTTGAGGATAGTCCTCAAACAAGAAAAGAAACAATATGTCCTAGAGGAACCCTTGCCCGCTGAGGAACCTCCCCTAACAGCTACAAGAGCTGAAAAAGATGCTTACAAGAAGCATCAGAGTGACGCACTTGATGTTGGGTGCCTCATGCTTGCCACCATGAACTCTGAGCTTCAGAAGCAACATGAGGAAATGGAGGCGTTCGATATGATTGAACACTTAAAGCAGTTGTACCAACAGCAAGCAAGACAAGAGAGGTATGACGTCTCTAAGGCGTTATTTCAGTGCAGGATGGTAGAAGGAAGCTTGGTTGGAACTCATGTACTCAAGATGATTGGGTACATTGAGAATCTGGACAAGCTGGGTTTTCCATTGGACCAAGAGTTGGCCACCGATGTGATCTTGCAATCGTTGCCTGAGAGCTTCAGTCAATTTGTAGTAAATTACAATATGACTGACATGGAAAAGACTCTACCACAGTTGCTTGGTATGTTGAGAACATATGAAGCAAATACTAAGAAGACTAAGGCCACAAATGTCCTTATTGTGAATAAGGGCAAAGGAAGGGCCAAAGCTAAAGGCAACAAGAAAGCAAAGAAGGTCTTTGCTAAATCTAAGCCAAAGTCTCATGCACTGAAACCAAAGGGAGGGATAGCAAAGGAAGGGAACTGTTTCCATTGCGGTGAGACCGGCCATTGGAAAAGGAACTGCAAAGTATATCTGGAGGATCTAAAGAAAGGAAGTGCGACTTCCGCTTCAGGTATTTTTGTTATAGAAGTCAATTTATCTACTTCTTCATCATGTGTATTAGATACTGGATGTGGATCTCACATTTGTGTAAATGTGAAGGATCTCAAAAGGAGTAGGACATTGGCGAAAGGTGAAGTTGATCTCCGAGTTGGAAATGGAGCAAGAGTTGCTGCATTAGCTATAGGAGATTATCATTTAGCTTTACCTACTGGTTTATCACTGATTTTAAAAGACTGTTATTTTGTGCCTTCAATTACTAAAAACATTATTTCTATTTCTTGTTTAGACAAGTATGGTTTTTCATTTATAATAAACGACAATTGTTGTTCTATTTATTTATATGATATGTTTTATGCTAGTGCACAAATGGTGAATGGTCTTTATGTATTAAATCTTGATATGCCTATCTATAACATAAATACTAAAAGGATTAAAAATAATGATTGTAATCCGACTTATCTCTGGCACTGTCGCTTGGGCCACATAAACGAGAACCGCATATCTAAACTTCATAAGGATGGATTATTAGATTCATTTGATTTTGAATCATATGAAACATGCAAATCTTGTTTAATGGGCAAGATGACTAAAGCCCCTTTCAAGGGACATGTTGAAAGGGCAAATGTTTTATTGGGACTAATACATAGTGATGTATGTGGACCAATAAGTACGCAAGCTAGAGGTGGTTTTCAATACTTCGTTACATTTACTGATGACCTCAGTAGATATGGGTATGTGTACCTAATGAAACATAAACATGAAACCTTTGAAAAGTTCAAAGATTTCAAGAATGAAGTACAAAACCAACTTGGCAAGAGTATCAAAATCCTTCGATCAGATCGAGGAGGTGAATACTTAAGCCAAGAGTTTCATGACTATCTAAAGGAGTGTGGGATAGTCCCACAACTCACTCCTCCGTATACTCCACAATGGAATGGTGTATCCGAGAGGAGAAATCGAACCTTGTTAGACATGGTTAGATCAATGATGAGTCATGCAGATCTTCCGATATCGTTTTGGGGACACGCTCTAGAAACATCGATTTTCTTACTGAACCGTGTTCCATCTAAATCAGTGGAAAAGACACCATATGAGATATGGACTGGGAAGCGTCCTAGTATGTCTTTTATGAAGATTTGGGGTTGTGAGGCTTTCGTTAGACGTCACGCCACTAACAAACTTGGACCCAAATCTGATAAGTGTTTATTTGTGGGGTATCCTAAGGAAACGAAAGGATACTATTTCTATTATCCCACCGAGAACAAAGTAGTTGTTGCTCGGACTGGTGTATTTCTTGAACGAGAATTTATTTCTAGAAAAACCAGTGGGAGAAAAATAGAACTTAGTGAAGTTCAACCACAAGAAAACACTGAACCTGAGATTGAGATGGAAACAGAGCAGGCACCACAAGCTGTTGTGGAAGAAGTACCTGCTCAAGAGACACAAGCCCAGCGTAGGTCTGTAAGAGAACACCGGGAGCCACAGAGATATGGATTTCTTGTGACTCAACAAGGTGACTTACTACTTATTGATGAGGATGAGCCGTCATCTTATCAACAAGCTATAATGGACAAGGATTCTGAGAAATGGCAAGAGGCCATGAAATCTGAGATGGAATCCATGTATGCAAACCAAGTATGGACTTTGGTTGATCCACCTGAAGGGGTACGACCCATAGGGTGCAAATGGATTTTCAAGAAAAAGACCGATATGGATGGTAACGTACAAACCTATAAAGGTCGGCTGGTTGCAAAAGGATTCAAACAAATTCATGGTATTGACTATGATGAAACTTTTTCACCAGTGGCCATGGTTAAATCCATAAGGATCTTACTTGCAATAGCTGCATTTCATGATTATGAAATCTGGCAGATGGATGTCAAAACAGCTTTCCTTAATGGAAATCTGCTCGAGGATGTGTACATGACACAGCCCGAGGGTTTTGTCGATCCAAAGGATGCTGGAAAGATATGCAAGCTACAACGATCCATTTATGGATTGAAGCAAGCTTCTCGGAGTTGGAATCTTCGTTTTGATGATGCAATCAAAGAGTTTGGTTTTATCAAAAATGAAGATGAAACTTGTGTCTACAAGAAGGTCAGTGGGAGAGTAATCATTTTCCTAGTGTTGTATGTAGATGACATACTTCTTATTGGAAATGATATCCCTGCCTTGCAATCTGTAAAGATTTGGCTAGGGAACTGCTTTTCGATGAAAGATTTAGGAGAAGCCACCTATGTATTAGGAATCAAGATCTATAGAGATAGATCGAGAAGGCTTCTTGGTCTAAGTCAAAGTACATACATAGACAAGGTGCTTAAAAGGTTTAGCATGCAAGAATCCAAGAAAGGATTCGTGCCTATGACACATGGTATTTATCTCTCGAAGGACAGTGTCCTTCAACAGCAGATGAGAGACAACGCATGAGTAAGATTCCATACGCGTCAGCTATTGGATCTATCATGTATGCCATGATATGTACCCGTCCCGATGTATCGTATGCTTTGAGCATGACGAGCAGATATCAAGTTGATCCAGGTGAAGGTCACTGGATTGCTGTCAAGAACATCCTAAAGTACTTGAGAAGGACTAAGGATACATTCTTGATTTATGGAGGTGAGGAAGAGCTCAATGTAATGGGTTACACTGATGCAAGCTTCCAAACCGACAAAGATGATTTTCGATCGCAATCTGGATATGTGTATTGCCTAAATGGAGGTGCTGTGAGCTGGAAGAGTTCAAAGCAAGAAACAGTAGCCGATTCTACAACGGAAGCTGAGTATATTGCTGCCTCGGATGCAGCAAAGGAAGCTGTTTGGATGAGGAAGTTCATTTCTGAACTTGGAGTGGTGCCTAGCATTAAAGATCCGATAGAACTCTATTGTGACAACAATGGAGCGATCGCATTGGCTAAGGAACCAAGATCTCACCAAAGATCCAAGCACATACTTAGGCGTTTCCATTTCATTCGAGAAATCGTTGAAAGAGGAGATGTTAAAATATGCAAAGTACCAACAGAAGATAATGTATCTGACCCATTGACGAAGCCGCTGTCACAGCAGAAGCATGATCGTCATACTAGATCTCTAGGCATTAGGTATATGTCTGAGTGGTCTTAGTGCAAGTGAGAGATTTGTTGGGATATGCCCTAAGACAAGTCATTAGATGATTGTTTAAGACATACTATGTTTATGGTTTTATGAATGGCAATTCATTATTATATATTATTCTTTTAACTGTGCTTTGTGAATTAATATATATGTTAATGTCCTTAGAATAATATTGTATTATTCTTAAAGATGTCCCTAGTCAAGTATTATCATGAATAGGGATAATGATAATACGTAGAGACTAGTATATGTTGATCGATGAATTGTTCATTGATATGAGATATCAAATCAACATATGGGTACATGTTAGAGAACGATGTACTGGACAGACCCACCATGAGAATGCAACATGGATAGTTATATGATCGTCATATGCAATTCTCATAGTGATAATAATGCATGTAATCCTTACGACTTGTGATCATCAGAGATCCCAACATAAGGAGTTCTGTGTCTTGATATCGTCAAACGTTACCCGTAACAGGGTAATCTATAAAGGCGACTATTGGATGCACTACGAATTATGTAGAGGGATGTTGACTGATCGAGATAGGATTTGTCCCTCCTATATAACAGGAGATGTGTTTGGCCCTTGATCAAGTGAGAACTAAAATGCATGGCCATGCTCGAATGAGTCGATATGAGATATCGAGCTTATTCGTTTATTCTAGTTCTACTTGGGGATCAAGAAATAAAGATTGAATATACGAGTATGACTATTCCATGACTCGTGTTCAATCTAAACACAAAGGACAAAGGGATTAAGTTACATGATTAATATTATCACAAGTTCTAAATGTTATGTCGAGTCATTGACATTCTCGTAATTTGGGTAGCATCGATGTGTTGCTAGATACCGCTCAATGCTTGCGACATAAAATGAGATTTTATGTCGCTGCCAACATTACGAGATCCTATCGGGTCGCACAAAAGATTAAATCGATAAGGGAAATTAAATTCATTGGATGAATTAATTAATTAAGAAGAGTCTTAATTAAGTGATTAAAAGGTTTTAATTAAATCATGGGTTTGGGCCCATAAGACTTTGAGAAAGTCTTGAACTTTAATTAAAAGCCTTATAATATAAATAAGAGGTTTTGATTAATTGTTAATCATACTTTGATATCATTAGTTTGAGATCAAACCCTAGCCAACACAAGCAAGTGCTCTCGACCGCATCATAAGTACTCTCGGCCTCCTTCAAGTCGAGTGGTTCTTAGTGGTCTTCGAGCCATCATTCGATTGTGAATCGAGTTTGCTTCGTGTATTGGTTCAAGAATAAGTCTAGCAACTTGTTCTTGAACATCCCTTTCGATTTGATCGTGTGGATACCGTAGAGACGAAGGTGAAAGCTTTCGTTTGTGACTCGGAGTTCGTTGGACGTGCTGCTCCGTGGAATCTGCTTCAAACACGCTACAAGGGTGAGACTCTTATGTATTCTCTAATCCGATATGAATCCCTATGTATAGATCCGGTGTTAGTAATCCCAAAATTTTATTCCGCTGCGCTGTATGCTCATCGGGTTACTTACAATTCTTAAATACAGAAATTGTTAGGTAGTACCTGCTTCATTGGGACTACGTCAAGAACTACTACAACGTGCTCATTGTAGTAGATACAGTATACATCCTGGAGGAAAGAAAATGTATCATGATTTACGTACCCAATTTTGGTGGAAATGTATGAAACAGGATGTGTTGAACTTTGTGAAACAGTGTTTAGTCTGTCAACAAGTAAAAGCAGAAAGACAGAAACCAGGAGGTGAACAGTTTGGACATTCCTCAGTGGAAATGGGAACATATCACGATGGATTTTGTGACTCATTTGCCACGGACGTCTTCTGGTTGTGATGCCATTTGGGTGATCGTTGACCGACTCACCAAAGTATCTCATTTCGTGCCATATTGTATGACATTTACATATCTGCGAATGGCACAGTTGTACATTCAACATGTAGTGAGACTACATGGTATACCAGTTTCCATTGTGTCGGATAGAGATCCGCAATTTACTTCTCATTTTTGGGAAGGGTTACAGATAGCATTGGGAACTGAAGTGCGGTTGAGTACAGCATATCATCCTCAAACAGATGGACAAACAGCGGGTACGATACAGACACTTGAGGATATGTTGCGTGCCTGTGTATTAGAGTTTGATACCTCTTGGCAAGAGTCGTTGCCATTAGTGGAATTTTCATATAATAACAGTTATCAATCTAGTATACAGATGGCACCATTTGAGGCTCTATATGGGCGACGATGTAGATCGCCATTGTATTGGGATGCTGTGGATCAGTCTTCCTTACATGGACCGGATATGATTCATGAAATGGAAGCGAAAGTGAAGTTAATTCGATTGAAACTTAAAGCTGCTCAGGACAGACAGGCTGCTTATGCCAATAAGCGTCGTAGACCACTTGAGTTTCAAGTTGGTGATCGTGTATTCTTGAAAATCTCACCTTTTACAGGTGTAGTACGGTTTGGTAAGCGTGGAAAATTGTCTCCATGGTATGTTGGTCCATATGAGGTGTTGCAACGTATTGGTACGTTGGCATATCGCTTGGCACTACCGCCGACATTGAGTAGTATTCATGATGTCTTTCATGTTTCACCGTTGAGGAAATATGAACCAGATCCGAGTCATGTGTTACAGTTACCTGATGTACAGTTGGATACAGATGTATCGTATGAGGAGCGACCAGTTATGATCTTGGATCGAGCTGAACACATGTTGCGTAATAAAGTGGTTCCTATGGTTAAGGTACAATGGGACAGAAGGGGTGTCGAAGAGGCAACATTGGAGACGGAGCAGCATATGATACAGCAGTATCCTGAGTTGTTTACTGGTAAGATTTTACAGTTTTATGATACTGTTGGTACATACGTACTGTACTGTTGCATATACGATAATGTTTCCTATCTTCTTGTAGTAGGATTATTGAGTTGCGTATCTATATATGCATGTTTGTATATGCAATTTCGAGGACGAAATTCATTGAGTATGGGAGAATTGTAATGCCTCGATTTACTTTATATACGTGTCATATGATTATGGCGTAATGTAGAATAATTACGGTACGATGTGGACTCGGCTTCGGGTTGAACCGAGGGTTAATATTCACATATATGACATGACTATATGATATATGTCAAGAAATGAAACATGATGCACAAGATGTAGTGCAAAGAAATAACTTGAATTGTAGTGGCATATCAAGCAATATGGACTAGTATGCATTTGACTTGAATTTCATATGCCTTTGCCTTTCATTTAAAGTTACATTAGCATGTAAATTTGAGTTTGGATTTACATGTTTATGTTAGTTGGCATGTTATTATAGCAAGTGGCTATATGAAGGGGATTAGTGAGCTTAAACTCACAATACATCATAACACACATAGTAATCTCTGTAAGCAATCCAAGAGCATACAACGCAGCGGAATAAAAATTTGGATTACTAGAACAATGGATCTATACATAGGATATCATATCGGATAAAGGAACATAAGAGTCTCACCCTTGTAGCGTGTTTGAAGCAGATTCCACGGAGCAGCACGTCCAACGAACTCCGAGTCACAAACGAAAGTTTTCACCTTCGTCTCTACGGTATCCACACGATCAAATCGAAAAGGGATATTCAATAATAAGTTGCTATTCTTATTCTCGAATCAAAACCAAAACTACGGATCAAAACCAATTAAAACAACCGATCTCCTTCCCTTACTAGCGGCGGCGACGGCCAAGAGATGGAGAGGAGGCGGCGCCGATTAGGTCACCTTCTCAAGGTGGCCGAGAGCTTAAGGGGTTTTGGTGGCTAGGTTTTAATAACAAAGTATGATATGAAAAAGTATGATTAACAATTAATCAAAACCATGTATTTATATTATAAGGCTTTTAATTAAGGTTCAAGACTTTCTTAAAGTCTTATGGGCCCAAACCCATGATTTAATTAAAACCTTTTAATCACTTAATTAAGACTCTTCTTAATTAATTAATTCATCCAATGAATTTAATTTCCCTTATCGAGTTAATCTTTTGTGCGACCCAATAGGATCTTGTAATGTTGGCAGTGACATAAAATCTCATTTTACGTTACAAGCTAAGAGCGGTGTCTAGCAACACATCGAGGCTACCCAAATTACAAGAATGTCAATGACTCGACATAACCTTTAGAACTTGTGATAATATTAACCATGTAACTTAATCCCTTTGTCCTTTGTGTTTAGATTGAACACGAGTCATGGAATAGTCATACTCGTATATCCAATCTTTATTTCTTGATCCCCAAGTAGAACTAGAATAAACGAATAAGCTCGATATCTCATATCGACTCATTCGAGCATGGCCATGCATTTTAGTTCTCACTTGATCAAGGGCCAAACACATCTCCTGTTATATAGGAGGGACAAATCCTATCTCGATCAGTCAACATCCCTCTACATAATTCATAGTGTATCCAATAGTCGCCTTTATAGTATACCCTGTTACGGGTAACGTTTGACGATATCAAGATACATAACTCCTTATGTTGGGATCTCTGATGATCACAAGTCGTAAGGATTACATACATTATTATCACTATGAGAATTGCATATGACGATCATATAACTATCCATGTTGCAATCTCATGATGGGTCTGTCCAGTACATCGTTCTCCAACATGTACCCATGCATTAATTTGATATCTCATATCAATGAACAATTCATCAATCAATAAATACTAGTCTCTACGTATTATCATTATCCCAATTCATGATAATACTTGACTAGGGACATCTTTAAGAATAATACAATATTATTCTAAGGACATTAACATATATATTAATTCACAATGCACAGTTAAAAGAATAATATATAATAATGAATTGCCATTCATAAAACCATAAACATTGTATGTCTTAAACAATCATCTAATGACTTGTCTTAGGGCATATCCCAACAAATCTCCCACTTGCACTAAGACCACTCAGACATATACCTAATGCCTAGAGATCTAGTATGACGATCATGCTTCTGCTGTGACAGCGGCTTCGTCAATGGGTCAGATACATTATCATCTGTTGGTACTTTGCATATTTTAACATCTCCCATTTCAACGATTTCTCGAATTAAATGGAAACGCCTAAGTATGTGCTTGGATCTTTGGTGAGATCTTGGTTCCTTAGCCAATGCGATCGCTCCATTGTTGTCACAATAGAGTTCTATCGGATCTTTAATGCTAGGCACCACTCCAAGTTCAGAAATGAACTTCCTCATCCAAACAGCTTCCTTTGCTGCATCCGAGGCAGCAATATACTCAGCTTCCGTTGTAGAATCGGCTACTGTTTCTTGCTTTGAACTCTTCCAGCTCACAGCACCTCCATTCAGGCAATACACATATCCAGATTGCGATCGAAAATCATCTTTGTCGGTTTGGAAGCTTGCATCAGTGTAACCCATTACATTGAGCTCTTCCTCACCTCCATAAATCAAGAATGTATTCTTAGTCCTTCTCAAGTACTTTAGGATATTCCTGACAGCAATCCAGTGACCTTCACCTGGATCAACTTGATATCTGCTCGTCATGCTCAAAGCATACGATACATCGGGACGAGTACATATCATGGCATACATGATAGATCCAATAGCTGACGCGTATGGAATCTTACTCATGCGTTGTCTCATCTGGTGTTGAAGGACACTGTTCCTTCGAGAGATAAATGCCATGCGTCATAGGCACGAATCCTTTCTTGGATTCTTGCATGCTAAACCTTTTAAGCACCTTGTCTATGTATGTACTTTGACTTAGACCAAGAAGCCTTCTCGATCTATCTCTATAGATCTTGATTCCCAATACATAGGTGGCTTCTCCCAAGTCTTTCATCGAAAAGCAATTCCCTAGCCAAATCTTTACAGATTGCAAGGCAGGGATATCATTTCCAATAAGAAGTATGTCATCTACATACAACACTAGGAAAATGATTACGCTCCCACTGACCTTCTTGTAGACACAAGGTTCATCTTCATTTTTGATAAAACCAAACTCTTTGATTGCATCATCAAAACGAAGATTCCAACTCCGAGAAGCTTGCTTCAATCCATAAATGGATCGTTGTAGCTTGCATATCTTTCCAGCATCCTTTGGATCGACAAAACCCTCGGGCTGTGTCATGTACACATCCTCGAGCAGATTTCCATTAAGGAAAGCTGTTTTGACATCCATCTGCCAGATTTCATAATCATGAAATGCAGCTATTGCAAGTAAGATCCTTATGGATTTAACCATGGCCACTGGTGAAAAGGTTTCATCATAGTCAATACCATGAATTTGTTTGAATCCTTTTGCAACCAGCCGACCTTTATAGGTTTGTACGTTACCATCCATATCGGTCTTTTTCTTGAAAATCCATTTGCACCCTATGGGTCGTACCCCTTCAGGTGGATCAACCAAAGTCCATACTTGGTTTGCATACATGGATTCCATCTCAGATTTCATGGCCTCTTGTCATTTCTCAGAATCATTACCCATTATAGATTGTTGATAAGATGACGGCTCATCCTCATCAATAAGTAGTAAGTCACCTTGTTGAGTCACAAGAAATCCATATCTTTGTGGCTCCCGGTGTTTTCTTACAGACCTACGCTGGGCTTGTGTCTCTTGAGCAGGTGCTTCTTCCACAACAGCTTGCGGTGCCTGCTCTGTTTCCATCTCAATCTCAGGTTCAGTGTTTTCTTGTGGTTGAACTTCACTAAGTTCTATTTTTCTCCCACTGGTTTTTCTAGAAATAAATTCTCTTTCAAGAAATACACCAGTCCGAACAACAACTACTTTGTTCTCGGTGGGATAGTAGAAATAGTATCCTTTCGTTTCCTTAGGATACCCCACAAATAAACACTTATCAGATTTGGGTCCAAGTTTGTTAGTGGCGTGACGTCTAACGAAAGCCTCACAACCCCAAATCTTCATAAAAGACATACTAGGACGCTTCCCAGTCCATATCTCATATGGTGTCTTTTCCACTGATTTAGATGGAACACGGTTCAGTAAGAAAATCGCTGTTTCTAGAGCGTGTCCCCAAAACGATATCGGAAGATCTGCATGACTCATCATTGATCTAACCATGTCTAACAAGGTTCGATTTCTCCTCTCGGATACACCATTCCATTGTGGAGTATACGGAGGAGTGAGTTGTGGGACTATCCCACATTCCTTTAGATAGTCATGAAACTCTTGGCTTAAGTATTCACCTCCTCGATCTGATCGAAGGATTTTGATACTTTTGCCAAGTTGGTTTTGTACTTCATTCTTGAAATCTTTGAACTTTTCAAAGGTTTCATGTTTATGTTTAATTAGGTACACATACCCATATCTACTGAGGTCATCAGTAAATGTAACGAAGTATTGAAAACCACCTCTAGCTTGTGTACTTATTGGTCCACATACATCACTATGTATTAGTCCCAATAAAACATTTGCCCTTTCAACATGTCCCTTGAAAGGGGCTTTAGTCATCTTGCCCATTAAACAAGATTCGCATGTTTCATATGATTCAAAATCAAATGAATCTAATACTCCATCCTTATGAAGTTTAGATATGCGGTTCTCGTTTATGTGGCCCAAGCGACAGTGCCAGAGATAAGTCGGATTACAATCATTATTTTTAATCCGTTTAGTATTTATGTTATAGATAGGCATATCAAGATTTAATACATAAAGACCATTCACCATTTATGCACTAGCATAAAACATATCATTTAAATAAATAGAACAACAATTGTCCTTTATTATAAATGAAAAACCATACTTGTCCAAACAAGAAATAGATATTATGTTTTTAGTAATAGAAGGCACAAAATAACAATCTTTCAAAATCAGTGATAAACCGGAAGGTAAAGCTAAATGATAATCTCCTATAGCTAATGCAGCAACTCTTGCTCCATTTCCAACTCGGAGATCAACTTCACCTTTCGCCAACGTCCTACTCCTTTTTAGATCCTGCACATTTACACAAATGTGAGATCCACATCCAGTATCTAATACCCATGATGAAGAAGTAGATAAATTGACTTCTATAACAAAAATACCTGAAGCGGAAGTCACACTTCCTTTCTTTAGATCCTCCAGATATACTTTGCAGTTCCTTTTCCAATGGCCGGTCTCACCGCAATGGAAACAGTTCCCTTCCTTTGCTATCCCTCCCTTTGGCTTTAGTGCAGAAGACTTTGGTTTAGATTTATCAAAGACCTTCTTTGCTTTCTTGTTGCCTTTAGCTTTGGCCCTTCCTTTGCCCTTATTCACAATAAGGACATTTGTGGCCTTAGTCTTCTTAGTATTTGCTTCATATATTCTCAACATACCAAGCAACTGTGGTAGAGTCTTTTCCATGTCAGTCATATTGTAATTTACTACAAATTGACTGAAGCTCTCAGGCAACGATTGCAAGATTACATCGGTGGCCAACTCTTGGTCCAATGGAAAACCTAGCTTGTCCAGATTCTCAATGTACCCAATCATCTTGAGCACATGAGTTCCAACTAAGCTTCCTTCTACCATCCTGCACTGAAATAACGCCTTAGAGACGTCATACCTCTCTTGTCTTGCTTGCTGTTGGTACAACTGCTTTAAGTGTTCGATCATATCGAACGCCTCCATTTCCTCATGTTGCTTCTGAAGCTCAGAGTTCATGGTGGCAAGCATGAGGCACCCAACATCAAGTGCGTCACTCTGATGCTTCTTGTAAGCATCTTTTTCAGCTCTTGTAGCTGTTAGGGGAGGTTCCTCAGCGGGCAAGGGTTCCTCTAGGACATATTGTTTCTTTTCTTGTTTGAGGACTATCCTCGAGTTCCTATGCCAGTCTAGGAAATTCGTCCCATTTAATTTGTCCTTCTCAAGGACCGATCGCAGTGATAAAGTGCTAGTAACGTTGTTAGTTGCCATGGATATCTACAATATAAATATGCAAAATAAGTTTATGATTTAAATCATTTAACATGGTCTTATATTAAATGATACTCCCACTATTTTGTTTGAAAAAATATCAACCCTCGAAACCTTTAGTGGGCCAAGATCCATATTTCTCCTAATCTTGAGTTAGCTTTGGCTAATCGCCCAAGACTCGGTTATTTAGGTAGACAACACTTTGTCAATTACATCACATATAATTCTTGGATAGTTGGACGAACAACACTTTGTTCAATTCATCAAATGAATTAAAATCCAACCCATGCCTCTAGGTTCCCAATCCTATTGAGATAACCTAGTTAAGTCGTACCCAATTAAAGTATAACGGATATCACTTTTATCCTTTCGCGCCTTACTAAGATTGCCACGGTGCTTTGCTTTGGCAAACCCACACATGTACAATCGAAGTTATTGACGAGTACTTTTATTTTGGAAGGCATCTAAAACTTAATATTTTAGAGGGATTTATTGATCTCATGATTAATTTGATAATTTAAAATATGTCCACTACATATAGTTGTATACATATCTACATATATGTGTAATACTATTATCAAACTAAAACATAAGATAAATCATGCATCAACATACATAATTAAACGTGACATGGTTATAACCCCTACTAATGATTTTCTCAAGCCAATGAGAAAATCATATGAGTCAACCTAAGGTAACTTCACAAGCACCTTCCTTTGGCTCCAATTTGTGAATGGCCTCCTCATCCCGGCACGATGCTTCATCTTCATTGATCACCATCAATAAAATAAACTACACTATTTACAAGATATAGAATTCCTCGATTCACATTCGAGGGGAACATAGGGGAGGGATTACATTTAGAATGAAATAGAGAAAGGCACGACATGCAGGTCGTATTATAAATACAAACATCCACAAATCCTATCTAATAGGTCAAAAGGGCTATAACCACGCACCATGCTCAAACAACACATAAAGCATGCATTAACATTTAATTAATTAAATTCTAAACATTTTAAATTTAATTGTAATTAAAACTGTAAAATAATTTTTGAAAAATTATCGTACGCTCGGGACATCACATGCCACGAACTAAAGCGACTAAGACTCGAACCACCATGGTTCGAACCACAAACACTCGGCTGGACCATAGATGGGCCTAGGGTTCGAAACCCTAGCCCATGGCCGAGCCTTGGCTCGTGCGGCGGCGGCGCTAGGGTTCCAAACCCTAGCCGCCTCGCACCCTTATGGTATTTTATCGAGCCATCTTGTTTTAAACGCTAGAATTTGTTAGCCACGAGTCACGGTCATGCCATGCACGTGGTTCGCTCAACCATCTTGAGCTAAGGGTTCGAAAAACCTTGCTCTCATGTGGTAAAGTTACTAATCCATGCATGCGTGAACCATTATCGAGTCAAAGAGTTCAAAAACTCATCCACGTCTCAAAAATTTAGAAAATAAGGCGATGATGGCCGAGCCATGCACGGCTATTAGGGTTCGAAACCCTAGCCATCATGAGCTAGCCGTCACGTCCAATGGGTTCTAAACCCTAATTAATTATCGACACTTCCATGCACAATTATTAGCCACAACGACTAAGCCATCTCGAGCCAAGGGTTCGAAAACCCTAGCCCTCATGTGGCTAGCCGTCGTGTCATTTGTGATGGTGATGGCCAAAAATTGATGCTCAATAAATATTATTATTCGCCAATTATATCAAATACAATTATTACGATGATTTTCAAAAACTAAATATTTATTTCATATCATATATGAATTAAACAGTTTTAATAAGCATGCAATATAAATTCTAATATGATTAACACAATTTAATCACATAAATCCGATATGAGCCTTGAACCTGGCTCTGATACCACTTTAAGCAATCCAAGAGCATACAACGCAGCGGAATAAAAATTTGGATTACTAGAACAATGGATCTATACATAGGATATCATATCGGATAAAGGAACATAAGAGTCTCACCCTTGTAGCGTGTTTGAAGCAGATTCCACGGAGCAGCACGTCCAACGAACTCCGAGTCACAAACGAAAGTTTTCACCTTCGTCTCTACGGTATCCACACGATCAAATCGAAAAGGGATATTCAAGAATAAGTTGCTATTCTTATTCTCGAATCAAAACCAAAACCACGGATCAAAACCAATTAAAACAACCGATCTCCTTCCCTTACTAGCGGCGGCGACGGCCAAGAGATGGAGAGGAGGCGGCGGCGATTAGGTCACCTTCTCAAGGTGGCCGAGAGCTTAAGGGGTTTTGGTGGCTAGGTTTTAATATCAAAGTATGATATGAAAAAGTATGATTAACAATTTATCAAAACCATGTATTTATATTATAAGGCTTTTAATTAAGGTTCAAGACTTTCATAAAGTCTTATGGGCCCAAACCCATGATTTAATTAAAACCTTTTAATCACTTAATTAAGACTCTTCTTAATTAATTAATTCATCCAATGAATTTAATTTCCCTTATCGATTTAATCTTTTGTGCGACCCGATAGGATCTTGTAATGTTGGCAGTGACATAAAATCTCATTTTACGTTACAAGCTAAGAGCGGTGTCTAGCAACACATCGAGGCTACCCAAATTACAAGAATGTCAATGACTCGACATAACCTTTAGAACTTGTGATAATATTAACCATGTAACTTAATCCCTTTGTCCTTTGTGTTTAGATTGAACACGAGTCATGGAATAGTCATACTCGTATATCCAATCTTTATTTCTTGATCCCCAAGTAGAACTAGAATAAACGAATAAGCTCGATATCTCATATCGACTCATTCGAGCATGGCCATGCATTTTAGTTCTCACTTGATCAAGGGCCAAACACATCTCCTGTTATATAGGAGGGACAAATCCTATCTCGATCAGTCAACATCCCTCTACATAATTCGTAGTGTATCCAATAGTCGCCTTTATAGTATACCCTGTTACGGGTAACGTTTGACGATATCAACATAACTCCTTATGTTGGGATCTCTGATGATCACAAGTCGTAAGGATTACATACATTATTATCACTATGAGAATTGCATATGACGATCATATAACTATCCATGTTGCAATCTCATGGTGGATCTGTCCAGTACACCGTTCTCCAACATGTACCCATGCATTGATTTGATATCTCATATCAATGAACAATTCATCAATCAATACATACTAGTCTCTACGTATTATCATTATCCCAATTCATGATAATACTTGACTAGGGACATCTTTAAGAATAATACAATATTATTCTAAGGACATTAACATATATATTAATTCACAATGCACAGTTAAAAGAATAATATATAATAATGAATTGTCATTCATAAAACCATAAACATTGTATGTCTTAAACAATCATCTAATGACTTGTCTTAGGGCATATCCCAACAATCTCTACCAAGCTCCTCTCTAGCTTCTTGCTTAGGTTGAATCTTCTAGCTTGGAATTCACTTGGAAACCAAGTAAGAAAGTGGAGTGAAGTGGTTCTATAACCTCTTGGTAAGGAATTCATGCTTTTAAGATTGGTTGGTGTAGTTATGAATGAGTTATATGAAGTTGAATCCCAACTGTGTATGCTTAGAATCATAACTTGTTTCTATGCCAAGAATTGAGTTCCAAGATAATAGAAACATGTTAATATATTAATAAAGATTGCAAGAAACATGTGGAATTGGTTAGTTTCGAGTAGGAGAAGAAGAACCATGGAGATAAGCTCAAAATCACCATGTTCTGATTTTCTGGGCATCGGCGATGAATCGGTGCTTGTGTGGCGATCGATCGCCGAGGACAGCCAAAATATAAGGCGGTGAAAATGTGTGGCGATCGATCGGTGAGATTTTAGCGATCGATCGCTATGAACATAGCATTTTGGCGATCGATCGCCAAGTCGTTGCGATCGATCGCGAGGAGATAGAATGTTTTGGCGATCGATCGGCAATTGTAGCGATCGATCGGTGCTTTAGGAATTATGAAAAATGTTATATTTTTGTAGCATTTATTTTTTGAAGCCTCTTATAACATGGTATATTGTTCATGTGCTTGTAGCATCATCACAGGGGACGGGGCAAAGAGGCAATTAGCCATCAACGCCTGATTTATCGCTTTTATTGTCGTATACCAGGTACGTGTTGATGTACGGAGTATAGATATTATGTGATGATGTTATGAAATTGATATCATATGAATTGTGTTGTGTTGGTATCATATGATTGGTAGTATCATATGCATGTACATTCATGGATATCATGTGTTTGAGATGGATGAGGTATATACGTTGGCATTAGAGATATATGCCTGGTTTGGGTATATGCTCGGGTATGCTACGTTAGCATTAGAGATATACGCCTGGTTTGGGTATATGCTCGGGTATGCTACATATACTTAGTATGAGAGATATACGCCGGTTTTTGGGTATATGCTCTGGCTATTATCATGTGAGGACGCTATAATGATATGTGTTGCTAATATGAAGATGTGAGACGATTTTACTGACATATTGAGCGGAAATAGACATATCATCTTAGTCTCGTGATAATAGGATGTGTGATGGGACATGTCATGACATAGTTGCATTTGTTGATACATGAGACAAGGCATTCACATTGGATCTGATTATTATTGTGGTTTATCATTGATATTGTGTTTTGATATCGCACTGAGATAGTTGTTTATCTATACTCATGTTGTGTGAATGTTTCTGTAGGGACTCATAGACGTGGGAGGACGGGATGTGAGTCATTTTCCGCTGCGAACTGAACTACTGCTTAGAAGTTGTTTTATTTAAGTTGTAAGAATTCTATATGTTGTATATATGGTAGGTTGGTTGTTAGAAAGTTGTAACAACTTACTTAGTAAGAAACTTCTAATCAGTGCATGTTTTTACTTAATTCAGACTCACGCATGTATGATTAATTGATACATAATGGATTAAGTAACGAGGACCCCACAAGTGTTGTGTGACACAACTAATTGCTTATGTGCTTTTACGATATGGAAAGTTGTATTACTGATCATTGTGGTTGCAGGAATCGTGTAGAATACGATGGGATGGCATTAATGGTAATGTCTGGCACTCCATGTATAATGTTCTAAGGGATCTGATTTTGTACGAAAATCAGGAAATGAGAAATGTGATATGCAGTCTAAGGACAAGGATGGTTGACAACAGACAGTGGGATATTGTGGTATGATTTCAATTGTTATTGAATATACAATGTGTAGCTTTTAGCGTCCTACTAAGGTTATATCATCAGCGATGGATCATAATATTTGCCGCTGTCATGTCAAAGCGATGTACATGCCGCTGTCATTGTCGAAGCGAGGGATATTATTGAGCCACCGATATGACATAGTAGGATTTGTGAACTGTTGTATTAACCTTGATGCAGGTATATGGAGCTAGTGAAAGATTCCGGTGGTTGTTATATTCGAGCGAGGGAGGTACTTGCCGCTGTCATATGAAGCGATGGTAATATGATATTTGCCGTTGTCATGTCGAAGTGATGTACATGCCGCTGTCATTGTTGAAGCGAGGGATATCATATGATGCCGCTATATGTCGAAGCGAGGGGTCCTAAAATTCCGCTGTTATAACAAGACCGAAACATCCACATTATCGATATTTGAGCGACGCGATCGGGAACAAAGTGCTGCGTGCAATGTGAGCCACCTCTTGGGTCCGAAAGGAACAAAGTGCTACATGCATGTGAGCACCTCTTGAGTCCTTGATCTATTCCGCTGATTCAGTTGGCGATAGTTCATGCGCCAGGTATATTGATAGCGATGTCTTATTCCGCTATATTGATTGGCGATGGTTCATGCCGCCGGGTACATGTGTTGCGATGCCTCATTCCGCTATATTATTGGCGATGGTTCATGCCGCTAGGTATATCGAGTGATGGTTCATGCCGCTATGTTAGGGGCGATGGTTATTCCGCCAGTTGCGTGTATAGCGATGCCTCTTTCCGCTATGTCATTGGCGATGGTTCATGCCGCCAGGTATATCGAGCGATGGTTCATGCCGCTGTATTATTGGCGATGGTTCATGCCGCCAGGTATATCAAGCAATGGTTCATGCCGCTGTATTATTGGCGATGATTATTCCGCTAGGTGCGTGTATAGCGATGTCTTTTCCGCTATGTTATTAGCGATGGTTCATGCCGCCGGACATGTGTTTAGCAATGGTACGTTCCGCTGATTTCATGGCGATAGTTCTTGCCGCCAATTATATATATAGCGATGTCTCATTCCGCTATTCGGTTGATGATGATTCGTGCCCGGATGTACATAGCAAGGCTCATGCTGCTGACTGTGTGACGAGGGATCATGCCGTCAATTTTGTAGCGATGGATTATGCCGCTAGGTGCACAGCACGAGATTATGCCGTCTTCGAGCGACGGGTGCTGATTGCATATTGCTATTGAGCGACGGAGACAGGTAGACCGCTACTTTGTTAGCAAAGGATGGAGGTATATTACTGTCCTTTATTATTGTTTTGAGTATCATATGTTTTGGCATGTACCGTCACTAGTTAACGATGAATTGAATGTCATGTGTCGGCATTACCATCACGAGATAACAGCATAGTGGATGTTTTATGTAGACGTGTAACGTCGTTGCGTTAAATAATACAATTGTATTGACGTTTTTAGTTGTATATTTTGAGGTGCCGATGTTGGGCACAAGGTGGTGCCTACGTCACTGGTTGACGTGACCCTTATGCCGAGCAAGTTTGCTCAATCAAGGACTGGATGTGCTATACATGTGTGTATACCGCAGCGTGTGTCGAAGTATTTATGTTACGAGTAGTGGTACCTTTAGGTGTACTCGTTGGGATGGTCGTTGGCCAAGTGATTGGTGATAGGAGTAGTCGTTGAGGAAACTACTCGCTTTTGTCGATGTGACGTGTGGTGGATATGGTCATGCCCACCCTTGAGGGTGTGGGATAGGTCCTAATGGATTAGGATGGCTTCGTGGTTGAGCAAGGACACCGGGATGTCCTTTGTGCAATGGTATTAGAGAAATATTGGGTGATGACCCACTACTCTAATGGATGTGACGGTATGGTATACCGGGATGGAACGTGTGATGCGTTGGTAGGTTTGGTTAAAACCTAAGGAGGCAGCGATTTTGCTTGCCACGTGTTGCGCAGTGCCATGATGGACTTGTTGTAGCCGTTATGTTGCTCGTTGGGGTTGAGTTTGGTAAATCGTACGGTGATACGATGATGTTTATGGTGGACTCTAGCAGTCACCACTATATATGAGGTTGAGGTTGGGAATACCTAGCGGAATGGTTGTGCGCTTTTGTTGTGGGACTTGTCTTGGGACAGCTCAATTTTGTGGGGGTACCAACAAGAGTGTCAACAAGTCATTGTTAACTCGATCTGGGAATTCATGAATTTGGGATGCACTGGGAGTCATGATCGAATTGTGGATTATAGTAAGTGGTTTGACACTACTTTGTTGCTCGTATCTCTTGGCGAGATGTGGTGTTTACTATCATGGAGACAATTGATGTTGCTTGAGAGATTGTTTGTGAATCAACCATGGTGAGCATTTCTAGTGTTGGACGGGGTAATCGCTTTACTTTTCGGTGAGACGCATGTGGAGACGTCTCTCGGGAGATGCTCGAGGATGGGGAGTACTATAGTATTAGTACAGAGCATCCTTATAATGAGTATACGTGGAGTATACGGATTCTGTTTTTGAGTGATAATGACAATGGCGCCCAATTCTGAACCATTGTGTGTTTACTGGTTCCGAGATGCATGCCGATGTGGGTATATCCATGTTTTCCGAACGGTGGTTCGAGGTTGGTGGGTCATGGGAACATGACACTTTCCTTGTGAGCAAATAGGTATTGGTATACCTATTGAGAATCTTTGAGAGATTCGATGGGTTGGTGGTGTAGTGTTGATTTTGGATCACACTGTGTGTGGTTGGTCCGTCGATCATCGTTCTCCTTTGAGTGAGAATAACTGGGGATTGACAATTGTATGTGGGGATCATGGGTGTATTTGAGGATACCCTAGCCGGGTATATTGAGTATGCGTGTGGCGTTGATGCTTGGACATGAATACCAGTGCTTATTCAGAGGCCAGCTTATTGGTACTTGTCGAGCGTCGGGTTATTATACTATGCTCGGATGAATGAATCTCTGATGAAAGATTTGGGACGCCTTGAGATTGGAAATCTCAATAGCACGATGTATTCTGAGGGATAATCGTGATGTCCGGTTGACTTCCCCTGAGGAGGGATTGTCGTGTTTTGGGACGATGGTAATTCTTGCTGGTTAGTTCGATAGCCTCCCTGTGTTAGGATTGTTGAATCCTAGGGTAAGCGAGGGATGGCCAGGATTCGGATTTGTTTAGTGTCGTGGTTGACACATGTGGCGGGAATGCAATTGATTGTCTTGCATGACCTCTGTGGAACTTGAGACTTTGTGGAGTCTCGATGGTGTGTCGGGACCAAGATATGATTTCTAGGAACACACCGGTGTAAACATCTTCTGAGATGTGTTTTGTGTGGATCGGTGACCGTGGGTTACCCGATCCGTGTTACAAGTGGTGCAACTACTCCTTTGGAGGAGATGGGGGTGGAAAGCGGAAACCGGGTTCACTGTGAGTATGTTGTTGTATGCTAGTAGTCCCCATCATAACGATGCGTATTAAGCATCGTGGGCAAGTGATGGAAATATCATGGGGAGATATGTATGTCATAACCAAGGAGGACATGGTTAATTTGCAGTCGTAGTAGACTGACTTCTGGGATGACTCGCATCGAGGTATGTTGTTATCTCTTGGGTTTTATATTGGTTTTGGAGGTTTGCTCTATTTTAGAGCTTGGTACGAGATTGATGTCCTTGCAGTTGATAATTCGATTCTGACGTGGTCCAGAATCGGGGTTGTGGTTTTGTTTTGTTTTGTGTAGCCTTGGTGTTACGTGGAGTACACCAGTGCAAATTTCGAGGACGGAATTTTATTAGTGGGGGATAATTGTGATGCCCAGGGATTAATGGTCTTAACCCCGGTGTGGTAATAATCCTTAATGGATTTTTAATTGTGGCAATTAGGAATTAATTACGGTTTAGGTCTCCCGAGGTTGTTAAATCGGGCATTTGGAATCGTTGGATCCAAAGGTTGAGATTGTATTCTCATTTTGATGAAAAACCTATGAGTTGGGTTTTTGGTGGGATTGGAGTCCGGGGTGCTTTATGTTGGGGCTGGTATGGGGATTTGATGTTGGAGAGAGAGTTTTTGAAAACAGTTGATTTTTAATGAATCATGATGTATTTGTGAGGGTATTGTTATTTTGGAGCATTTTTGCTATATATACCAGATGGACTCGGGATTCCGTCATTTTTTTCCCGGAATCATCTCTCTCTCATCGCTCTCTTCCCTTTCTCTCTCCCCGCTTTACCCCAAAACCCTTCCCCTCCTTTCCCCTTCAACAAAATCGTTGGGAACACGATTTAAGAGCCGGATTCTTCGAAGATAAGTTGGTAATCTCCTCCCCCTCGCTTTTATCTTCGTTTTGATTGTGTTTGGTTGAATTTGGTCAGGTTTTGGGTTTGGGTTGGTTTGGGTGATGTGATATCCCCGAAATGATTATTGTGATGTTAATCATTTGAGTTAAATTATGATGATTTGGGTATTAATTCATGGGTTTGGATTAGTATTATTGGGGAGTTTCATTTCAGGGCGCATGTGATATATGTTGAGAATTTGGGGGTTGTGGCTTGTTTATTTGGGGTGTGTGTTGTTTGTTTTGGGTAAAGCATGTTAACGGGAATTGAAGTATTTTAATGAGAAAATACTATAAATATCATGTGAGGATATTTGTATACATCGTGCTAAATACCGGGACCAAAACATAACACATCATACCACCCAACACCCAACCACCCCCCCCCCCCCCAACCCATGCCAATCACACTGTGCCCAGGCTGACTTCCCATCCCACTTGGCTCAATCATTTGACCACCCTCAGCCATCCCAAATCTCGACCTTTCTCTCCCAATTCCTCACCAGCACTTGCTAAGCAATAATCTGAGGAGCTTACCCCTTTTCATCGCCTGGAAAGCCTTCAAAAATCGGAGCAAAGTAGGGTGAGAACCATGCTCTGTTTTCGTTTTTAAACTTGTTTGAGTACATGTTTTTAGGTGGCGAGAAACGGCATGTTAGATTAGGTTTCTTGAAACCTTTGATTTAAATGCTTTTATGGTGTTATTGTGAGGCTCTCTGTATTTTTCCTTGAGCATGTTGCATGTTTTATGTTGAGGATATAAGCATGTAAAGAAGGGTGTTCGGAAATCTGGGTAGGTGTATGCCCTGTTTTTCTGGGAAAATATGGTTAGGGAGTGATTTTGTGGAGGTGGTACCATGCATGTTAGAAGGGTTTGTGGTGAACCTTCGATTTGAGTTTATGCATGGTAGTTTTGTAAAGCCCTTGGCATGTTTGTTCGAGCATGCTTTATGTTATATGTGATAGTTGTTATAGCATGAAATGAAGTACTCAGGAAATCTGGAAATAAAAATGTGTTGCCCTGTTTCCGAAAAGATGATCGAGTACTTGTGTAAATGGTCGTCGTTTATGCTTATGGGCTTATGTTTGGGGTGTAATTTTGGTATGAATACACTCAGGGTAGTGTGTTGTAACTAATATCATGTTGTTTTGGGCATGTTGTATGTCTTACATGTTGGATTTAAGGGTGTGATTTCAGGTGTTCGAGAATTCTGGGTTGGCATTTCTCGAACAGAGCTTCTCGATCGATCGGCGTTATTCTCGATCGATCGAGCGGGGCAGAATCTTGGTTTTGATTTTATGCGTCTTCTCGATCGATCGGGAAGAGGGGCCGATCGATCGAGAGACCCAGAATGTTGAAAAATATAATTTGTTATATTTTGTTAAAGTTTAGATATTGGATTGTAATGAGACATCTAATATTGTGTTGTACACTGGTGTAGAGCCTTCACAGGTAGCTACACAGCGCAGGGGATAGAGTCCTGCAACACACCACATTTTGAAAAGGTACGTAAGCGACGTACGGGCATCCCAACGGTAACATGTACTTATGTTTCTCTGTGTGACGCATGATGAATGCAATGTGATGCATTAAGATTATGATACATGTTATTATGCATTGTGTTGCATATTATGCATTGTTGTTGCATATTGTGATGTGGGATAAAGAGGTGTATTCCACGAGTCAGGGCGATCACAGTTAAGGTTTTAATGCTTATGCTTTATCGCTGCGCATGTGGAGCGGGTGGGGGGAGGCTCGCTGGCACATGGAGGCGAGGTATACCATACTGAGCGAGGAAGAGATACCGCTAGTATGATGAAGCGTGTATGCGATACCGCTTGTTTGAGATTAAGAAAGCATTAAAATAACTGATGATGACTGACTCAAGAAAAAAGAGGAAATGTCATGACATTCATTTGTAAAGCCATACATTCATATGATGAGTTTTATTATAAACTATGGTACAGGGACAACCATTGGGCGTTATAAATGCGGGAAAATACAGGAAGTGCTTGTATTTAGGATTGTGCATTTATGCCTTACTTTCATATTATGTTGAATATGAATTGTTTTATGCTCACGTGTTGGGGGTTGTCTTTGTAGGTGCTTTTGTTGACGAGAACCAGGGTCGGGGTTGATTTGCTGAGCTGTAAGGAGTGCTACAGGATTAGCATGATTAGAGAAATTTTTGTATAGCTTCTACTGGGTAGAGTAAGACTATAATGTAGTGCCTTTGTAGGAATTGTGTTATTCCTTTTTGAAATATTTTGGTACTGTAATCTCTAAAGCTCAGGTTAATCAACACGATACGTTACTCTGATATATTCACATGAATGTTTAGTTCTCTAAATTGCACCTTAGTGACTTGATGTGATAACGGGGTCTCACATTTAGTGGTATCAGAGCAGTGGTTAGATAACCAGGGAAGAGTGAAGGGTAGCCTTTAGAGACAAGTTGGCTAGGTATTTATTTGGGCATGCTTATGCATGTGATGCATATGGTTGTATAAGTGTTATACTAACATGCTTTGAATATGATACTCTTGTTATCTAACGGCTTATATTATGAACTGCTTGTTGTATTGTTGTTAACTCTTGTGTTACAGCATGGCTGAGATTAATCCGGAGAACCCCAATGAGGAGATAGGGGATATGGACAGTAGGAATGCCAGTATTGCTCCGCCGAATCCTCTACCACCACCTGCTGTGGGCGTGGAGCCCAGTGTACAGATGTTACTGCCAGGGGAGCTCAGTTTGAAGCAGTTTCTGAGTTTCCATCCGCCCATGTTTGAGGGGATTGAGTCTGGTGAAGTAGCTGAGGAGTGGTTAGAACGTATAGAGCAGATACTTGTGACTGCACCCTGTGCACGCACGGCCTGGCTAAGGTTAGCCGAGTTTCAGATGGCTAAGAAGCCTGCTATGTGGTGGAAGACCACGGTGATTGAGCTGAGAGCTCTAGGTGTGGCAGTTGACTGGACTGTATTCCGGACCCGGTTCCTTAACCGGTATTTCTCTGCAGCTGCCAGACAGTTAAAGGAAGACGAGTTCAATGCCTTGAAGCAGGGTAGCATGTCAGTGTCGGACTATGCTATGCAGTATTCCTCACTGCTGAGGTATGTACCTCATATTGCTGTCAGCAGCCATGCAAAGATGAGGAACTTTCTGAAGGGATTAAGGCCAGAACTATTTGATAGGGTTATCTCCAACAACCCCAGTTCTTTTGATGACGCCCTGACACGGGCAGAGTTAGCGGAGATTGCGGTGGACGCGTACAAGGATGTTGTACCCCCTTCTGTACCACCACAGAGGCCTGCTACTGATAGTTTGAGGCCTCGAGGGGATCAATTCAAGGCTCGTGGAGCCTCATCATCTTCCAAATTTAGTGGGAAGAAATCTCAGGGTCAGAAACAGAACAATAAGGGACCCACACAGGGGAGCAAGACTGTGGGAAGCAAGTGTAACAACTGTGGGGGATGGCATTTGTCACGGGACTGTCCGGGTTGCTATGTCTGTGGCAAGGTGGGCCACTTTGCTCGAGGTTGCCCCAATCGGGCAGGTCAGACAGTCTCAGGGCCGAATAGGCCGATATTTGATGCGGGGAGGGCACCACAGAGACAGCAGTTTGCACCACGACCACAGGGAGGTCAGACGGCAGGACCGCCGCAGGGACAGGTGTATGCGCTGACCAGGGAGCAGGCTGAGGCAGCCCCAGAGGAGGTCATTGCTGGTACGTGCCATTTATTTACGTACCCTGCACTTATATTGATAGATACAGGTGCTTCCCATTCTTTTGTATCTACTGCTTTTGTGGAGGGACACCGTTTGTGCTCGTCTCTGTTACCCATGCCTCTTATGGTCTCGACACCCACGGGGAAGCATGTGATTGCGGATCGGCTATTGTCTGATTGCCTCATTTATTTTGAGGGCAATGATCTGAGGGCCGATCTGATTCAGTTAGAAATGGCAGACTTTGACTGTATTATCGGCATTGATGTGTTGAGCAGATACCGAGCTGTGGTAGACTGCCGACAGAGGATTGTACATTTTCTGTCTGATCAGGGGTTTCAGTGGACCTTTTATGGGGACGACTCTCGTCCAAAGATTCCGGTAATATCAGCGATTAAGATGTCGCGGTTATTGGAACGCGGCCACACGGGCTACCTTATCTATGCAGTGGATGCATCAGACGAGAAGGAAGTAAGAGCTGAGGACATTCTGGTTGTGGCAGAGTTCATTGATGTGTTCCCAGATGAGATTCCGGGATTTCCGCCTGTCAGGGATGTGGAATTTGCTATTGAGCTGCTGCCAGGGACTTCTGCTATATCCCGTGCTCCTTACAGGATGGCACCGGCAGAGCTGAGGGCACTGAAAGTACAGTTACAGGAGCTCCTCGACAAGGGATACATTCGTCCTAGTGTATCGCCTTGGGGTGCACCAGTCTTGTTCGTGAAAAAGAAGGATGGATCAATGCGTCTGTGCATTGACTATAGGCAATTGAACAAGGTCACAGTGAAGAACAGATATCCACTTCCGAGGATTGATGATCTGTTCGACCAGCTTCAGGGTACAGAGGTGTACTCCAAGATAGACTTGAGGTCAGGCTATCATCAAGTGCGGGTTAGAGCTGGTGATGTCCAAAAAACGGCTTTTAGAACTCGGTATGGGCACTATGAGTTCTTGGTGATGCCATTCGGGGTGACGAATGCCCCTGCTACTTTTATGAGCTTGATGAATAGGGTATTTCAGGAGTACCTCGATCAGTTTGTAATCGTGTTCATTGATGACATCCTGGTCTATTCAAAGAATGAGGAGGATCATGCCAATCATCTGAGGATAGTGCTCCAGATCCTCAGGGATCATCAGTTGTACGCCAAACTCAGCAAGTGTGAGTTTTGGCTGAGCAGTGTTGCATTCTTGGGTCATATCATATCACGAGAGGGGATATCAGTAGACCCGAGGAAGATAGAGGCAGTTATGGACTGGTATGCCCCTACTTCAGTCAGTGAGATTCGAAGTTTTCTTGGTCTGGCTGGCTATTATCGACGTTTCGTCGAGGGTTTCTCGAAGGTCGCCAAGCCACTTACACAGCTGACTCAGAAGGGAGTCCCATTCTGTTGGACAGAGGCTTGTGAGCAGAGTTTCAGGGAATTAAAGCACAGACTGACTACTGCACCAGTTCTAGTGATTCCCAAGGAGAACAAAGGATTTGTTATTTATACCGACGCATCGCTTCAGGGATTAGGGTGCGTACTGATGCAGGACAGACATGTAGTGCTTATGCTTCGAGACAGTTGAAGCCACACAAGACGAGGTATCCAGTCCATGATCTGGAGTTGGCAGCTATAGTGTTCGCCTTGAAGATATGGCGACACTACTTATACGGTACCTCATTTACCATCTTCACTGATCACAAGAGCCTGAAGTTCTTGTTTACACAGGCTGAGTTGAACATGAGGCAGAGGAGATGGATGGACCTGCTGAAGGATTATGATTGTGAAATCCTATACCATCCCGGGAAAGCAAATCTGACAGCCGACGCCCTGAGTCGGAAAGTGCGGAGCACTGCAGAGGATGCCATGTGTTTATCAGCTATGTTGGGCTCCTACTGCCATTTGGGATTTGATTATGACGTATCTTCTTCACCAGTACAGGTTTTGACCTTGCTAGCGGAGCCTGTTATTTTTGATCACATCAGAAAGGCTCAGGGGACCGATGTAGAGGTTCAGAGATGGATGTTAGTGGTTCATTCAAGTCAGCCATCGAGATTCAGAGTGGCTAAGGACGGTTCTCTGAGACTTGGTGACAGATGGGTGGTTCCAGATGCACCTGAGTTGCGTCAGGGTTTATTACAGCGAGCTCATTGCAGTAGGATGAGTGTCCACCCAGGAGGGAAGAAGATGTATAAGGATTTACGCAGCCAGTTCTGGTGGAGGCGTATGAAACAAGATGTCACCTCATTTGTCAAGCGCTGTTTGATTTGTCAGCAGGTGAAGGCTGAGAGGCAGAGGCCTGGAGGTGAACTAAGGAGTTTGGAGATACCCGAGTGGAAGTGGCAGCACGTGTCTATGGATTTCGTGACCCACTTACCGAGGACTGTTTCGGGTTTTGATACCATCTGGGTAGTCGTGGATAGACTGACTAAAGTGGCTCACTTCATTCCCTACTGTATGACATATACGCACTTGAGGATGGCACAATTATATGTCAGAGATGTGGTGAGACTACACGGGATCCCTGTTTCGATAGTGTCCGATCGAGATCCGCGGTTCACATCTCACTTTTGGGAGGGTCTGCAGAAAGCTCTAGGTACAGAGTTGAGGCTGAGCACAGCCTATCACCCTCAGACGGACGGACAGACCGAGCGTACGATACAGACGCTCGAGGATATGTTGAGAGCTTGTGTGCTAGAGTTCGACATATCATGGCAGGACTCGATAGCCTTGGTGGAGTTCTCTTACAACAACAGCTACCAGGCAAGTATACAGATGGCTCCTTTCGAGGCCCTCTATGGTAGGCGTTGTAGGTCACCCTTGTGTTGGGATGACTTGGACCGTAAGTCGGTTGGAGGACCAGAGTTGGTTCAGGAAATGGAAGAGAAAGTTAAGGTCATCAAGAGAAAGATGAAGGCAGCTCAGGACAGACAGGCAGCATATGCCAATCAGCGGCGTAGGCCGTTGGAGTTTCAGTTGGGCGACAGAGTTTTTCTGAAGATCTCACCTTTCAGAGGCGTAGTACGGTTTGGTATGCGGGGGAAGTTGTCTCCTAGATACGTGGGGCCGTATGAGATCTTACAGCGTGTTGGTACTCTGGCGTACCGTTTGGCGTTACCGCCTTCTGTCTGGTATACACGACGTATTTCATGTGTCTATGCTGAGGAAGTATGAGCCGGATCCTTCGCATGTGTTGCAGCCTTCAGAGGTGCAGATTGAGTCCGATGTTTCTTATGTTGAGCGGCCTATCAGGATTTTGGATATGGCAGACCGCAGACTTCGGAACAAGGTTATTCCTATGATCAAGGTTCAGTGGGATCGTAGGGGTGTCGAGGAGGCCACGTGGGAGACAGAGCGACACATGGTGCAGCACTATCCAGAGCTGTTTTCTGGTATGCTTTTATGTTTTGGTTACTTCGTGTTGGTAAGCATGTTTGATTTCGGGGACGAAATCCTATAAGTAGGGGAGTATTGTGATATCCCCGAAATGATTATTGTGATGTTAATCATTTGAGTTAAATTATGATGATTTGGGTATTAATTCATGGGTTTGGATTAGTATTATTGGGGAGTTTCATTTCAGGGCGCATGTGATATATGTTGAGAATTTGGGGGTTGTGGCTTGTTTATTTGGGGTGTGTGTTGTTTGTTTTGGGTAAAGCATGTTAACGGGAATTGAAGTATTTTAATGAGAAAATACTATAAATATCATGTGAGGATATTTGTATACATCGTGCTAAATACCGGGACCAAAACATAACACATCATACCACCCAACACCCAACCACCCCCCCCCCCAACCCATGCCAATCACACTGTGCCCAGGCTGACTTCCCATCCCACTTGGCTCAATCATTTGACCACTCTCAGCCATCCCAAATCTCGACCTTTCTCTCCCAATTCCTCACCAGCACTTGCTAAGCAATAATCTGAGGAGCTTACCCCTTTTCATCGCCTGGAAAGCCTTCAAAAATCGGAGCAAAGTAGGGTGAGAACCATGCTCTTTTTTCGTTTTTAAACTTGTTTGAGTACATGTTTTTAGGTGGCGAGAAAACGGCATGTTAGATTAGGTTTCTTGAAACCTTTGATTTAAATGCTTTTATGGTGTTATTGTGAGGCTCTCTGTATTTTTCCTTGAGCATGTTGCATGTTTTATGTTGAGGATATAAGCATGTAAAGAAGGGTGTTCGGAAATCTGGGTAGGTGTATGCCCTGTTTTTCTGGGAAAATATGGTTAGGGAGTGATTTTGAGGAGGTGGTACCATGCATGTTAGAAGGGTTTGTGGTGAACCTTCGATTTGAGTTTATGCATGGTAGTTTTGTAAAGCCCTTGGCATGTTTGTTCGAGCATGCTTTATGTTATATGTGATAGTTGTTATAGCATGAAATGAAGTACTCAGGAAATCTGGAAATAAAAATGTGTTGCCCTGTTTCCGAAAAGATGATCGAGTACTTGTGTAAATGGTCGTCGTTTATGCTTATGGGCTTATGTTTGGGGTGTAATTTTGGTATGAATACACTCAGGGTAGTGTGTTGTAACTAATAGCATGTTGTTTTGGGCATGTTGTATGTCTTACATGTTGGATTTAAGGGTGTGATTTCAGGTGTTCGAGAATTCTGGGTTGGCATTTCTCGAACAGAGCTTCTCGATCGATCGGCGTTATTCTCGATCGATCGAGCGGGGCAGAATCTTGGTTTTGATTTTATGCGTCTTCTCGATCGATCGGGAAGAGGGGCCGATCGATCGAGAGACCCATAATGTTGAAAAATATAATTTGTTATATTTTGTTAAAGTTTAGATATTGGATTGTAATGAGACATCTAATATTGTGTTGTACACTGGTGTAGAGCCTTCACAGGTAGCTACACAGCGCAGGGGATAGAGTCCTGCAACACACCACATTTTGGAAAGGTACGTAAGCGACGTACGGGCATCCCAACGGTAACATGTACTTATGTTTGTCTGTGTGACGCATGATGAATGCAATGTGATGCATTAAGATTATGATACATGTTATTATGCATTGTGTTGCATATTATGCATTGTTGTTGCATATTGTGATGTGGGATAAAGAGGTGTATTCCACGAGTCAGGGCGATCACAGTTAAGGTTTTAATGCTTATGCTTTATCGCTGCGCATGTGGAGCGGGTGGGGGGAGGCTCGCTGGCACATGGAGGCGAGGTATACCATACTAAGCGAGGAAGAGATACCGCTAGTATGATGAAGCGTGTATGCGCTACCGCTTGTTTGAGATTAAGAAAGCATTAAAATAACTGATGATGACTGACTCAAGAAAAAAGAGGAAATGTCATGACATTCATTTGTAAAGCCATACATTCATATGATGTGTTTTATTATGAACTATGGTACAGGGACAACCATTGGGCGTTATAAATGCGGGAAAATACAGGAAGTGCTTGTATTTAGGATTGTGCATTTATGCCTTACTTTCATATTATGTTGAATATGAATTGTTTTATGCTCACGTGTTGGGGGTTGTCTTTGTAGGTGCTTTTGTTGACGAGAACCAGGGTCGGGGTTGATTTGCTGAGCTGTAAGGAGTGCTACAGGATTAGCATGATTAGATAAATTTTTGTATAGCTTCTACTGGGTAGAGTAAGACTATAATGTAGTGCCTTTGTAGGAATTGTGTTATTCCTTTTTGAAATATTTTGGTACTGTAATCTCTAAAGCTCAGGTTAATCAACACGATACGTTACTCTGATATATTCACATGAATGTTTAGTTCTCTAAATTGCACCTTAGTGACTTGATGTGATAACGGGGTCTCACAGGTGATTTTGGTGAAAATCATAAATATCTTTTGGGTTTGTTTTAATTAGAGTTTAACACCCTTGTTAGAGGTTCTTGTGTGTAGATTTGTTGTGGATTTGAGTTAGGAGAAGTTGGGGTGTGATTGGTGAAGGTTTTAAGCTTTTGAAAATGGTGAATTTTGTGTTGCAGGACGTAGCGATCGATCGCCTGTGGTGAGCGATCGATCGCCCGCTGGCAGTAGGCTTTTCAGCAAGGTAGAGATCGATCGCTACTTTTGAGCGATCGATAGCCTCGCGCTAGTAAGGTCTGGCAATCGATCGCTATATCGAGCGATCGATCACCAAGGGGCTAGCGATCGATCACCAAGGGGCTAGCGATCGATCGCCCGGTATAGCGATCGATCGCCACCAGGTGAATTTTGGTTTTCTTGACTTTTTCGTGGGATTTTGGATTTGCGTCTTAAATGGTCGACTCCCGAGGCAATGTTTACATTCCAATGGGAATGCTAGACTTTAAATGGATTGGTTGGAGCCAAATTAAATAAAACGGAACTCTCGGTTGAGTTTTTGGCTATCTTTTAATCTTATAAAATGGAATATTTTTTGGGTATTTTGCATGCCTAGCCGGGGGCTTTTATTTTGGTAATCGTCATGGATTGACGATGGGTTTTGAGGTTGCAAACGTGCGTGCGCACGTGATTGCATGCTTATTTTTTTGATTGTGAGTTATTTATGGGTTTTAGCACATATTTCTCGGGACATGGAACTCAAGCAAGGTTTGGCTCGGACTACGGAAACTCAAGGTACGTGTATCGTACGAGCATGACCTTAATTATATTATTGCAATTATTGTGCATGAGATAGATGAATGGTAAGGGTTATTAGTCGATGCTTAGTATATTGTGTCTTGCATAAATTGGTTAAATGAAACGGGACTGGGTTGTGTTATGTTGATTGGTCTTATGTAATGTATGGCGCCGATTTGGAGCGAGCAATTGTCGTGCTGTGGTCGCTATGGAGCGAACATCGGCAAGTGATGCCGCCACTTTTGAGTGAGCGAGGAAATGTGGCTTTTGACTAGATATCTAGGATATCTGTATTTATTCCCCTATTGATATTGAATTGGATTAGGGACATAGTTAATCAGTATAATGACTAACTGGATATTTGGAATTTGATGATTTTGGTTGTTCTGAGAACATGGACAATACAGTGGGATCCCGGATGAGGATGATGCCATCCAGAGAGTAACATTTAAATTCATGGCATTTACATTGTAAATTATGAATTATATAATTGTGATTATTGGTTTGGTGGATTGGTATGCTCACCCCGTGTGGGGGCTGTCTCTGTTGGGGCAGGTGAAATAGGTACAACGGTAGCTCTGGAGCTGTGATCGAGCTATGGATTGGAGGTGATTCCAGGATCGAGGCACCGGAGCTCATGTGGAGCTGGATATTGTGTATGCCCTTTTTATACATTACGTACACATAGGTTTATTCGATGCTCGTGTGTGAGCAATAATTATGTGTATATGGGTTGTATAAAAAGGCGTAGACCTTTCTCCTTTCGTTCATATGTGTGGGCAATTAACTAGGGAATTGCTAGATGAATTGAGATTGTGATTAGTGTATTACATGGGTGCATGATGTATTAAATGGTCTTAATCTAGGAAATCGGATATTGCATGGAATGGAATAAATGAAGCAAGAAATTTTATAGGTGGTATGGTGTATCACGTTTACATATAGTTTCCCTTTACACGTGATTGTATGCACCAAATGCATGGCTTAATGCACTAATTGTGGGTTAAGGGCACGGGGGCCTTACACTCATGGGATAGTGGAGGATGTACCGGTCAAGGTTGACAAATTCACCATTCCGGTGGATTTTATCGTGTTGGACATAACTGAAGATGCAGACATGCCTCTAATTCTAGGAAGACCTTTTCTAGCTACTTGAAGGGCATTGATTGATGTCCAAGAAGGGAAGTTGATCCTCCGAGTAGGGGGGATCAAGTTATCGAAAGTCTTGATAATTGTCTCTATTGATTCTAATCTTATTCGTTCTTGCTTGTTGGCTTAATTATTGAGTTAATTTGTCACTTTAGTTAATTAATCATAATTAGTTATCGTAGGCTAAATATAGTTAAACTAGTGGAGTTTGGTAATTATTTCCTAGTTCTCGTTGGATCGATCATCCGTACTTTTCATATCATTGTACAAAAACTTGACACTGTTCACTTGCGGTACGCAATCGCTACACTGAAAAATACTGTTTAAAGTAATAGCGATCAATGACATGCCCCAGAAATACCATACTGTCCAACCAGAATTCACACTCACTGAGCTTGGCAAATAATTTATTATCTCTGAGAATCTGAAGCACGGTACGCAAATGCCTCACATGCTCCTCTTTGCTTCTAGAATAGACAAGAATGTCGTCAATAAATACTATGACCAACTGGTTCAGATACGACTGGAACACTCGATTTATCAGAATCATAAATACAGCCGGGGCATTCGTCACTCCGAACGGCATGACCAAGAACTCGTAGTGTCCATACCGAGTCCGAAATACTGTCTTCTGAACATGCTCGTCTCTAACCCGAATCTGATGGTATCCTGACCTCAAGTCAATCTTGCTATAAAGCTTTGTGCCCTGTAACTAATCAAACAGATCATCAATCCGTGGAAGAGGGTACTTGTTCTTTACCGTCACTTTATTCAACTACGGTAATCGATGCACAAGAACATAGAACCACCATTCTTCTTTACAAATAAGACCAGTGCACCCCAAGGCGATAAAAAAGTACGTATGTATCCCTTGTCAAGAAGTTCCTGCAACTGCACCTTCAGTTCCCTCAACTCCGCTGGTGCCATTCTATAAGGAACACGAGAAATAGTGGACGTCCCTGGTAATAGCTCAATCCCAAACTCAACTTCCCTACTCGGCGGAAAACCTGTAATATCTTCCGAAATACATCAGCAAATTCCGCAACTACAAGTACCTCCTCAATTTTTAGCTCTTTCCTTTTTTATGCAACATCAATGGCATAGATGAGATAGCCCTTATGTTGGCGTTCCAATGACATTTTGATAGCCGATACCAACAGAATCTTCGGACGAGAACCACTTCCATAAAATATCCACTGAATCCCATGATTAGATCGGAAGCGAACCGTTCTATGTCGACAATCGACCACTGCCTGATATCTGTTCAATATATCAATACCCACAATGCAATCGAAGTCCGTCATTCCCAGTACTATCAAATCAGCCTTCAGATCCTTGCCCTCAAAATAAATGAGGCAGTCAGATAATATCCGATCAGTAATCACATACTTCCCCCATCTACTCGTTTGTGTTGGCCCCCGGTTGGTCGGTGCATTACCCCTTCGATCTCCCGACCTTTGGTCATTAGATCGCTTCCCACTAAATCGGGAAGATGAAGAAGCTCCACGAGGCTAAAACTGTTCCTCTCGTGGTCTCAGAATGTCAGACGTTGGCCTCTGAGATTGCACATATGGGGATACTATATCCTTGTAAGCACTCACCCCAATTTTTGCTAGCTCTGCTCTTATAAGTGCATCATCAAAAGAACTAGGGTTATTAGAGAGAACCCTATCAAACAGCTCCGACCTCAAGCCCTTTAGAAAGTGCCCCATCTTGGCATGCCTATTTGTAGCAATATGAGGGACATACCTCAAGAGGGATGAATATTGTAGAGAATAGTCGGAAACAGTCATGTTGCCCTGCTTCAAGTTAGTGAACTCGTCTTCCTTCAGTTGTCTCGCCGCCGCCGAGAAATATCGACTCAAAAATCGAGTCTGGAACAAACTCCAATTTACCAATATCCCTTGAGCTCTCAACTCCATAACAGTTGTCTTCCACCACATGGAAGATTTCTTAGCCAATTGGAACTCTGACAGTCTCAACCAAACAGTCTTGGCACAAGATGCCGATACAAATATCTGTTCAATTCTCTCAAGTCATTCTTCTGCTTCTTCCCCAGTCTCAGTTCCCTCAAATCAAGGCGGATGGAAAGTCAAGAACTGCATCAGACTCAATTCCCCGGGCAGTAATAGCTGTGCAATAGGTTCCACGCCCACAGCCAGTGGCGGTAGAGGATTAGTCTGTGCAATACTCGCATTTATACTCATTGCATCTCCAACCACTTCATTGAGGTGTTCCAAGTTCATGGCTGCCATGCTCTAATACAGGGGTTAACAATAAAAGATACCAGAAACAATTCATGTAATACACTGTTAGTAATCATGGATAACAATTCTCCAAGCATCTTAGTATAACACATATATACTCAAAAATGCACCACATGCATGAACATGCTCATAAGTGAACACCTATTCAACTTGTTCACTAAGTCTACCCTTCGCTCATTCTTGGTTCTGTAACCACTGCTCAGATACCACTAATGTAAGGCATCACTACCTTAAGTGTGGATTAAGTGCATTAAGAGAGCTAAACATGCATTCATCATAGTATAATGGTTCATGTTGATGCATCGAGCTTAAGGAATTACAGTGCCAAAAATAAAACTTCCAAAAAGGAATTAGTTACATTCCCTCAAAATGAATGTAAAGGCTATAGATTTACTCTACTCTGTGTAGAAACTATACAAAAGAATTCATGTCCTGCTATACCAATAGAACTCCTCACGCAGCTCACTGCATCAACCATGTCCTTAGCCCTCCATGCCAAAAGCTCCTACTGGAACAACCCCAAACCATGAGCATGTAATAAACCATATTCACCACAATAGGATTATACTGCATACATGCATAAATCGTAATACAAAGCATTTCATGTATCCAATGCATTTAAACGCTCCATTTTGGTTGTCCCTGCACCACAACTTATATTCATAATCATTAGATTATAATACAGGTTCCATAAATGTCATGACATATATCCATTCCATCAATACCAATAACCAATCATAGTCTTGTTATAACATTGTATTTTAATGCACATCGCTTTGTCATGACCGCGGCACTAATACCCCTCGCTTCGACATATCAGCGGCATCAAATAACCTCGCTTTAATGTGACATCGGAATTTACCATCGCTTCAACATATTAGCGGCAAATATTCTTTCCTCGCTACGATATGACAGCGACAAGTATTCTATCATCGCTTCAAATGACAGCGGCAAAGTATTAAAATATTCACTCGAATATAACAACTGTAAGTAATCCAAGAGCATACAACGCAGCGGAATAAAAATTTTAGGATTACAAACCAGCAGATCTATACATAGGGATTCATATCGGATAAAGGAATACGAAGGTCTTACCCTTGTAGCGTGTTTGAAGCAGAATCCACGGAGCAGCACAAACGTCCAACGCCTTCTCCGAGTCACTAGCAAAACTCGATGAGTTTTGCCTCAACGGTATCCACACGATCAAATCGGGTGAAGGGATGGTTTAATAACAAGTTTCTAGACAAGTTATTAAACCGATACACGAAGCTAACTCGATTCACAATCGAAAGATGGCTCGAAAACCACCAAGAACCTCACGACTTTGAAGGAGGCCGAGAGTTCAAGTGATGCGGCCGAGAGCTTTTAGCTTGTGTAGGGTTTTTGTGTTATGAAGTTGTCTTACAAATTAAACACCTTGCAATCATATTTTATATAATTAATTAAAGGCTTTCATAAAGCCTCATGGGCTTAAGCCCATGATTTAATTAATCATTATGATTATTAATTAAGACTCCTCTTAATTATTTAATTCATCCCATGAATTTAATTTCCCTTCTCGATTTAATCTTTTGTGCGACCCGATAGGATCTTGCAATGTTGGCAGTGACATAAAATCTCATTTTATGTCTCAAGCATTGAACGGTATCTAGCAATACATCAATGCTACCCAAATTACAAGAATGCCAATGACTCGACATAACCTTTAGAACTTGTGATAATATTAATCATGTAACTTAATCCCTTTGTCCTTTGTGTTTAGATTGAACACGAGTCATGGAATAGTCATACTCGTATATCCAATCTTTATTTCTTGATCCCCAAGTAGAACTAGAATAAACGAATAAGCTCGATATCTCATATCGACTCATTCGAGCATGGCCATGCATTTTAGTTCTCACTTGATCAAGGGCCAAACACATCTCCTGTTATATAGGAGGGACAAATCCTATCTCGATCAGTCAACATCCCTCTACATAATTCGTAGTGTATCCAATAGTCGCCTTTATAGATTACCCTGTTACGGGTAACGTTTGACGATATCAAGATACATAACTCCTTATGTTGGGATCTCTGATGATCACAAGTCGTAAGGATTTCATACATTATTATCACTATGAGAATTCCATATGACGATCATATAACTATCCATGTTGCATTCTCATGGTGGGTCTGTCCAGTACATCGTTCTCTAACAAGTACCCATATGTTGATTTGATATCTCATATCAATGAACAATTCATCGATCAACATATACTAGTCTCTACGTATTATCATTATCCCTATTCATGATAATACTTGACTAGGGACATCTTTAAGAATAATACAATATTATTCTAAGGACATTAACATATATATTAATTCACAATGCACAGTTAAAAGAATAATATATAATAATGAATTGCCATTCATAAAACCATAAACATTGTATGTCTTAAACAATCATCTAATGACTTGTCTTAGGGCATATCCCAACAAATCTCCCACTTGCACTAAGACCACTCAGACATATACCTAATGCCTAGAGATCTAGTATGACGATCATGCTTCTGCTGTGACAGCGGCTTCGTCAATGGGTCAGATACATTATCATCTGTTGGTACTTTGCATATTTTAACATCTCCCCTTTCAACGATTTCTCGAATGAAATGGAAACGCCTAAGTATGTGCTTGGATCTTTGGTGAGATCTTGGTTCCTTAGCCAATGCGATCGCTCCATTGTTGTCACAATAGAGTTCTATCAGATCTTTGATGCTAGGCACCACTCCAAGTTCAGAAATGAACTTCCTCATCCAAACAGCTTCCTTTGCTGCATCCTAGGCAGCAATATACTCAGCTTCCGTTGTAGAATCGGCTACTGTTTCTTGCTTTGAACTCTTCCAGCTCACAGCACCTCCATTTAGGCAAAACACATATTCAGATTATGATCGAAAATCATCTTTGTCGGTTTGGAAGCTTGCATTAGTGTAACCCATTACATTGAGCTCTTCCTCACCTCCATAAATCAAGAATGTATCCTTAGTCCTTCTCAAGTATTTCAGGATGTTCTTGACAGCAATCCAGTGACCTTCACCTGGATCAACTTGATATCTGCTCGTCATACTCAAAGCATACGATACATCGGGACGAGTACATATCATGGCATACATGATAGATCCAATAGCTGACGCGTATGGAATCTTACTCATGCTTTGTCTCTCACCTGGTGTTGAAGGACACTGTTCCTTCGAGAGATAAATACCATGTGTCATAGGCACGAATCCTTTCTTGGATTCTTGCATGCTAAACCTTTTAAGCACCTTGTCTATGTATGTACTTTGACTTAGATCAAGAAGCCTTCTCGATCTATCTCTATAGATCTTGATTCCTAATACATTGGTGGCTTCTCCTAGTCTTTCATCGAAAAGCAGTTCCCTAGCCAAATCTTTACAGATTGCAAGGCAGGGATATCATTTCCAATAAGAAGTATGTCATCTACATACAACACTAGGAAAATGATTACGCTCACACTGACCTTCTTGTAGACACAAGGTTCATCTTCATTTTTGATAAAACCAAACTCTTTGATTGCATCATCAAAACGAAGATTCCACCTCCGAGAAGCTTGCTTCAATCCATAAATGGATCATTGTAGCTTGCATATCTTTCCAGCATCCTTTGGATCGACAAAACCCTCGGGCTGTGTCATGTACACATCCTCGAGCAGATTTCCATTAAGGAAAGCTGTTTTGACATCCATCTGCCAGATTTCATAATCATGAAATGCAGCTATTGCAAGTAAGATCCTTATGGATTTAACCATGGCCACTGGTGAAAAGGTTTCATCATAGTCAATACCATGAATTTGTTTGAATCCTTTTGCAACCAGCCGACCTTTATAGGTTTGTACGTTACCATCCATATCGGTCTTTTTCTTGAAAATCCATTTGCACCCTATGGGTCGTACCCCTTCAGGTGGATCAACCAAAGTCCATACTTGGTTTGTATACATGGATTCCATCTCAGATTTCATGGCCTCTTGCCATTTCTCAGAATCATTGCCCATTATAGCTTGTTGATAAGATGACGGCTCATCCTCATCAATAAGTAGTAAGTCACCTTGTTGAGTCACAAGAAATCCATATCTCTGTGGCTCCCGGTGTACTCTTACAAACCAACGCTGGGCTTGTGTCTCTTGAGCAGGTGTTTCTTCCACAACAGCTTGCGGTGCCTGCTCTGTTTCCATCTCAATCTCAGGTTCAGTGTTTTCTTGTGGTTGAACTTCACTAAGTTCTATTTTTCTCCCACTGGTTTTTCTAGAAATAAATTCTCTTTCAAGAAATACACCAGTCCGAGCAACAACTACTTTGTTCTCGGTGGGATAATAGAAATAGTATCCTTTCGTTTCCTTAGGATACCCCACAAATAAACACTTATCAGATTTGGGTCCAAGTTTGTTAGTGGCGTGACGTCTAACGAAAGCCTCACAACCCCAAATCTTCATAAAAGACATACTAGGACGCTTCCCAGTCCATATCTCATATGGTGTCTTTTCCACTGATTTAGATGGAACACGGTTCAGTAAGAAAATCGCTGTTTCTAGAGCGTGTCCCCAAAACGATATCAGAAGATCTGCATGACTCATCATTGATCTAACCATGTCTAACAAGGTTCGATTTCTCCTCTCGGATACACCATTCCATTGTGGAGTATACGGAGGAGTGAGTTGTGGGACTATCCCACATTCCTTTAGATAGTCATGAAACTCTTGGCTTAAGTATTCTCCTCCTCGATCTGATCGAAGGATTTTGATACTCTTGCCAAGTTGGTTTTGTACTTCATTCTTGAAATCTTTGAACTTTTCAAAGGTTTCATGTTTATGTTTCATTAGGTACACATACCCATATCTACTGAGGTCATCAGTAAATGTAACGAAGTATTGAAAACCACCTCTAGCTTGTGTACTTATTGGTCCACATACATCACTATGTATTAGTCCCAATAAAACATTTGCCCTTTCAACATGTCCCTTGAAAGGGGCTTTAGTCATCTTGCCCATTAAACAAGATTCGCATGTTTCATATGATTCAAAATCAAATGAATCTAATACTCCATCCTTATGAAGTTTAGATATGCGGTTCTCGTTTATGTGGCCCAAGTGACAGTGCCAGAGATAAGTCGGATTACAATCATTATTTTTAATCCTTTTAGTATTTATGTTATAGATAGGCATATCAAGATTCAATGTACCCAATCATCTTGAGAACATGAGTTCCAACTAAGCTTCCTTCTACCATCCTGCACTGAAATAACGCCTTAGAGACGTCATACCTCTCTTGTCTTGCTTGCTGTTGGTACAACTGCTTTAAGTGTTCGATCATATCGAACGCCTCCATTTCCTCATGTTGCTTCTGAAGCTCAGAGTTCATGGTGGCAAGCATGAGGCACCCAACATCAAGTGCGTCACTCTGATGCTTCTTGTAAGCATCTTTTTCAGCTTTTGTAGCTGTTAGGGGAGGTTCCTCAGCGGGCAAGGGTTCCTCTAGGACATATTGTTTCTTTTCTTGTTTGAGGACTATCCTCAAGTTCCTATGCCAGTCTAGGAAATTCGTCCCATTTAATTTGTCCTTCTGTGATATCCCCGAAATAATTAATTACAATTTGGGCATTAATTATGTTTATGTGATATTATGGTGATAATTAGATTATATGTTGGGACTAATTATCTTGGTACAATGCTTGTCACATGGTAGGAGTGACCCGGTAGAGCATTTCGGGATGCATGTTATACATGTGAAGAAACTTGGGTGTTAAAATGGTTTTAATGATATGGGTTGTGTTTATTTGGGAAAACATGATTTTAATAGGGATTTTGATGCATTGTGGTAAAATGCTTTTAAAATATCATGTTGAGGTATTTTCTATATCATGCTTGTGTCTTGATACACATTTAAAAACCATATCATGGCATGAGCCACTTGCATACCCCCTTTACATCACATCACCCTCTCCTTATCAGCTTTTGCCCCAAAACCTCATCCATCCATCTTATCTCTTGCAAGGAATACTTTCCATTTTCGTTTCTACATCTAAAGGAAAGGAGAAAACTTGGAAAAAGGGGAGTTTTTGTGTTTTCTTGCCAAAAACTTGAAGCTCAAGTGGTAAGCTTCCTTTATAGTAGAGTCTTGTTGAGTTTTGGTTGATTTATAGCTTGTTTTTGAGGTTAAATGAATGGATCTTGGTTCATCTTGTTGGTCATGATGGGAGATGTCTTTTAAGGTGGTTTTTGTGGGTATATGTTGAGCATGGGGGTTGTTCTTGGTTGTGCTTGTGTATAGGTGAGGTTGGAAGCTCATTTAAGGAAATTTCTCGCGTGAACAGGGCGTCTCGATCGATCGGAAAATGGGTCCGATCGATCGAGCAAGGCAGTGTCTGCCCAAGGCGAGGAATGAGCTTACCGATCGATCGAGATTTTGTCCGATCGATCGGTGTGTGTAATCTCGATCGATCGAGATAAACTCTCGATCGATCGGCGGAGGCAGTACTTGGATGCCTGTTTTCCTTCACTTGGCGATCGATCGGGACTTGGGGCCGATCGATCGGAAGGCTTATAAATGTGAATTTTGGGATTTTGTTCTAAATATTGATGTTTTTGGTAATGGTTCAATTATGGGTTTCTAATATGGATTCATGTGATTGTGTAGAACCATCCCAGGTAGCCACACAACAAAGGAGATAAAGTTCCACAATATCTCCACTTTTGGAACCAAGGTACGTAATGAGACGTACGAGCATCGGACGGTAAAACGTATTTATTACGCTTTGTATTGATTATGCACTATGGTTGTGCACATGGAATTGATTATGCATTGTGGTTGCATATGGGGTTATGTTTATACATCATGGATTGTATACATGATTGGTCATGCATTTTGGTTGCATGTGTATATTGGATGCATTGTTGCATGTGATTGTGAGTCAGGAATTATATTCCAGTAATGAAGAATACTTACCGCTAGTGGCGTAGCGATGTGAATACTTGCCGCTGTCATACCGTAGCGATGAGAGAATATTTGCCACTAATATGAAGCGAAGAACACGACCGCTGTCATATTTATAGCGAGGGATATTAGTGCCGCTGGTATGGTCTTAAGCGAGGGGTATTTCCGCTGTCATGATAACGCGAGGGGTATTATGCCACTGATATAATAAGACTCGGGATTGAACACGGCATATATATGGGAATCGGTGCATGTCATGACATACATTGTTGGTAATATAATCTACTGATTGTCATTTGGTACAGGGATAACCCAAGGGAGCATTTTAAATGTGTTACATACAGGAAGCGAATCACATTTATAATTATGCATTTGAATTGCTGTCATATCGTTGTGTATATGATTTTATACATGCTCATGGTTTTGGGGTTGTTCCTGTAGGTACTTTTGGGCGGAAGGGCTAAGGCGAGTTGGTGCAGTGAGCTAGTGCGGAGTGCTCTTGTAACAGGCACATTCTTTTGTATAGTATCTACTCTAGGAGTAGTGTAAAACTATAGGATTAACATTCGTAGTTAAGAATGTAATTAATCCATTTTGGATCTTTATTTTGGCACTGTAATTTATTAGCTCAGAGCATCGACACAACCTTTATACTCTGTTTATGCAAGGAAATTTTTAATTACGCCTTTAGTCCGCACTTAAGGAACTGGGGTCCTTACATTAGTGGTATCAGAGCAGTGGTTAGAGAACCCGGGAACGAGTGAAGGGTAGCCTTAGCATGGTTGGCTAGGTGCTTACATTTGAAGCATGTTTATGCATGTGGTGCATATTGATGTATATTCTGTTATACTAACGTGCTTATTCTCATTCATGTTATGTAACGGCATAACATATATATTGCTTTGGACTTGTTGTTAACATTTGTGTTACAGCATGGCTGCTAATGAGGAAGTCGGTGATATGGGGAGCATGAATGCTAGTGTTGGACAGACAAACCCTCTACCTCCACCGGCTATGGGAATGGAACCAGTGGTTCAGTTATTGCTACCTGGTGAGATTAGCTTGACTCAGTTTCTATCGTATCACCCACCTCGGTTTGAGGGAACAGAGTCCGGAGAGGAGGCTGAGGAGTGGCTGGAAAGGCTTGAACAGATTTTTGTATCAGCTCCTTGTACTGTTACAGCTTGGCTGAGGCTAGCGGAGTTCCAGTTAGCAAAGAAACCTTTAATGTGGTGGAGGAGCACTGTAATGGAACAGAGAACACAAGGTGCAGTGATTGATTGGACGCTTTTCAGAACCCGGTTTCTGAACCGGTACTTCTCGGCAGCAGCAAGACAGATGAAGGAGGATGAGTTTGCAAGTTTGAAACAAGGAAGCATGACAGTGTCCGACTATGCCACGCAGTACTCTTCGTTACTGAGATATGTTCCGCATATTGCCACCAATGGGCATGCCAAAATGAGGAATTTCATGAAGGGACTGCGACCGGAACTTTTTGATCGGGTTATTTCCAACAAACCCACTTCTTTTGATGATGCCCTCACCAGAGCGGAGCTAGCAGAGATCGGGGTCGGCGCCTATCCGGACGTTACACCCCCACAAGTCCCACCGCCGCGGCCAATGTCTAATAATCTGAGGCCACGAGGAGAATCATTTAAACCTCGTGGGGCTTCTTCTTCATCTTCTCGGTTTGGTGGGAGAAGAATGGATAACAGGAGGGGCGGTGCGCCTAACAACAGAGGGCAGACTCAAGTGAATAGGAGTGGAGTGGTGAAGTGCCATTTTTGTGGAGGACCGCATCACATGCGAGACTGTACTGCTTGTTATAAATGTGGCCAGATGGGCCACATATCCCGGTTTTGTCAGAATGGTGATGGTCAGGTAGATCTGAGAGGAGGCAGAGGGAGGTTTTCTACCGGGACAGTACAGCAGAGGCCACCGATGGTACCTCGTCAGGGGGGAGGACAGGTGATGGGGCCACCCCAGGGACAGGTCTATGCATTGACCAGGGAGCAGGCCGATGCAGCTCCAGAGGAGGTTATAGCTGGTACGTGCCTATTATTTACATATTCCGCCTTTATTTTGATAGACACAGGTGCTTCCCATTCCTTTGTGTCTGCGGACTTTGTGGCGAGACATCATATGTGCACGTCTCCGTTACCCACGTCTCTATTGGTCTCGACACCCACCGGAAAGAAAGTTGTTGCAGATCAGTTTCTAATGGACTGCCTCATTTATTTTGAGGGCAATGAGGTGAAGGCAGATTTGATTGTTCTGAGCATGTCAGATTTCGACTGCATTGTGGGCATCGACATTCTGAACAGATATCAGGCAGTAGTGGATTGCCGACAGAGGACAGTACGGTTCAGATCTCATTTGGGAGTTCAGTGGATTTTCTATGGCAACGGTTCTCGTGCGAAGATTCCGTTGATCTCGGCAATCAAAATGTCCCAACTATTGGAACGTGGACATATGGGCTATCTCATTTATGCCGTGGATCTGTTGGGAAAAAGCAAGGAATTAAAAGTTGAGGACATACCAGTAGTAGCGGAATTTGCTGATGTGTTCCCGGAGGAGATTCCAGGATTCCCACCGACTAGGGAAGTCGAGTTTGGGATTGAGTTATTACCGGGGACATCCGCTATTTCTCGTGCCCCTTACCGAATGGCACCGGCAGAATTAAGAGAACTGAAGGAGCAGTTGCAGGAACTCCTTGATAAAGGATATATACACCCTAGCGTATCGCCTTGGGGCGCACCAGTCCTTTTTGTAAAGAAGAAGGATGGCTCGATGCGGTTGTGCATCGATTACCGGCAACTGAATAAGGCTACGGTAAAGAACAAGTATCCTCTTCCAAGGATTGATGATCTGTTTGACCAGTTGCAAGGTACCAGACTTTATAGCAAGATTGATCTGAGATCCGAGTACCACCAGATACGGGTCAGGGAGGAAGATGTACAGAAGACAGCATTTCGGACTCGGTATGGACATTACGAGTTCTTAGTAATGCCGTTTGGTGTGACGAACGCCCCGGCTGTCTTTATGAGCTTGATGAATCGGGTGTTCCAACCCTATCTGGATCAATTCGTCATCGTATTTATTGACGATATACTCATCTACTCCAGGAGCGAGGAAGAGCACGTGAAACACTTGAGGACAGTGCTCCAGATCCTCAGAGATCACCAATTATATGCCAAGCTCAGCAAGTGTGAGTTTTGGTTGAGTAGAGTAGTATTTCTGGGGCATGTCATATCCAGCAGTGGGATTTCTGTGGACCCCAGGAAGATTGAGGCTGTGATGGAGTGGGCTGCACCCACTTCTGTACCCGAGATTCGGAGTTTCCTTGGTTTGGCTGGCTATTATCGACGCTTCGTCGAAGGATTTTCTAAGATTGCTAAGCCACTGACTCAGTTGACTAAGAAAGGGGTACCGTTTTATTGGTCTGAGGCTTGCGAGCAGAGCTTCCAGGAACTGAAACACCGGTTGACCACGGCACCTGTTTTGGTAATTCCCTCAGAGAATAAGAGGTTTGTTCTGTATACTGACGCGTCACTTCAGGGCTTGGGATGTGTATTGATGCAAGATAAGCACGTGGTAGCTTATGCATCAAGGCAGTTGAAACCGCATGAGGCTAGGTACCCAGTCCACGATTTGGAGTTGGCGGCTATTATATTTGCCCTGAAGATTTGGAGGCATTATCTGTATGGTACCTCCTTCACCATTTATACGGATCATAAGAGCCTGAAATTCTTGTTTACTCAGGCGGAATTGAATATGCGTCAGAGGAGATGGATGGACCTACTTAAAGATTATGACTGTGAAATAGAGTACCATCCGGGGAAGGCCAATTTGACAGCAGACGCCTTGAGTCGGAAGGTGAGGAATACTGCTGAGGATGTCATGCATTTGTCGGCTATGATGACTTCTTGTTGCCATATGGGCTATGACTTCGATGTGGACGCATCACCGGTTTGGGTATCGACCTTATTAGCTGAGCCAGATATCTATGAGAATATCAGGAGAGCTCAGAGGACAGATGATGAGATTCAGAGATGGTCGTCATTGGCACTTCAGGGACAGCCATCAAAGTTCAGAGTGGCTGAGGATGGTTCCTTGAGACTCGGTAACCGATGGGTAGTTCCATATACGCCGGAGTTGCGTAGAGGAATCTTGGAACGGGCTCATAGTAGCCGATTTAGCATCCACCCAGGAGGAAGGAAAATGTATAAGGACTTATGTGATCAGTTCTGGTGGAAGCGGATGAAGCGTGATGTGATCGCTTTTGTCAAGAGATGTTTGATCTGCCAGCAAGTTAAGGCAGAGAGGCAGAGACCCGGTGGCGAGCTAAGGAGCTTAGAGATACCGGAGTGGAAGTGGGAACACATATCTATGGACTTTGTGACCCACCTGCCGAGGACTACTTCGGGCTGTGATGCCATTTGGGTGATCATTGACAGACTGACGAAGGTAGCTCACTTCATTCCATATTGTATGACGTACACATACTTGAGGATGGCTCAGTTGTATGTCCGGGACATAGTGAGACTACATGGGATTCCAGTATCTATTGTGTCAGACAGGGACCCACGGTTCACATCTCATTTCTGGGGAGGTCTTCAGTCAGCTTTGGGTACTGAGGTGAGATTGAGTACGGCATATCATCCCCAGACGGATGGGCAGACTGAGCGTACTATTCAGACGCTTGAGGACATGCTGCGAGCTTGTGTATTGGAGTTTGATGCTTCATGGCAAGATTCCTTGCCCTTAGTAGAATTTTCATACAACAACAGCTATCAGACGAGTATTCAGATGGCACCGTTTGAGGCTTTGTATGGTAGGCGTTGTAGGTCGCCATTATACTGGGATGACTTGACCAGTGAAGCTGTGGGAGGACCCGAATTGATTCGGGAGATGGAGGATAAGGTAAAGGTTATCCGACAGAAAATGAAGGCAGCCCAAGACAGACAGGCAGCCTATGCGAATAAACGACGGAGACCGTTAGAGTTTCAGTCAGGAGACAGGGTCTTTTTGAAGATTTCACCTTTCAGAGGTGTGGTTCGGTTTGGTATACGTGGTAAACTGTCTCCGAGGTATGTGGGACCGTATGAGATTTTACAACGCATTGGTACCTTAGCTTACCGTTTGGCACTACCACCGTCGTTGTCTGGTATTCACGACGTGTTTCATGTATCTATGCTACGGAAATATGAGCCGGATCCGTCGCATGTATTACAGCCTTCTCAGGTTCAGTTAGATTCTGATGTATCTTATGAGGAACGGCCAGTCAGGATTCTAGATAGGGCTGATCGCAGGCTTCGGAACAAAGTGATACCTATGGTAAAGGTGCAGTGGGATCGCAGGGGTGTCGAAGAGGCCACGTGGGAGACGGAGCAGCATATGGTGCAGCACTACCCGGAATTATTCTCTGGTATGTGATTTATGTTTAGTTTTGATTTGGGTAAGTGCATGCGATTTCGAGGGCGAAATCTTGTAAGTAGGGGAGTATTGTGATATCCCCGAAATAATTAATTACAATTTGGGCATTAATTATGTTTATGTGATATTATGGTGATAATTAGATTATATGTTGGGACTAATTATCTTGGTACAATGCTTGTCACATGGTAGGAGTGACCCGGTAGAGCATTTCGGGATGCATGTTATACATGTGAAGAATCTTGGGTGTTAAAATGGTTTTAATGATATGGGTTGTGTTTATTTGGGAAAACATGATTTTAATAGGGATTTTGATGCATTGTGGTAAAATGCTTTTAAAATATCATGTTGAGGTATTTTCTATATCATGCTTGTGTCTTGATACACATTTAAAAACCATATCATGGCATGAGCCACTTGCATACCCCCTTTACATCACATCACCCTCTCCTTATCAGCTTTTGCCCCAAAACCTCATCCATCCATCTTATCTCTTGCAAGGAATACTTTCCATTTTCGTTTCTACATCTAAAGGAAAGGAGAAAACTTGGAAAAAGGGGAGTTTTTGTGTTTTCTTGCCAAAAACTTGAAGCTCAAGTGGTAAGCTTCCTTTTTAGTAGAGTCTTGTTGAGTTTTGGTTGATTTATAGCTTGTTTTTGAGGTTAAATGAATGGATCTTGGTTCATCTTGTTGGTCATGATGGGAGATGTCTTTTAAGGTGGTTTTTGTGGGTATATGTTGAGCATGGGGGTTGTTCTTGGTTGTGCTTGTGTATAGGTGAGGTTGGAAGCTCATTTAAGGAAATTTCTCGCGTGAACAGGGCGTCTCGATCGATCGGAAAATGGGTCCGATCGATCGAGCAAGGCAGTGTCTGCCCAAGGCGAGGAATGAGCTTACCGATCGATCGAGATTTTGTCCCGATCGATCAGTGTGTGTAATCTCGATCGATCGAGATAAACTCTCGATCGATCGGCGGAGGCAGTACTTGGATGCCTGTTTTCCTTCACTTGGCGATCGATCGGGACTTGGGGCCGATCGATCGGAAGGCTTATAAATGTGAATTTTGGGATTTTGTTCTAAATATTGATGTTTTTGGTAATGGTTCAATTATGGGTTTCTAATATGGATTCATGTGATTGTGTAGAACCATCCCAGGTAGCCACACAACAAAGGAGATAAAGTTCCACAATATCTCCACTTTTGGAACCAAGGTACGTAATGAGACGTACGAGCATCGGACGGTAAAACGTATTTATTACGCTTTGTATTGATTATGCACTATGGTTGTGCACATGGAATTGATTATGCATTGTGGTTGCATATGGGGTAATGTTTATACATCATGGATTGTATACATGATTGGTCATGCATTTTGGTTGCATGTGTATATTGGATGCATTGTTGCATGTGATTGTGAGTCAGGAATTATATTCCAGTAATGAAGAATACTTACCGCTAGTGGCGTAGTGATGTGAATACTTGCCGCTGTCATACCGTAGCGATGAGAGAATATTTGCCGCTAATATGAAGCGAAGAACACGACCGCTGTCATATTTATAGCGAGGGATATTAGTGCCGCTGGTATTGTCTTAAGCGAGGGGTATTTCCGCTGTCATGATAACGCGAGGGGTATTATGCCACTGATATAATAAGACTCGGGATTGAACACGGCATATATATGGGAATCGGTGCATGTCATGACATACATTGTTGGTAATATAATCTACTGATTGTCATTTGGTACAGGGATAACCCAAGGGAGCATTTTAAATGTGTTACATACAGGAAGCGAATCACATTTATAATTATGCATTTGAATTGCTGTCATATCGTTGTGTATATGATTTTATACATGCTCATGGTTTTGGGGTTGTTCCTGTAGGTACGTTTGGGCGGAAGAGCTAAGGCGAGTTGGTGCAGTGAGCTAGTGCGGAGTGCTCTTGTAACAGGCACATTCTTTTGTATAGTATCTACTCTATGAGTAGTGTAAAACTATAGGATTAACATTCGTAGTTAAGAATGTAATTAATCCATTTTGGATCTTTATTTTGGCACTGTAATTTATTAGCTCAGAGCATCGACACAACCTTTATACTCTGTTTATGCAAGGAAATTTTTAATTACGCCTTTAGTCCGCACTTAAGGAACTGGGGTCCTTACACCTTCTCAAGGACCGATCGCAGTGATAAAGTGCTAGTAACGTTGTTAGTTGCCATGGATATCTACAATATAAATATGCAAAATAAGTTTATGATTTAAATCATTTAACATGGTCTTATATTAAATGATACTCCCACTATTTTGTTTGAAAAAATATCAACCCTCGAAACCTTTAGTGGGCCAAGAAACATATTTCTCCTAATCTTGAGTTAGCTTTGGCTAATCGCCCAAGACTCGGTTATTTAGGTACACAACACTTTGTCAATTACATCACATATAATTCTTGGATAGTTGGACGAACAACACTTTGTTCAATTCATCAAATGAATTAAAATCCAACCCATGCCTCTAGGTTCCCAATCCTATTGAGATAACCTAGTTAAGTCGTGCCCAATTAAAGTATAACGGATATCACTTTTATCCTTTCGCGCCTTACTAAGATTGCCACGGTGCTTTGCTTTGGCAAACCCACACATGTACAATCGAAGTTATTGACGAGTACTTTTATTTTGGAAGGCATCTAAAACTTAATATTTTAGAGGGATTTGTTGATCTCATGATTAATTTGATAATTTAAAATATGTCCACTGCATATAGTTGTATAGATATCTACATATATGTGTAATACTATTATCAAACTAAAACATAAGATAAATCATGCATCAACATACATAATTAAACGTGACATGGTTATACCCCCTACTAATGATTTTCTCAAGCCAACGAGAAAATCCTATGAGTCAACCTAAGGTAACTTCACAAGCACCTTCCTTTGGCTCCAATTTGCGAATGGCCTCCTCATCCCGGCACGATGCTCCATCTTCATTGATCATCATCAATAAAATAAACTACACTATTTACAAGATATAGAATTCCTCGATTCACATTCGAGGGGAACATAGGGGAGGGATTACATTTAGAATGAAATAGAGAAAGGCACGACACGCAGGTCGTATTATAAATACAAACATCCACAAATCCTATCTAATAGGTCAAAGGGCTATAACCACGCACCATGCTCAAACAACACATAAAGCATGCATTAACATTTAATTAATTAAATTCTAAACATTTTAAATTTAATTCTAATTAAAACTGTAAAATAGAATTTTGAAAAATTATCATACGCTCGGGACATCACATGCCACGAACTTAAGCGACTTAAAATGAACCAAGATTGTTTTCGAAAAACCTAGCCACAAGGTTGGACCATGCATGGGCCAAGGGTTCAAAACCCTAGCCCATGACTCGGCCGTCACCCACGTGACCATGCGGCGCAGCTAGTTTATCGAACCGTGGGTCCTAACCCTAATCCCTTCGCGCCGGCCGTCTTGATGTCTATCGAGCCAAAAGGTTCCAAACCTAGCCATGAGTCACGGTCCCAACCATGTTCGATCCATGAGCGGTGGCGGCTTGACCATCTCGAGCCACGAGTTTCAAAAACCCGAGCCGTCTTGCGGTCTCACACGCCATATTGCATGAACCCTTGAACCATGTTCGGACCATCATGTGCCAATTTAGACTTTATCGAGCCAAAAGGGTTCAAACCCTAATTGGTGCGGCGGCTCGGCCCACGCTCAAGCCAAGGGTCCGAACCCTAGCTCCTAAGCGGCGGCCGAGAGTAAAGGATTGTAGTGGCCGAACCTTTGAGCCACTTTTCGATTTTGCGCATTCGTGTATCGTATACAATTATTCGCCAACTATATCAAATATAATTATACGATGATTTTCACAAACTCAATTTAATCATATCATATATGATTATATACAATTTTAAATAGCATGCAATATTAATTCTAACATGATTAAACTATTTAACCACATAAATCCGATATGAGCCTTGAACCTGGCTCTGATACCACTGTAAGTAATCCAAGAGCATACAACGCAGCGGAATAAAAATTTTAGGATTACAAACCAGCAGATCTATACATAGGGATTCATATCGGATAAAGGAATACGAAGGTCTTACCCTTGTAGCGTGTTTGAAGTAGAATCCACGGAGCAGCACAAACGTCCAACGCCTTCTCCGAGTCACTAGCAAAACTCGATGAGTTTTGCCTCAACGGTATCCACACGATCAAATCGGGTGAAGGGATGGTTTAATAACAAGTTGCTAGACAAGTTATTAAATCGATACACGAAGCTAACTCGATTCACAATCGAAAGATGGCTCGAAAACCACCAAGAACCTCACGACTTTGAAGGAGGCCGAGAGTTCAAGTGATGCGGCCGAGAGCTTTTAGCTTGTGTAGGGTTTTTGTGTTATGAAGTTGTCTTACTAATTAAACACCTTGCAATCATATTTTATATAATTAATTAAAGGCTTTCATAAAGCCTCATGGGCTTAAGTCCATGATTTAATTAATCATTACGACTATTAATTAAGACTCCTCTTAATTATTTAATTCATCCCATGAATTTAATTTCCCTTCTCGATTTAATCTTTTGTGCGACCCGATAGGATCTTGTAATGTTGGCAGTGACATAAAATCTCATTTTATGTCTCAAGCATTGAGCGGTATCTAGCAACACATCAATGCTACCCAAATTACAAGAATGTCAATGACTCGACATAACCTTTAGAACTTGTGAGAATATTAATCATGTAACTTAATCCCTTTGTCCTTTGTGTTTAGATTGAACACGAGTCATGGAGTAGTCATACTCGTATATCCAATCTTTATTTCTTGATCCCAAAGTAGAACTAGAATAAACGAATAAGCTCGATATCTCATATCGACTCATTCGAGCATGGCCATGCATTTTAGTTCTCACTTGATCAAGGGCCAAACTCATCTCCTGTTATATAGGAGGGACAAATCCTATCTCGATCAGTCAACATCCCTCTACATAATTCGTAGTGTATCCAATAGTCGCCTTTATAGATTACCCTGTTACGGGTAACGTTTGACGATATCAAGATACATAACTCCTTATGTTGGGATCTCTGATGATCACAAGTCGTAAGGATTTCATACATTATTATCACTATGAGAATTGCATATGACGATCATATAACTATCCATGTTGCATTCTCATGGTGGGTCTGTCCAGTACATCGTTCTCTAACATGTACCCATATGTTGATTTGATATCTCATATCAATGAACAATTCATCGATCAACATATACTAGTCTCTACGTATTATCATTATCCCTATTCATGATAATACTTGGCTAGGGACATCTTTAAGAATAATACAATATTATTCTAAGGACATTAACATATATATTAATTCACAATGCACAGTTAAAAGAATAATATATAATAATGAATTGCCATTCATAAAACCATAAACATTGTATGTCTTAAACAATCATCTAATGACTTGTCTTAGGGCATATCCCAACAACAACGACTATCCATGATATGCACCAATCATCCAATATATATATATATATGAAACCACAATGCATAATCCAAAATGTACAAATACATTTTACCGTTTGGTGCCCGTACGTCTCTCTACGTACCTTTCCAAAATATGGGATGTTGCAGGACTTTATCCCCTGCATTGTGTTTCCACCTGGGAAGGCTCTACACAATTGCACAACTCATTATTATAAGCCAAATCATAATCCATTACCAAAAATCCAACAAAAAATCCAAAAAATCCCATATTTCGGTTCTCGCGATCGATTGCCGAAACGCGTCGATCGATCGCGAGGCTCCCTGACTCAATGCCCAAAAATTGCCACTCCACGATCGACCGCTGAATACTTGCCGATCGATTGTGGACTTCGCTGATCGATCGCGCAAACTCGCGATCGATCGCGGAAAGTTTCTGCACAAGCACCATGATGCCCGTGATCGATCGGTAAAACGCACCGATCGATCGCGGAAGCCTGTAAGCGCAATTTTCGCCATTTTCATACATTTCATCCCTTCCAACTCATACAACCTCAAACCCCAACCATCCAACATAACCAAAACTTCAATATACAACACAAAATACATCAATTTCAACAAAACTCAAACATTAACACATAAAACACCATATATAAAAACAATCCCTTTTCCCCCCAAATAATCAAACCCAAAACTCTTCAAAACATGATTAAACATTAAAGGGGAGGGTTCATTACCACTAAAGCTTCAAATCTTTAGCAAGACACAAGCAAAACCAAGTTTGGAACTCTTCTCTCCTCCTCCTTGCAAAATCGAATTTTGGGTTTTGGGGAAGGGTTGAGTGATAAAAAAATGGAGAGTGGTGGGGAAATGAGAGTAAATAACGGTGGGGTGTAGGATTTTATTAGAAGGGGAGTAAATTAAAATGATGCCCAGGTATTTAACATGATGTATTAAAATACCCCAACTTCATATCTTAAAGCATTTACTCATAAAATGCACCATAACCGCAGTTTACATGCTCAGAGTAATGAGAACCAATCTCAAATAAATCATGCCAAATCACCAATTTTCCCAACATGCATCACATGCACCCTGAAATGTATTACCAGTTCATGCCCACCGCATAACTATACATTTCCCAATCATAATAATAATCATAACACCATAATTATTATTAAAAGCCATAAACAAAGGAATAATTTCAGAGATATCACATTTATTTTCATACTGCGAATGCTAAATCCAGAATGCCATGAATGCTCCATAATTAAATTAAAACCACGTAGCCAACTAATATCACGTAATTCACATAATTTCAGCTAATCATGAATCAAATAATACAGATTCTTGTCGTATGTTACTGATCACAACATACCTATTCGTAGTTGTCATGTCTCGATATCATCGATCACATCAATGACCTTTCAGTATGGAATTTTTTATATCTGAAAATTAATTGTGTTGATCCCGGAGTGATTATAACCCCTAATGGATTTTAATTGTAGTAATTATGAGATAATTACGGTGTTGAGGATCCCGGGAATTTTTATTCGGTATTGGGGCCATTGGGCCCAAGGGTTGAGATTTATTCTCATTAAGGTGATAACCTTGGATTTGTGTTTTTAGTGGGATTTGGGGTCCTTTGGATTGAGGTTCGTGATGTATTGAGTGAGTGGGAGATAATTTTTGAACACATATGATTTTTAATGTATTGTGGTGCGAGTAATACAACTCCGGTTTTTGGAGCCTTGGTAGTATATATACCAAGTGGACTCGGTGTTCCACCATTTCCCACTTCTCTCCCTCTCTCCTCCCTACCGGCGCCTCACTCCTCCCCTTACCACTCCCCTTTTCCCCCTTTTCCCTCCATGGAAAAAAATCGAGCAAGGATCGACTTGGGAGAGGGATTTCTCAAAGATAATTGGGTAATGTTCTTCTCTTGCCTTTATCTTATTGTGGTATTGTGGAATTTGGTTAAGATTTGTGATGGGTTTTGTTTTTGGGGATTTTTGGTAAAATTGTAAAGTTGTGTTTTTAGTGTTTTTATTGGGTTTAAATGGAGTAATTGTTGTGTGAAGGTGTTGGTTTGGGTTTGGGGTGTGAAAAGCACCATTAAAACATGAATGTTTTGGAAAATCGCAGGTCACGATCGATCGCGGCTTGGTGTCGATCGATCGTGACATTACACTGGAAATTGAAGAAGATGTACAGTGTTGGAGATCAATCGCTGAGACTCGGCAATCGATCGCAAGGATGTTTAACTTGGCAGTAGTTTGCGTGATCGATCGCGAGAAACAGCGATCGATCGCTGCTCGGAGACTTCAGTTTTTTTTTTGTTTAAAAGTTGGGGTTTTGGAATGGGGATTTGTTTAGATTTTCGGGGCGGTGTCTACATTCCAATGGGAATAGTACGCTTTAAAATAAAATGGTTTGGGTCGAACTTTAATAAAACGGACTACTCAATTGATTAAGGGATTATCATTGATCATAAATTGGATATTTGAGTAGTATGCATGGTTCGATAACTCTGATTAATCATCGGGATAGGATAATATAATTGAGGGTCGGGTACGTGCTTATGCATGTAGTTGTATGCTTATGGTTGCTTGAGTTGTTAACTGTGTATAGCGAATAATTCACTGAATCTTGGGGCAAGGCAAGGATTGGCTCCTGCTATCAGATTATAAGGTACGTATAAAGTACGAGCATAGTGTTATATATTATTGTCATTGTAGAATGAATAATATACTAGGGATGCAATGAATTGGTATATATTATGAATTATACGGCGCCGCTATGGAGCGAGCAATGGTTATAATGTTGTCGCTGTTGAGCGAACATCGGTTATGTTGCCCCCGCTGTTGAGCATGCGAGAGGATGGAACGCCACCGCTATTGAACGAGTTGTGGGGCTTATCGCGTACGCCCAAATTAACACTTCTCAAGTTAACAGCAGTAAACATGTAGTAGCGTGAGTAGGTATCGATCCCATAAGGAAGGATGCATTTTTCGTGTCAGTTATGTAATCAAATAGTAAAAAAGGTTTTTTTTTTCACAAGTGATTAACTACTACTAAGCAAAACTATGAATTAAACTAATTAGCAAAATTAAACTAAAGTATTTAAAATTATGAGAAAAGCGATTCTTGGTTTTCAGTCGACTTTACCTTGGATTTATGCATTCAATCATCGATTATCACAAAAGATGTAATTTTTACTTGAATATTCATCACTAGAGATTCAACTCTTATCTTACCTTATTCATAGTTAAAATAGCCCAAGTGTTCTAGGTCAACCCGTATCGTTATATCAATCAAAACAACAACAGTTAAGATTAATATTAACAGCAGCTTTCAATTCTAGTAAGAATGATGAAACTTAGACAACATAATCCAAGCGTCTATGTAGGTCCTCGCTACCTTAAGTATGGATTTAAGTGCAATAAAAGGGCTAAACATGCATTCATCAGAGTGTAAGGTTCATAACGTGCCTTGATGTAAGGCCCCGATGCTAATTAATCCGGATTAACGATGATTAAGCAAAACCGGATAATTAAATGTGCAAACATGGATTAAGGTGTTCCGGACTGCGATGAGTCAACCAACTTGTAAGGACCCCATAAATACAACCCTTTATTAGTGTATTAATCATTAATGTGTGGCATAAGCTTTAAATAAAATTATTCGGGAAACTCAGATGATACCTTACCATCGAATGGCAACACAAAATTTTCTTTAACATACAGTGTTATAAGCTCATCATCCTAACAACAATAGACTCATAGAGCTTGCCCATTACACCACTTTTTACTTGTGGACTTTTATAAAAATTTGGGCAGAGTCTCCCCATAAATAGAGCTATCCCGAAATAAAAGCACAGCACATAACATAATTCCCGGCCAGGGAAAACATAATACTCATCAGAATACAGTAATGTCAAGTAAATTCCCAGCCAGGGAAGACACCACACACATGACAACAAAAGTGGGTTTCAACACCCACAATACACTAATGACTCTCTTATCATTTAGCAATTCTACCTCTAATTGCATGCAACATGGAATGAAAGAGAGAGAAAGGCTCATGCCTTTACATACAACCCATATACAAGTATAATCTTGCTCACATGCGAGCATCATGAATATGTATATAACCCTCATGGGCGTATGAGTACTTTATACGATACCGTGCTTCATCAAGCCCTAGTACCACGATCCTGGGAGTACATCCAATCAACAGCTTGAGCTCATCTCCAAAGCCATCGATGTACCTGTTCACCTGCCCCAACAGAGACAGCCCCCAACGGGGTGAGCATACCAATTCCACAATTTCATAATCATAATGACATAATACATAATTTACGAAAATGTAAATATTGTGGAACATATGTGATACTTCCTGGATGGTATCACCCTCATCATAGCGTACCCCTGTAATAATCCTGTTCTCAAAACAGATAAATCATCAAATCCTGAATATGCAGTTAATCATCACATTGGTTAACCCTAGCCAGTTCAAATTAACAACATTTCATAACATCTTACTTTAACTAGCAATGATTAGCAACATTTCATAACATCATTTCATAACATCATTTCATAACATCATTTCATAACATCTTTTCATAACATCATTTCATAACGTCATTTCATAACATCTTTTCATAACTTCATTTCATAACATCTTACTTTATCTAGCAATTATCATAATTCTAGATATCATATTGGTATTTCGTTAACTTCCGATACTGGTTAATCACTTCTCTGATTAACTACGTCTCTGTTCCTATTATTACCAATAGGGAATAAAATACAGGTATCCTAGATATCTAATCAAATACCACATTTTCATTTCTTACTTCAAGGTAACGTCATACTATGGGTGTTGCTCCGTAGCAACCACACCTCATCATTGGCTCGCTTCATAGCGGCACTGAACATTCCACTATGTGAATCAACATATCGTAACCGAGTCCCGATACCATCATAGCAAAGCATTTCATGTATTTTAGATCATGCATCGTACTTGTAAAACATCATTTAAACTATGCTCGTACGCTAAACGTACCTTAAATCCTCGAAGTCTGAGCCGAACCTTGCTCGAGTTCCATGCCCCGAGGAACGATGTGCTAAAACGATAAATAATTCACAATTATTTACGAACATGTAACCCATGCTCAAGCACACCCATATCCCTCAAAATATTGTCAACACACGACAATTAACCTTTAAAAAGACCCGGGGCAGGGTAAATGCAGGGAGGGAAATAAATGAGACAATATCGAAATTTGTTCAAGAATACCCTACAAAAATCGAACCCTATTCTCACAATTTCGAACCCAATTAAATACCATAATTCATCTAAAATGTGAATTAAGCTATCCAAGCAAGAATCAACATCCTTTGACAAAAACCCCCAATTTTCGAACTTAACACCAATAAATTCGAACCCAAACAAGCCCTTAAATTCGAACCCTTAAAATCCTTCAAATTCGAACACAATAAAGGCATGGAAATACACGAAAAAGACGAACAAGGGGTTAGGGAGGTTACCCAACGAAAATCGGAAGCAAAATCGTTCGAAATCGATGAACCCTAACTTTTGGGGATCGACGCCTTTCTGCAAAATCCGAACGAGAAACGCGACGAAACCTTCAATTGACGGAGGGGAAAGGAGCGCCTGGACGAGACGAAGCCGGTGATAGGTCGCATGCGCCGAACGGCGGTCGGACGGCGGCGGGCGAGGCGTTTTTACGCGCGGAGGCAGGGGAAGATCGGGAATGGCGCGGCCGCGAGAGAGAGAGAAAGATGAGGGCTGAAATGAAAATTTTCTTAAAATCTCGGGTTCAACTTGTATTTATAGCAAAATACCCCGAAAAATTAATAGCCCCACAAATACATCATGATTCCTTAAAAATCATCTGTTTTCAAAAACTCTCTCTCTAACTCCAAAACCCCCTACCGGTGCTCATACAGCACCCGAGATTCCGAGACACATCAAAAACCCAACTCTTAGGTTTTACACCGTAATGTGAATACAATCTCAACCTCTGGATCCAACGATCCCAACTACCCAAATAAACGAGCCCAGAAGGCCCAACACCTCGATTAAATTCCAAATCGCCACGTAAAACCACTTTAGGGATTATTAACACTACGGGATTAACATCTATAATCCTTGGTCATCACAATATCCCCCACTAAAAGAATTTCGTCCTCGAAATTAGCACTGGTGTATCACGTAACACCCAGGCTACACAACAACATGAAGCCATAACTTCGATTCTTGACCATATCATAATCGTATTAATAAACGCCAGGATACTTACCTCTCATCAAACTCTGAAACAGAGCGACTTACCAAAACCAACATATCACTTAAGAGGCAAAACGTACCTCGATGCGGGTCATCCTAAAAGTCAGTCTCTCATGACTGAAAAACAACCTATACTTACGACTGTAGATCGGACAGTCATCCTTCGTTCTAATACAACCAGTAAGAACGCATCCTGAATGACACATCAACCGTGAGAACGTTGACCTCGTGTCAAACTCTGGAGTGGAACAGACTTCCAAATCCATCATAACGTCAAAGAGCGTCAGCACAGCTCAACGCTAATAATCCAAAAGCAGTTAGTCAACTGAAACTGTAAGGATTCGAATCGCTCCTGATTCCATCGTAGATTTCATTCCTTGACATCTCTTATCATGACTCACGATGTCCAACATACATCGTTACGAGGGAAACACTAGTATTCCACGGTGCACACATACCAAACCTGGTTTCCACTTTCAAACCTCCTCTATCGAAGGAGCAGTCGCATCATTGCAACTCAAATACTTGGATTCTCAGATCGAATCAACGACGACTTGACGACTCTCTCGTGGTACTTCACATCATGAGCTGTCCCAGACAAGTCTCACCAAGATTTAAACATAAAAAAAAACATATACGTTTCAGTGAGGCATACTCAACCTCAACTTCAAATAACGTGGTGACTACCAGAGTCCACCACAATCCACCTCGTATCACCTTACAATTTGCCAAACTTGGTTCCAACGAGCAGTAACGGCTCTAGCAAGCCCATCATGGTGCTACACACACTCGGCAGACAACCTAGTCTCTGCCTCTTTAGGTTTACCTCAAACCTACCAACAAGCGTTTCCACATGGTAAGAGGCCATGCGATGTTATTGTGGTAAGATGCCACGGGGTAAGATGCCCCACATGGTAAGAGGCCATGCGATGTTATTGTGGTAAGATGCCACGGGGTAAGATGCCCCACATGGTAAGAGGCCATGCGATGTTATTGTGGTAAGATGCCACGGGGTAAGATGCCCCACATGGTAAGTAGCCATGCGATATTATTGTGGTAAGGTGCCACGGGGTAAGGTGCCCCATATGGTAAGAGGCCATACGATATTATTATGTGGATTTACGATGACTCATTCTTTTATGATGATTGGCGATGGTTCTTTCCGCCAGATGTATGATAGCGATGCCTCATTCCGCTATATTGATGGGCGATGGTTCTTTCCGCCAGATGTATGATAGCGATGGCTCATTCCGCTATATTGATTGGCGATGGTTCTTTCCGCCAGATGTATGATAGCGATGCCTCATTCCGCTATATTGATTGGCGATGGTTCTTTCCGCCAGATGTATGATAGCGATGCCTCATTCCGCTATATTGATTGGCGATGGTTCTTTCCGCCAGATGTATGATAGCGATGGCTCATTCCGCTATATTGATTGGCGATGGTTCTTTCCGCCAGATGTATTGATGACGATGCCACTTTCCGCTATTATGTGGACGATGATTCATACTCAGGTGTATAGCGAGGTTTCATGCCACCTATTATATGACGAGGTATCATGCCGTCGATTCTATAGCGATGGACTGTACCGCTATATATTCAGCACAGGATTTTGGCCGCCTTCGAGCGATGGGTGCTGATTACGTATTATTATGGAGCGACGGAGATAGGTATGCCGCTATCTTGTTAGCGATGAGGTATGAGATATTGCTATTTTATTAGCATTATTATTGCTGGTATGCGTTGATATGCATGTTTTATTATGACTATTTACTAGCATGATGATGGATGACATATGTTGATGTACATGGACCGTCACGAGTTGACTAGGTTATTTAGATGTCATTGTTGACTTGTATCGTCACTAGTTGACGATACCTTAGATGCCATGAGTGGGCATGTGTCGTCACGGGATGGCGATGACGATAGTGCAGGAGATGTCTTATTAGACATGCATCATCGTTACGATGAACAATGCGTTCATGTCGAGAATTAATGATTTTATGTATGGCTATGAAACAGGGACAACCAAAAAGGGTTAATGCAATTAACCAGGAAGTATACGTTACCAATTACTTTCATGCATTTATTTATATGCCATTGCCCTATGATGTTAAGTAACGATATACATGCTCATGATGGGTTGTTCCTGTAGGTACACTTTTGGACTAAAGGACTAAGGGCCGGGTTGAGGCAGTGAGCTATGAGGAGCATGAAAGATGTTAGGATTCAGGATTTCTGGATAGTCTCTACTCTAGTAGTAGCATAATTCTATCGCTTTAACATTCGTATTGAGGATGTAATTATTTAAGGTTGAAATTTCATTTTTGGCCCGTAATCTTATTAGCTCAAAGTTGCAACCGGAACCCTTAAGAGGTTATGAATGCATGTTTAGTCCATAATACGTGTATAATATGACGATAAGGTAGGAAGACCCTACACAACTAGTGGAACATGTTTTAGTGCATGAGCATGTGCATGATCACATGGCACTTGGAGAACACATGCCACTAATTAATTTAACTCATGTTTAATACATGATTTTGGACCAATAATCTTGCAAGATAATGATGTATTGACACATGGATTCCACAATACATCAAATAAATTCAAAATCATGCCAAATGGCATAGAAACTCACGACAACATGCATCCATTCATATTTGGTTTGTTATATTAGTGCTAGACTTTCCCTCTCTCCTCATTTCCTCACCAAAAATCACACTCCACCTTCTCTCCTCTTGATTTTCGAAAATGGCAGCTCATTTCCTACCAAAATCCTCTTGAATTTTCAAGTGCATGTCACATGCAAAGATATATTTGAATGCTACTCATCTTGAGGAACAAGATGTACCAAGAATTTTCAAGTTTGGAGAAAGTATATGCAAGATTTTCGAGTAGCAGCAGTTTTGGTGTAGGATTTTCGATCTTGGCTTGGTTTTGTGGATGATCAAGCTTCAAATCTTGAAGATAAATGAAGGTATATCATCATCCTTGAGTTTTATCAACATGCATGTATGATTGAGGGTCGAACCATGGTGTTCATTTACGAAGAAGTTGCTGTCAAATTGTAGTCTGCTAAGACCAGTGCATGAACCGTCTGATATGTCGAGTTTTTGGCATAGTTATGTTTCGAATATGAAGATGACTCCCCTGATAGAAGTTGTAGTGTTTTGTGTTAGATTTAATTCGCCACAAGAATCAGCTAATTTGGATTTAATATGAAAAAGTTATGGTCGTTCTACCAACATGTATCAAATCTGGAAATTCACTGCATGCGAGTTTCATGCATTTTGTTCTTCGTATTTCTGGGAATAAATGGATACGAATATGAAGTTTTAGGCTCTAATACGTGTTGTATTATTCGAGGTTAGATTGCATTTGGAATTGGCCTCACTCAATTTGGAGCTCATATGAAAGAATTATGCTAATTTTACCACATATTGCTCAATCTGGAAAAGGATTTCATACGAGTTTCTAGGCTTGTACGTTTTTCAATTAATGTACATGAATATGAATTGTTTATCTTAAAGCTCATAAGAGATGTTTTGTTGTATGTTGGGTTATCTTGCATTAGAAACTGGCCTTATATGATTTGGAGTTTTCGTGTGTAAGATATGCACTTTTCCCTAGAACCGCTCACTCTGTCAAAACAGAATATGAGTATTTTTAAATCTGGCATACTTTGCTTTGCATGTGCCTCAAGATGAGTGAACTAGCTTCTGGACTTGAAGATGACTCTATTACTTTAAGGTTTCGTGATTTTCCCACTGGCCTCAAGTCTTTTGGACATCATATGAATTTATTATGATTTTTATACGAAAATGGGTCAAGATGAAAATTAAGAAAATTTGCTAAGGGTCAATGTTTGGATTATAAATTTGATATTGGAAATAAGTGAACACTTTGATGATATAATTGAGGTGTAAATGACCAGGTTAACAGATCTCGAGGTTTATTCGAGGAGTACTCGGTAGATATAGCATTGGTCCGAGGTACGTAGAAAATGGGTTTTATCACAATGTCTGGCAAAGACATGTGATGTTCCCGGGTATGATTTACTTGTCATTACTTGCTCCTTATGTGACTATGTGATAAGTTGATCTGCAGTATGTGAATTACATGGTACATTGACTGCACGATATATGATGACACGAGATTTGAGATGCATCACATGAGATTATGATATTGCATGATGCATTGACACGCATGGACATTGAGCATGTCATGTTGATCCTATCGATTCGTTTCTTGGTACCTATATCTTTTCTTTGGTATCTGTGATGCGTGTCTGGGGATGATGGGCACGGCGATGGCTCGGCGGAGAGGTGAGCTGAGTGATGCCGTAGCGACGAGCGTGCCGACGTCGTCCAGACACGAGGATGATGGACCGCCGATGGCTCGACTGAGAGATAGATCGGAGCAAGGAGCGTGTCACATCCTGCTCGAGCACTGATGAGTGATTGATGATCTTCCTTTGGACTCCTGAGATATGGATATTCGAGATTTGATACCCTTCATATGCATTTGCATTCATGCACGGCATGCATCGCATGTTATTTGTCATACACTTTGATATTATCTGTTTCTCGTACTGGGTTCTGACCCCCTTCGCGGGGGCTGTCATGTCTTTGTTGTATGGGCATGACAGGTGGTACAGGTGGACGTACTGTGGATGCTCGAGACGAAGCATCGTTAAATACCAGAGCTCCTTGAGAGCGAGCTCAGTTATATGATTTATGTTTTGAGTCCCAGTAGTTGTTTAGTAATTTTACTTATGTTTTAAATTACCGGGGTATGCCCTGAGTATCTGTATTTTTAAGTATTACTTTACTGAGAAATTATATGTAATGCTTATGCGATGAATATCATGTTAGATGTAAAAACTGGAAATACATATTTTCAATATTCGGAAATATTTTAGAAACAAACTGCGAAAAATTTTGATGGTCACTTTTTGAAAGTTTTTAACTTAATCTTCTGCTGTTTACGTTAATATAACAATCGTGTGTTAATTAAACATCTGATTAGGATCAGGCCCTCACACTTGAGCTTACGGATTATAGTTCCAAATAAAAGTTTTCCAAAAAGTAATTATTTACATTCCTATCAAAATGAATGTAAGTCTATAGATTTACTCTACCCTGTGTACAAACTATACAAAAGAATTCATGTCTTACTATACCAGTAGCACTCCTCACATAGCTCAATGCATCAACCCTGGCCTCAGCCCTCCTGTCAAAATGCACTACAAGGACAACCCCCAAACCATGAGCATATAATAATCCATATTCAACACAATATGATTATAAGGTATAAATGCATAAACAGTAAATACAAAGCACTTCCTACCTGTACCATAACTCATAATCATAAACAATGGATTATATTACGGTTCCACAATGTCATGACATATAATTATTCCATCAATACTAATATCCATTCCCTAGTCTTGTTAGAACAATGTATTTTAATGCACCTCGCTTGTCATGACCGCGGCACTAATACCCCTCGCTTCGACATATTAGCGGCATCGAATAACCTCGCTTTAATGTGACATGCGGCACTTATCCTCGCTTCACATATTAGCAGCAAATATTCTTTCCTCACTACGATATGGCAGCGGCAAGTATTCTATCATCGCTTCAAATGACAGCGGCAAAGCATTTAAAATCATCACTCGAATATAACGACTCATGGGATATGCACCAAGCATCCAACATACATATATGCAATCACAATGCTTAATTCAACATGTACTTGCATCCACAATGCACAATCCAATATATATTTGCATTCACAATGCACAATCCAATAAGTATATAAATACATGTTACCGTTTGGTGCCCGTACGTCTCTCTACGTACCTTTCCAAAATATAGAGTGTTGCAGGACTTTATCCCCTGCGTTGTGTTGCTACCTGGGAAGGCTCTACACAAGCGCACAACACGATATTAGATGTCAATTTATAATCCAATACCAAAAATCCCATCAAATAACAAAATTCCATATTTTTCCATTATTCATGCCTCTCGATCAATCGGACCCCGAGCTCGATCGATCGAGAGATGATAGCTTTTGTACACAAAATTTCTGCCTTCCTCAATCGATCAAGAAGACTCACCGATCGATCGAGAAGTCTCGTCGATCGATCGGGAGTTTTCACCGATCGATCGAGCCATGCATTTTCTTCCCAAAACTTTTCTGCCATGAGCGATCGATCAAGGTCCCCCGCTAGATCGATCGCCGAGCCCTGTACTCACGAGAAATCTCCATTTTTGAGCATATGCCTCATGCTACGATAATACATACCATTAACCATCAAACCCCCACAACCCAACACACTTTAAACTACAATATACTACCATGAAACTACTCAAAATCTAATTTCAACAAGAACACAACTATACATGCCATTTTCGCCGAAAACATAACTCAACTCAACTTGAATGTTCAACAATCAACACTACTAGTTGTCTTACCACTTTAGCTCCAACTCTTAGCAAGATTTAAGCAATTATATTGTAAGTTCCTTCCTCCTCCTTGCTTGCTAGATGATGGGCAATTTTGAGGGGGAAATTGGGGGGAGAGTTGTGTGATAAGATAGAGTGAAATGAGTTGAATGGTTGAGGATTAAAGTGATAAAGGGTTGAGTGTGGCATAGCATGGTAGGTGTTTGATTTGTGTCCCGGTATTTAGCATGATGTATTAAAATATCCCTACACGATATTTTAAAGCATTTACTCTATTAAAATGCATCGTAGCAACAATCAACATGCTTTCCAAATTAATGGAAACTAACACAAATAGATCATGCCAAATCATAAATCCCCCCAACAAGCATCACATGCTCTCTAAAATGTATTACTAGTTGATGTCTACCGCATAACTATACATTTTCCAAACCATAATAATAATCATAACACCATAATTATTATTAGAAGCCACAAAGCACATGTTTAATTTCAGGGATATCACAGTCTATGTTTAATTTAGTCACGTGTTTTTCCTAAGAATTTAACAACACCAACAACAGACAATTATCAATCTTAGTTGCTTTAAAGACCAAGCATTAGATTGCATGCAAAAATCAATAGATGGCCGATCTAACAATCAAACATAACATTCATGGCATAAAAATCAGAAAAGCACATGAAATAATAGCAAAAGAAAGAATTACTAAAGGGAACCACGATTCCGGAGCGTTAATTCCCTCTTTGTTCTTCGTTCTTCAAGTCGTTCTTCACAAAAGTTGAAAGAAAAATATATTCTAATGTCTCTCAAGTCTGAATTGTTGTGTTATTCACTTATAAAATCGAGATATAGCCAGCATATATGGTAGGATATGGTAAAATCTTCCCAAAGATGGTAAAAGACCTTGTTTCCTTATTTTCTCGGACACTCTAGCGATCGGCTGCTCCAAACTAGTGATCGATCGCTAGTTTTATTTTTCAGCAAAATTCTTCTGGCGATCGATCGCCTCTTTCTAGCGATCGATCGCTTGACTCCAGTGTGTTTTGGTGATCAATCTCTCCAAATGTACCGATCGATCGCTGACCCGCAGATTTTGTTCCTCAACTTTCTGCCCATAGGCGATATATCTCCTCCTTCATGCGGTCTATCACTTCTCCCAAAATTACATTTTTAGCATTTTCCTGATCAACCTTGAGTCCTTATCATCTCCAAAGCTTTCCTTTGTCTTTATTTGCCTTTCTTAGCTCGATTTCTTCGATTTCACCTACATTTACACAATTATACGATTAGGTAGCATATGTAACAAATTATCCATCGAAATATACCAAATCGTAGACAATTAAGTGCAATAGATGTGTCTATTTCTAGTCACATCAGCGAGCGATTGGATATGATGTGATATAACTGTGGAATCATTGTTAAGATACATGTGATATCTGTAAAATCATGAGTGTAGTGATTTAACTGTAAGTGATTATGGAATTAATGGTTTGAGCATGGTCATAGTAAATCAAAGTAATTATTAAATGATTTTGGGGATTTGATGGCTTTGGCCATTGTGAGAACAGGAACAACACGGGGGATCCCACATGATAACGATACAATACAGGGAGTATCTTTTGCATTTACAGTTTATATTCTGTATATTATGAATTGTGATATTGCTGTTCTTGAGATGGTGGAATTGGTATGCTCACCCCGTGTGGGGCCTGTTTCTGTTGGGACAGGTACAACAGGTACAACAATGGCTCTGTAGTTGAGTTCGAGCTGTTGATTGGAAATGCTCCCAGGGCTGAGGTACTGTGATACCCGGTGATTAATGGTTTTAATCTCGGTGTGGTAATGATCCTTAATGGATTTTAATTGTGTATTAATTATGGTTTTGGGACTCTCGGGGATTTTAAATCCTATTATTGGAGTCGTTGGGTCCGAGGGATGAGATTGTATTCTCGTCGTGGTGTTAACCTTGGAATTTGGTCTTTGGTGGGATTTGGGGTCCGGAGTACTTGGTACTGGGGCTGTTTATGGAAATAGAGTTTGGGAGGTAATTATTGAAAACATATGATTTTTAATGAGTCATGATGTATTTGTGGAGGGATTGGTATTTTGAAGTTTCGGTACTATATATACCAAGTGGGTATTCCGTAACTTGGCACGGAACCCTTCCCTCTCTTCCCTATCTCTTCGCTCAAGCCCTTCTCCCCCCATTTCCCCTCTTTTCCCTTGGTGGAAGAATTGTTTGTAGCTTGGCTCGGGAGCCGGATTTCTCGAAGATAATCAGGTATTCATCTTCCCCTCACCATTGTCTTCGATTTGGTAATGGTATGATAGATTTTGGTTGAGGTGTTGGTTGGTTATGGGTTTTGGGGGTTTTTGATAAAAATCCAAAGTTTAGTTTTTTATGAAGTTTTATGGGTTTTAAATGGTGTATTTGAGGTGTTGAGGTTGTATGGGGTGTTGTTTGGGAGTTTGGGTGTCAAAAACAACATGGAAGCTCAAATTTCTCGAAAAATCGCAGGCCGCGATCGATCGCCGAGGAAGGCCGATCGATCGCGACGAGCAGCTAAAAATTGGAGGCGATGTACAGTTCTGTCGATCGATCGCCAAGTCTCGGCGATCGATCGTGAGGCGATTATCGATCGATTGCAGAGACGCGCGATCGATCGTGAGATCATTCTGTTTGGCAGCAGGTGCGCGCGATCGATCGCGACAGAAGCGGCGATCGATCGCGGCCCGAAGTGTAGTGTTTTTTTCAAAATTTTGGAAATTGTCAGGATTTTGGAACTGAGGTTTAAAGGGGCCGTTTTCAGGGCAATGTTTACATTCCAATGGGAATGCTACACTTTTAAAATGGATTGGTTGGAGCCAAATTTTATAAAACGGGATTCTCGGTTGAGTTTTTGGCTATCTTTTAAACTTGTAAAATGGTATATTTTGAGTATTATGCATGCTTAGCCGGGGGGGCTTTTATTTTGGTAATCGTCATGGATGGACGATAGGTTTGGAAATTGTGAACGTGCTTGGGCACGTGATTGCATGCCTATGTTTAATTGAGAGTTATTTGTGTGTTAGCACATAACTCATCGGACGTGGAACTCAGGCCGGATTGGACTTGAACTACGGAATTATAAGGTACGTATGACGTACGAGAATAGCCTATTATAATGTTGCAACTGTAAAATGCATGGTATGTGGTAATTGCAATAAGTGGACATTGAAATGCATGGTAAGCGGTGTTTGCAATAAATGGATTGTGAAATGTATAGTATATGGTAATTGCGATAAATGGAAATACATTGGGAATCATATAGTGCCACCTTGGCGAGCAATGATTAAGATGTTGTCGCCGTTGAGCTGACCATCGGTAATGACGCCACTATTGTTGAGCGTGCGAGGGGTTCGAAATGCCGCTATTGTGGAGAGAGCAATGAAATAGGAACATGGAATCATTGGTTAGATATATGTGATATCTACGGCCTTTTATATAATGATTTTTCCATATTGATCATGGAACTGGCATAATAGAAATGGTATTAGTTAATCAATGTGGCGATTAATTGGCTTTGGAAATTTGATGAGTTTGGTTATTTTGAGAACAGGGACAACACAGGGGATCCGGATGAGGATGATACCATCCAGGGAGTATCATTTAAATTCATGGCATTTACATTCTGTAAAGTATGAACTGCGATATTATGATTATTGGATTTGTGGTATTGGTATGCTCACCCCGTGTGGGGGCTGTCTCTGTTGGGGCAGGTGATACAGGTGTAGCAGCAACTTTGGAGTTGAGCTCGGACTGTTGATTGGAGGTACTTCCAAGATCGAGGTACCAGAGCTGGTTGAATAAGTACACAGATCCAGAGTTGAGATCGAGTTGTGTTTTGGAGGTGCTTCCAGGATTGAAGTACCAGTAACGGTATCTGGTAGGGTATTTTATACATTAGATACACGCTTATTCATTGGGTACTCTCATGTGAGTACGTGTTACGTGTATATGGAATGTATAAATGGCATGGTCTTCTCTCTTCATTTATGGCTTGCATGCAATTAAATATGGAATTGCTAAATGATCTGAGAGTATGTTAGTGTATTATTATGGTGCATACTATGAAAGTGGCTTTAGTTGGGGAAGTTGAATATTATGAGGTTCTAATACAAGGAATTTTATAGATGGTAAATGATGTTATTCTTGTATATGGTTTCCTTCCCATGATAATATGATTGTATGCACTTAATGGCATGGACTAATACACTAATAACGGGTTAAGGGCACAGGGGTCCTTACATTAGTGGTATCATAGCAGTGGTTTGCTCTTTGGGGCTGTTGAGGGCCTGGAACATGCTGATAGGAATGGGTAGCACATATTTTGTGGGGTCTTCCCACCTTAACAGTGATTAATAGACATAAGAAGGACTAATCATGCATTAATAACATCTTAAGGTTCTGGTTGTTACATGAGCTAACAGGATTACACGCCAAAATAAAAGACTTCAAAAATAATTCATTACATTCCTAAAGAATGTTAATATTTAGATTTATACTACTCCTAGAGTAGATACTAATCGTGACTTGAAACCTATACATTCCTGTGTTCCTCGTAGCTCACTGCCTCAACCCGACCCTTAGTCCTTTAGCCCAAAAGCGTACCTACAGGGACAACACATCATAAGCATATACGATCTTACTTAACGTCATAAAAACATCATAGAAAATGCATGAAATATTGGTTAAGTAAATATGCTGGGTATTCATTAACTTCTTATTGTTGTCCCTGATTCATAATCATGCATATGGGCATCTTACCCTGTGGCGTCTTACCACATTATAAATATCGCATGGCCTCTTACCATGTGGGGCATCTTACCCCGTGGCATCTTACCACAAATAACATCGTATGGCCTCTTACCATATGGGGCATCTTACCCCGTGGCATCTTACCACAAATAACATCGTATGGCCTCTTACCATATGCGGCATCTTACCCCATGGCATCTTACCACAAATAACATCGTATGGCCTCTTACCATATGTGGCATCTTACCCCGTGGCATCTTACCACAAATAATAACGTATGGCCTCTTACCATATGGGGCATCTTACCCCGTGGCATCTTACCACAAATAATACCGTATAAACATCATCATATAAGCATCGTATAAACATCATCATATAAACATCGTATAAACATCATCATTTCATCGTGAATACTCATGCAATAAAAGCATAGTTGTAGTGTAAAGATGTGTGTTACCGTCCGATGCCCGTACGTCTCTTACGTACCTTTTCAAAAGGAGGAAGAGTCAACAGACTTTATCTCCTTGATGGTGCCGGTACCTGGGATGGTTCTACAAGACCACACAATACCATATGAGATGCCTCAATACCATCTCACATCATAAACTTAACAAAATAAAACATCGTCTTATTTTTCAACTTTCTGCCTCTCTCGATCTATCGGCCCCAAGGTCTCGATCGATCGAGAAACTGTGCACAAATAGTGCCCAAACATTCTGCCTCGATCGATCGATCGAAACATTTTACCGATCGATCGAGGAGCTTCTCCGATCGATCGAGAAATCCTTCGATCGATCGGCACCTGAAATTCAAAACATGCTTTAAACATTCTGTCTCGCTCGATCGATCGGGACCAAAATCTCGATCGATTGAGAGCTCTGAAAAATCGGGACTTCCCCAGATTTTTGAGCACCTTAGTACATACCATCATTTCTACTTCATAAGGCGTAAAACATGCCTGAACAAGAATGTTATAAGCTTCATAAGATTGCCATGCATGTACTCAAATCAAAGGTTTAACAAAACCTAAGCTAACATGCATCATAACATCATCATAATCTTCAACCTCAGCCAACCTTAAACAGAAACAGAGCATGCTTATCTTTTCCCAGATTTTCGAGCATATAGTTTCATAACAAGAAATCTATCACATAAATCATGTAAAATGCTCGAACAACCATGCTAGTAGTTACATAATACTACCATGTAAGCATCCCTACCAAGGTTTCACCCAAACCTATACCTATCATGCAATAAAACATCCCACCAAAACCAAACCCCAAACAAAACTCTGAAAAAACAGAGTATTAAACTTTACCCCTCTTCTTTGGTAGGCTTTTGCACACAAAATCACAAGCTTTTTCCTCCTCCTACAAGCAGCTTACACCACCGATTTTTCGGAGGGAAAGAGAAGGAGAAGGAGGTGGAGGGGAGTTGATTGCAATCCAATAGTCATAGCATGGGTTGGGGCAAGTGGGGGTATGGGTGTTGAACAAGTGGGGGGAAAAGGAGGTTGCATTTTGGGAAGGGTGGTGGCCGAATGGGGTGGTGTGGTTGGGGTGCCTTGTGGTGTTTAATTGTGTCCCGGTATTTCATACGATGTATAAATCTCCCCTTGATATTTTATAATTGTACTACATCAATACAACAATTAAAAACACCTAACATGCTTCCTAAACCATATCATCATATCATAATTATAACCCCCAAGTAAGGTACCACAACCCTCTTAAACACATCGTAAATCATCATCGTAGCACATAATCATATAACATTTCGGGGGTATTACATTACTCCCCTACTTATAAGATTTCGTCCTCGAAATCCACATGCATCATCATAACGGAACTAAACATAAAAACATACCAGAGAATAGTTCCGGGTAGTGCTGCACCATATGCCGTTCCGTCTCCCACGTAGCCTCCTCGACACCCCGACGATCCCACTGAACTTTGACCATCGGTATAACTTTACTTCTTAGTCTGCGATCCTCTCGATCCAGAATTCTGATTGGTCGTTCTACGTAGGACACATCTGAGTCTAACTGAACTTCAGTAGGCCGTAAGACATGAGACGGATCTGGCTCATACTTCCTTAACATAGAGACATGGAAAACATCGTGTATGCCCGATAAAGACGGCGGTAGAGCCAGACGATAAGCCAAAGTACCGATTCGCTGTAACACTTCATATGGCCCGACATACCTCGGAGACAACTTTCCCCGCATCCCAAAACGAACCACACCCCTGAAGGGCGAGATCTTTAAGAAGACCCTATCTCCTAACTGGAATTCCAGCGGTCGTCGCCGCTTATTGGCATAGGCTGCTTGCCTATCCTGGGCCGCTTTCATCTTTTGGCGTATCAACTTTATCTTACCTTCCATATCCTTGATCATATCCGGTCCTCCGACCGATTTGCTAGTCAAGTCCTCCCAATACAACGGTGATCTACATCGTCGTCCATACAGAGCTTCAAAAGGAGCCATTTGAATGCTCGCCTGATAACTGTTATTATAGGAGAACTCCACCAGCGGCACTGAATCCTGCCATGGAGTATCAAACTCCAAGATACATGCCCTCAACATGTCCTCGAGCGTCTGAATGATACGCTCGGTTTGGCCGTCTGTCTGAGGGTGATAGGCCGTACTCAGTCTCACCTCTGTGCTCAAAGCTGTCTGGAGACCCTCCCAGAAATGTGAAGTGAACCTCGGGTCCCTGTCAGACACTATCGAGACTGGAATACCATGCAATCTCACCACATCCCGTATATACATCTGGGCCATCTTCAAGTATGTATATGACATACTGTAAGGGATGAAATGAGCCGTCTTCGTCGGCCTATCCACGATCACCCAGATCGCATCAAATCCCGAGGCCGTCCTTGGCAAGTGGGTCACGAAGTCCATAGATATATGCTCCCACTTCCATTCAGGCACCTCTAAGCTCTTCAGCTCGCCACCAGGCCTCTGCCTCTCTGCCTTTACCTGCTGGCAGATCAAACATCGTTTAACAAAAGTAATTACCTCACGCTTGATGCGTCTCCACCAGAATTGACCGCATAGGTCTTTATACATCTTCTTTCCTCGTGGGTGGATACTGAACCGACTACGGTGGGCTCGCTTCAATATTCCCCTACGTAACTCTGGTGTATCTGGGACTACCCATCGGTTGCCCAGTCTCAAAGAATCATCCTCTGTCACTCTGAACTTAGATGGCTGACCCTGAAGTACCAACGACGTCCATCTTTGAACCTCATCATCCGACTTCTGGGCCTTCCTGATTGCCTCAAATATATCTGGCTCCGCCAATAAGGTCGACACTCGCACAGGCAACGTGTCTACATCGAAATCATAGCCCAGATGGCAATAAGAAGTCATCAAGGCCGACAAACACATGACATCCTCTACAGTACTCTTCACCTTCCGACTTAAGGCGTCTGCTATCAAGTTTGCTTTACCTGGATGGTACTCAATTTCACAATCATAGTCTTTGAGTAAATCCATCCACCTTCTTTGCCTCATATTCAACTCTGCCTGAGTGAATAAGAACTTCAGGCTCTTATGGTCCGTATATATAGTGAAAGACGTACCATACAAGTAATGCCTCCAAATCTTCAAGGCAAATATGATGGCCGCCAGTTCCAAATCATGTACTGGATACCTAGCCTCGTGTGGCTTCAGCTGTCTTGATGCATAAGCCACCACATGATTATCTTGCATCAACACACAGCCCAAACCCTGCAGTGACGCATCCGTATACAAGGCAAATCTCTTATTCTCAGACGGAATCACCAACACAGGCGCTGTAGTCAAACGACGCTTTAGTTCTTGGAAGCTTTCCTCACAAGCCTCAGACCAAAAGAAGGGGACTCCTTTCTGAGTCAGCTGTGTCAAGGGTTTGGCAATCTTCGAGAAACTGGTAGCGTTTCAGTTAATAACAAAAATATGTAGTAGTGGAAGTAGGGATCGATCTCACAGGGAAGGTAAATTTATTTTGTGTCAATTATCAAAGAACTAGTAACAATGGGGGATTTGGACTGGATTACTACTACTTAGCAAATATCAAACTAATTAACGAGTCTAACTAAAATGATTAAAACTTATGGGATTAAAGCGATTCTTGGTTTTCAGGTAACCGTACTTTTGGAAAATTATCTTTTAGTCATCAAATCAAAACATTCGAATTCTTTCAATTATCTATTGATTGGAAATTCAATTCCTACTCATCTTATTCGTAGTCAAAGAGAAAACAGCATTCAATTCAACCCTTACCAAATCTCTAATCACCACTACAGCCGTTAATGATTAAATCAATGATAGTTTTCAAAACTAATGAGTTCGACAAATCTAATCAATAAAAACTACAGCCGTTAGAATTGATTACTCAATCGTTTCTCCTAAGAATTCAATAACACCTACAGCCGGTTAATTATTAATCTTAGTTGTTTCTTAGCAAACTATCGATTATGTTATTGAATATTAGGTGATCGGTCTAATACACAAACACAACAATCATGGAATTCGAATTCTGAGAAACCAATTGAAACCGAAGATTAATTCAACAATCAAACCGAATTTTCATAAAAGATTTAAATCCAAAAGTACGTATCCCTTCAACCAAGAATCGAAGGGTTTTAGCCTAGCATAATTAAATCTAAAAGCAATAAAAATTCAATGGAAAACATTAAATAAATAAATGAAAAGAAATTACTAATATAAATCACGATTTCGGCTTGTCAATTCCGGTTCCGTTCTTCGTCGTTCTTGAAGAAAACTTTGAAAGAAAATTAATCTAAAATCCTAAAATATTCTAAGAGTATGAAATTATGCTTAAAATGAGGTAAAAATCGTGTATATGAGGTATGGAGGCTGATGGAGTAGGGTAAAATCCATGTGGAAAGGAAAGAAATCAAGAATTTTAATTTTCCAAAATTCTATAGGCGTAATTACGCCTGAAAGTGGCGTAGCTACGCCTGTAATGCCGTAGCGTTGGCGTAATTACGCCTGTGAATGGCGTAATTACGCCTGTCCTCCATTTTTCTGGCGAGTTTTGTATTTTGGCCATAACTTTCACATACGAACTCCGAATTCGACGAGTCAGCTGTCCACGCGAAGATAACTCAAAGTTCTACAACTTTTATATGGACCACATTCCCAAAACTTGGCTGGAATACATAGAAATTTGAGGAGAAAGGAGCAACATGTGTCTTTGATTCCGGTTTTTTCCTCTTTTCTTCAACTTTATTGCTTCTTTCATCATTTTAGCTTGATTTCTTCACTTTTCCCTACATTTACACAAATATACGATTAGGTAGCATATGTATCAATTTATCCATCAAAATATACCAAATCGTAGACAATTAAGCGTAATAGATGTGTCTATTTCTAGTCACATCAAACACCCCCATACTTACTCTTTACTCGACCTCGAGTAAACAATCAAACCTACAATATTTTTGGTTGGCTCATAGGTTCATAACAAAGCAACTTGTCCTCACTTTACTGTCTCAACAATTTTAACATGCATAATAATGAACGGCGGTGAAAAGTTAACAGTGGAACAAGTTCAATCCCTAAACATTTCGTACCCAACGAAGTAGTGAACGTGTGTGTGTGGTCATAAACAAGTGTTGTGTACAAATTATAGATTCAAAATATGCAAAGTCATAATAGTTCAGTCATACACTAACACAAGTATAAGCTCACTTGCACACTCTTCTCCACTATCTTAGCTACTTTGCAAACACAAATCAAGTAGGTCTTTATTAGCTTGTAGCTTGGCCTAGGTATTGGCTTATGAAAGAAAGGGTAAGGATATTCAAACAAGAGAGTATGATGAAATGCACACTAAAAGCTTCTCTTCTTGTATGAATTTTTCAACTTCGTTCTTTTTCACAAGGTTTATTTCAACACTTTTCTTCTTTTGTGCCTTGGCTCCCCTTGGAGTCATATTTTTATCTATTTTTTTTCAAGGCATCCCTTTTTCTTTCATGCATTCCATTCTTTTGACAATTAAGCTCACAAATATACTTCAATGATTTCCAAGTGCATTTGAATGAAATACATCATACTCCCTTAAAAGGTATGGATTAAAATCACATTTAGGCTTAAAGGGTAGGATGATAAGCTAGTCAAGAAATGTTGAATGGGGGTCTTTAGTATGCTTAGCATACTACCATTCTTTTACATTTAAAGCTCAAAATAGGTACTAGAGAATGATTTTGTTTACATGGTAGGCTTGAAAGGCTCAAACGCATCAAAGATTGCCTATATCACTTTCATGTTTGCAAGTAGTCTAGACATACGCCTCAAAGAGCATGTAGTTAAGTTCTAGCATGTATTAGAGACTTCTTAAGACTATCACAAAATTTACACAATCTTCACTAAGCTATGCACACTTCACAAGCCATGACAATAATGTGCTCAAAATATTCAACTTACTAAGTTAAAGTACACTTTGCATTAGAGTTCAAAGTGTTCCAAGGTTAACAATTCACCTATGTTCAAAGCATGCATGCCATCAATTAGGTTTCATCATGGGCTAGTGATTCTAAGCATGTGTTCATTACTAACTATGAGCTCAAAATTTTCAAATTTTTGATTTTTTTGTATTTTTGTAATAGAAAAGCAATAACACACCACTAATCCCTCCCCCATACTTAAATCTTACATTGTCCCCAATGTAAGGCAAAAAGACAAGAGAAGAGAAAAGTTCAACTAAAAAGCAATAAAAATAAAAGGGTAAAAGGGAAACTAACTCCCCTTGGGTTGCCTCCCAAGCAGCGCCTCTGTTTAACATCGGTGGCCCAACGCTATCCCTCTATCAAGGTGGTTGATGCAGTGTTGCTCTATCCTTCCTTAACCACCTCAATATCTTTTTCACTCCTCGGTATTTCGGTTGGTTGGTCTTTGAGTGGTTATGCCCAGTCCTTACTCCTTCGGCACGTGATTGACATGGTCGATCCGGAGGATGCTTCTTTCCAATGGTACGATCCTGCAATTGAGAAATAAGAGGATCAGCAGTATCATGAGTAGATAAAGCAGCAATAGTATGAACAGTATGCATAGGAGGGGGATCCATACCTCTCTTCTCGTCAAGGCCATCAGTAGCCTTTCCCATTTCCCACAACTCATCATTATCAAAATCAGAATCATAATCATCATGTACATCAATAGCGTAACTAGAATGCTCAAGAGGTTTAATGGGTTCATACATGTTGAATTTTTCAATTTCACCATTAGACTCCATGGTTATCAAACCGCTATTCATATTGATTACTGAATTTGATGATTTCAAGAATGGTCTTCCTAAAATAATTAGAGGATCACCATTTCTCATGTCTAAGACATAGAAATCGGCTGTGAAGACCAAATTCTTTACATGCACAACTACGTCCTCTATTATCCCCTTAGGTATGACCATGGATTTATCAGCTAAGTGAATAACTGCTCTATTTCTTTTTAAAGGTCCCATCTTCAGTTGAGAGTACATTGAGTAAGGCAAGACATTTATGGACGACCCTAAATCGAGCATAGCCTTCTCAATCTTAATACCTCTAATCTCACATGGGATAAAGAACATACCTGGGTCCTTGCATTTAATGGGGATGCTTCTTTGGTTATCCGCCGAAACATTGTCATTGAGCTCGACCTTGGGCTGCCCCTTGTGTTCCTTGTTTCGATCCTCATTCACGGTTTCATGCAATAGGGCTTGCTCTTTGTAGCGTGGACTCATCTCGTAGAGGCCTTTGAGTCCGGCACCTTTCCTATTGTCCTTCAATGCTTGGGGGAAAGGGGGTGGTTCTTTATATTCAGAAAGTTTGTGGTACTTACCTCGTGGTTCCTCCCCTTGCATTGGCTCTTCAACATCTGTCTCTGTCTCCGTCATCTCTTCTTTTTGGGGTGGTGTCAGTACCACCTTTTCTTCAGCTGCATCTTCATTCACATTCACTGTGATAGCACTCACATTTTCCCGGGGGTTCATCTCTGGTTGTGATGGCAGTCCATTTGAAATCCTTGCTTCGATCTTGCTGATTGAAGTTGCCAATTGTCCCATCTGCGTCGTCAAGCTCTGGATGCTTGCCCTCGTCTCCTGTTGAAATTGTAAGCTATTTTCAGCAATAATTTGGATGCTATGTTCTAACCTGTCAGAGGGAGGGTGCACTGGCGGTGGTGGAGGTCGCTGATATGGCGGTCTGTAGGGTTGAGGTTGGTGCATCTGTGGGTTTCCATAGCCTTGGTTCGGATGGTCCCTCCACCCTTGATTGTGGTTGTTTGGTGGATGGTCATAATTCCTTTGTGGGGGACCTGGGAATCCTCCTGCAGCATTTACGTTCTCCGTGGTTGTCTCTTGTAGTGAGGGGCATGCGTCTGTGGAATGGTTCGCAGCCAGACAGATTCCACACGGCTTTGTCTTTCCTACATTTCCACCTGCCATACCACGCACAAGAAAAGTGAGGTCTATCAGTTGTTGTTCTAAGTTTGATACGTTTACCTCTTTTCTTTGCGGTTGTCCATGGCGCACAGATCCGAATTGTTGGGAGTTGGCCGCCATGTTAGCTATCAACCTTCTAGCTTCCTCCGCTGTTTTGTCTATAAATGCTCCTCCGCTTGCCGCATCCACTAAGTTCCTGTCAGAAGAAAGTAAACCTTCATAAAAGTATTGGATGAGAAGGTGTTCACTTATCTGGTGTTGTGGACAACTTGCGCACAACTTCTTGAATCTCTCCCAGTACTCGTATAGTGATTCCTCGTAGAGCTGCTTCACACCATATATCTCTTTCCTCAAGTTCGTTGCCCGTGAAGCTGGGAAGTACTTTTCTAGGAATACTCTTTGTAAGTCATTCCACGTGGTGATCGATCCGGATGGTAAGTAGAAGAGCCAGTCTTTTGCAGCGTCCTTTAGAGAAAACGGGAACGCTCTTAGCTTTATTTGATCCTCAGTGATTCCGGTCGGCTTCATGGTAGTGCACACCACGTGGAATTCCATCAGATGCTTATGTGGGTTTTCACCTGCAAGACCATGAAAAGATGGCAATAAGTGAATTAAACCAGATTTGAGTTCAAAATTTACGTTATTGGCCAGAGTAGGAAAACTGATGCAGAGCGGTTGTTGATCCAAGTTAGGATTTGCGAGCTGCCTCAAGCTTTGATTTGCAGCCATGTTGTTCCTTTCTTCCTCTTCAAGCAGCCTTGCTTCTCTCCTTCTCTGATGTAGCGTCCTCTCAATCTCAGGATCGTAGTGAAAGTTATCTTCGTGATTGAACGATCCACCTGTACTCATTAACAAACCAAAGTAGTAATGCGGGATAAAAAAAATAAAAAAATCGACACAAATAAATGTTGCCCTCCCCGGCAACGGCGCCAAAATTTGGTAGCGTTTATCGTGTACGCCCAAATTAACCCTTCTTCAGTTAATAACAAAAATATGTAGTAGTGGAAGTAGGGATCGATCTCACAGGGAAGGTAAATTTATTTTGTGTCAATTATCAAAGAACTAGTAACAATGGGGGATTTGGACTGGATTACTACTACTTAGCAAATATCAAACTAATTAACGAGTCTAACTAAAATGATTAAAACTTATGGGATTAAAGCGATTCTTGGTTTTCAGGTAACCGTACTTTTGGAAAATTATCTTTTAGTCATCAAATCAAAACATTCGAATTCTTTCAATTATCTATCGATTGGAAATTCAATTCCTACTCATCTTATTCGTAGTCAAAGAGAAAACAGCATTCAATTCAACCCTTACCAAATCTCTAATCACCACTACAGCCGTTAATGATTAAATCAATGATAGTTTTCAAAACTAATGAGTTCGACAAATCTAATCAATAAAAACTACAGCCGTTAGAATTGATTACTCAATCGTTTCTCCTAAGAATTCAATAACACCTACAGCCGGTTAATTATTAATCTTAGTTGTTTCTTAGCAAACTATCGATTATGTTATTGAATATTAGGTGATCGGTCTAATACACAAACACAACAATCATGGAATTCAAATTCTGAGAAACCAATTGAAACCGAAGATTAATTCAACAATCAAACCGAATTTTCATAAAAGATTTAAATCCAAAAGTACGTATCCCTTCAACCAAGAATCGAAGGGTTTTAGCCTAGCATAATTAAATCTAAAAGCAATAAAAATTCAATGGAAAACATTAAATAAATAAATGAAAAGAAATTACTAATATAGATCACGATTCCGGCTTGTCAATTCCGGTTCCGTTCTTCGTCGTTCTTGAAGAAAACTTTGAAAGAAAATTAATCTAAAATCCTAAAATATTCTAAGAGTATGAAATTATGCTTAAAATGAGGTAAAAATCGTGTATATGAGGTATGGAGGCTGATGGAGTAGGGTAAAATCCATGTGGAAAGGAAAGAAATCAAGAATTTTAATTTTCCAAAATTCTATAGGCGTAATTACGCCTGAAAGTGGCGTAGCTACGCCTGTAATGCCGTAGCGTTGGCGTAATTACGCCTGTGAATGGCGTAATTACGCAGACTCCTACCGGATGAAGACTCCTACCTGGTGAAGACATAAAATGGATGGCTACCAACTGGATAGACATCAACTGGATAGCCACCAACTGGACAAGACATAAACTGGATGGCTACCAACTGGATAGACATCAACTGGATAGCCACCAACTGGACAAGACATAAACTGGATAGCCACCAACTGGACAGACAACTACTGAACAACTATCAACCGGATAGTCCCACTGAACAAAGACATCAACTGGTCATAAGAGGATGAACGACCAGTTGAACACAGAAAACCAGCAGAAGTCTAAACTTCCAGTAAGAGCACTAAGCAACGAGACAAAATCAGTACAACATTCTCTGACAAAGGTACAACAGAGCGGCGCACCCTGCTATATCTCCGCCACCATTACCGTCAGAGTGAAAAGAGTCGTTGCTTAGACAAAATAGGAAAGAAGACAATATGAATTTGGAAAGCTAATCTCTTCCATATACAGAAAAGCTACCGTTGGACAACCAAACCTATAAATACGTCCAAGCAGAGAATGAAGAGGTGCTGAGCGATTTTCAACAAAGAGATATACTTCAAAGCAAACAAGAAAATCATTTTACTGATAATCCAAACGTTCAGCAAAGAGCAGACAAACAGCGAAACTGTATCTGTGATAGATTATTGCCAATTGAAGTCTGCTGCTCAAAAACTCTCAAAGCTAGAAAGTTTATTCTGTAAAGAGTGTTATAGAATCCCTTGTAATCAAAAGTTAAGAAGATTGTTATTGCTAGGAGTTTAGGCCAAGTGTGTTAGTGCCTAAGAAGATTGTATACTGTAAAGTGTAAACCAAGTCTTCTAGTGAATCCTTCCTGCAAAGGAAGAAGGGGAGACGTAGAAGCGTTGTGCTTCGAACTTCCAGAAACAACTCTTGTGTTATTTGTTCATTACTTTATTACCTCAGTTTTATTCCTCACAAGTTCAGTAGACGTCTTCCGCACTATAATAAGTGTCTGCTGACTTGCCTGATATTGAGAAGCAACTGTAATACTTAACAGTTTACAGTTAACCAGAAGAAGAAATCGAAATTGAATCTAGTGTTTATTCAACCCCCTTCTAAACACTACCCCGATCCTAACAAGTGGTATCAGAGCTTAGGTCTTCTCAATCTTGAGAAATTACCATTTACCTAAAACTGATGGCCTCATTCAGCAAGATTCCAATGTTCAAGAAAGACGAATATGATGACTGGAGGATCCGTATGCAAGCACATCTAAGTGCTCAAGATGATGATATGTGGTATGTAATCACTGAATGACCTTTGAAGATCATGAAAATCAATACAGCTGCTTCTATCACAAGTGGTGATCCACAAGTGGTAGAAAAGGAAAGATCTCAATGGTCAAACGAAGACAAGAAAAAAGCAAATCTAGACAACGTTGCTAAGGACATTCTGTTCAAAACTTTGGACAAAAATATGTTCAACAAAATAAAAATGTGCTCAACAGCCAAAGAAATCTGGGAGAAGATTGCCCAACTCTGTGAAGGAAATGATCAAACCAAAGAAAACAAGCTTACTGTAGCTTTACAGAAGTTTGAGCATATCAAGATGATGAATGGAGAAACTCTCAACGAGTATGATGAAAGAGTGACTGGAATAATTAATGAACTAAGCAGTCTGGGTAAGGATTTACCCAACAGAGAAGTCACTCTCAAAGTAATGAGAGGCCTCCCAAGAGAATGGGATGTCAAGACCATTGCTATGAGAGAATCGAAGGACATCAACAAGATAGATCTACATGATCTGTTTGCTGATTTAAAAGCCTATGAATTCGAATTAGGCATTCGGGTTGAAGGTGAACCAAATACCAGTCAACCAACCAAAGCTCTCACTGCATCGGAGTCTCTGCCTACTTCTACAGAGATGACTCCAGAAAAGATATGTAATGATGCTATGGCAATGTTTGTAAAGAAATTTGGGAAATTCATGAAGAAGAACCAGAGACCTATTCAATCATATCCTCGAAGGCAGAGTTCCAAAGGAAATTCAGAAGAAGAAGAGCGAGTATGCTTCAACTGCCTCAAACCAGGGCACTTCATTGCGGACTGTCCTAAATCCAAAAAGGATGATCACAAAAGAGGATCCAAGGATTACAGAAAATCCAAAGAAACCAGAAGATCATCCAAAAGGGACAGAGATCAAAAGGTTTTGATGGCAGAAGAAAGTAAGAGCAAATGGGCTGATTATGAATCTGAATCAGAGGAGTTAACTAGCTCATCCAGCGAGAGTGAAGACGAGGAAGTCCACTGCTTAATGGCAAATGATGAAAATGAGGTACATGAATCTAACCTATCTGAATTTACACATAGTGAACTTACCAATGCATTGCAGGACATGATCAATGAGTATCGGACGCTATATGAATCCTTTGAAAGCTATAAGACTGAGCACACAATCCAAACTGAAACGCATGAAAACAAGCCTGATTGTGAACAATCAAGGGAGTTGAACTGCTTAAGGGAAACAGCCAGTCTCCTAGTGAAAGAAAGAGATGAAGCCAAGAATGCCTACCAGAAACTTAGCAAGCTGGTTAGCACTTGGAATGCGTCGACTACCAGAAAGGATGAAATGCTTGAGTCTATAAGGCTTGCTGGTGATTTAACAGGCATAGGCTATAATAGCAATGACGGCAGTTCATCTGGTAATGAACCTCAAATGTGTCTAACAAAAAGCAAGGTTCAATCAATGAACTTTGTAAGATCTAGCACAGTATATGACCCTTATGAACTGGTTAAAGAACCTGTTAAAGCAACACTCATCAAGGAACAGGCACAGCACAGAGGTATCGGTTATGTAGAACCACTCAAAGAGGCTAAACCAAGGCAAAAGTTCAGAAATGAACTTAAACCCACTGGTCGAGCAGCTAGAGAGGTTAAACCCAACTGGTACTACAACTGTAAACCTGTCCAGAAGAGGTATATGCTAAATAACAGGAACTACAAACCAAAAGCACATGCATACACAGATTATCACCCTTCACAGTCAAAATCATCACCAATATTCATAAATGCACACATTTCAGAACACACACCGACCTAAGTCATTCAGGGTCATACAAGTGTGGGTTCCGAAAGGACTAATCCTACCTGGACCCAAGTAGGATTGGGTACCAATCATTCTATCGCTTTAATTGCAGGAAACTAGAATGCATCCAGTTCGGAGCTCAGAATGGTTCCTGGACAGCGGATGCTCTAGACATATGACAGGAAATGCGAGCTTATTGTCTGAACTGGTGGACTCCACCGGACCCAGAATAACTTTTGGAGATAACGCGAAAGAAGCAGGATTGACTGCTCCTTAGAACCAGAAGTTCCTGAAGCTCAAGCAGAGGAGTTTGCTGGACAACAAGCACTGCAGCCAGCTACCAATGAAACAGTGGCATCTACCTCTACTGCAGTAGAAGGAACAAATGAGAAAGATGAGTCTATCAGAACCTCTAATTTGCCTACTCACATCCAATCAATTGAAGAACTCAACCCTCTTGGACCTTCGCTCCGGTGGAAGAAGGATCATCCACCCGAGCAGGTCATCGGTAACCCTCTTGCTCCTCTACGCACCAGAGGACAAATGATTAATGAATTTCTTCATGCTGCATTCATATCTCATATAGAACCTAAGAAGATTGATGAAGCTATATTAGACCCAAGTTGGGTAGAAGCAATGCAGGAAGAACTAAATCAGTTTGAACGAAACAAAGTATGGTATCTTGTACCACGACCACATCATCACACTGTAATTGGCACCAAATGGGTATTTAGAAATAAATTAGACGAAAATGGTACAGTAATCAGAAATAAGACAAGATTAGTTGCACAGGCCTACAGACAGGAAGAAGGCATTGATTTTGATGAAACCTTTGCCCCTGTAGCTCGACTAGAAGCAATTCACATATTTCTTGCATTTGCTGCGTTTAAAGACTTTAAAGTCTATCAGATGGATGTTAAGAGTGCATTTCTTAACGGCAAACTCCAGGAAGAAGTTTATGTTGAACAACCTCCTGGATTTGAAAACCATCAGCAGCCATCTCATGTTTTCCGTCTCAATAAAGCTTTGTATGGTCTAAAGCAGGCTCCCCGTGCCTGGTATGAAACTTTATCAAAATATTTGACAGAGCACAATTTTATTATTGGCACGGTGTACAAGACCCTTTTTAAATTTACAAAGGGAGATCATACTCTGCTAGTTCAAATTTATGTTGATGATATTATCTTCGGAAGTACTAACTCAAAATTGTGCGAAAGATTCTCTAAAATTATGCAGGACCAATTTGAGATGAGCATGATGGGAGAACTATCATTTTTCTTAGGATTTTGACCGCTTTTATTTTAAACAATTATTTCCAATCTAGCGATTTTAGACCGCAAGTGCACGGTTGTCAAGTTTTAGTATAGTGAAAATTAAGTACAGGTTGTCGAATCCACAGGGACTAACGTATAAGTACCAAATAAGATTAATAAAATTATATTTAGCCTACGATAAAAGAGATTTGATTAACTAAAGCTAGATTAAACTAAAGAATAAAGATTAAACTAGAAACAAAGAATAGAATGGTTCCGGAAATGCGAAGGTAAGTCACTCGAGAAAATTACCAAGCTCGTCGTTCAATTATATTATCTCTACTGATTCAACGGAATTCTCAAATTATCACTCAATTGATTTTAAAGGTGAAAGGTTTTCACTATTATTCGATACACTCTCTCGAGCTATAACGAAACTAACAATAAATTAGAATAAGTCACTCTCGTGCACCTATTTACTAATTCAAAGTTGCTTAAATTATCAAAACCTTATAACTCGAAATCTTTCGATTTCAAGTTCTCACGTATGCGATATCATCTCTCGATCTCAATCATGACATACATCATAAATTAATGGAGCGTGTTACAACGTTATCTCTCGATCTCGGTTGTAACTCTCAAATTCAATCAAAGCTAGCTAGACTTTGATCTACACATGCAATTAATCTATGAACAATAAATATCAATGCGCTCAAATACCAATGAGTCAATATATCAAACACAACGAACGAAAACTTCAATAATATAAACCAAATTCAATTCAAATCAAATACAGATGAGTTTAATTGTCTCTCGACCTCAAAAACTTCAAATGAAAATGAAAATCAAATAAAGTAAGGTTCAGAAATACGATAAACGATGGATGAATCCGTGCGTTGCACCGTAATTCCTTCTCTTGTTCCTTCCTTGCACTCCGGAAGAGATTGGCCCGACTTTGGACGAAGAACGGAGATTGGATCTCCTTGGCGGCGTTGGGCGGCGGCTCCTTGACCTAGAATTCGTCTGATATTTCTTTCTAATATCGTCCCTCTCTCTCAAATGGATCCCGCCCCTCTAAAAAGCCCCAAAATCTCGATAAATAAGGAAAATAAAATCTTCAGATTTCGCGTCTCGATCGATCGAGATCTTCACCGATCGATCGGTGCACTGTTCACGTCAGCCTTTTGCACTCACTGCCTCTCTCGATCGATCGAGAATTTCCACCGATCGATCGAGATTTCTCAAAATTTGTTGCTGAAGTTACTGCCTCGCTCGATCGATCGAGATTTCCACCGATCGATCGAGCCTTCAAAAAATCTGATTCTCGCTTCTGGCTGGCTCGATCGATCGAGAATAAATCTCGATCGATCGAGATTTGGGAAATCCATCTTCTTTCATTTTCTCTTCTTTTACGCCTCGATTTCGCCCGTTATCTTCATCTAAGCTCATTTCTTCCACTTCCGGTCAAATTTCCTGAAACAAACGAATACACACCAAATAGCATAATATCATCCAGGAAAAGTACGGAAAATGGGAAGAAATTACAGTTAAAATCACTCAAAATCTAAGCCTATCAACTCCCCCAAACTTAGACTTGATCGTCCTCGAGCAAGCAATAAACTCAAAAAGAAAAGTTAAACTCGGTACTAAGCATGAATCATCTTTACAACATACGTAACAACTCAGAAATCCTACTTACCCATCAATAGAAGTCAATCAACATTTAACAAGAAGCAATTTCTCCTAAGTTAAACAATACTTCGCAACATCGGAACGTGCGTGTGTGCTATTGTCAAACATGAGTTACATATATATCTTTAACATCAACATGTGCCATATTAACTCCTAGTCAAGATTACTTTGAATTACTCTACAAGTTTATTATCCAGCACTTCTCCACTAACGTAATTGTTCCCTAGACTTGGATCAAAAGGTCTTGAAAGCTTATAACGTTAGGCCTTTTGGTGTCGGCTTCAAAGAAAAGGTAGGATGAATTCAAAGAAGAGAGTATAACAAAATCAGTTCAACTATTTTTGAGCTTCTCTTCAACTTTTTTCTAGCCTTGGCCACTTTGGGTCTTATTTTGAATTTTTCTTTTCAAGGCTTTTCTCTACATCTTTTCTTTTTCTTTGCTCATTCTTTTGTTCCTTTTGAACTCATTTGCATATAACAATTCTGTGCAATGAATGAGATTCATTATACTCTCCTAGGGGTAGGTAAAAATTTTCTTTTAGGCTCAAACCAAGGTGGGTATAATGAGTTGCCAAGAATGTCGAATGGGGGTCTAATCATATGCAATGCATATACCATTCTTTTTCAATAAGGCTCAAAAGGGGACACTAATGAATAATATATAACAGGTAGGCTTGAAAGGCTCAAACGGTCCAAAGATCGCCTAAATCATCTCCAAGTCTAGTTCCTAATTATAAATTTTGCCTCAAAGTGCTTTCAACTAAACTGTAGAGTTCTCTAAGATACTCAAGACTCATCATAGTTAACACAAATTTTCAATTAAAACAATACATACTTCACTCAATCATGACTCAATAAGTGCTCAAATTATTCCTCAGTTTTGACATATAGTTAACAAAGGATATATACAAACAAGTTAAACATTTTCATGACTCCTATCTAGATGAGGATTAATTTCATCATGTATTACCGTTGCAATTCCAATTCATCAATTCTCAAGAATAACTTAAAAAAAAAATTTTGTTGATAGTGCTCAAGGACGATTCAAGTGACAATTAAACATACAACATGTGGATAAAACAAGTTAAACACGCAAACCACTCCCCCAAACTTAACTGAAACATTGTCCTCAATGTTTAAAAGAATCAAAAGGGAAAAAGTAAACTCCCCTGATCAAGACGCTTGCATGAGGATTGAGGAAGTTTGGCTTTTGAAAGCTCCACTGCTGTAGGGGTTCATCGCTCCACTTGAGTACCTCGCAAAAGAAGGATGCTAGAAAAAAAATCGACAAGAGAGAAAAACAAACTAAATGCAAAATTGAAAATAAAACAAAGCTAAACGCAAAAGGATATGCTTGGGTTGCCTCCCAAGAAGCGCTGATTTCTAGTCGTCGGCTTGACCATCAGAAGCAACCATCAAAGAGCGGTTGCCGCCCATAGTAAGTATCGTATGATACTACTAATGGGTCTTCATATAGTATGCCCTCAAGCTTGGCAAGAGTGTAACGGTGTAAGCTCGTTGCTCCAACAACTTTCTTCATGACATAGTGAGCATGGGAGAATGATTCTTGAATTGGCTTCATCTCATGGATGGCGTAGTGCGGTGAAGTTGGTGGCATCGATGGGAAATACGTATCCACATATGGCATATAACATGTCTCCATCGATGGGTGCATATCAAGGTTCTCGAAAATCTCATCATCCAACTTCACTCTTGGCTCGTTGTCCCATAGGATCTCCTCAGATGCCTTTTCCACTGTAGGCGCACTCACTTCCATAGGCTCAACTTCCCTTGATTCTTCCCCATGAGTCGGATCACTCCCCCAAACTTGATCGGTTGAGTGATCATCACCATGTAACCAGGCCTGATTTGTAGATCTCGTCTCCTCCTCTTGGCAGCTCATTGAGATGGTTTCCACTAGGATTGCTAATTGCTGCTCTAGATGACGTATATAATTGGCATGGTTCTCTAAACGTTGCTCAGTTGATGCCATGAATCTAAATAACATATTCTCTGATTGAGCCGTTCCTTCTACAAAACTATCTTTCTTCTCGCCGTGATGCTCAAAGGTTTGGTGCGTATCATTAGGGTAGTGGGTCTCTGGTGGGTATTGGTGACTCCAACCTTGCAAGGAAGGATCACAATGCCAGTGGTAATCGAAATCCGCCATATCATTGAACAGGTGTAATACACTGTCCTCATCTCTATGAACCAGGGGACTCCCAGTCACCAATGCTCCTTTGAATACCCATCCTCGTGTCTGTGCATCCAAACCTTTGAAGAAATGTTGCAGAAGAGTATAGTTCGAAAAGTTGTGATACCTGAATGTGTCTGCCAGTTCATTGAATCTCTCCCACGCCGAACAAAACGGCTCTGAAAATTGTTGGGCAAATCTTGTGAAGACTTGTTGATGAAGCATCACAAGTACCTCGCAAGATAAACAAATAACATACTTAAATAAAATAAATTTTTTTTTTTCGAAAATAACAAAAAGAAAAAGAAAACAAAAACGCAATAATAAAATTGGCTAAATTACAATTAACTAATCTCGTATGATATTATACAGATTAGTCCCCGGCAACGGCGCCAAAAACTTGACCGCTTTTATTTTAAACAATTATTTCCAATCTAGCGATTTTAGACCGCAAGTGCACGGTTGTCAAGTTTTAGTATAGTGAAAATTAAGTACAGGTTGTCGAATCCACAGGGACTAACGTATAAGTACCAAATAAGATTAATAAAATTATATTTAGCATACGATAAAAGAGATTTGATTAACTAAAGCTAGATTAAACTAAAGAATAAAGATTAAACTAGAAACAAAGAATAGAATGGTTCCGGAAATGCGAAGGTAAGTCACTCGAGAAAATTACCAAGCTCGTCGTTCAATTATATTATCTCTACTGATTCAACGGAATTCTCAAATTATCACTCAATTGATTTTAAAGGTGAAAGGTTTTCACTATTATTCGATACACTCTCTCGAGCTGTAACGAAACTAACAATAAATTAGAATAAGTCACTCTCGTGCACCTATTTACTAATTCAAAGTTGCTTAAATTATCAAAACCTTATAACTCTAAATCTTTCGATTTCAAGTTCTCACGTATGCGATATCATCTCTCGATCTCAATCATGACATACATCATAAATTAATGGAGCGTGTTACAACGTTATCTCTCGATCTCGGTTGTAACTCTCAAATTCAATCAAAGCTAGCTAGACTTTGATCTACACATGCAATCAATCTATGAACAATAAATATCAATGCGCTCAAATACCAATGAGTCAATATATCAAACACAACGAACGAAAACTTCAATAATATAAACCAAATTCAATTCAAATCAAATACAGATGAGTTTAATTGTCTCTCGACCTCAAAAACTTCAAATGAAAATGAAAATCAAATAAAGTAAGGTTCAGAAATACGATAAACGATGGATGAATCCGTGCGTTGCATCGTAATTCCTTCTCTTGTTCCTTCCTTGCACTCCGGAAGAGATTGGCCCGACTTTGGACGAAGAACGGAGAGTGGATCTCCTTGGCGGCGTTGGGCGGCGGCTCCTTGACCTAGAATTCGTCTGATATTTCTGTCTAATATCATCCCTCTCTCTCAAATGGATCCCGCCCTCTAAAAAGCCCCTAAATCTCGATAAATAAGGAAAATAAAATCTTCAGATTTCGCGTCTCGATCGATCGAGATCTTCACCGATCGATCGGTGCACTGTTCACGTCAGCCTTTTGCACTCACTGCCTCTCTCGATCGATCGAGAATTTCCACCGAGCGATCGAGATTTCTCAAAATTTGCTGCTGAAGTTACTGCCTCGCTCGATCGATCGAGATTTCCACCGATCGATCGAGCCTTCAAAAAATCTGATTCTCGCTTCTGGCTGGCTCGATCGATCGAGAATAAATCTCGATCGATCGAGATTTGGGAAATCCATCTTCTTTCATTTTCTCTTCTTTTACGCCTCGATTTCGCCCGTTATCTTCATCTAAGCTCATTTCTTCCACTTCCGGTCTAATTTCCTGAAACAAACGAATACACACCAAAAAGCATAATATCATCCAGGAAAAAGTACGGAAAATGGGAAGAAATTACAGTTAAAATCACTCAAAATCTAAGCCTATCAGATTGCAAGTCAAGCAATCTAGTGAAGGAATCCTGATAAATCAGTCTAAATACACTAAAGAGCTGCTAAAGAAATATGGAATGAATACCAGCTCAGCTGTTACTACACCAATGAGCTCATCTGCCAAACTCGACTTGGATAATTCAGGAATACCAGTCGAAGTTACAATGTATCGAGGCATTATCGGATCTTTACTATATTTGACAGCCAGCCGACCAGATATTATGTTTGCTGTGTGTATGTGCGCCCGGTTTCAAGCAAATCCCAAGCAGTCGCACTTCACTGCTGTCAAAGGATCCTCAAATATTTGAAAGGCACTGAGAATGTTGGTCTATGGTATCCCAGAGACTCAACTTTTAATCTTATTGGATACTCAGATGCTGACTATGCTGGATGCAAAATTGACAGGAAAAGCACCAGTGGGTATTGTCAATTCCTTGGTGATCGATTGATATCATGGGGATGCAAGAAACAGACATCCATAGCAACTTCCACTGCAGAGGCAGAGTACCTTGCTGCTGGAAGCTGCTGTGCTCAACTGCTCTGGATTCAGCAACAACTCAGAGACTATGGAATTGAGTCCACAGAGGCTCCCATCTTTTGTGATAATACGTCTGCCATTGCTATAACATACAATCCAGTTCTTCATACTCGTACTAAACATATTGACATCCGTCATCATTTTATCAGAGATCATGTTATGAAGAAAGAAATTCGACTGGAGTATATCTCTACCGAACAACAGGCAACCGACATTTTCACAAAACCCCTACCGGACGCTAAGTTTTCTTACTTTCGAAATATTCTTGGTTTAATTGAAATTACTTCTTGATTATTTCGTTTGGGTAATGATTTCAGGGGGAATTAGTTAGTTTATTTGCATAAATTTAGAGGGAATTTCAGTTATAGTCCTATCATGGTTATTTAAGCTCAGCTGGTAGTACAATGGTCAGTTGCAGTAGGTGTATCCGTACCAGTAGGACTCTACATCCAGTAGATGCTTTCCTACCAGTCGAACCCTATATACCAACTGATGTTACCAAATATGCTTTGACAAAAATAACCCTCGATACTTATTAACCTAATGAACGTCGGAATTCAAAATTACTTTTGTGTAAAATAAATTATTTCACTCCCGCCTAAATCCTGTCCTTTTATTTATTTGTTAAATCTTTTTAAATCGTTAGATGATCGCCACGTATACATGTGTCCGCTCATCTACAGTACGACGTTACATATACTTCCATTTTCACCGCCATTAATTTCTCTACTCTTCATCTTCTCCAACAATTCACTGCAATTATCTTTTCTTTCAGAAAACTTTACTCTAACAAGATTGCTGCTGCTTCTTCCTCATACTCATCCAAAATGTCAAAGAATGTTCAACCGAGCTTCATCACCAATGCTGTTCACATCAATTTTAATTCTATATACACATCATCTGATGAGGAGACAAAGGAGTTGATACAAAGACTGGATACCTCCGGACTCCTGGTAATCCTGAGCCAGGCCCCCTCATTTTACAAGGACGAGCTACACGAGTTCTTTGCTACGGCCAAGGTTGTGGATGACACTGTGGTGGCATCCGTATCTGGACAGTCGGTTACCATCACCCAATCTGAATTTGCCACACACCTGTGCCTTCCCTCCACCGGACTCACTGATTTTTCCAATGTTCCAGCGGAACTAAGAGAAGAGATGCGTCTCACAGTGTCGGACTCTGCTCATCGCCTTCAACGTCCTCCTTTCAGGAAAGTATTAATGAAGAGCCATTATCGACAACTGGCAGACATCATCTCCAAGGGGCTTCTATGTAAAGCTGGATCATTTGATATGATCACCCCTGAAAAGTTTGACGTTATGAGTGCAATATGCAAAGGATTGGAGATAAACTGGGGCTCTCTCCAACCTTCATCCAGGGAGACTTATCACTGCCAAGTATCTTCAGCTTCATCGACAACGAAGTGGCAGAGAAGGTGGGGTGACAAAGCGCCGTTTGACTCAAGTAATTAGTGACTCTGAACAAACTGTCTCGGAATCCGCTGAGTCTTCTCCTCCTCCTCCCCCTCCTAAGAAGCCCAGAACAAGAAAAGCTGCTCCTTCAGCTATCCGACAGCAGGTCATTGCCGCTTCTGATACCATCTCCTCCGCCGGCTCTACAAACGTTATTCCTGGTAGCGAACCCAGCCCTGCAATTCCTCCAACTGAGGAACCAACTGCTTCATTAGCCATGGTGCCTGCTCCATCAATGGTTCCAGTTGACACTCCGTCAGTACTGGTGAGCTCTCAGCAAGCACCAGGCACTATCAGCTTTAGGACACCCAAGTCCTTGTGTCCATACTGTCATCCAAAGACCACCCCTGCTGGCAAAGGAAAAACTCTTACGGCTACAGTGTCCACTCCGGTTGCCTTCGAGATCCAGATGGTCATGGATACAGTTGAAGCCAATCTGCAACCACAGCTGGAGATTTTTGATCGTTGGGTAAAGGCTCGAATAAAGGTTCGATTTGATGATTTTGATCCTATTCTGGATCAGGCTAGGGAAGATGAGAACAAAATCCTGGCATATCTTCAAATCTCAGACCCTGAAACAAGCTTGAAGCTGCGAGATGTTTTTCGCCTGATGATCTATGTGGGCGAACTTCAAGCCTTTGTTGAAACCCGCCTTCAACACTTCAACGGTAATTCAGGAACATCGAATCATGATAGAGCTGTTCTAAATGCTCTTGGACCCAAGCTGGAGATGGCTGAGCTTGCTCTTCATGATATTCGCATATCCACTGGGATTCACTCATGCTCCACTGCTAAAACTGTTGCAAGCCCTGATCAGCCGGATCTACAAACGGTCATTGAAAATTTGGAGATTGTCCCCTCCTCTGTGGAGCTCACTTCTACTGCTCTGGAGACCACTCGCACTGGAGCAGAGGCCGCACCAACTGCATTGGAGGCAGCCTCCTCGGTTAAAGAACTCTCCTCTCCAACTGCTCCCAGCGTCTCCTCTACTCCCAGCTCTCATAATGATCAACAGCCCCAACCAATGGCTGTTGATCACACCAATGTGGATGCAGTCATTCAAACAGTGGTTCAGCAGGTTACTATATCCTCTGCCAATCATGAACCTAGTGAGTCTTCACACTCCAATGATCACACCCAGTCGTCTGCTGCTGCGGTTGATCAAGCCACTACTGCTTTGGCTGTCCCACAAATTGAAGAAACTGCCACTTTGGTTGTAACTATCTCAGACTCTACAGCTGCCCCAAATGTTGAAGCTACTATTTTGCACTCCGCTGCAGTTGAAGATGCTCATCCCAGTGCTCTTGTCCCTACTACTGGTACTCCAATGATTGTCGTAGATCCGTCCATGGTTCAAGAGCTTTCTGAGGATTTTTTTTGTCTTTACCAACCCTCTGGAAGAGCCACCGAACATTGCTGCACAGCTAGCTAATCTCTCCACTGCAATATCAGCACTAGCCAGCGATGTTCATAAACTTAAGCAGGAAGAGCGAACTGCAACTCTCATTCTAGGCACCCATCAGCAGCACACGGACTCTCAATTTCAGCAAGTCTACCGGGACTTAAGTAGTTTAACGACTACTGTCACCAGACTTCAATCCTTTGCTGAGAATGCAGTGGCGGACGGCTTCTCTAGAATTGGCCAGGCGCGTCTTCAGATCACTCAAAATAATGAATCTCTTCATGCTGCCACCTCAATGGCTCTTGGAGAAAAGATTGGCGACGCCAAGAAAATCTTGACCGATCAGTTGGCCACCATGCAGGCAGCATTTGCTTCTCAGATTCAAGATATATGCAACAGCCTGCCTGCAACCCTCAAATAATTCGCAGACTACCTGAACCCAGCCGAACTGCTCCCTCAACGCAGCGAGCTTCAAGTTCAGCTGCTCGTTCATCCCCTGCAACTGGAACACTCACTCAGTCCAGACCAACTGCTCAACCCAGATCTCGGAGTCCGCGCCAATCGCCTGCCGAAAAACGCGACTATTCCAAACATTGGTTCGGGCGAAAATAGTATCGTTTTCTGACTCCTCCTTCAATTACTCTTATCTATTTACTGTTTTTAATTGACTTTTTCTTTGTATTTACTGATCAACATAAATACATTCACATTAATTGAAACCTTTTCATTTCTATAAATAGCGACTCTTGTTTGTTCACATAACACACATTCACTCATCATGATTAACTTCAAACCTTTCAAAATTCCTTGGTTTTCTGTTAAAAACTTTTCCGATTCATGGGTTTATTACTTATCTAAATCAACCCCTCATGGGTTGATTACTTATCTAACCCAGCTCCATTAAGCTTCAGCGTTTTGGATCCTGCTCTGATGCTCATCATCAGTCAGGAACTGCTATCAGGAGTTATCTGGGTGCTGATGACAAAAAGGGGGAAGACAGAGATAGAGTATTCTGATAGGTGAATCCATGAACCATGGAAGTTGCCTGATGAATATACATATGACTCTTCCCGACCTTCTCTCTGAAACAAGGTAGACCGGCAGAGATAGAGTATTCTAATTAGGTCATCTCTGAAACAAGGTGGATCGAGCTCTTCCTCTCTGAAATAAGGTGGATCGAGCTCTTCCTCTCTGACATTAGATGGATCGAAGCTCTCCAGGTCTACAGTGCTTGTTTAAAAATTTGTCATGTATCAGCTATATTGTGTAAACTAGATTCGTCTTAGATTCTATTCAAGTTATTAGAATTCATCTTAAATGAAGATGAATCTCTCTCAATTGTCCAGTTTGATTACAACTTGTAATCTGCTTATATTCAATGAAAATTTCTTTTCCATTATGTCTTCAAGTATTTCAGGATTCTCATCTTATTTACTCAAGTAGGAAATTGATTATTACTTAGTTTTGTCATCACCAAAAAGGGGGAAATTGTTGGGAAAACGATTTCTAAGTTTTGTTGATTACAAACCGGATATTAAAGATCAACTGGATGAAGTCCTACCGGGTAACAAAGACCAACTGGATGAAGTCCTACCGGATAACAAAGACCAACTGGATGAAGTCCTACCGAGTAACAAAGACCAACTGGATAAAGACTCCTACCGGATAAAGACTCCTACCGATGAAGACTCCTACCGGGTGAAGACATAAAATGGATGGCTACCAACTGGATAGACATCAACTGGATAGCCACCAACTGGACAAGACATAAACTGGATGGCTACCAACTGGATAGACATCAACTGGATAGCCACCAACTGGACAAGACATAAAATGGATAGCCACCAACTGGATAGACAACTACTGAACAACTATCAACCGGATAGTCCCACTGAACAAAGACATCAACTGGTCATAAGAGGATGAACGACCAGTTGAACACAGAAAACCAGCAGAAGTCTAAACTTCCAGTAAGAGCACTAAGCAACGAGACAAAATCAGTACAACATTCTCTGACAAAGGTACAACAGAGCCGCGCACCCTGCTATATCTCCGCCACCATTACCGTCAGAGTGAAAAGAGCCGTTGCTTAGACAAAATAGGAAAGAAGACAATATGAATTTGGAAAGCTAATATCTTCCATATACAGAAAAGCTAACGTTGGACAACCAAACCTATAAATACGTCCAAGCAGAGAATGAAGTGGTGCTGAGCGATTTTCAACAAAGAGATATACTTCAAAGCAAACAAGAAAATCATTTTACTGATATTCCAAACGTTCAGCAAAGAGCAGACAAACAGCGAAACTGAATATGTGATAGATTATTGCCAATTGAAGTCTGCTGCTCAAAAACTCTCAAAGCTAGAAAGTTTATTCTGTAAGGAGTGTTATAGAATCCCTTGTAATCAAAAGTTAAGAAGATTGTGATTGCTAGGAGTTTAGGCCAAGTGTGTTAGTGCCTAAGAAGGTTGTATACTGTAATGTGATGTCCGGGGATTATGGTGTTAATCCCGGTGTGGTATTAATCCTTGATGGATTTTTATTTGTGGCAATTAGGAATTAATTGCGGTTTGGCATCTCCCGAGGTTGTTAAATCGGGCATTTGGGATCGTTGGATCCAAATGATGAGATTGTATTCTCATTTTGGTGGAAAACCTATGAATTGGGTTTTAGTAGGACTTGGTGTCCGGGGTGCCTTATGTTGGGGCCAGTCTGGGGATTTGCTGATGGAGAGAGAGTTTTTGAAAACAGATGATTTTTGATGAATCATGATGTATTGGTGAAGGTATTGGTATTTTGGGGCATTTTTGCTATATACCAGTTGGACTCGTGATTCCGTTATTTGGAATCCATTTCTCTCCTCTCCTCTCCCTCTCTCTCGCCTCTCTCACCCCAAACCCTTCCCCCTTTTTCCTTTGATGAGCAAATCGGTGGAGGCTCGTCCTAGGAGCAGGATTTCTCGAAGATAAGTTGGTAAGTTTCTTCCCCTCGACTTTGTCTTCGATTTGATAGTGATCTTGTTGATTTTTGGTTAAGTTTTGGTGGGTTTTGAATTTGGGGAGTCTTGGGTTAAAATCCAAAATGTTGATTTCAGTGTTTTCATGGAGTTTAATTGTTGTATTTGAGGTGTTGAGGTTGTATGGGGTGTTGGTTTGGAGTTGGGTGTGAAAAACACCATTAAAACTCGAGTTTTCGGAAAATCGCAGTCCGCGATCGATCTTGGCGAGGCGCCGATCGATCGCACGTGCTACTGGAATTTGGGAAGGCGATGAGCAGTAGCGGCAATCGATCGTGAGAAGTGGGCGATCGCTCACGAGGGCCTTGGCGATCGATCGCGAGATGTGGCGATCGATCGCGTCTTGTTTATTTTCGGGCAGTAGGGTATGGCGATCGATCGCGGCTTGGCGCCGATCGATCGCGGCCCTGTTTCCTTTGTTTTTTCAAAATTTTGGAAATTGTCGGGATTTTGGAACCGGGGTTTTTAAGGGGCCGTTTCCGGGGCAATGTCTACATTCCTATGGGAATGCTATGCTTTTAAAATGGATTGGTTGAGGCCAAAGTTTAATAAACGGAATTCCCGGTTGAATTCTTGGTTATCTTTTAAACTTGTTAATGGTATATTTTGGGTTTTATGCATGCTTAGCCGAGGGGCTTTTATTTTGGTGATCGTCATGGATTGACGATATGATTGGGAGTCTTGAACGTGCTTGGACACGTGGTTGCATGCTTATACTTGATTGTGAGTTGTTTATGTGTTTTAGCACATATCTCTCGAGGTAAAGAACTCAAGCAAAGTTTGGACTCAAGCTACGGAATTATAAGGTACATATGACGTACGAGCATAGCCCTTTAATATAATTGCAATTGTTGAGTGCTTGGTACACTGTATTGCAATGAATGTGTGTGGAAATGCATGACACATGGTATTAGCAATAAACGGAGATTGAAATGCATGGTTTATTGTACTTGCTTCAACTGTCTATATATGCATTGAGAATTGCATGGTGCCGCTTTTGAGCGAGCAATGATTGGGATGTTGTCGCCTGTGAGCGAACATCGATTATGACGCCGCTGCCATCAAGCATGCGTGGAATTGGAATGCCGCTATTGTAGAGCGAGCAATGAAATGGAGATATGAAACCATAAGTGAGAAACATGGATTGTTTATAATCATTGTTTAATGATTTGATGTTATTGATTATGACATTGGTATATGGCTCGTAGAATTGTTAATCAATATAATGATTAACTGGCATTTGGGAATTTGATGGTTTCAGTGTTTTGAGAACAGGGACAGTACAGGAAACCCCGGATGAGGATGATGCCATCCAGGGAGTATATTTTGTATTTCATAGTATTTACATTGTTGTAAATTATGAATTGTATTGTTGTGGTTATTGGATTGGGATATTGGTATGCTCACCCCGTGTGGGGGCTGTCTCTGTTGGGACAGGTGGTACAGGTGTAGCAGCAGCTTTGGAGTTGAGCTCGGGCTGTTGATTGAAGTACTTCTAGGATTGAGGTACCAGAGCTGGATGGACAGGCGCTCAGATCCAGAGTCGATATCGAGTTGCGCTTGAGAGGTGCTTCCAGAATCGAAGCACCAGTAACGGTATCCAGCAGAGTGTTTTATACATTAGATACACGCTCATTCATTGGGTACTCTTATGTGAGTACATATTACGTGTATATGGAATGTATAAACGGGCTACGGCTCTTCTCTGTTCATTTATGGTTTGCACGCAATTAGATATAGAATTGCTAAATGAACTAAGAGTATGTTAGTGTATTATGATGGTGCATGTTATATGGATAATCATGGTTGGGGAATTTGAATATTATGTGGTTTAAATGCAAGAAATTTTCTGGATAGCATATGGTGTTGCACTTGCATATGTTTTTCCCCTGATAGTATGATTATATGCTATAATGATATGGCTTAATGCACTAATAACGGGTTAAGGGCACTGGGGTCCTTACATTAGTGGTATCAGAGCAGTGGTTAGCTCTTTGGGGCTGTTGAAGGTCTGGAACATGCTGATAAGGATGGGTAGCACATATTTATGCATGATAGTAGTTAGTGTTGTGTGGCACAACTATTTTGCTTATGTGCATTTGTGATATGTGATCATAGTGAAACGATTATATGTCATGACATCTATAGAATCATAATATAACCTGTTGATTATGATTGAGAGTTGTGACACAGGGACGACCAAATGGAGCATTTTGAAATGTATTGGGATACGGGATACTTTGTACTCGTAATTTATGCATTTACTCATTATAATCATATTGTGGGGAATATGGATTATCGTATGCTCATGGTTTGTGATTGTTCCTGTAGGAACACTATGACGCGAAAGGCTAAGGCCATGGTTGAAAGACACAAAACGGTAACCTGCATTTTATATACATCATGGAATTGTGCATTGTGGTTGCATGCGTACATGTAGTGATGATTTTAATGCTTTGCCGCCAAATGTTGAAGCGAGGGGTGGGAGTACCGCATGTCGCATTTGAGCGAGGTGCATTAAAATACACTCATGATGATGTATGTTGGAATATGGATTATGCTTTGTGATGCAGGTATGGATGAAATACTTGGTGAATATCCCATGAGTCATTGTTATGGATGAGTGATGATTTTAAATGCTTGCCGCTATTTATTGTTTTGTGCCGCTAAAATGCGAAGCGAGGGGTGGGAGCGCCGCATGTCACATTGAAGCGTGGTTATCATATGAGGCGAGGAAAGAATATTTGCCGCTAAAATGTGAAGCGAGGGGTGGGAGTGCCGCATGTCCATTTAAGCGAGGTTATTCTATGCCGCCTATATGAAAAGCGAGGGGTGGGAGTACCGCATGTTTTATTTGAGCGAGGGGCATTAAAAATACACTACCGTGACAATGACTAGGGATCGGCTATATTGATTGGCGATGGTTCATGCCGCCAGGTATATTGATAGCGATGGTTCATTCCGCTATATTGATTGGCGATGGTTCATGCCGCAAGGTATATTGATAGCGATGGTTCATTCGGCTATATTGATTGGCGATGGTTCATGCCGCCAGGTATATTGATAGCGATGGTTCATTCCGCTATATTTATTGGCGATGGTTCATGCCGCCAGGTATATTTATAGCGATGGTTCATTCCGCTATATTGATTGGCGATGGTTCATGCCGCCAGGTATATTGATAGCGATGGTTCATTCCGCTATATTGACTGGCGATGGTTCATGCCGCCAGGTATATTGATAGCGATGGTTCATTCCGCTATATTGATTGGCGATGGTTCTTGCCGCCAGATATATTGATAGCGATGTCTCATTCCGCTATTCTATTGGCGATGGATCATGCCGCCGGGTATTCTATTGACGATGATTTGTGCCACCGGATATTACATAGCGACGGGTCATTCCGCTACACCTATGGCGATGGTTCATACCGCCGGATATCTATAGCGATGTCTTATGCCGCTGACTCTATGACGAGAGATCATGCCGCTGATTCTATAGCGATACCGCTATGTGCGTAGCGCTGGATTTTGTCGCCTATGAGCGATGGATGCTACTTGTGTACCGCTGGTGGACGATGGATACAGGTATTCCGCTATCTTGATAGCGATGAGGTATGGCATATTACTTGTGTTAGCATTATTGTGGATACTACATGTTGTTATATATGTCATGTATTTGACGATGAGATTATGGATGTCATGTGTTGACATATGCCATCACGGGATGACGATGACATAGTTGATGTTCTATGTAGACGTATGGCGTCGTTTTGATGATTAATACATTTATGTTATGTATTGAGTTGTATGGTTTGAGTGCTCTTGGTGAGCACATGGTAATGTCTGGGTCACTAGTTGACAAGACCATTATGCCGAGCAGGTTGCTCGAAGAATTATTGGGTGCACCGTACAGGGATTGTACCGCAGCACATATTTGGAGTATATTGTTCGAGTAATGATACCCTTGGGTATACTCGCTGGTTGGCTTAGGCCAAGTAATTGGTGGTAAGAGTAGTCATTGAGGAAACTACTCGCTTGTTGTTGTGATCTGCGGTAGGCGTGGTCACACCCACCCTGAGGGTGTGGGATAAGTCCTAATGAGTTAGGATTGCTCCGTGGTTGAGCAAGGACACCGGGATGTCCATTATGTTTGGTGTTTTAGAGATATCACAACTCGTATGGGTTGTACGGTATGGTATACCGGAATAGGACGTGTGTCACATTGGTAAATTGGTATGAGCCTATGGGGCCAACGAACCGTTAGCCAGGTAGTGTTGCAGTCCTTAGTGTGCTTGTGTTAGCCATTATACTGCTCGTGTGATTCGAGTTCAGTGATGAGGACTTTTAGTAGACTCTTGTAGTCTCTTTGTGGCATGATATTTGAGACAGAGAATACCTCACGGAGACGTTTATACGTCAAATGTTTTAGGAGGCTTGTTGGGGACGACTCAATTTTGTTGGAATACCAACGTGAGCGTCGACAAGTCGTTGTTAGCTCTGGTTGAGCATCTTTGCATATGGTATGCGACGGAAGACACAATTGGAATTGTGTGGTATAGTTAGTGGAGTGACACTACTATATTGACTTTATCTCTCGGAGAGATTTGGGTTGTACTGTCATGGAGGCAGCTAGTTTTGGTTGAGCGTTGATCGTGAATCAACCAGGATAAGCCCTACTAGTGTTGGACTAGGTAATGGCTTCGTACTTCCAGTGAGACGTTCGAGGAGACGTATCTAGGGTGATGCTCGAGTGTGGAGTACTATGGCAATAGTACAGGGCATCGTTGTTTGAGTATACATGGCGTATACGAGTTTCGATTTGATGATAGTGGCTTCGATGCACTATTCTGAACCAATTGCTTATTTTGGTTCCGAGATATATGTTGGTATGTATATCCAGTTTTCCGGACGGTGGTTTGAGGTTAGAGGGTCATGGATTCATGACACTATTCTTTTTGGGAAAGGCGGTATTGCTATACCTGTCGGTCGAATCTTTTGGGAGATTCATTGCTTTGGTTGTGTGGTGTTGATGTTGAAATCACACCATTTGGCTTTGGTCTGTCGACCACTATTCTCCGTGGAGTGAGAATAATCGAGGTTTGACAGTAGGCATTGGAACTTTGGGTATGTTTGGAGATACCCGAGCCTATTGCTTTGAGTATGCCTGTTGTGTTGGTGCTTACGCACGTATACCCGTGTGTGTGTACGGATGCCAACTCTATTTCGTTCCTTGTTGAACGTCGGTTTAATGTACTTGGTTTGATGAACCTCCGGTGCGAGATTGTGGCAATTTGAGATTGGTAATCTCGATAGCACGATGGATTATGAAGAATAATCGTGAGGTCCGTTTGACTTCCCCTGAGGAGGGATTGTCGTGTCTTGGAACCTTGGTGGTTCTTGTTGGATAATTCGATAGCCTTCCTGTTTTAGGATTGTTGAATCCCAGGATAAATGAGGGATGGCCAGGATTCGGATTTGTTTAGTGTCACAGTCGACACGTGTTTGGGAATGCAATTGTTTGTCTTGCATGTCCTTTGCGGAACTTGAGACTTTGTGGAGTCTCGATAGTGTGTTTTGGACCAAGATGGGATTTCTTGGAACACATGGTTGTGGACATCTGTAGTGATGTGTTTTGTGTGGATTAGTGACCGTGTTTTACCCGATTCGGATTGCAAGTGGTGCAATTACTCCTTTGAGAGGAGATGGACCGGGAAGCGGGAACCGGATTTTCTGCGAGTATACTGTTGTATACTAATGGTCCACATCATAACGATGTGTGTTAAGCATCGTGGTCGATTGGTGGATATCATGGAGAGATGTCTATGTTAGAACCAAAGGGTTTTTGATTGATTTGCAGTCATGATGGACTGACTTCCGGGACGATTCACATCGAGGTATGTTATTATCTTTCGGGTTATATTGGTTTTGAAATTTGCTCTATTGTAGAGCTTGGTGCGAGATCAGTGTTCTTGCAGTTGATGATTCGATTCTAATGTGGTCCAGAATCGGGATGGTGGCTTTACCTTGTTTGTGTAGTCCTGGTGTTGCGTAGGGTATGCCGGTGCAAATTTCGAGGACGAAATTTTATTAGTGGGGGATAATTGTGATGTCCGGGGATTATGGTGTTAATCCCGGTGTGGTATTAATCCTTGATGGATTTTTATTTGTGGCAATTAGGAATTAATTGCGGTTTGGCATCTCCCGAGGTTGTTAAATCGGGCATTTGGGATCGTTGGATCCAAATGATGAGATTGTATTCTCATTTTGGTGGAAAACCTATGAATTGGGTTTTAGTAGGACTTGGTGTCCGGGGTGCCTTATGTTGGGGCCAGTCTGGGGATTTGCTGATGGAGAGAGAGTTTTTGAAAACAGATGATTTTTGATGAATCATGACGTATTGGTGAAGGTATTGGTATTTTGGGGCATTTTTGCTATATATACCAGTTGGACTCGTGATTCCGTTATTTGGAATCCATTTCTCTCCTCTCCTCTCCCTCTCTCTCGCCTCTCTCACCCCAAACCCTTCCCCCTTTTTCCTTTGATGAGCAAATCGGTGGAGGCTCTTCCTAGGAGCCGGATTTCTCGAAGATAAGTTGGTAAGTTTCTTCCCCTCGACTTTGTCTTCGATTTGATAGTGATCTTGTTGATTTTTGGTTAAGTTTTGGTGGGTTTTGAATTTGGGGAGTCTTGGGTTAAAATCCAAAATGTTGATTTCAGTGTTTTCATGGAGTTTAATTGTTGTATTTGAGGTGTTGAGGTTGTATGGGGTGTTGGTTTGGAGTTGGGTGTGAAAAACACCATTAAAACTCGAGTTTTCGGAAAATCGCAGTCCGCGATCGATCTTGGCGAGGCGCCGATCGATCGCGACGTGCTACTGGAATTTGGGAAGGCGATGAGCAGTAGCGGCAATCGATCGCGAGAAGTAGGCGATCGATCGCGGCTTGTTTATTTTCGGGCAGTAGGGTATGGCGATCGATCGCGGCTTGGCGCCGATCGATCGCGGCCCTGTTTCCTTTGTTTTTTCAAAATTTTGGAAAATGTCGGGATTTTGGAATCGGGGTTTTTAAGGGGCCGTTTCCGGGGCAATGTCTACATTCCTATGGGAATGCTATGCTTTTAAAATGGATTGGTTGAGGCCAAAGTTTAATAAAACGGAATTCCCGGTTGAATTCTTGGTTATCTTTTAAACTTGTTAATGGTATATTTTGGGTTTATGCATGCTTAGCCGGGGGGCTTTTATTTTGGTGATCGTCATGGATTGACGATATGATTAGGAGTCTTGAACGTGCTTGGACTCGTGGTTGCATGCTTATACTTGATTGTGAGTTGTTTATGTGTTTTAGCACATATCTCTCGAGGTAAAGAACTCAAGCAAAGTTTGGACTCAAGCTACGGAATTATAAGGTACGTATGACGTACGAGCATAGCCCTTTAATATAATTGCAATTGTTGAGTGCTTGGTACACTGTATTGCAATGAATGTGTGTGGAAATGCATGACACATGGTATTAGCAATAAACGGAGATTGAAATGCATGGTTTATTGTACTTGCTTCAACTGTCTATATATGCATTGAGAATTGCATGGTGCCGCTTTTGAGCGAGCAATGATTGGGATGTTGTCGCCTGTGAGCGAACATCGATTATGACGCCGCTGCCATCAAGCATGCGTGGAATTGGAATGCCGCTATTGTAGAGCGAGCAATGAAATGGAGATATGAAACCATAAGTGAGAAACATGGATTGTTTATAATCATTGTTTAATGATTTGATGTTATTGATTATGACATTGGTATATGGCTCGTAGAATTGTTAATCAATATAATGATTAACTGGCATTTGGGAATTTGATGGTTTCAGTGTTTTGAGAACAGGGACAGTACAGGAAACCCCGGATGAGGATGATGCCATCCAGGGAGTATATTTTGTATTTCATAGTATTTACATTGTTGTAAATTATGAATTGTATTGTTGTGGTTATTGGATTGGGATATTGGTATGCTCACCCCGTGTGGGGCTGTCTCTGTTGGGACAGGTGGTACAGGTGTAGCAGCAGCTTTGGAGTTGAGCTCGGGCTGTTGATTGAAGTACTTCTAGGATTGAGGTACCAGAGCTGGATGGACAGACGTTCAGATCCGGAGTCGATTCGGTTTTGGTTTGTCAACCCTCTTTCTCCGAGGAGTGAGAATAATCGAGATTGACAGTTGATTTGGGACTTCGGGTATGATTGGTGATACCCAAGTGTATATGCATTGGGTAAACGTGTTGTGTAGGTACTTGTTCATGTATGTTTGTACGAATAGATATGTTTGCTAAATGTTGAATATGTTAGTGTGCTTGGATGCATGAATATCCGATGAGAGATTGTACCACCTTGAAGATTATGTAATTTGATGCAAGATTTATTCTGATAGAATGATGGTGTTGCACTTGCATATGACTTCCTCCGAGTAAGAATTGTAGTGCCTTGGGGTCTTGGTAATTCATGGTATTCATTTCTGGTTGATTCGATAGCCTCCCTATTTATAGGATGTGTGTATCCCAGGATAAACGAGGGATGGCCAGAATTCGGATTTGTTCAGTGTCGTGGTTGACACGTGTGGCGGGAATTCAATTGATTGTTCTTGCATGTACCTTTCGAGAACTTGAGACATGTTGGGTCTCGATGGTGTGTTGGGGGACCGAGATATGATTTCTTGGAACACACGGATGTGGACATCTTTGGATGGATTGGAGATTGAGAACCGGATGCAGTTCAGGTACACTGTGGGGTACTAATGGTCACTTGGTAACGATGTATGTTTAGCAACAGTGACCAGGTCTCGGATATATCATTGTGGTGATATCTATTTTAGAAATCAATGAATGATTCGTTTGGTTGCAGTTATTTTGGTTGACTGCCTCTGAGATGGTTAGCATCGGGGAATGCTGATGTCTTTCGTGGATTCGTGTCGGGTGGAGAGGTTACTCCATTCCAGGTTGGTGGCGAGGTCGGTATCCTCGCGGTTGGTGTGTAGTTCGTGTCATGTTCATGATTTGGCATCGAGGATCCGTTTGGATTGCGTGTTCTCGGGGTTACGTGGAGTACGTCATGCAAATTTCGAGGACGAAATTCTATTAGTGGGGGATAATTGTGATACCCGGGATTAATGGTGTTAATCCCGGTGTGTTAATGATCCTTAATGGATTTTAATTTTGTATTAATTGTGGTTTTGGGACTCTCGGGGATTTTAAATCCTATTATTGGAGTCGTTGGGTCCGAGGGATGAGATTGTATTCTCGTCGTGGTGTTAACCTTGGAATTTGGTCTTTGCTGGGATTTGGGGTCCGGAAGTACTTGGTACTGGGTTGTTTATGGAAATAGAGTTTGGGAGGTAATTATTGAAAACAGATGATTTTTAATGAGTCATGATGTATTTGTGGAGGGATTGGTATTTTGGAGTTTTGGTACTATATATACCAAGTGGACTTGGTATTCCGTCACTTGGCACGGAACCCTTCCCTCTCTTCCCTCTCTCTTCGCTCAAGCCATTCTCCCCCTATTTCCCCTCTTTTCCCTTGGTGCAAGAATTGTTGGTAGCTTGGCTCGGGAGCCGGATTTCTCGAAGAAAATCAGGTATTCATCTTCCCCCTCACCATTGTCTTCTATTTGGTAGTGGTATGGTAGATTTTGGTTGAGGTGTTGGTTGGTTATGGGCTTTGGGGGGTTTTTGATAAAAATCCAAAGTTGAGTTTTTGAAGTTTTATGGGTTTTAAATGGTGTATTTGAGGTGTTGAGGTTGTATGGGGTGTTGTTTGGGAGTTTGGGTGTCAAAAACACCATGGAAGCTCACATTTCTCGAAAAATTGCAGGTCACGATTGATCGCCGAGGAGGGCCGATCGATCACGACGAGCTGCTGAAAATTGGAGACGATTTATAGTGCTGCCGATCGATCACCAAGTCTCAGCGATCGATCGCGAGGCGATTAGCGATCGATCGCGGAGACGCGTGATCGATCGAGAGATCATTCTGTTTGGCAGCGGGAGCGCGCGATCGATCGCGGCCCGAAGTGTAGTGTTTTTTTCAAAATTTTGGAAAATGTCAGGATTTTGGAACCGAGGTTTAAAGGGGCCATTTTCGGGGCAATGTATACATTCCAATGGGAATGCTACACTTTTAAAATGGATTGGTTGGAGCCAAAGTTTAATAAAACGGGATTCTCGGTTGAGTTTTTGGCTATCTTTTAAACTTGTAAAATGGTATATTTTGGGTATTATGCATGCTTAGCCGGGGGGGCTTTTATTTTGGTAATCGTCATGGATGGACGATAGGTTTGGAAATTGTGAACGTGCTTGGGCACGTGATTGCATGCCTATGTTTAATTGAGAGTTATTTGTGTGTTAGCACATAACTCATCGGACGTGGAACTCAGGCCGGATTGGACTTGAACTACGGAATTATAAGGTACGTATGACGTACGAGCATAGCCTATTATAATGTTGCAACTGTAAAATGCATGGTATGTGGTAATTGCAATAAGTGGACATTGAAATGCATGGTAAGCAGTGTTTGCAATAAATGGATTGTGAAATGTATAGTATATGGTAATTGCGATAAATGAAAATACATTGGGAATCATATAGTGCCGCCTTGAGCGAGCAATGATTAAGATGTTGTCGCCGTTGAGCGACCATCAGTAATGACGCCACTATAGTTGAGCGTGCGCGGGGTTCGAAATGCCGCTATTGTGGAGCGAGCAATGAAATGGGAACATGGAATCATTGGTTAGATATATGTGATATCTACGGCCTTTTATATAACGATTTTTCCATATTGATCATGGAAGTGGCATAATAGAAATGGTATTAGTTAATCTATGTGGCGATTAACTGGCTTTGGAAATTTGATGAGTTTGGTTATTTTGAGAACAGGGACAACACAGGGGATCCCGGATGAGGATGATACCATCCAGGGAGTATCATTTAAATTCATGGCATTACATTCTGTAAATTATGAACTGCGATATTATGATTATTGGATTTGTGGTATTGGTATGCTCACTCCGTATGGTTGCATGCAATTAATTATGGAGTATTGCATGATGAATGGAGAACATGTTAGTGTATTATGAGGTGTATGTTCATGGTAGTGGGACGGTATTGAGAATTGAACATTATGTGGATGAATGTTGAAAATTTTGTAGATGGCATATATGGGGATTTCTCTAATGTTATAAAAGCATGCACCATTATTGTGATAATACAATAATAGTTATTTAAGGGCGATGGGTCCTTACAATTAGTGGTATCAGAGCAGTGGTTTCCTCTTTGTGGCTGTTGAGGGCCAAGAGAGATGTGGATAGAAAAAAGATTGCACATAGTTTGATGTCCATTATAATTAATAATCATTCATTCGATGTAACTATGGTGTTTATATGATATGTCAGGATTTAATTCTTGAGTATCGGAGTTTGGAACGGAGTTGAGATAAATGATTCCGGGATTGAATTTATTAATGTTAATTTAATTCTAGGAGATTCTTAAATATTTGGGAATCGTATTTTCGTCCAGAGTTGGAATAAGTAATTATGAATTGAACTTGTGATGTGAATTAAATTTAACATGGGTTTTCTTGCAATAATAAATTAATTGATTTATTTATTTACAAAAATTGGGGGAGAGATATTATATGTGTGGATGAGATTTTATTGGACACATTTTCCCTTCTCTCTCACCCTAAATCGACACAATCCATGTTTTCCCTCTTCTCTTCCACGCGACTTCACGAAGCAGCAAGGCAAGGATTTTTGAAAATCCTTCAACAAATGTCTCAAGGTTTGTCAATGATTTTATGCCATTTCTTCGATTATTCATGCTTCCTTGTACTCCAAGATCTTGGGCCCGTTTTGGTCGCTATTTTGGAGCCAGGAACTATCGACCTCGATGTTCTTCGATCCAGGAACGTTCGTTCCCTTCAATTGTTGATTAACTTTTGGTTGTGATGTATTTTAAATAATTGATTATTAGTGGGTTGAGTGAATAATTCCTTCTCAGTTTGTTGTCCCATTTCCCCCTGCTGTGTCGATGGAAAATCGAGAATCATTGTGGTTTTTGAATGAATTCTTTGTTGTTAAGCCTTGTTGGTTTTTTATTTTGTCAATTTCAACCTCTTTTGGTTCATGTTTAGCTTGATTAATCATGCACTGGGGTTGTATAATTCTTCAGTATCGATGGTTTGCTACTTCATTAGGGAGAAGTAGTGTCATGTTCTTTTGTTAACAGTTTGTGGAATTAATTTCTTGTTCAAGCAGCTATAAACTTGTTGGACTCTTAATTTAGTAGGGGTTGGGTTATTAATTAATTGGCCAAAACCACGGCTGCACCTTGTCTTTTTTTTTTCTAATATATCGATCTCACTAACTGTTGATGCGATTTTTCCCTTCTTTTATTGTAAGATTAAGCGCTGCTTTGTATCCTAATGATGTCCGTAAGATGCTGATTTGATCATTTAACGCATGTTGCGTTTGTATGTTTTGATGCTACATGCATAAATTAATGATTCTAAGTGAAGATGGAGTCTAGTCTTTAAATGAACTATATTTTGAAATGGCATGAGGAAGTAGTATCCATTGTTTGGATTAAATTAATAAGTCTTCCCTAATGTTATTAATTATTGATATTTGTAGATGTTGAGAACTGCTAGATAATGATACGTATGATGACATGAGAAAGTGGAGTGTATTTTATTGTTTTAAGTGGTATAATCTCCTCATTGAAAGATTGAGTATTTAAATGACAAATCTATGAACTAACTGTGTAGTTGATTTGAGTAATATAGATTGTCTTGATTATGTGACAATGTCCATCTTATTGAGTTGTCAATTCACGATCTTGGATTGGGTGTTGGGAAATACCTATTGATAACAACTGTATTATTAATGAGCTAATATTGAATTAATATTTGATGTAGACACTCCACGAACTTCTGGAAGTCGAGGGTAGCTTGTTCATGTTGTCGACTATAAGGTACGTGGTGACGTGCGAGCAAGTATACCCAGTACATATATATTCATGAATACATGTATTATTGAATGTGCCGTCTAAGATTAAGTATTTGAGCATGAGAATTGAGTTTAATATACGTAGAATGGTGGATACATAGATGTACGTGATCCGGGTATACGAGTTGAATATTGATGCATTTGGCATGATCGATATGAGAAATGGTTGAGAATGAGATTAATTGATAGGCATAGTTGCCTTCGATATGAGATTCGGTGTGATTGAGCATAAAAGGTTGAATTGTGATTATATTGAATTTATTGCATGATGAGTACCATATTTTGAATAATGATACTGAACTTGATGTTTATGAAAGTGTATAAGATTGAACAGGAACAGTTCGTGATGGCTACGCCGGTTTGGAATTGTACAGGGAGTATATTTTATAGATTTTCAATAACCTTAATTGTTGCTTTACAATTTCGTATATTGATGTGAATGATTATTGAGTTGGAGTATGCTCACCCTGTGTGGGGGCTATTTCTGTTGAAACATGTATAACAGGTACGACATTGTCTCGGGAAGAAAGCTTAAGCTCATGGAAAATAGTGCTCGTTATGGTACAAGTATTGATTGATGGCACATCCTACTTATGCATTGAGAATTAATTCAATTATTCGTTGCTCATGTGTGAGTACATGGATGCATGTATATGGACTGTATAAGGGTGTTGAAGCCCACTTTTGATGTCTTCTTATTATGCTGTTTTCCCTGGGAACTTACTTAGGGTTTTGGTTTCTTTTAAGTATTGTTTTTTTTCCCTGGCTGAGAGTTATTTTGTGATGTGTTTCATTTTCGGATAGCTCAATTTATGGGGAGACTCTGCCCAAATTTTTATAAAAACCCACAATGTAAAAGTGGTGCAATGGTGATGATAATGGGTGAACCTTGAGTCTATTTTTGGTAGAAGTGATCATTCCATGCTGAGTATTATTTATGTGATGGAGAATATGTGAAGCATGTAATGATTCTTTTAAAGATTGAAATTTTTCACATACACGAATGACGTCATAATTGCATTATTAACGTGTTGGGTCGTTGGGGTCTTACAGTTTATGCATGATTGTAGTTAGTGTTGTGTGACACAACTATTGCGCTTATGTGGATATTATGATATGAGATCATAATTGAAAGGGGTTATTGTTAACCATTGTGGTTGCAGGATCATATGGAATACAATGGGAATGGTATTGATGGAAATAATTTGCACTTTATGTAATAAGTGCTAAGAATCTTATTTTGTAGGAAAATTATAGAATGGGAAACGTGATGTATTGTCTCAGGACAGAGACCAGAAGACAATGACGTCATCAATGGTGATAGCAGATGATGTGATAATCGTGTATTATTGCCTTATGGTTATGAGGATACAGGTATATGCATACATTGAGATTTATTGGTTATCATGATGTGGTGATGCTTTATATTGCCATGGGCAAATATATGAATGTATTGCAATTATTGTACTACTATGTGTATATCGATTAGCGATGGATCAGAATATTTGCCGCTGTCTTATCAAGCGATGAATCAGGGTATTTGCCACTGTCATATCGTAGCATGGGACGCTGATATGTCGAAGTGAGGGATATCATTGAGCAGCTGATAATTCGCGAGGGATATTATTGAGCCGCTGATATAACATAGTAGGACTTGTGAATTGTTGTATTAATTGTGCATATTGAGGTCATTGTATTGATGCAGGTATGTTGAGACTGCGGAGTAAAGTGTTGTATTGTGATATGGAATACTTGTCGCTGTTACACGAAGCGTGGGGTATTGTGATATGGAATACTTGCCGCTGTTATACAAAGCGAGGGGTATTGTGATATGGAATACTTGCCGCTGTTACACGAAGCGAGGGGTATTGTGAAATGGAATACTTGTCGCTGTTACACGAAGCAAGGGGTATTGTGAAATGGAATACTTGCCACCGTTACACGAAGCGAGGGGTATTGTGACTTAGAATATATGTTGTCGTCGTGTCAAAGCGATGATACATGCCGCTGTCACGTCGAAGCGATGAGTTTGGGAACAAAGTGCTACATGTGATGTGAGTCACCTCTTGAGTCCGAAAGGAACAAAATGCTACATAATGTGAGTCACCTCTTGGGTCCACATTTATGCCGCTGTCATGTCAAAGCGATGATACATGCCGCTGTCACGTCGAAGAGATGAGTTTGGGAACAAAGTGCTACATGTGATTTGAGTCACCTCTTGAGTCCGAAAGGAACAAAGTGCTACATACATGTGAGTCACCTCTTGAGTCCACATTTATGTCACTGTCTTGTCGAAGCGATGATACATGCCGCTGTCACGTGGAAGCGATGAGTTTGGGTACGAAGTGCTACATGTGATGTGAGTCACCTCTGGAGTCCGAAGGGAACAAAGTGCTATGGATAATGCTGATGTATACATAGCTATGGTTTATGCCTCTGTATACGTATCGATGGATTATGCCGTTGTATACGTAGCAATGGTTTATGCCGCTGTATACGTAGCGATGGATTATGCCGTTGTATACGTAGCAATGATGTGATACCGCTGTATACGTAGCATGGATTGTACCGCCGTTGGGCGATGAATACAGGTTTGCCGCTATTATTATAGCGATGAGCATTGTAATATTGCTATTATATTAGCATATTGTGGATGTCATGTGTTGACATATACCGTCAAGAGTTGACGATGATATGTGGATATCATGTGTTGACATATACCATCACGAGTTGATGAGGAGTTATTGATGTCATGTGTTGACATATACCGTCACGAGTTGATGAGGAATTGTGGGTGTCATGTGTTGACATGTAGGCGTCATAGCTTGATTAAACCATTATGCCCAGCAGGTTTGCTCGATGGATAAATGGTTGTGCCGTACATATAATTGTACTGCAGCACGTATTTGGGTGAACGTGTTACGAGTAGTGGTACCTTTGGGTATACTCGTTGAGTTGTCTACGACCAATCGACTTGTAGGGTATGTAGTTATTGAGGGAACTACATACATATGTCGATGTGGCGTTGGGTGGACATGGTCACCCATGCACATGAGAATGGGAAATAAATCCTAACGGATAATGTTGAATTGTGAGTGAGTAAGGACATTGAAATGTCCCTTGTGTATCGGTATTAGAGAAATAGTGGATGATGATCCATTACTCTAATTGATGGTGAGGTATCGTATACCGGGATTGAACGTATGATACATTGGTAGGTTTTGTATAAACCTTAAAAGGCTGCGAGTTGCTAGCCAGGTAAGTTGAATTATTGTTGCAGTATTATAGTGAGCTTGTTGTAGCCACTATAATGCTTATCGGAACCCAGTGTGGTGAATCGTATGATGATATGATGAGAGGTTATAGTGGACTCGTGTAGTCACTAGGATGCCTTTGAGTTGAGATGAGAGATACCTCAAGGGAGCTTGAAGCTCATCTTGGTTGGGAGTACAAACGAGAGGGTTAAGATGTTATTGTTACCTCTCATGGAGAAGTCTTGCATTGAGGATGCAATGGCAAACGTAATCGGAGTTGTGGGATATAGTTAGTGTGGTAACAATACTGTACCGATTGTATTGGAGAGATTTGGAACAATACTGTTGTGGAAACAGTTGGTATCGGATGCGAGTTGATTATGAATCGACCATGGTAAGCATTACGGGTGGTGGACCGGGTAATGGCTTTGCGTTATTTGTAAGACGTACGAGAAGACGTCTTTTGAAAGATGCTTGGGAATGGTGAGCACTATGATATTAGTGCGGAGCATCGATGGAATTTGTATACGTCGTGTACGCGGGTTTGAGAATGATTGTGATAGTGGCGAGGATGCACTATGCCGAACCAGTTGTGTATGTATTGGTTCGGGGATACATTTCAGTACAAACGTACCCAGATTTTACGAACGGTGGTTTGAGATAGGAGAGTCATGGAGGCATGACACCTTCCTTGTGAGGGAGGAGGTACTGATATACCTGTTGGGAATCTTTGAGAGATTCGATGAGTCGGTACGCGTGGTGTTGATGTTGAGTTCACACCATTAGTCGTTGGTTCGTCAATCAGCGTTCTCCACTGAGTGAGAATAACTGAGGATTGACATTTGGGTTTGAGGCTTGTAGGTAAGATTGGAGATACCCAAGTCGATTGTGGTTAGTTTGGCGTGAGGTATACATATCGGTATATATATTTGTGGGCCAGCATTGTTATGCTTGGATTGATGAATCTCCGGTAAGAGATTGTGTTATCCTTGAGATTGGAAACCTTGGTGGGACAATTTATTATGGGGAATAAATTGTGAGGTTTGGTAGACTCTCTTTTTTCAAGAGGATGTCGTGTTTTGGGTCAAGGTAGTTCATTTCTGGTTAATTCGATAGTATCGTTGTATTAGAATTGTTAATTCTAAGAGTAAACAAGGGATGACAAGGATTCAAGTGCGTTGGGTGTCGTTGTCGACACATATGGTAAGAATGCAATAGATTTTCTTGCATGTTCCCTATGGAAACTTGAGACCTTGTGGAGTTTCGATAGTGTGTTGGGACCAAGATGTGATTCCTTGGAACACATTGATATTGACATCTTTGGAGATGTGCTTTGGGTTGCTCGTTGGCCGTGGGTTGCCCAATCTGAGTTGCAGGTGGTGTAACTACTCCTTGGCTGGAGATGGAATTGGAGAATGGAAACCAAGTTTAGTGTGAGTGTATACTTGTGGTTTCCTTGGTAGCGATGTATGTTTGACATCGTAGACTAAGTTGTAGAGATATCATTGAGGCAATATCTATGTTGGAATCAGGAATGATTCGATTGGATAGCAGTTAAGGTTGACTGACTGCTTTTGGATGGTTAACATCGGGGTATGTTAACACCTTTTAAGGTCGTGATGGCTTAGGAGGAGAACTCTATTCCAGATTTGGAGCGAAGTTGATGACCTCGCGGTTGGTGTTCCAATCATGATGTATTCACGAATCGATGTTGCGGACCCGAATCGGGTTGTGTGGTCTTGACTGTACATGTAGTACGCATGTGCAAATTTCGAGGATGAAATTTTATTAGTAGGGGATAAATGTGATATCCAGAAATTAATTGTGTTGATCCTGGAGTGATTATAAACCCTAATGGATTTAATTGTAGTAATTATGAGATAATTGCGGTGTTGAGGCTCCCGGGGATTTTTATTCGGTATTAGGGTCGTTGACCCCAAGGGTTGAGATTTTATTCTTATTAAGGTGATAAACCTTGGACTTACTTTTTTAGTGGGATCTGGGGTCTGGGTGCTTTGGATTGAGGTTCGTGATGTAATTGAGTGAGTGGGAGATAATTTTTTAACACGTATGATTTTTAATGGATTATGGTGCGAGTATTTACAACTCGGGTTGCCTTGGTAGTATATATACCAAGTGGACTAGGTGTTCCACAATTTTCCACTTCTCTCCCTCTCTTCTTCCCCACCTGCGCCTCTCTCCTCCCCTTTCCACTCCCCTTTTCCCCCTTCCCCTCCATGGAAAAAAATCGAGCAAGGCTCGACTTTGGAGAGGGATTTCTCAAAGATAATTGGGTAATGTTCTTCCTCTCGCCTTTATCTTCGTTCTGATTGTGGTATTGTGGAATTTGGTTAAGATTTGTGATGGTTTTGTTTTTGGTGATTTTTGGTAAAATTGTGAAGTTGTGTTTTTAGTGTTTTTATTGGGTTTAAATGGAGTAATTGTTGTGTGAAGGTGTTGGTTTTGGGTTGTGAAAAGCACCATTAAAGCTTGATTTTTTTGTAAATTCGCAGGTCACAATCGATCGCGGTTTGGTGCCGATCGATCACGACATTACGCTAGAAATTGAAGAAGATGTACAATGTTGGCGATCGATCGCTAAGACTCAGTGATCGATCACGAGGATGTTTAACTTGGCAGTATGTTTGCGTGATCGATCGCAGCTCGGAGACTTGACTTTTATTTTCTTTTTTGTTTGAAAGTTGGGATTTTGGAATGGGGATTTGTTTAGTAGATTTTCGAGGCGGTGTCTACATTCCAATGTGAATAGTACGCTTTAAAATAAAATGGTTTGGGTCAAACTTTAATAAAACGGACTACTCAATTGATTATGGGATTATCATTTATCATAAATGGGATTTTGAGTAGTATGCATGGTTCGATAAATCTTATTAGTCATTGGGATAGGTTGCTATAATTGGGGGTCGCGTACGTGCTTGTGCATGTAGTTGTATGCTTATGTTTGATTGAGCTATTAACTGTGTATAGCGAATAATTCACTAAATCTTGGGGCAAGGCAAGGATTGGCTCCTGCTATCGGATTATAAGGTACGTATAACGTATGAGCATAGTCCTATATATTATTGTCATTGTAGAATGAATAATATACTAGGGTTGTAATGATTTGGTATATATTGCGAATTATACGGTGCCGCTATGGAGTGAGCAATGGTTATGATGTTGTCGCTGTTGAGCGAACATCGGTTATGATGCCACCGTTGTTGGCCGTGAGCGAGGATGGAATGCCGCCGTTATTGAGCGAACGATGGGATATGATGTGATAGAACTGTGGAATCATTGTTAAGATATATGTGATATCTGAGTGTAATGATTTAACTGTAATTTATTATAGAATTAATGGTTTGAGCATGGGCATAGTTAATCGAAGTAATGATTAACTGATTTTGGGAATTTGATGGTTTTGGCTATTGTGAGAACAGGAACAGCACGGGGGATCCCACATGATAACGATACTATACAGGGAGTATCTTTTACATTTACAGTTTTATATTCTGTGACTTATGAATTGTGATATTGATGTTATCGAGATTGTAGAATTGGTATGCTCACCCCGTGTGAGGGCTGTTTCTGTTGGGACAGGTAGAACAGGTACAACAATGGCTCTGTAGTTGAGTTCGAGCTGTTGATTGGAAATGCTCCCAGGGATAGGTACCAAGGCTGGTATTGAGTATTATGCTTTGTACATTAGATACACATTCATTTATTCAATGCTCGCCTGTGAGCTTTTCATGTGTATATGGGTTGTAGAAAGGTTGTTAGAGTTCTCTTTCATATATGGTTGCATGCAATTAATTATGGAGTATTGCATCATGCATGGAGAACATATTAGTGTATTATGAGGTGTATGTTCATGCTAGCGGGACGGTATTGTGAATTGAACATTATGTGGATTAATGTCAAAAATTTTGTAGATGGCATATATGGGGATTTCCCTAGTGTTATAAAAGCATGCACCATTATTGTTATAATATACTAACTGTTGGGATATGCCTAAGACAAGTCATTAGATGATTGTTTAAGACATACAATGCTTTATGATTTTATAAATGGCAAATCATTATTATATATTATTCGAATATCTGTGCAATATGAATTAATATATAAGTTAATGTCCTTAGAATAATATTGTATTACTCTTAAAGATTGTCCCTAGTCAAGTATTATCATAAATAAGGATAATGATAATACATTGAGACTAGTATGTTTTGATTGATGAATTGTTCATAGATATGAGATATCAAATCAACACATGGGTACATGTTAGAGAACAATGTACTGGACAGAACCACCATGAGAATGCTACATGGATAGTTATATGAGTGTCATAAGCAATTCTCATTGTGATAATCATCAGAGATCCCAACATAAGGAGTTATGTATCTTGATATTGTCAAACGTTACCTGTAACAGGGTAAACTATAAAGGCGACTATTGGATACACTACGAATTATGTAGAGGGATGTTGATTGATAGAGATAGGATTTGTCCCTCCTATATAACAGGAGAAGTGTTTGGGCCCTTGATCAAGTAAGACTAAAATGCATGGCCATGCTCGAATGAGTCGATATGGGATATCGAGCTTATTCGTTTATTCTAGTTCTACTTGGGGATCAAGAAATAAAGATTGAATATACGAGTATGACTATTCCATGACTCGTGTTCAATCTAAACACAAATGACAAAGGGATTAAGTTACATGATTAATATTATCACGGTTCCTAGGTTATGTCGAGTCAATGACATTCTTGTAATTTGGGTAGCATCGATGTGTTGCTAGATACCGCTCATTGCTTGCGACATAAAATGAGATTTTATGTCACTGCCAACGTTGCAAGATCCTATCGGGTTGCATAAAAGATTAAATCAAGAAGGGAAATTAAATTCATTGGATGAATTAATTAATTAAGAGGAGCCTTAATTAAATGATTAAAAGAACTTAATTAAATTATGGATTTGGGCCCATAAGACTTTCAGAAAGTCTTAAACTTTAATTAAGCCTTTTAATAACAAGGTTATAATTAATTGTAGGGGACAATTTTTCCATACCATTCGATCACAACAAGCCACACGGCCGCCGCATCTCTCTTGCTTCTATCGACTTCTTCATAGTCGACGTGAGGAAGAGTGAATTCCGGCCATCCTTTCGATTGTGAATCGAGTGTGCTTCGTGTATTGGTTTAAGAACAAATCTAGCACTTTGTTCTTAAACTATCCCTTCCCGATTTGATCGTGTGGATACCGTTGAGGCAAGACCTTGGAGGTGTTGCTCGTGACTCGGAATCGTTGAACGTGGTACTTCATGGAATCTGCTCAAACACGCTACAAGGGTGAGACTCTTATGATCCTTTATCCGATATGACCACTTTGTATAGATCCGCGGTTCTAGTAATCCAAATTTTTAAATTCCGCTGCGTTGTATGCTTGTTGGATTACTTACAGTGGTATCAGAGCCGTGTATAAAGCTCATATCGGATTTATATGGTTAATTGGTTAATCATATTTAGATTTGTATTGCATGCCTTTAAAACTGTATAATTCATATATGATATGATATAAATCGAGTTTGTGAAATTATCGTAAAATTATATTTGATATAATTGACGTTTTATTGTATACGATACATGAAGGCGAAAAACCGAGCCCTTGGCTTGATGGTTCGGCCACCACCATGACTATTGTCCCACGGCTGCCACATGAGGGCTAGGGTTTTCGGACCCTTGGCTCGAGATGGTCTAGCCATTGCGGCTCATGTTCGTGCATGGAGGTGTCGAGACGTGGCTAGAGTTTTGAACTTTTGGCTCGATAAAATTGATGGCTCGATCATGGTTCAAGAATGCATGGAGATAGCGGCTACACCAATGTGGATGCAGTCATTCAAACAGTGGTTCAGCAGGTTACTATATCCTCTGCCAATCATGAACCTAGTGAGTCTTCACCCTCCAATGACCACACCCAGTCGTCTGCTGCTGCGGTTGATCAAGCCACTACTGCTTTGGCTGTCCCACAAATTGAAGAAACTGCCACTTTGGCTGTAACTATCTCAGACTCTACAGCTGCCCCAAATGTTGAAGCTACTATTTTGCACTCCGCTGCAGTTGAAGATGCTCATCCCAGTGCTCTTGTCCCTACTACTGGTACTCCAATGATTGCCGTAGATCCGTCCATGGTTCAAGAGCTTTCTGAGGATTTTTTTGTCTTTACCAACCCTCTGGACGAGCCACCGAACATTGCTGCACAGCTAGCTAATCTCTCCACTGCAATATCAGCACTAGCCAGCGATGTTCATAAACTTAAGCAGGAAGAGCGAACTGCAACTCTCATTCTAGGCACCCATCAGCAGCACACAGACTCTCAATTTCAGCAAGTCTACCGGGACTTAAGTAGTTTAACGACTACTGTCACCAGACTTCAATCCTTTGCTGAGAATGCAGTGGCGGACGCCTTCTCTAGAATTGGCCAGGCGCGTCTTCAGATCACTCAAAATAATGAATCTCTTCATGCTGCCACCTCAATGGCTCTTGGAGAAAACATTGGCGACGCCAAGAAAATCTTGACCGATCAGTTGGCCACCATGCAGGCAGCATTTGCTTCTCAGATTCAAGATATATGCAACAGCCTGCCTGCAACCCTCAAATAATTCGCAGACTACCTGAACCCAGCCGAACTGCTCCCTCAACGCAGCGAGCTTCAAGTTCAGCTGCTCGTTCATCCCCTGCAACTGGAACACTCACTCAGTCCAGACCAACTGCTCAACCCAGATCTCGGAGTCCGCGCCAATCGCCTGCCGAAAAACGCGACTATTCCAAACATTGGTTCGGGCGAAAATAGTATCGTTTTCTGACTCCTCCTTCAATTACTCTTATCTATTTACTGTTTTTAATTGACTTTTTCTTTGTATTTACTGATCAACATAAATACATTCACATTAATTGAAACCTTTTCATTTCTATAAATAGCGACTCTTGTTTGTTCACATAACACACATTCACTCATCATGATTAACTTCAAACCTTTCAAAATTCCTTGGTTTTCTGTTAAAAACTTTTCCGATTCATGGGTTTATTACTTATCTCATGGGTTGATTACTTATCTAACCCAGCTCCATTAAGCTTCAGCGTTTTGGATCCTGCTCTGATGCTCATCATCAGTCAGGAACTGCTATCAGGAGTTATCTGGGTGCTGATGACAAAAAGGGGGAAGACAGAGATAGAGTATTCTGATAGGTGAATCCATGAACCATGGAAGCTGCCTGATGAATATACATATGACTCTTCCCGACCTTCTCTCTGAAACAAGGTAGACCGGCAGAGATAGAGTATTCTAATTAGGTCATCTCTGAAACAAGGTGGATCGAGCTCTTCCTCTCTGAAATAAGGTGGATCGAGCTCTTCCTCTCTGACATTAGATGGATCGAAGCTCTCCAGGTCTACAGTGCTTGTTTAAAAATTTGTCATGTATCAGCTATATTGTGTAAACTAGATTCGTCTTAGATTCTATTCAAGTTATTAGAATTCATCTTAAATGAAGATGAATCTCTCTCAATTGTCCAGTTTGATTACAACTTGTAATCTGCTTATATTTAATGAAAATTTCTTTTCCATTATGTCTTCAAGTATTTTCAGGATTCTCATCTTATTTACTCAAGTAGGAAATTGATTATTACTTAGTTTTGTCATCACCAAAAAGGGGGAAATTGTTGGGAAAACGATTTCTAAGTTTTGGTGATTACAAACCGGATATTAAAGATCAACTGGATGAAGTCCTACCGGGTAACAAAGACCAACTGGATGAAGTCCTACCGGATAACAAAGACCAACTGGATGAAGTCCTACCGAGTAACAAAGACCAACTGGATAAAGACTCCTACCGGATAAAGACTCCTACCGGATGAAGACTCCTACCGGGTGAAGACATAAAATGGATGGCTACCAACTGGATAGACATCAACTGGATAGCCACCAACTGGACAAGACATAAACTGGATGGCTACCAACTGGATAGACATCAACTGGATAGCCACCAACTGGACAAGACATAAACTGGATAGCCACCAACTGGATAGACAACTACTGAACAACTATCAACCGGATAGTCCCACTGAACAAAGACATCAACTGGTCATAAGAGGATGAACGACCAGTTGAACACAGAAAACCAGCAGAAGTCTAAACTTCCAGTAAGAGCACTAAGCAACGAGACAAAATCAGTACAACATTCTCTGACAAAGGTACAACAGAGCCGCGCACCCTGCTATATCTCCGCCACCATTACCGTCAGAGTGAAAAGAGCCGTTGCTTAGACAAAATAGGAAAGAAGACAATATGAATTTGGAAAGCTAATATCTTCCATATACAGAAAAGCTAACGTTGGACAACCAAACCTATAAATACGTCCAAGCAGAGAATGAAGTGGTGCTGAGCGATTTTCAACAAAGAGATATACTTCAAAGCAAACAAGAAAATCATTTTACTGATATTCCAAACGTTCAGCAAAGAGCAGACAAACAGCGAAACTGAATCTGTGATAGATTATTGCCAATTGAAGTCTGCTGCTCAAAAACTCTCAAAGCTAGAAAGTTTATTCTGTAAAGAGTGTTATAGAATCCCTTGTAATCAAAAGTTAAGAAGATTGTGATTGCTAGGAGTTTAGGCCAAGTGTGTTAGTGCCTAAGAAGGTTGTATACTGTAATGTGATGTCCGGGGATTATGGAGTTAATCCCGGTGTGGTATTAATCCTTGATGGATTTTTATTTGTGGCAGTTAGGAATTAATTGCGGTTTGGCATCTCCCGAGGTTGTTAAATCGGGCATTTGGGATCGTTGGATCCAAATGATGAGATTGTATTCTCATTTTGGTGGAAAACCTATGAATTGGGTTTTAGTAGGACTTGGTGTCCGGGGTGCCTTATGTTGGGGCCAGTCTGGGGATTTGCTGATGGAGAGAGAGTTTTTGAAAACAGATTATTTTTGATGAATCATGATGTATTGGTGAAGGTATTGGTATTTTGGGGCATTTTTGCTATATATACCAGTTGGACTCGTGATTCCGTTATTTGGAATCCATTTCTCTCCTCTCCTCTCCCTCTCTCTCGCCTCTCTCACCCCAAACCCTTCCCCCTTTTTCCTTTGATGAGCAAATCGGTGGAGGCTCATCCTAGGAGCCGGATTTCTCGAAGATAAGTTGGTAAGTTTCTTCCCCTCGACTTTGTCTTCGATTTGATAGTGATCTTGTTGATTTTTGGTTAAGTTTTGGTGGGTTTTGAATTTGGGGAGTCTTGGGTTAAAATCCAAAATGTTGATTTCAGTGTTTTCATGGAGTTTAATTGTTGTATTTGAGGTGTTGAGGTTGTATGGGGTGTTGGTTTGGAGTTGGGTGTGAAAAACACCATTAAAACTCGAGTTTTCAGAAAATCGCAGTCCGCGATCGATCTTGGCGAGGCGCCGATCGATCGCGACGTGCTACTGGAATTTGGGAAGGCGATGAGCAGTAGCGGCAATCGATCGCGAGAAGTGGGCGATCGATCGCGAGGGCCTTGACGATCGATCGCGAGATGTGGCGATCGATCGCGGCTTGTTTATTTTCGGGCAGTAGGGTATGGCGATCGATCGTGGCTTGGCGCCGATCGATCGCGGCCCTGTTTCCTTTGTTTTTTCAAAATTTTGGAAAATGTCGGGATTTTGGAATCGGGGTTTTTAAGGGGCCGTTTCCGGGGCAATGTCTACATTCCTATGGGAATGCTATGCTTTTAAAATGGATTGGTTGAGGCCAAAGTTTAATAAAACGGAATTCCCGGTTGAATTCTTGGTTATCTTTTAAACTTGTTAATGGTATATTTTGGGTTTATGCATGCTTAGCCGGGGGGCTTTTATTTTGGTGATCGTCATGGATTGACGATATGATTAGGAGTCTTGAACGTGCTTGGACTCGTGGTTGCATGCTTATACTTGATTGTGAGTTGTTTATGTGTTTTAGCACATATCTCTCGAGGTAAAGAACTCAAGCAAAGTTTGGACTCAAGCTACGGAATTATAAGGTACGTATGACGTACGAGCATAGCCCTTTAATATAATTGCAATTGTTGAGTGCTTGGTACACTGTATTGCAATGAATGTGTGTGGAAATGCATGACACATGGTATGAGCAATAAACGGAGATTGAAATGCATGGTTTATTGTACTTGCTTCAACTGTCTATATATGCATTGAGAATTGCATGGTGCCGCTTTTGAGCGAGCAATGATTGGGATGTTGTCGCCTGTGAGCGAACATCGATTATGACGCCGCTGCCATCAAGCATGCGTGGAATTGGAATGCCGCTATTGTAGAGCGAGCAATGAAATGGAGATATGAAACCATAAGTGAGAAACATGGATTGTTTATAATCATTGTTTAATGATTTGATGTTATTGATTATGACATTGGTATATGGCTCGTAGAATTGTTAATCAATATAATGATTAACTGGCATTTGGGAATTTGATGGTTTCAGTGTTTTGAGAACAGGGACAGTACAGGAAACCCCGGATGAGGATGATGCCATCCAGGGAGTATATTTTGTATTTCATAGTATTTACATTGTTGTAAATTATGAATTGTATTGTTGTGGTTATTGGATTGGGATATTGGTATGCTCACCCCGTGTGGGGGCTGTCTCTGTTGGGACAGGTGGTACAGGTGTAGCAGCAGCTTTGGAGTTGAGCTCGGGCTGTTGATTGAAGTACTTCTAGGATTGAGGTACCAGAGCTGGATGGACAGACGTTCAGATCCAGAGTCGATATCGAATTGCGCTTGAGAGGTGCTTCCAGAATCGAAGCACCAGTAACGGTATCCAGCAGAGTGTTTTATACATTAGATACACGCTCATTCATTGGGTACTCTTATGTGACATATTACGTGTATATGGAATGTATAAACGGGCTACGGCTCTTCTCTGTTCATTTATGGTTTGCACGCAATTAGATATAGAATTGCTAAATGAACTAAGAGTATGTTAGTGTATTATGAGGGTGCATGTTATATGGATAATCATGGTTGGGGAATTTGAATATTATGTGGTTTAAATGCAAGAAATTTTCTGGTTAGCATATGGTGTTGCACTTGCATATGTTTTTCCCCTGATAGTATGATTATATGCTATAATGATATGGCTTAATGCACTAATAACGGGTTAAGGGCACGGGGGTCCTTACATGTAAAGTGTAAACCAAGTCTTCTAGTGAATCCTTCCTGCAAAGGAAGAAGGGGAGACGTAGAAGCGTTGTGCTTCGAACTTCCAGAAACAACTCTTGTGTTATTTGTTCATTACTTTATTACCTCAGTTTTATTCCTCACAAGTTCAGTAGACGTCTTCCGCACTATAATAAGTGTCTGCTGACTTGCCTGATATTGAAGCAACTGTAATACTTAACAGTTTACAGTTAACCAGAAGAAGAAATCGAAATTGAATCTAGTATTTATTCAACCCCCCCTTCTAAACACTACCCCGATCCTAACACAGTGGGTTCGTACGCCCAGCACTTGCATTTACACTAATAACGTCACCCACTTCTATATTCGCTGCCATGCTGCAACACAAAGGTTAACAACAATACCCAAAAGCAGTTCATAAAGTACATCGTTAGATAATTAAACATGTTAGCATAACATCTTCTTCTTCATGTGCAACACACATATAAACATGTTCAAAAGTAAGCACCTAGCTAACTTATTGCTAAGGCTACCCTTCACTCATTCCCGAGTTATCTAACCACTGCTCTGATACCACTAATGTGGGGTCTTCCCACCTTAACAGTGATTAATAGACATAAGAAGGACTAATCATGCATTAATAACATCTTAAGGTTCTGATTGTTACATGAGCTAACAGGATTACACGCCAAAATAAAAGACTTCAAAAATAATTCATTACATTCCCAAAGAATGTTAATATTTAGATTTATACTACTCCTAGAGTAGATACTAATCGTGACTTGAATCCTATACATTCCTGTGTTCCTCGTAGCTCACTGCCTCAACCCGACCCTTAGTCCTTTAGCCCAAAAGCGTACCTACAGGGACAACACATCATAAGCATATACAATCTTACTTAACGTCATAAAAACATCATAGTAAATGCATGAAATATTGGTTAAGTAAATATGCTGGGTATTCATTAACTTCTTATTGTTGTCCCTGATTCATAATCATGCATATGGGCATCTTACCCTGTGGCGTCTTACCACATTATAAACATCGCATGGCCTCTTACCATGTGGGGCATCTTACCCCGTGGCATCTTACCACAAATAAAATCGTATGGCCTCTTACCATATGGGGCATCTTACCCCGTGGCATCTTACCACAAATAACATCGTATGGCCTCTTACCATATGGGGCATCTTACCCCGTGGCATCTTACCACAAATAACATCGTATGGCCTCTTACCATATGGGGCATCTTACCCCGTGGCATCTTACCACAAATAATAACGTATGGCCTCTTACCATATGGGGCATCTTACCCCGTGGCATCTTACCACAAATAATACCGTATAAACATCATCATATAAGCATCGTATAAACATCATCATATAAACATCGTATAAACATCATCATTTCATCGTGAATACTCATGCAATAAAAGCATAGTTGTAGTGTAAAGATGTGTGTTACCGTCCGATGCCCGTACGTCTCTTACATACCTTTTCAAAAGGAGGAGGAGTCAACAGACTTTATCTCCTTGATGGTGCCGGTACCTGGGATGGTTCTACAAGACCACACAATACCATATTAGATGCCTCAATACCATCTCACATCATAAAATTAACAAAATAAAACATCATCTTATTTTTCAACTTTCTGCCTCTCTCGATCGATCGGCCCCAAGGTCTCGATCGATCAAGAAACTGTGCACAAACAGTGCCCAAACATTCTGCCTCGATCGATCTATCGAAACATTTTACCGATCGATCGAGAAATCCTTCGATCAATCGGCACCTGAAATTCAAAACATGCTTTAAACATTCTGTCTCGCTCGATCGAACGGGACCAAAATCTCGATCGATCGAGAGCTCTGAAAAATCGGGACTTCCCCAGATTTTTGAGCACCTTATTACATACCAGCATTTCTACTTCATAAGGCGTAAAACATGCCTGAACAAGAATGTTATAAGCTTCATAAGACTGCCATGCATGTACTCAAATCAAAGGTTTAACAAAACCTAAGCTAACATGCATCATAACATCATCATAATCTTCATCCTCAACCAACCTTAAACAGAAACAGAGCATGCTTATCTTTTCCCAGATTTTCGAGCATATAGTTTCATAACAAGAAATCTATCACATAAATCATGTAAAATGCTCGAACAACCATGCTAGTAGTTACATAATATTACCATGTAAGCATCCCTACCAAGGTTTCACCCAAACCTATACCTATCATGCAATAAAACATCCCACCAAAACCAAACCCCAAACAAAACTCTGAAAAAACAGAGTATTAAACTTTACCCCTCTTCTTTGGTAGGCTTTTGCACACAAAATCACAAGCTTTTTCCTCCTCCTACAAGCAGCTTACACCACCGATTTTTGGGAGGAAAAGAGACGGAGAAGGAGGTGGAGGGGAGTTGATTGCAAGCCAATAGTCATAGCATGGGTTGGGGCAAGTGGGGGTATGGGTGTTGAACAAGTGGGGGGAAAAGGAGGTTGCATTTGGGGAAGGGTGGTGGCCGAATGGGGTGGTGTGGTTGGGGTGCCTTATGGTATTTAGTTGTGTCCCGGTATTTCATACGATGTATAAAAATATCTCCCCTTGATATTTTATAATTGTACTACATCAATACAACAATTAAAAACACCTAACATGCTCCCTAAACCATATCATCATATTATAACCCCCAAGTAAGGTACCACAACCCTCTTAAACACATCGTAAATCATTATCGTAGCACATAATCATATAACATTTCGGGGGTATTACATATTTATGCATGATGGTAGTTAGTGTTGTGTGACATAACTATTTGCTTACGTGCTTTTATGATGTGGAATGTGGTATTGTTAAACATGATGGTTGCAGGATCATATGTAATACGATGAAATGAGATTTCAATTGATATTGAGCATGCAAATATATTGCAATTAGAGTCCTGCTACGGGTATATCATCAGCGATGGATCATAATATTTACCGCTCATATGTCGAAGCGATGGTTAATGCCGCTGTCATATCATAGCGAGGGATATTATTGAGCCGCCGATATAACGTAGTAGGATTTGTGATTTGTTGTGTTAACCTTGATGCAGGTGTATGGAAATATCGATGAGATTATGCGGAATGGGCATCACCTCTTGAGTCCAAAGGATAATGTGCACATGTGCGGGGTCACCTCTTGCGCCTACGGAGCATGTGGCACGTGCATGAGAGTACCTCTTGGGCCTGCGGAACAAAGTGATACATTCCTGATTATGCCGTTGTCATGTCGAAGCGATGATGCCGCTGTCGTGTCGAAGCGATGGTAAATGCCGCTGTCGTGTCGAAGCGATGGTGCCGCTGTCATGTCGAAGCGATGATACCACCGTCATGTCGAAGCGATGATGCCGCAGTCCTGTCGAAGCGATGGTAAATGCCACTGTCACGTCGAAGCGATGATGTCGTTGTCATGTCGAAGCGATGATACCACCGTCATGTCGAAGCGATGATGCCGCTGTCATGTCGAAGCGATGATACATGCCGCTGTCACGTCGAAGCGATGATGCAGCTGTCATGATGTAGCGATGGTTTATTCCGCTATCCTATTGGCGATGGTTCATGCCGCCGGGTATTATATAGCGATGGTTTATTCCACTATTCTATTGGCGATGGTTCATGCCGCCGGGTATTCATAGCGATGGTTCATTCCACTATTCTATTGGCAATGGTTTATGCCACCGGGTATTCATAGCGATGGTTCATTCCGCTAGTGTATTGGCGATGGTTCATAGCGATGGGTATTACATAGCGACGGGTCATTCCGCTACATCTATGGCGATGGTTCATACCGCCGGATATCTATAGCGATGTTTTATGCCGCTGACTCTATGACGAGGGATCATGCCGCTGATTCTATAGCGATGGGTTATACCGCTATGTGCGTATCACTGGATTATGCCGCCTACGAGCGATGGGCGTTGCTTGTGTACCGCTGGTGGATGATGGATACAGGCATTCCGCTATCTTGATAGCGATGAGGTAATTCATATTACTTTTGTTAGCATTATTGTGAATACTATGTGGTTATATACCGTCATGTGTTTGACGATGAGGTTATGGATGTCGTGTATCGACATGTACCGTCATATGTTTGACGGTGTTATTTGGATGTCATATGTTGACATATACCTTTACGGGATGACGATAACATAGTGGATGTTCAATATAGACGTGTAGCGTTGTTTTGATGAATAATAAATCTGAGTGTACGTATTTAGTCATATGGTTTGAGTGCTGATGGCGAGCACAGGATAGTGTCTGGGTCACTAGTTGACGAGACCATTATGCCGAGCAGAGTGCTCGATGGATTATTGGATGCATTGTACAAGTGAGTGTACTGCATCATGCAATAGAGGTAAATATTTGTCGAGTAGTGGTACCTTCGGGTATACTCGTTGGAATGGCTATGGCCAAGTGATTGGTAGCAGGAGTAGTTGTTGGGGAAACTACTTGCTTATGCCGATGTGACATGTGGTAGACATGATCACACCCACCCCTAAGGGCGTGGAATAAATCCTACGGAATTAGGATTGTTTTGTGGTTGAGCAAGGACACCGGGGTGTCCTTTGTGCATTGGCATTAGAGAATTATTGGGTGATGACCCACTACTCTAATGGTTATTGCAGTATGTTGTACCGGGGTGGAACGCATGATACGTTGGCAGGCTTGGTATAAGCCTATGGAGGCAGCATTTTGCTAGCCAGGTATTGTTTCAGTGCTTTAGTGTGCTTGTGATAACCTTTATACTGCTCGTTGGATTTGAGTTAGTGAATCGTATGGTGATACGATGAGGGTTTTGGTAGACTCTTGTAGTCCCCTCGTAGTTTGATGATGGAGGTAGGGAATACTTCACGGGGATGTTTATATGTCCAATGTTTTGAGGGACTTGTACTGGGACAACTCAATTCCATTGGGAGTACCAACGTGAGTGTCTACAAGTCGTTCTTAGCTCTGGTTGAGCATCTTTGCATGTGGAATGCAACGGGAGTCACAATTGGATTTGTGGGATATAGCTAGTGGGGTAACACTACTATATTGATTTTATCTCTTGGAGAGATTTGGATTGTACTGTCATGGAGATAGCTGGTATTGGTTGAGGGTTGATTGTGAACCAACCGGGGTAAGCCCTACTAGTATTGGACTAGGTGATGGCTTTGGACTTTCAGTGATACGTTCGAGGAGACGTCTCTGGGGTAATGCTCGAGGTTGTGGAGTACTATGACATTAGTACAGAGCATCATTGGTTGGAGTATACATGGCGTATACGGATTTCGATTTGGTAATAGTGGCGTTGATGCACTATTCTAACCAGTTGTGTATTTCTGGGTTCCGGGATGTATTTTGGTATAAATATATCCAAGTTTTCCGAACGGTGGTTCGAGGTTGGAGGGTCATGGACTCATGACACTTTCCTTGTGAGGAAGGCGATACCTACCTGTTGAGTCTTTTGGGAGATTCGTTGGTTTGGTTTGTGTGGTGTTGACGTTGAAATCACACCCTTCGGTTTTGGTTTGTCAACCCTCTTTCTCCGAGGAGTGAGAATAATCGAGATTGACAGTTGATTTGGGACTTCGGGTATGATTGGTGATACCCAAGCCTATTGCATTGGGTATGCGTGTTGTGTAGGTACTTGGGCATGTATGTGTGTATGAATGCCCGTGTTTCGGTACCTGTTGAATATCGGGTTGGCGTGCTTGGATGAATGAATCTCCGATGAGAGATTGTACCACCTTGAGATTGGTAATCTTGATGACACGATTTATTCTGAAGAATGATCGTGAGGTTTGATTGACTTCCTCCGAGGAAGAATTGTAGTGCCTTGGGGTCTTGGTAATTCATTTCTGGTTGATTCGATAGCCTCCCTATTTTAGGATTGTTGTATCCCAGGATAAACGAGGGATGGCCAGAATTCGGATTTGTTCAGTGTCGTGGTTGACACGTGTGGCGGGAATTCAATTGATTGTTCTTGCATGTCCTTTCGAGAACTTGAGACATGGTGGAGTCTCGATGGTGTGTTGGGGACCGAGATATGATTTCTTGGAACACACGGATGTGGACATCTTTGGAGATGGATTGGAGATTGAGAACCGGATGCAGTTCAGGTACACTGTGGTGTACTAATGGTCACTTTGGTAACGATGTATGTTTAGCAACAGTGACTAGGTCTCGGATATATCATTGTGGTGATATCTATTTTAGAATCATGAATGATTCGTTTGGTTGCAGTTATTTTTGGTTGACTGCCTCTGAGATGGTTAGCATCGGGGAATGCTGATGTCTTTCGTGGATTCGTGTCGGGTGGAGAGGTTACTCCATTCCAGGTTTGGTGCGAGGTCGGTATCCTCGCGGTTGGTGTGTAGTTCGTGTCATGTTCATGATTTGGCATCAAGGATCCGTTTGGATTGCGTGTTCTCGGCGTTACGTGGAGTACGTCATGCAAATTTCGAGGACGAAATTCTATTAGTGGGGGATAATTGTGATACCCGGGGATTAATGGTGTTAATCCCGGTGTGTTAATGATCCTTAATGGATTTTAATTTTGTATTAATTGTGGTTTTGGGACTCTCGGGGATTTTAAATCCTATTATTGGAGTCGTTGGGTCCGAGGGATGAGATTGTATTCTCGTCGTGGTGTTAACCTTGGAATTTGGTCTTTGGTGGGATTTGGGGTCCGGAGTACTTGGTACTGGGGTTGTTTATGGAAATAGAGTTTGGGAGGTAATTATTGAAAACAGATGATTTTTAATGAGTCATGATGTATTTGTGGAGGGATTGGTATTTTGGAGTTTTGGTACTATACATACCAAGTGGACTTGGTATTCCGTCACTTGGCACGGAACCCTTCCCTCTCTTCCCTCTCTCTTCGCTCAAGCCATTCTCCCCCTATTTCCCCTATTTTCCCTTGGTGCAAGAATTGTTGGTAGCTTGGCTCGGGAGCCGGATTTCTCGAAGAAAATCAGGTATTCATCTTCCCCTCACCATTGTCTTCTATTTGGTAGTGGTATGGTAGATTTTGGTTGAGGTGTTGGTTGGTTATGGGCTTTGGGGGGTTTTTGATAAAAATCCAAAGTTGAGTTTTTGAAGTTTTATGGGTTTTAAGTGGTGTATTTGAGGTGTTGAGGTTGTATGGGGTGTTGTTTGGGAGTTTGGGTGTCAAAAACACCATGGAAGCTCACATTTCTCGAAAAATTGCAGGTCACGATCGATCGCCGAGGAGGGCCGATCGATCACGACGAGCTGCTGAAAATTGGAGACGATGTACAGTGCTGCCGATCGATCACCAAGTCTCAGCGCTCGATCGCGAGGCGATTAGCGATCGATCGCGGAGACGCGTGATCGATCGAGAGATCATTCTGTTTGGCAGCGGGAGCGCGCGATCGATCGCGATAGAAGCGGCGATCGATCGCGGCCCGAAGTGTAGTGTTTTTTTCAAAATTTTGGAAAATGTCAGGATTTTGGAACCGAGGTTTAAACGGGCCATTTTCGGGGCAATGTATACATTCCAATGGGAATGCTACACTTTTAAAATGGATTGGTTGGAGCCAAAGTTTAATAAAACGGGATTCTCGGTTGAGTTTTTGGCTATCTTTTAAACTTGTAAAATGGTATATTTTGGGTATTATGCATGCTTAGCCGGGGGGGGCTTTTATTTTGGTAATCGTCATGGATGGACGATAGGTTTGGAAATTGTGAACGTGCTTGGGCACGTGATTGCATGCCTATGTTTAATTGAGAGTTATTTGTGTGTTAGCACATAACTCATCGGACGTGGAACTCCGGCTGGATTGGACTTGAACTACGGAATTATAAGGTACGTATGACGTACAAGCATAGCCTATTATAATGTTGCAACTGTAAAATGCATGGTATGTGGTAATTGCAATAAGTGGACATTGAAATGCATGGTAAGCAGTGTTTGCAATAAATGGATTGTGAAATGTATAGTATATGGTAATTGCGATAAATGAAAATACATTGGGAATCATATAGTGCCGCCTTGAGCGAGCAATGATTAAGATGTTGTCGCCGTTGAGCGACCACAGTAATGACGCCACTATAGTTGAGCGTGCGCGGGGTTCGAAATGCCGCTATTGTGGAGCGAGCAATGAAATAGGAACATGGAATCATTGGTTAGATATATGTGATATCTACGGCCTTTTATATAACGATTTTTCCATATTGATCATGGAAGTGGCATAATAGAAATGGTATTAGTTAATCTATGTGGCGATTAACTGGCTTTGGAAATTTGATGAGTTTGGTTATTTTGAGAACAGGGACAACACAGGGGATCCCGGATGAGGATGATACCATCCAGGGAGTATCATTTAAATCATGGCATTACATTCTGTAAATTATGAACTGCGATATTATGATTATTGGATTTGTGGTATTGGTATGCTCACCCCGTATGGTTGCATGCAATTAATTATGGAGTATTGCATGATGAATGGAGAACATGTTAGTGTATTATGAGGTGTATGTTCATGGTAGTGGGACGGTATTGAGAATTGAACATTATGTGGATGAATGTTGAAAATTTTGTAGATGGCATATATGGGGATTTCTCTAATGTTATAAAAGCATGCACCATTATTGTGATAATACAATAATAGTTATTTAAGGGCGATGGGTCCTTACAATTAGTGGTATCAGAGCAGTGGTTTCCTCTTTGTGGCTGTTGAGGGCCAAGAGAGATGTGGATAGAAAAAAGATTGCACATAGTTTGATGTCCATTATAATTAATAATCATTCATTCGATGTAACTATGGTGTTTATATGATATGTCAGGATTTAATTCTTGAGTATCGGAGTTTGGAATGGAGTTGAGATAAATGATTCCGGGATTGATATTAATGTTAATTTAATTCTAGGAGATTCTTAAATATTTGGGAATCGTATTTTCGTCCAGAGTTGGAATAAGTAATTATGAATTGAACTTGTGATGTGAATTAAATTTAACATGGGTTTTCTTGCAATAATAAATTAATTGATTTATTTATTTACAAAAATTGGGGGAGAGATATTATATGTGTGGATGAGATTTTATTGGACACATTTTCCCTTCTCTCTCACCCTAAATCGACACAATCCATGTTTTCCCTCTTCTCTTGCACGCGACTTCACGAAGCAGCAAGGCAAGGATTTTTGAAAATCCTTCAACAAATGTCTCAAGGTTTGTCAATGATTTTATGCCATTTCTTCGATTATTCATGCTTCCTTGTACTCCAAGATCTTGGGCCCGTTTTGGTCGCTATTTTGGAGCCAGGAACTATCGACCTCGATGTTCTTCGATCCAGGAACGTTCGTTCCCTTCAATTGTTGATTAACTTTTGGTTGTGATGTATTTTAAATAATTGATTATTAGTGGGTTGAGTGAATAATTCCTTCTCAGTTTGTTGTCCCATTTTCCCCCTGCTGTGTCGATGGAAAATCGAGAATCATTGTGGTTTTTGAATGAATTCTTTGTTGTTAAGCCTTGTTGGTTTTTTATTTTGTCACTTTCAACCTCTTTTGGTTCATGTTTAGCTTGATTAATCATGCACTGGGGTTGTATAATTCTTCAGTATCGATGGTTTGCTACTTCATTAGGGAGAAGTAGTGTCATGTTCTTTTGTTAACAGTTTGTGGAATTAATTTCTTGTTCAAGCAGCTATAAACTTGTTGGACTCTTAATTTAGTAGGGGTTGGGTTATTAATTAATTGGCCAAAACCACGGCTGCACCTTGTCTTTTTTTTCCTGATATATCGATCTCACTAACTGTTGATGCGATTTTTCCCTTCTTTTATTGTAAGATTCAGCGCTGCTTTGTATCCTAATGATGTCCGTAAGATGCTGATTTGATCATTTAACGCATGTTGCGTTTGTATGTTTTGATGCTACATGCATAAATTAATGATTCTAAGTGAAGATGGAGTCTAGTCTTTAAATGAACTATATTTTGAAATGGCATGAGGAAGTAGTATCCATTGTTTGGATTAAATTAATAAGTCTTCCCTAATGTTATTAATTATTGATATTTGTAGATGTTGAGAACTGCTAGATAATGATACGTATGATGACATGAGAAAGTGGAGTGTATTTTATTGTTTTAAGTGGTATAATCTCCTCATTGAAAGATTGAGTATTTAAATGACAAATCTATGAACTAACTGTGTAGTTGATTTGAGTAATATAGATTGTCTTGATTATGTGACAATGTCCATCTTATTGAGTTGTCAATTCACGATCTTGGATTGGGTGTTGGGAAATACCTATTGATAACAACTGTATTATTAATGAGCTAATATTGAATTAATATTTGATGTAGACACTCCACGAACTTCTGGAAGTCGAGGGTAGCTTGTTCATGTTGTCGACTATAAGGTACGTGGTGACGTGCGAGCAAGTATACCCAGTACATATATATTCATGAATACATGTATTATTGAATGTGCCGTCTAAGATTAAGTATTTGAGCATGAGAATTGAGTTTAATATACGTAGAATGGTGGATACGTAGATGTACGTATCCGGGTATACGAGTTGAATATTGATGCATTTGGCATGATCGATATGAGAAATGGTTGAGAATGAGATTAATTGATAGGCATAGTTGCCTTCGATATGAGATTCGGTGTGATTGAGCATAAAAGGTTGAATTGTGATTATATTGAATTTATTGCATGATGAGTACCATATTTTGAATAATGATACTGAACTTGATGTTTATGAAAGTGTATAAGATTGAACAGGAACAGTTCGTGATGGCTACGCCGGTTTGGAATTGTACAGAGAGTATATTTTATAGATTTTCAATAACCTTAATTGTTGCTTTACAATTTCGTATATTGATGTGAATGATTATTGAGTTGGAGTATGCTCACCCTGTGTGGGGGCTATTTCTGTTGAAACAGGTATAACAGGTACGACATTGTCTCGGGAAGAAAGCTTAAGCTCATGGAAAATAGTGCTCGTTATGGTACAAGTATTGATTGATGGCACATCCTACTTATGCATTGAGAATTAATTCAATTATTCGTTGCTCATGTGTGAGTACATGGATGCATGTATATGGACTGTATAAGGGTGTTGAAGCCCACTTTTGATGTCTTCTTATTATGTTGTTTTCCCTGGGAACTTACTTAGGGTTTTGGTTTCTTTTAAGTATTGTTTTTTTTCCCTGGCTGAGAGTTATTTTGTGATGTGTTTCATTTTCGGATAGCTCAATTTATGGGGAGACTCTGCCCAAATTTTTATAAAAACCCACAATGTAAAAGTGGTGCAATGGTGATGATAATGGGTGAACCTTGAGTCTATTTTTGGTAGAAGTGATCATTCCATGCTGAGTATTATTTATGTGATGGAGAATATGTGAAGCATGTAATGATTCTTTTAAAGATTGAAATTTTTCACATACACGAATGACGTCATAATTGCATTATTAACGTGTTGGGTCGTTGGGGTCTTACAGTTTATGCATGATTGTAGTTAGTGTTGTGTGACACAACTATTGCGCTTATGTGGATATTATGATATGAGATCATAATTGAAAGGGGTTATTGTTAACCATTGTGGTTGCAGGATCATATGGAATACAATGGGAATGGTATTGATGGAAATAATTTGCACTTTATGTAATAAGTGCTAAGAATCTTATTTTGTAGGAAAATTATAGAATGGGAAACGTGATGTATTGTCTCAGGACAGAGACCAGAAGACAATGACGTCATCAATGGTGACAGCAGATGATGTGATAATCGTGTATTATTGCCTTATGGTTATGAGGATACAGGTATATGCATACATTGAGATTTATTGGTTATCATGATGTGGTGATGCTTTATATTGCCATGGGCAAATATATGAATGTATTGCAATTATTGTACTACTATGTGTATATCGATTAGCGATGGATCAGAATATTTGCCGCTGTCTTATCAAGCGATGAATCAGGGTATTTGCCACTGTCATATCGTAGCATGGGACGCTGATATGTCGAAGTGAGGGATATCATTGAGCAGCTGATAATTCGCGAGGGATATTATTGAGCCGCTGATATAACATAGTAGGACTTGTGAATTGTTGTATTAATTGTGCATATTGAGGTCATTGTATTGATGCAGGTATGTTGAGACTGCGGAGTAAAGTGTTGTATTGTGATATGGAATACTTGTCGCTGTTACACGAAGCGTGGGGTATTGTGATATGGAATACTTGCCGCTGTTATACGAAGCGAGGGGTATTGTGATATGGAATACTTGCCGCTGTTACACGAAGCGAGGGGTATTGTGAAATGGAATACTTGTCGCTGTTACACGAAGCAAGGGGTATTGTGAAATGGAATACTTGCCACCGTTACACGAAGCGAGGGGTATTGTGACTTAGAATATATGTTGTTGTCGTGTCAAAGCGATGATACATGCCGCTGTCACGTCGAAGCGATGAGTTTGGGAACAAAGTGCTACATGTGATGTGAGTCACCTCTTGAGTCCGAAAGGAACAAAATGCTACATAATGTGAGTCACCTCTTGGGCCCACATTTATGCCGCTGTCATGTCAAAGCGATGATACATGCCGCTGTCACGTCGAAGAGATGAGTTTGGGAACAAAGTGCTACATGTGATTTGAGTCACCTCTTGAGTCCGAAAGGAACAAAGTGCTACATACATGTGAGTCACCTCTTGAGTCCACATTTATGTCACTGTCTTGTCGAAGCGATGATACATGCCGCTGTCACGTGGAAGCGATGAGTTTGGGTACGAAGTGCTACATGTGATGTGAGTCACCTCTTGAGTCCGAAGGGAACAAAGTGCTATGGATAATGCTGATGTATACATAGCTATGGTTTATGCCTCTGTATACGTATCGATGGATTATGCCGTTGTATACGTAGCAATGGTTTATGCCGCTGTATACGTAGCGATGGATTATGCCGTTGTATACGTAGCAATGATGTGATACCGCTGTATACGTAGCATGGATTGTACCGCCGTTGGGCGATGAATACAGGTTTGCCGCTATTATTATAGCGATGAGCATTGTAATATTGCTATTATATTAGCATATTGTGGATGTCATGTGTTGACATATACCGTCAAGAGTTGACGATGATATGTGGATATCATGTGTTGACATATACCATCACGAGTTGATGAGGAGTTATTGATGTCATGTGTTGACATATACCGTCACGAGTTGATGAGGAATTGTGGGTGTCATGTGTTGACATGTAGGCGTCATAGCTTGATTAAACCATTATGCCCAGCAGGTTTGCTCGATGGATAAATGGTTGTGCCGTACATATAATTGTACTGCAGCACGTATTTGGGTGAACGTGTTACGAGTAGTGGTACCTTTGGGTATACTCGTTGAGTTGTCTACGACCAATCGACTTGTAGGGTATGTAGTTATTGAGGGAACTACATACATATGTCGATGTGGCGTTGGGTGGACATGGTCACCCATGCACATGAGAATGGGAAATAAATCCTAACGGATAATGTTGAATTGTGAGTGAGTAAGGACATTGAAATGTCCCTTGTGTATCGGTATTAGAGAAATAGTGGATGATGATCCATTACTCTAATTGATGGTGCGGTATCGTATACCGGGATTGAACGTATGATACATTGGTAGGTTTTGTATAAACCTTAAGAGGCTGCGAGTTGCTAGCCAGGTAAGTTGAATTATTGTTGTAGTATTATAGTGAGCTTGTTGTAGCCACTATAATGCTTATCGGAACCCAGTGTGGTGAATCGTATGATGATATGATGAGAGGTTATAGTGGACTCGTGTAGTCACTAGGATGCCTTTGAGTTGAGGTGAGAGATACCTCAAGGGAGCTTGAAGCTCATCTTGGTTGGGAGTACAAACGAGAGGGTTAAGATGTTATTGTTACCTCTCATGGAGAAGTCTTGCATTGAGGATGCAATGGCAAACGTAATCGGAGTTGTGGGATATAGTTAGTGTGGTAACAATACTGTACCGATTGTATTGGAGAGATTTGGAACAATACTGTTGTGGAAACAGTTGGTATCGGATGCGAGTTGATTATGAATCGACCATGGTAAGCATTACGGGTGGTGGACCGGGTAATGGCTTTGCGTTATTTGTAAGACGTACGAGAAGACGTCTTTTGAAAGATGCTTGGGAATGGTGAGCACTATGATATTAGTGCGGAGCATCGATGGAATTTGTATACATCGTGTACGCGGGTTTGAGAATGATTGTGATAGTGGCGAGGATGCACTATGCCGAACCAGTTGTGTATGTATTGGTTCGGGGATACATTTCAGTACAAACGTACCCAGATTTTACGAACGGTGGTTTGAGATAGGAGAGTCATGGAGGCATGACACCATCCTTGTGAGGGAGGAGGTACTGATATACCTGTTGGGAATCTTTGAGAGATTCGATGAGTCGGTACGCGTGGTGTTGATGTTGAGTTCACACCATTAGTCGTTGGTTCGTCAATCAGCGTTCTCCACTGAGTGAGAATAACTGAGGATTGACATTTGGGTTTGAGGCTTGTAGGTAAGATTGGAGATACCCAAGTCGATTGTGGTTAGTTTGGCGTGAGGTATACATATCGGTATATATATTTGTGGGCCAGCATTGTTATGCTTGGATTGATGAATCTCCGGTAAGCGATTGTGTTATCCTTGAGATTGGAAACCTTGGTGGGACAATTTATTATGGGGAATAAATTGTGAGGTTTGGTAGACTCTCTTTTTTCAATAGGATGTCGTGTTTTGGGTCAAGGTAGTTCATTTCTGGTTAATTCGATAGTATCGTTGTATTAGAATTGTTAATTCTAAGAGTAAACAAGGGATGACAAGGATTCAAGTGCGTTGGGTGTCGTTGTCAACACATATGGTAAGAATGCAACAAATTTTCTTGCATGTTCCCTATGGAAACTTGAGACCTTGTGGAGTTTCGATAGTGTGTTGGGACCAAGATGTGATTCCTTGGAACACATTGATATTGCCATCTTTGGAGATGTGCTTTGGGTTGCTCGTTGGCCGTGGGTTGCCCAATCTGAGTTGCAGGTGGTGCAACTACTCCTTGGCTGGAGATGGAATTGGAGAATGGAAACCAAGTTTAGTGTGAGTGTATACTTGTGGTTTCCTTGGTAGAGATGTATGTTTGACATCGTAGACTAAGTTGTAGAGATATCATTGAGGCAATATCTATGTTGGAATCTGGAATGATTCGATTGGATAGCAGTTAAGGTTGACTGACTGCTTTTGGATGGTTAACATCGGGGTATGTTAACACCTTTTAAGGTCGTGATGGCTTAGGAGGAGAACTCTATTCCAGATTTGGAGCGAAGTTGATGACCTCGCGGTTGGTGTTCCAATCATGATGTATTCACGAATCGATGTTGCGGACCCGAATCGGGTTGTGTGGTCTTGACTGTACATGTAGTACGCATGTGCAAATTTCGAGGATGAAATTTTATTAGTAGGGGATAAATGTGATATCCAGAAATTAATTGTGTTGATCCTGGAGTGATTATAAACCCTAATGGATTTATTTGTAGTAATTATGAGATAATTGCGGTGTTGAGGCTCCCGGGGATTTTTATTCGGTATTAGGGTCGTTGACCCCAAGGGTTGAGATTTTATTCTTATTAAGGTGATAAACCTTGGACTTACTTTTTTAGTGGGATCTGGGGTCTGGGTGCTTTGGATTGAGGTTCGTGATGTAATTGAGTGAGTGGGAGATAATTTTTTAACACGTATGATTTTTAATGGATTGTGGTGCGAGTATTTACAACTCGGGTTGCCTTGGTAGTATATATACCAAGTGGACTAGGTGTTCCACAATTTTCCACTTCTCTCCCTCTCTTCTTCCCCACCTGCGCCTCTCTCCTCCCCTTTCCACTCCCCTTTTCCCCCTTCCCCTCCATGGAAAAAAATCGAGCAAGGCTCGACTTTGGAGAGGGATTTCTCAAAGATAATTGGGTAATGTTCTTCCTCTCGCCTTTATCTTCGTTCTGATTGCGGTATTGTGGAATTTGGTTAAGATTTGTGATGGTTTTGTTTTTGGTGATTTTTGGTAAAATTGTGAAGTTGTGTTTTTAGTGTTTTTATTGGGTTTAAATGGAGTAATTGTTGTGTGAAGGTGTTGGTTTTGGGTTGTGAAAAGCACCATTAAAGCTTGATTTTTTTGTAAATTCGCAGGTCACAATCGATCGCGGTTTGGTGCCGATCGATCACGACATTACGCTAGAAATTGAAGAAGGTGTACAATGTTGACGATCGATCGCTAAGACTCAGTGATCGATCACGAGGATGTTTAACTTGGCAGTATGTTTGCGTGATCGATCGCAGCTCGGAGACTTGACTTTTATTTTCTTTTTTGTTTGAAAGTTGGGATTTTGGAATGGGGATTTGTTTAGTAGATTTTCGAGGCGGTGTCTACATTCCAATGTGAATAGTACGCTTTAAAATAAAATGGTTTGGGTCAAACTTTAATAAAACGGACTACTCAATTGATTATGGGATTATCATTTATCATAAATGGGATTTTGAGTAGTATGCATGGTTCGATAAATCTTATTAGTCATTGGGATAGGTTGCTATAATTGGGGGTCGCGTACGTGCTTGTGCATGTAGTTGTATGCTTATGTTTGATTGAGCTATTAACTGTGTGTAGCGAATAATTCACTAAATCTTGGGGCAAGGCAAGGATTGACTCCTGCTATCGGATTATAAGGTACGTATAACGTATGAGCATAGTCCTATATATTATTGTCATTGTAGAATGAATAATATACTAGGGTTGTAATGATTTGGTATATATTGCGAATTATACGGTGCCGCTATGGAGTGAGCAATGGTTATGATGTTGTCGCTGTTGAGCGAACATCGGTTATGATGCCACCGTTGTTGGCCGTGAGCGAGGATGGAATGCCGCCGTTATTGAGCGAACGATGGGATATGATGTGATAGAACTGTGGAATCATTGTTAAGATATATGTGATATCTGTAAAATTATGAGTGTAATGATTTAACTGTAATTTATTATAGAATTAATGGTTTGAGCATGGGCATAGTTAATCGAAGTAATGATTAACTGATTTTGGGAATTTGATGGTTTTGGCTATTGTGAGAACAGGAACAGCACGGGGGATCCCACATGATAACGATACTATACAGGGAGTATCTTTTACATTTACAGTTTTATATTCTGTGACTTATGAATTGTGATATTGATGTTATCGAGATTGTAGAATTGGTATGTTCACCCCGTGTGAGGGTTGTTTCTGTTGGGACAGGTAGAACAGGTACAACAATGGCTCTGTAGTTGAGTTCGAGCTGTTGATTGGAAATGCTCCCAGGGCTAGGTACCAAGGCTGGTATTGAGTATTATGCTTTGTACATTAGATACACATTCATTTATTCAATGCTCGCCTGTGAGCTTTTCATGTGTATATGGGTTGTAGAAAGGTTGTTAGAGTTCTCTTTTCATATATGGTTGCATGCAATTAATTATGGAGTATTGCATCATGCATGGAGAACATATTAGTGTATTATGAGGTGTATGTTCATGCTAGTGGGACGGTATTGTGAATTGAACATTATGTGGATTAATGTCAAAAATTTTGTAGATGGCATATATGGGGATTTCCCTAGTGTTATAAAAGCATGCACCATTATTGTTATAATATACTAACTGTTGGGATATGCCCTAAGACAAGTCATTAGATGATTGTTTAAGACATACAATGCTTTATGATTTTATAAATGGCAAATCATTATTATATATTATTCGAATATCTGTGCAATATGAATTAATATATAAGTTAATGTCCTTAGAATAATATTGTATTACTCTTAAAGATTGTCCCTAGTCAAGTATTATCATAAATAAGGATAATGATAATACATTGAGACTAGTATGTTTTGATTGATGAATTGTTCATAGATATGAGATATCAAATCAACACATGGGTACATGTTAGAGAACAATGTACTGGACAGACCCACCATGAGAATGCTACATGGATAGTTATATGAGTGTCATAAGCAATTCTCATTGTGATAATAATGTATGTAATCCTTACGACTTGAGATCATCAGAGATCCCAACATAAGGAGTTATGTATCTTGATATTGTCAAACGTTACCTGTAACAGGGTAAACTATAAAGGCGACTATTGGATACACTACGAATTATGTAGAGGGATGTTGATTGATAGAGATAGGATTTGTCCCTCCTATATAACAGGAGAAGTGTTTGGGCCCTTGATCAAGTAAGACTAAAATGCATGGCCATGCTCGAATGAGTCGATATGGGATATCGAGCTTATTCGTTTATTCTAGTTCTACTTGGGGATCAAGAAATAAAGATTGAATATACGAGTATGACTATTCCATGACTCGTGTTCAATCTAAACACAAATGACAAAGGGATTAAGTTACATGATTAATATTATCACGGTTCCTAGGTTATGTCGAGTCAATGACATTCTTGTAATTTGGGTAGCATCGATGTGTTGCTAGATACCGCTCATTGCTTGCGACATAAAATGAGATTTTATGTCACTGCCAACGTTGCAAGATCCTATCGGGTTGCACAAAAGATTAAATCAAGAAGGGAAATTAAATTCATTGGATGAATTAATTAATTAAGAGGAGCCTTAATTAAATGATTAAAAGAACTTAATTAAATTATGGATTTGGGCCCATAAGACTTTGAGAAAGTCTTAAACTTTAATTAAGCCTTTTAATAACAAGGTTATAATTAATTGTAGGGGACAATTTTTCCATACCATTCGATCACAACAAGCCACACGGCCGCCGCATCTCTCTTGCTTCTATCGACTTCTTCATAGTCGACGTGAGGAAGAGTGAATTCCGGCCATCCTTTCGATTGTGAATCGAGTGTGCTTCGTGTATTGGTTTAAGAACAAATCTAGCACTTTGTTCTTAAACTATCCCTTCCCGATTTGATCGTGTGGATACCGTTGAGGCAAGACCTTGGAGGTGTTGCTCGTGACTCGGAATCGTTGAACGTGGTACTTCATGGAATCTGCTCAAACACGCTACAAGGGTGAGACTCTTATGATCCTTTATCCGATATGACCACTTTGTATAGATCCGCGGTTCTAGTAATCCAACTTTTTAAATTCCGCTGCGTTGTATGCTTGTTGGATTACTTACAGTGGTATCAGAGCCGTGTATAAAGCTCATATCGGATTTATATGGTTAATTGTTTAATCATATTTAGATTTGTATTGCATGCCTTTAAAACTGTATAATTCATATATGATATGATATAAATCGAGTTTGTGAAATTATCGTAAAATTATATTTGATATAATTGACGTTTTATTGTATACGATACATGAAGGCGAAAAACCGAGCCCTTGGCTTGATGGTTCGGCCACCACCATGACTATTGTCCCACGGCTGCCACATGAGGGCTAGGGTTTTCGGACCCTTGGCTCGAGATGGTCTAGCCATTGCGGCTCATGTTCGTGCATGGAGGTGTCGAGACGTGGCTAGAGTTTTGAACTTTTGGCTCGATAAAATTGATGGCTCGATCATGGTTCAAGAATGCATGGAGATAGCGGCTACACCACGTGAGAGCTAGGGTATTTCGAACCCTTGGCTCGAGATGGTTGAGCCACCACCGCGCATGGCCTGACCGTGACTCGTGGCTAATTAATTTCCGGCGTTTCGAACCATGTGGCTCAAATGAAAATAAAATGGTGCAAGGCGGCTAGGGTTTGGAACCCTAGCGGCGCCGCACGGTCACGCGTGGCTCGGACCACGTCTTGGGCTAGGGTTTCGAACCCTAGGCCCATGATTGGTCCAGCCGTGCATGGTTAGATTGGTTCGAACCATGGTGGTTCGTGGTTTAGTCGCATAAGTTCGTGGCATGTGATGTCCCGAGCGTACGATAAATTTCCAAAATTTTATTTTACAGTTTTAATTAGAATTAAATTTTAAAATGTTTAGAATTTAATTAATTAAATTTTTATAGCATGTTTTATGTGTTGTTTGAGCATGGTGCATGGTTATAGCCCTTTGACCTATTAGATAGGATTTGTGAATGTTTGTAATTTATAATATGACCTGCGAGTCGTGCCTTCTCTATTTTTCTCTAAATGTTATCCCTCCCCTATGTTCCCCTCGAATGTGACTCGAGGAATTCTCTATATTTGTAAATGTTATATAGTATAGTTTATTTATTGATGGTGATCAATGAAGATGGAGCATGGTGCCGGGATGAGGAGGCCATTCACAATTTGGAGCCAAAGGAAGGTGCTTATGAAGTTACCTTAGGTTGACTCTTAGGATTTTCTCATTGGCTTGAGAAAATCGCTAGTAGGGGCTATAACCATGTCACGTTTTATTTATGTATGTGATGCATGATTTATCTTATGTTTTAGATTGATAATTTTATTATACATATATGTAGATATGTATATGCGTATATGTAGTGGACATATTTTAAATTATCAATAATAAAATAATGAGATCAATAAATCCCTCTAAAATATTAAGTTTTAGATGCCTTCCAAAATTAAAAGTACTCGTCAAGACTTTGATTGAACATGTGTGGGTTTGCCAGAGCAAAGCACCGTGGCAATCATGGTAAGGCGCGAAAGGATAATAGTGTTATCCGTTTTACTTTAAATTGGGTACGACTTAACTAGGTTATCTCAATAGGATTGGGAACCTAGAGGCATGGGGTTGGATAATAATTCATTTAATGAATTTGAACAAAGCGTTGTTCGTCCAACTATCCAAGAATTACATGTGATGAAATTGACAGTGTTGTCTACCTAAATAACCGAGTCTTTGGCTATTAGCAAAGCTAACTCAAGATTAGGCGAAATATGGATCTTGGCCCACTAAAGGTTTCGAGGGTTGATAATTTTAAACAAAATAGTGGGAGTGTCATTTAATATAAGACCATATTAAATGATTAAATCATAAACTTATTTTGCATATTTATATTGTAGATATCAATGGCAACTAACAACATAAAAAACACATTATCACTACGATCGGTCCTTGAGAAGGACAAATTAAATGGGACAAATTTCCTAGACTGGTATAGGAACTTGAGGATAGTCCTCAAACAAGAAAAGAAACAATATATCCTAGAGGAACCCTTACCTGCTGAGGAACCTCCGCTGACGGCTGCTAAGGCCGATAAAGATGCTTACAAGAAGCATCAAAATGACGCACTTGATGTTGGGTGCCTTATGCTTGCCACCATGAACTCTGAGCTTCAGAAACAACATGAGGAAATGGAGGCGTTCGAAATGATTGAGCATCTTAAACAACTGTACCAACAACAAGCAAGACAAGAGAGGTATGACGTCTCTAAAGCGTTGTTCCAGTGTAGAATGGTAGAAGGAAGTCTGGTTGGAACTCATGTACTCAAGATGATTGGGTATATTGAGAATCTGGAGAAGCTGGGTTTTCCTTTGGACCAAGAGTTGGCCACTGACGTGATCTTGCAATCGTTGCATGAAAGCTTCAGTCAGTTTGTCTTGAATTACAATATGATTGAAATTGAATAGACTCTACCACAGTTACTTGGCATGCTTAGAACTTTTGAAGCAAATAGCAAGAAGTCTAAGCCTACAAATGTTCTTATTGTGAATAAGAGCAAAGGAAAGACTAAAGCTAAGAGCTTCAAGAAGAACAAGAAGGTCTTTGTTAAATCTAAGCCAAAAGCTTCTGCACTTAAGCCAAAGGGAGGGATAGCAAAAGAAGGGAACTGTTTCCATTGCGGTGAGACCGATCATTGGAAAAGAAATTGCAAAGTTTATCTGGAGGATCTCAAGAAAGGAAGTGTGACTTCCACTTCAGGTATTTTTGTTATAGAAGTCAATTTATCTACTTCTTCATCATGGGTATTAGATACTGGATGTGGATCTCACATTTGTGTAAATGTACAGGATCTCAAATGGAGTAGGACGTTGGCGAAAGGTGAAGTTGATCTCCGAGTTGGAAATGGAGCAAGAGTTGCTGCATTAGCTATAGGAGATTATTGTTTAGCTTTACCTTCTGGTTTATCGTTGATTTTAAAAGACTGTTATTTTGTGACATCTATTACTAAAAACATTATTTCTATTTCTTGTTTGGACAAGTGTGGATTTTCATTTATGATAAAGGACAACTGTTGTTCTATTTATTTAAATGATATGTTTTATGCTAGTGCACAAATGATTAATGATCTTTATGTATTAAATCTTGATATGCCTATCTATAACATAAATACTAAAAGGATTAAGAACAATGATTCTAATCCAACTTATCTCTGGCATTGTCGCTTGGGCGACATAGTTGAGTGCCGATGGTGAGCACATGGTAGATCTGGGTCACTAGTTGACGAGACCGTTACGCCGAGCGGATTGCTCGATGGATTGTTGGATGCATTGTACAGGTGAGGGTACCGCATCACGTGTTGCAGGTAAATATTTTCGAGTAATGATACCCTCCGGGTATACTCGCTGGATTGGCTAAGGCCAAGTGATTCGTGGTAAGAGTAGTCATTGAGGAAACTACTCGCTTGTTGTTGTGATGTGTGTTAGGCATGGGCACACCCACCCTGAGGGTGTGGAATAAGTCTTAATGGTTTATGATTGCATCATAGTTGAGCAAGGACACCGGGTTGTCCATTATGCTTGGTGTTTTAGAGATATGTTGGGCGATGACCCGCAACTCTAATGGTTTGTACGGTATGGTATATCGGGATGGAACGTGTGTCACGTTGATAGGTTGGTATGAGCCTATGGGGCCAACGATCCGTTAGCCAGGCATTGTTGCAGTACTTTGGTGTGCTTGTGTTAGCCTTTATGCTGCTCGTTGGATTCGAGCTGGGTGAATCGTATGGTGATACAATGAGGGCTATGATAGACTCTTGTAGTCCCTATGTGGCATGGTGATTGAGGTAGGGAATACCTCACGGGGACGTTTATACGTCAAATATTTCGAGTGACTTATTCTGGGACAACTCAATTTGTTGGGAGTACCAACGTGAGTGTCGACAAGTCGTTGTTAGCTCTAGTTGAGCATCTTTGCATGTTGAATGCAACGGGAATCACAATTGGATTTGTGAGATATAGCTAGTGGAGTAACACTACTATATGGATTTTATCTCTTGGGGAGATTTGGATTGTACTGTCATGGAGACAGCCGGTATTGGTTGAGGGTCGATTGAGAATCAACCGGGGTAAGCCCTACTAGTGTTGGACTAGGTGATAGCTTCATACTTTCGGTGAGACGTTCGAGGAGACGTCTCCGGGGTAATGCTCGAGATCGTATAGTACTATGGTATTAGTACAGAGCATTACTAGGTTGGGTATACATGGCGTATACGAGTTTCGATTTGGTAATAGTGGCTTCGATGCACTATTCTGAACCAGTTGCATATTTTTGGTTCCGAGATATATTTTGGTATAAATATATCTAGTTTTCCGAACGGTGGTTCGAGGTTGGAGGATCATGGATTCATGACATTTTCCTTGAGAGGAAGGCGATATTATTATACATACCGGTTGGATCTTTTGGGGAGATTCTTTGTTTTGGTTCGTGTGGTGTTGATGTTGAAATCACACCCTTTGGTTTTGGTTTGTCAACCATCATTCTCCGTGGGGTGAGAATAATTGATGTTTGATAGTTGGTCTTGGAATTTGGGTATGATTGGAGATACCCGAGTCTATTGCATTGAGTATGCATGTTGTGTTGGTGTATGGACTTGTATGCCGTGTGTGTATACGAATGCCAACTTTATTTTGTTCCTTGTTGAACGTCGAGTTTGGATGCTCGGTTTGGTGAATCTCCGGTGGGAGATCATGGCAATTTGAGATTGGTAATCTCGATGGCACGATGCATTCTGATGAATGATCGTGAGGGTTGTTTGACTTTCCCTGAGGAAGGATCGTCGTGTTTTGGAACCATGGTAGTTCTTGTAGGATAATTCGATAGCCTTCCTATTTTAGGATTGTTGGATCCAAGGATAAATGAGGGATGATCGGGATTCGGGTTTGTTTAGTGTCATGGTTGACACATGTGTAGGAAACAATTGATTGTCCTGCATGTCCCCTGTGGAACTTGAGACCTTGTGGAGTCTCGATAGTGTGTTTTGGACCAAGATGGGATTTCTTGGAACACCTTGTTTTAGACTTCTGTGGTGATGTGCTTTGTGTGGATCGGAGACCGTGGGTTGCCCGATCCGTGTTGCAAGTGTTGCAACTACTCCTTTGGAGGAGATGGGCTGGGAAGCAAAATCGGATTTTCTGTGAGTATACTGTTGTATACTAGTGGTCCACATCATGCCGATGCGTGTCAAGCATCGTGGGCAAGTGATGAATATCATGGAGTGATATCTAGGTCAGAACCAAGGGAGATTTGGTTGGTTTGCAGTCGTGGTGGGCTGACTTCTGGGACGATTCACGTCGAGGTATGTTGTTATCTTTCGTGTTTGTATTGATCTTGGCGTTTGCTCTATTTTAGAGCTTGGTGCGAGATGGGTGTTCTCGCGGTTGTTAATTCGATTCTAATGTGGTCCAGAATCGGGGTTGTGGCCTTGTTTTGTTTGTGTAGTCCTGGTGTTACGTGGAGTACACCGGTGTAATTTCGAGGATGAAATTTTATTAGTGGGGGATAATTGTGATGTCCGGGGATTAATGGTGTTAATCCCGGTGTGGTATTAATTCTTGATGGATTTTTAATTGTGGCAATTAGGAATTAATTGCGGTTTTGGGTCTCCCGAGGTTGTTAAATCGGGCATTTGGGATCATTTGATCCAAAGGTTGAGATTGTATTTTCATTTTGATGGAAAACCTATGAGTTGGGTTTTTAGTGAGACTTGGAGTCCGGGGTGCCTTATGTTGGGGCATGTATGGGGATTTGATGTTGGAGGGAGAGTTTTTGAAAACAGATGATTTTTAATGAATCATGATGTATTTGTGAAGGTATTGGTATTTTGGGGCATTTTTGCTATATATACCAGTTGGACTTGGGGTTCCGTCATTTGGAATCCATTTCTCTCCTCTCCTCTCCCTCTCACGCCTCTCTCTCACCCCAAACCCTTCCCCTTTCCCTTCGATGAGCAAAATCGATGGAGGCTCGTCCTAGGAGCCGGATTTCTCGAAGATAAGTTGGTAAGTTTCTTCCCCTCGTCATTGTCTTCGATTTGATAGTGGTATGGTGTATTATGGTTGAGCTTTTGGCTTGGATTTGTGTTTGGGGGTTTTGGGTTAAAAATCTAAAATGTTGGTTTTAGTGTTTTTTTGAGCTTAATTCGTGTATTTGTGGTGTTGAGGAAGTTTGGGGTGTTGGTTTTGAGTTTGGGTGTGAAAAACACCATGGAAGCTCGAATTTTTTTGGAAATTGCCGGTGGCGATCGATCGCCGAGGTGGGGCGATCGATCGCGACGTGCAGCTGCAATTTTGGGTGACGATGAACAGTGCTGGCGATCGATCGCGAGCGGGTAGGCGATTGATCGCGAGGATTGGCGATCGATCGCAAGAAAGCACTGGTTTGGCCACTGGAGTGTGGCGATCGATCGCGATGAAGGTGGCGATCGATCGCCACCCGAAGATTTTTGTTTTGGTGAATTTTTGGAAATGTCGGGATTTTGGAATCAAGGTTTAAAGGGGCCGTTTCCGGGGCAATGTCTACATTCCAATGGGAATGCTATACTTTTAAAATGGATTGGTTGGAGCCTAAGTTTGATAAAACGGAATTCTCGGTTGAATTCTTGGCTATCTTTCAACTTGTTAAATGGTATACTTTGGGTATTATGCATGCTTAGCCGGGGGGCTTTTATTTTGGTAATCGTCATGGATTGACGATATGTTTGGGGATTATGAACGTGCTTGGGCACGTGGTTGCATGCTTGTGTTTAATTGTTAACTATTTATGTGATAGCACATGATTCTTCGGGTCGTGGGACTCAGGCTAGGTCGGACTCGAACTACGGAGACTTAAGGTACGTATGACGTACGAGCATAGCCTATTATAATGTTGCAACTATAAAATGCATCGTATGTGATAATTGCATTAAATGGGCACTGAAACACATGGGGTGTAATAATCGCATGATATGGACATTGAAATACGTGGTGGGTGGTAATTACATCAAATAGGCGTTGAAATGCATGGTACACGATATTTGCTATAAATGGATAACGATATGCATGGTAAATGGTATTCGCGCGGGAACCATATGGTGCCGCTATTGAGCGAGCAATGATTTGGGAAGCTGTCGCCGTTGAGCGACCATCGGTTATGACGTCGTTATTGTTGAGCGTGCGCGGGGTTTAGAATGCCGCTATTGTGGAGCAAGCAATGAAATAGGAACATGGAATCATTGATTAGATTTATGTGATATCTACGGTCTTTTGTATAATGATTTTACCATACTGGTTATGGAACTAGCATAATAGAACAGTATTAGTTAATCTATGTGACGATTAACTGGCTTTGGGAATTTGATGAGTTAGGTTATTTTGAGAACATGGACAATACAGGGGATCCCGGATGAGGGAGTTACCATCCAGGGAGTATCATTTAAATTATGGCATTTACATTCTATAAATTATGAATTGCAATCTTATGATTATTGGATTGGTGGTATTGGTATGCTCACCCCGTGTGGGAGCTGTCTCTGTTGGGACAGGTGATGTGACTAGAAATAGACACATCTTTAGTGCTTAATTGTCTACGATTTGGTAGGTTTTGATAGATAATTTGATACGTATGCTACCTAATCGTATCTTTGTGTAATTGTAGGTACAATCGAAGAAAACGAGCTAAAAACGATGTGTAAAGACCAAGGAGAGACATGGACATGACAAGGACTCAAAGTTGATCAAGAAAAGGGCAAAAATGTAATTTGGAAGAAGGAGATCGATTGCCACGAAGAGGAGATCGATCGTCTATGGACAGAAACTTAATCAACAAAATTCACGAACCAGCGATCGATCGCGAAGAATTGGCGATCGATCGCCAAAGTCTACTGGAGCTCGGCGATCGATCGCGATAAAGTGGCGATCGATCGCCTCAAGAAATTCGCTGAAAAAAAATATAACTAGCGATCGATCGCCACACATCAGGCGATCGATTGCCGAAGAGTCCGGAAATTAGGAAATTGAGTCTTTTACCATGTTTAAAAGATTGTATCCCATTTTTATCACTTCCATACCCTAAAACTTGAGTCTAAGCCTCATTAGCAGCAGTTTTTGATAGTTTTTCATACTCTTAGAAGAATTGGAGATTTTAGATTAATTTCTTTCAAGTTTTCTTCAAGAACAACGAAGAACGGAACCGGAATCGTGTTTTATCTTAGTAACTTTCTTTCCTTTATTTATTTAATGTTTACCATCGAATTTTTATTATTTTTAGATTTAATTATGCTAGGCTAAAACCCTTAGATTCTTGGTTGAAGGGATACCTACTTTTGGATTTGAATCTTTTATGAGAATTTGGTTTGATTGTTGAATTAGATTTCGATTTCAATTTGTTTCTCAGATTTTGAATTCCATGATTGTTGTGTTTGTGTATTAGACCGATCACCTAATATTCAATTACATAATCGATAGTTTGTTAAGAAACAACTGAGATTAATAATTAACCGGTTGTAGGTGTTATGAATTCTCAGGAGAAACGGTTGAGTAATCAATTTTAACGGCTGTAGTTTTCATTGATTAGATTTATCGAACTCATTAGTTTTAAAACTATCATTGATTTAATCATTAACGGTTGTAGTGGTGATTAGAGATTTGGTAAGGGTTGAATTGGTTGCTGTTTTCTCTTTGACTACGAATAAGATGAGTAGGAATTGAATTTCCAGTCGATAGATGATCGAAAGAATTCGAATGTTTTGATTTGATGACCAAAAGATAATTTTCCAAAAGTACGGTTACCTGAAAACCAAGAATCGCTTCGCTCTCATAAGTTTAAATCATCTTAGTTAATCTCGTTAATTAGTTTAATTATAGAATTTGCTTAGTAGTAATCATTCATCCTAAAATCCCCTTGTTACTATTCGTTTTTGGCACGAAATAAATTTACCTTCCCTGTGGGATCGATCCCTACTTCCGCTACTACATATTTTTGCTATTAACTGGAGAAGGGTTAATTTGGGCGTATACGATAAGCGCTACCAAATTTTGGCGCCGTTGCCGGGGAAGGCAATATTTATTAGTGTAAATTTTTTTTTATTTCGTTTTTGATATTTGCGTTCCCGCACAACTACTGCGGTTTGTTAATGAGTACAGGCGGATCGTTTGATTACAAGGATAATTCATATTACGATCCAGAAATCGAGAGGACGCTGCATCAAAGAAGGAGAGATACTCGGAGACAAGAAGCGGAGGGAAGGAACGATATGGCTGCAAATCAAAGTCTACGCCAACTGGCCAATCCAGATTTGGACCAACAACCTCTCTGCATAACTTTCCCTGCTTTCGCAACTAATGTAAGTTTTGAACTTAAATCGGGACTCATACATTTGTTGCCTTCTTTTCATGGACTCGCAGGAGAGGATCCCCACAAGCATCTGATGGAGTTTCATGTGGTTTGCACCACTATGAAACCGACGGGAATTACTGAAGATCTGATCAAGTTAAGGGCTTTCCCTTTTTCTCTAAAGGACACGGCGAAAGAGTGGCTCTTGTACCTACCACCAGGCTCCATCACAACATGGACGGACCTCCAAAGAATGTTTTTGGAGAAGTACTTTCCAGCATCAAGAGCGGCTAACAAACGCAAAGAGATCTACTCCATTAGACAATTCAGTGGAGAAACATTGCATGAGTATTGGGAACGCTTCAAAAATTTGTGTGCAAGCTGCCCACAGCACCAGATACGTGCACACTTACTCATTCAATACTTTTATGAAGGTTCATTGTCTAGTGACATGAACTTAGTCGATGCTGCGAGTGGGGGAGCCTTTGTAGATAAAACACCGGATGATGCGCGGAGCTTGATAGCCAACATGGCGGCCAACTCACAGCAGTTTGGCAACTTTCAACAGGAACCAGCACAAAGGAAACAAGGGGAGGTAAATGTTTCCAGCCTCGATGTGAGGGCCTGGTCCTAATCAGAGGTTTAATTAACACACGATTGTTATATTAACGTAAACAACGGAAGATTTAGTTAAAAACTTTATCAAAGTGACCCTCAAAATTTTTCGCATTTTTTTTCTAAAACATTTCCGAATAGTGAAAATATTTATTTCCAGTTTTACATCTAACATGATATTTATCGCATAAGCATTACATATAATTTCTCAGTAAAGTAATACTTAAAAATACAGATACTCAGGGCATACCCCGGTAATTTAAAACATAAGTAAAAATACTAAACAACTACTGGGACTCAAAACATAAATCGTATACCTGAGCTCGCTCTCAAGGAGCTCTGGTATTTATCGATGCTTCATCTCGAGCATCCACAGTACGTCCACCTGCAATACCTGTCATGTCCATCCAACAAAGACATGACAGCCCCCCGCGAAGGGGGTCAGAACCCCAGTACGAGAAACAGATAAAATCACAGTGTATGACAAATAACATGCGATGTATGCCGTGCATGAATGCAAATGCACATGAAGGGTATCAAATCTCGAATATCCCTGTCTCAAGGGTCCAAAGGAAATCATCAATCACTCATCAGTGCTCGAGCAGGATGTGACACGCTCCGCGCTCCGATCTATCTCTCAGTCGAGCCATCGGCGGTCCATCATCCTCGTGTCTGGGCGACGTCGGCACGCTCGTCGCTCCGGCATCCCTCAGCTCACTCTCACTCCTGCCGAGCCAACGGCTGCCCATCATCCCCAGACACGCATCACTCATACCAAGAAAAAGATATAGGTACCAAGAACGAATCAATAGGCTCAACATGACATGCTCAATGTCCATGCGTGTCAATGCATCATGCAATATCATAATCTCATGTGATGCACCTCAAATCTCATGTCATCATATATCATGCAGTCAATGTACCATGTAATTCACATACTGCAAATCAACTTATCACATAGTCACATAAGGAGCAAGTAATGACAAGTAAATCATACCCGGGAACATCACATGTCTTTGCCAGACATTGTGATAAAACCCGTTTTCTACGTACCTCGGACCAGTAATAATTTACCGAGTGCTCCAAAATAGTCCCGAAATTATTTAACCTGGTCATAAATACTAAAAAATTATCACTAAGTGTTTAAATGACACAAAAGCTAAAATAAGTTTTTAAAGGTGTTTTCCTACTGATTTTTCCTTCAAAATCAGACTGACCAGTTTTAGTAGAAAATTCATAATAAAATCATATGACTTTCAAATGACCCGATTCCAGTGCTCAAAGTTCCAAAACTCAAAGGACTTCATTTTCTTGTCTAATGATGTCGGGCTAATTCTTCCAGTAAAAGTAGTTAAAACACTAAAATACGTAGCTTTTGAAATTCTGTTTTCCATCTCGAGCAGTGTTTGTAAATTCGCCATAACATTTTCATTTTAAAACCAAAATGGTTAATTCCAGTGGCAAATGACAGAAAACGCAAAGTACTAAAATACTTATTTCTGGAGAGTTTTCGAAATTCCTAGCCGAAAATGCTCAGGAACTCGGACAACACTCTGCATGACATTTTCGCCCACATGCAGAACATGATTTGCACACTTAAAGTATAAAATTCATATTTAATTGAAAATAAGTCCAAAATAAGTCATTCGTTTTTTAAAATTCAAGAGAATGAAAAGATCTACAAGGTCATGTAAAAATAGACAACAGAATCGAAATTAAACTTTGTCAAAAGTTCGAAATTCTACACTGCATGTGCATTTCCAGCACATGCAGAGTTGAATCTGGCATAGTTTAGTATAATGGGCGTATCTCACTCAAATCAATTCCAAATGATCCCAAATTTCAGACACAGAACAAAAACTCAAATATCTACAACTTCTGTTTGAGGCTCACAGTAAGATTCCGAAGTTAAGGTAGTCGAAAATACAGAGCCATATACTGCATGCAACCATAGTTTCTGCTGAAACTCATGGCAGCATGAGTTTCACCTCTTTATTCATAAACATAACTCTAAAATCGACCCAAACAGAACTAAAATCAAAGATTAACAAAAAGGGAATGATATACCTCCCAAGCTTTCAAACACTCTCAACACCTTGAAGCTCTTCTTGATTCCTACTCATTTCTAAGCTTGCATGTTTGATTTAAGCAAGCTTTGATGGAGGAAAAATGGAGGGATGGTTTCGAATTTTGGGGAGGAGAAAGGAGAGGTTTGAGGGGATGGAAAGAGAGAGAGGAAATCAGATTGATGAGAATGACAACACCCATGCCAATTAAAAAGAGTGAGGGGCGTTGCAAACTAGGTGGGGGGGAAGGAGTTTTTTAATAATTTTGTTGTGCCAACATTGATCCATGTGTCCAACATGATGATTGATGGTGGTTTGGCAATGTATGGCTGAAATTTGATGCCCATAATTTTGATGCATTTTATCTTGATTAAAAATAAGGTGTTGTGTTTCGGAACACCTTAATTTGAAAACTCAGCTTAAAGTCACCCGGGGATATATACATACCTATTAATAGTCAATGTGTCGTAATCCAGAACACCATAATTCAAAGTCTATATTTTTAATTATCCGGGTTCGCTTAATCATCGTTAATCCGGATTAATTAGCATCGGGGCCTTACATTTCTTCCCCTCTTAAAAAGATTTGGTCCTCGAAATCGCAAAACTGAGGATAACTCAATAAATCACAACATATGAGTGTCTCAATCTCAATCATAGATACTTAAGGATCATCATGTATCAATGACAACTGCTGTGTTCGTTTCAACGATCTACCACTTAATCAGAGTTCTCTATGATTCCACAAAGTTCAAAATATCGAGGCAACATCAAACCTCACTTAACGAATCATATTGGTCATCATAAGTGTAATATTTTCATATTTACTTGATTCTCAACTCGAAGTCCAACGATATATTTCTCTTTGGCGTAGCAAATCTGCTCACCTTAAGCCAAATTTCAATCGTTTCCACAGAAATTTTATCATTTCTGGCATTTTTTCTCAAAAATCTCAACTTATGCCAAAAATTCCTTATCAATTTCTATCATCATATCAGCGATCGGTAAATTCTGGCTCTACAAAACCTCAACCGGTGCTATTCCAAAAGTTGTCTGGAACTTAAATTATAGGAAAATTCTACTGGTGAATAATGATTTCTGTCAATTCCCACTAAAATTCACCACTATTAATTGAGACATAACTTCCCAAAGTCTGGATATTTTCTCAGTTGATCCATCTGGATGGGTATGCTAAGCAATACTCATTGCTAACTTAGTATCCATTACATTCTGAAAATAGTTTCGAATTCTGATATTATCCTCGGATGTCAATCAGATACATCTATTACAGAAACTCACTATAGCTAAACCACAGTATACATATCTTAAACATGTCGTCTTCTCATAGACATATAGACTATCACATGAAATCAATATCTTGTATTGAATAGTCAATCAATTTCGATTCAACTTGTTTCACAATCTCTGTTTGTAAATATTTGAGCTATAAAACTCAAAACTAGAAATTCCCCAAATTCATTGTGGTACTTACAAATCCTGTAATATCCCATTAGGTCTCGTATTTTTATCTTGACCTGCTGGCATGTCAAACAATTTGCCACAAAATTCAAAAATTTCTTTCTTTATACCATCTCATCATAAATAGGATCTCGAGAATGATACATCTCATCATTCCCAGAATAACACTATGTTCTCTATAGTGTGCTTTCTGCTGTAATACGTCTTTCAAATCAGTAAAATTTGATGCTATTTACTGATTTTTCATTCGCAACCACCACTAAATGGCATACTAAATTTACTTTGTTGATAAGACAGAACCAATTTCTTAACTCAATATCTATATGGGTCTGTCCTTCGAGTCTTTCCGATCGTCGAAATCAGAGGTTATCAAACTGCAGTGCAAACATCAATGCATCTGCTACTAGTTTCATTTTCCTTGATTTATATTGACTATAAAAGTCAAATTCTTTAATAAATCCAGTCATCGCTTATATCTCAAGAATATGCAATCATCTTTTCATGATACATTATCTTTGACATACAACTACATATCTCCCTGAACCAGTTAAACAAAATCAACATTGGGGTTGTAGTCCATTTCAGTTTCAGTTATGAAAACTGCTTTCTCATTCATCTGACCAAACGAATATCAAATTTCTTCTTGGTCAATTAATTCATAAGACAGGCTATCCTAGAATATCCTTCCGTAAAAGCCTGTAGTATCTGTCAAAATTCATAAAACTTTTCATCTTGAGTACAATGATTGGCCTTGGCCAAATAAGTATTATCTTTACTTTACTGGAATCAACAGGTACCTGGTGAGATGGTATCACCGATCCCAAACTAACACCCCATTCACCCAAGATTTACACTTCGATAACGTGGTATACACTTTGAGCTTAATGAAGCGTCTGAATAATCAAATGTTCTGTGTGGTTCCTTCCGAATCTCGTATACACTAGTATACCACTGATGAATATGATTACAATTCCGCCCAAAAGTTACGAAATATTTTCTTCATCAAATTCATAACTCTACCGGTATAGTTGTCAGACCACACGACATTTCCAAAAATTCCAAAATGTCTATATCTGGGTTGACCAATTGCCTAGAGAACATTTTCTCTTCTGACTCAAACTGATGGTAACCAGAGTAAAAATCGTTCTTCTTATACGTTAAAGTTCCTTACAACTTGATCAGTTACTTTTCGATCTTAGGCAGTGGGTATTTATTCTTGACAATAGCCCGATTCAACTACCTTTAATCGATACACATATTCATCAAATCATTTTTCTTCTTCACGAACAATACTGATGTTTCCTCAAGTGACATAAGTACACGTATCGAGGAGATTCTGCAACTATTCTTCTGTATCTGTCAACTTTGCTGATGACATTCCATACAGTACTTTCGATATCAAATCTATTCCTTGGCATCAACGAATAGTTAAAATCAATTTCCTTCTTTCATTTCCTCAGGAAAATCTTGGTAGGTTTTCCTACCTCTATAATATCAGTCAACCTCGACTCTTTTTTTTTTTTTTTATAAGCATCAACTGCTTATTATCAAATATCCCTCATTTTCCAAGTATTGCAACCACAATATTTCCATAGCTGATACTATCAGTATCTTAGCTTGCTATTCGTGGCGATAAACATTTCATCTGTATCCAGAAGACGGTTACAATTCATTATACTCTGAAATCAACTTACGATATCTTCAAAATTTATCAGAGTATCCATGCCCTTGATACAATCAAAACCATATTTCGACAACATCATTTAATTCAAATCCACAACACTATCAACAAACTGTAATCTGCAGTTCACTATTACAAGTGTGGATAGAATAATTATCACTGCTGATGTATTTTCCCAATCATCATTATCAATGCACATTTGATGCAATATATGAAACCAATGATTTTATCTCAAAACAAACTCGTGCCGTGTGACCAATACACAACATGTATCTGTGATCACTAGCATCTCTATCATTGCCGAAATCGAAATGGTTCTATATCCTGGAGACATCTCAATCCCATTGTCAAGGTATACTCTCTGGTCTACAGGTAATTAACTGCTGCTGAAACTGAGTGGTCGTAAAGAATAACCACCGTGATATCTACCCCTAGCTCAGGGTATTTGTTGTTATGGCTGCATCTAATCCCGAGTAAGTAACAGACATGCTCTGACTGGCCACAATCGATATCAGTTCCTATTATTCTTTCAAATGGATCAGTCGATATTTACATCCACAGTGACCTCAAAAAATTTGGTATTCTACAATCTCATAGTCCCTTTAGAACTACTAGAGCTGGATAAATTTGAGTGATACTTCTGAAACTTTTCCAGGACTACTTGGATTATCCCAATGATAGTCACTTCATTAATCTTTAATCCAGTTCTAATTACTTCGCACCACATTGGTGTCTTATTCCTTAGTCAAAATCTAATCTCTTCACTAGTGAATAACTATCGAGATTAAGCAGTATCCAAGTCCTCATTAAAACCAATTCTCGTTGTTTCTCAAACAACTATACTCTATTCTTCAATTGAAATATTGCTAGTTTCAATATTCTCAAGTTCTAAATTATCATCTTAACGTACACAGGTTTTGACGTAAACTCATACGTATAACCTTGGTCTTTCAGACTTAAATTTCCAATGTCAATCGACAAAAAGTGTTTAAATTAGTTCTAGTGTCATCCCACTAATCACAAGGATAAGTCCCAAAGTGATAAATAAAATTCCCAATAACGGATGCATATCACTAAGTTATAATTCAATTAACAGTTTATAGTGTCTACGGATTCAATAGTAGCTCTTAAAGTCTATATCACAGCTACCTGTCCAAACACTAACTGTCCAACATAATTCATACATATCAAGTCATAGATGTTATCATCATTCATTCTACATCAAAATCCTATCAGCAACTATCAGTGCTAACAGATAAAATTCTCAAAATTATATGCAACTCAGCATAATATATGCAACTCACCATTCAAATTCCCTACATTATATGCAACTCAGCATATTAAAATATTCAGAGATATGACCACTAATTATCCCTGCTCAATAATCCATTACATGTATAAAACTTCATTATCGAACATGTAAACATAGCAGGCAAGAGCATATAAATCAGATAGTCAGACACATGCACAAACAATTCATTTGTGACTATTCTCAGTGTCCTAACTCTATTCCGAGCATATCCCAGATTATGCTCTGATACCAACTGTGAGGGCCTGGTCCTAATTAGAGGTTTAATTAACACACGATTGTTATATTAACGTAAACAGCGGAAGATTTAGTTAAAAACTTTATCAAAGTGACCCTCAAAATTTTTCGCATTTTGTTTCTAAAATATTTCCGAATAGTGAAAATATTTATTTCCAGTTTTACATCTAACATGATATTTATCGCATAAGCATTACATATAATTTCTCAGTAAAGTAATACTTAAAAATACAGATACTCAGGGCATACCCCGGTAATTTAAAACATAAGTAAAAATACTAAACAACTACTGGGACTCAAAACATAAATCGTATACCTGAGCTCGCTCTCAAGGAGCTCTGGTATTTATCGATGCTTCATCTCGAGCATCCACAGTACGTCCACCTGCAATACCTGTCATGTCCATCCAACAAAGACATGACAGCCCCCCGCGAAGGGGGTCAGAACCCCAGTACGAGAAACAGATAAAATCACAGTGTATGACAAATAACATGCGATGTATGCCGTGCATGAATGTGATGACCAGGGATTATAGGTGTTAATCCCGTAGTGTTAATAATCCCTAAAGTGGTTTTACGTGACGATTTTGAGTTTAATTGAGATATTGGGCCTTCTGGGCTCGTTTATTTGGGCAGTTGGGATCGTTGGATCCAGAGGTTGAGATTGTATTCACATTACGGTGTTAAACCTAAGAGTTGGGTTTTTGATGTGTCTCGGAATCTCGGGTGCTGTGTGAGCACCGGTAGAGGGTTTTGGAGTTAGAGAGAGAGTTTTTGAAAACAGATGATTTTTAAGGAATCATGATGTATTTGTGGGGCTATTAATTTTTCGGGGTATTTTTGCTATAAATACCAAATGAACCCGAGATTTTAAAATCAAAAATCATTTAAGCCCCAAATTTCTTCTCCCTCTCCGAACGCGATTCCCGTCTGCTACAGGACCCCCGCCGCTTCAAGCGGTGCGCCAGCCGCCGTCCGGCCGCCGATCGGCGCGTGCGACCTACCCACGGCTTCGTCTCGACGAGGCGCTCCTTTCCCCTCTGTCAATTGAAGTTTTCGTCGCGTCTTGGAGTCGAATTTGGCTGGAATGCGTCGATCCCCAAAAGTTAGGGTTCATCGGATTTCGTCCGATTTTGCTTCCGATTTTCGTTGGGTAACCTCCCTAACCCCTTGTTCGTCTTTTTCATGTATTTCCATGCCTTTATTGTTTCGAATTTCCCCAATTTCGTAGGGATTAAATTTCGAATTATTGGGGGTTTTTGGCAAAGGTGATGATTCTTGCCATTGATGGTTTAATTCACATCTTAGGTGTATTATGATGCTTAAGTGGGATCGAATTAAGATGTTATGGTTCGAATTTGAAGAATTGTTAGGGTTCGAATTTAAAGGCTTGTTTGGGTTTCGAATTTTAGGGATTTGGATTTCAAATTTGGGGGTTTGGCATGTGGGATGATTATTCATGCTATGGATTGATTAATTGACATTTTAGATGAATTATGGTATTTTATTGGGTTCGAAATTGTGAGATTAAGGTTCGATTTTTGTAGGGCATTCTTGAACAAATTTCGATTGTCTCATTTATTTCCTTCCCTGCATGTACCCTGCCCCGGGTCTTTTAAGAGGATAATTGTCGTGTGTTGACAATATTTTGAGGGATATGGGTGTGCTTGAGCATAGGTTGCATGTTCGTAAATAATTGTGAATTATTTATCGTGTTAGCACATCATTCCTCGGGGCATGGAACTCGAGCAAGGCTTGGCTCGGACTTCGGAGATTTAAGGTACGTGCGACGTACGAGCATTACTATATATATGTGAAATGCATAAGGTATTTTTGATTGCATTGAATGTTTTGCGTATGGTTATACATATATGTTGATATAGCCAAGGAATGACCCAAATCTTGATATCGCCGCTTGTAGCGTGCGTGACACTAGAGTAGGATGACTCTTACATGATATATGGGGTACTGGGTTTATATGACTATATTATGAGACATTTGAGATGTCTAGGTTTGTAGAATCATGCATTCTTCGTAAGACATTTGAGATGTCTAGGTTCGTAGAATCATGTATTCATTATGAGACATTTGAGATGTCTAGGTTCATAGACTCATGTTTTCATTATAAGACATATGAGATGTCTAAGTATAATGGAAAGCAAGGTTATGAAATCAATATTAGATATTGATATATCTATTTTTGCATGTATATGAACTTGGAATCATTCATTCTTGATATTTGAGAATCAGGCATGCGATGTGTAAATCAATGTGTTGATTTACTGATTTATGAGATTTGATGAGTTTGATGTTGTGAGAACAGGGACAGTACACGGAATCCCGGATGAGGATGTTGCCATCCAGGGAGTATCATTTAAATTCATTAGTATTTACTTGCGTTGTAAATTATGAATTTCATTATTATGATTATGGGATTTTGTGTATTGGTATGCTCACCCCGTTGGGGGCTGTCTCTGTTGGGACAGGTGGACAGGTACATCGATGGCTATGGAGCTGAGCTCGAGCTGTTGATTTGAGGTACTCCCAGGATCGTGGTACCAGGGCTTGATGGAGCACGGTATCGTATAGAGTACCTATATATATACACCTGAGGATTTATACATATTCATATTCATGATGCTCGCATGTGAGCACGATTATACTTGTATATGGATTGTATATAAAGGCATGAGCCTTTCTCTCTTTCATTTAAGGTTGCATGCAATTAGGTTGAATTGCTAGAATGATATGAGAGTCATTGGTGTATTATGTGGGTGTTGGAACCCACTTTTGTTGACATATGTGTGGTGTCTTCCCTGGCTGGGAATCTACTTGTATTACTGCTTTCTGTTGAGTATTATGTGTTCCCTGGCCGGGAATTTTGTTATGTGTTGTACTCTGTTTTGGGATAGCTCTATTTATGGGGAGACTCTGCCCAAATTTTTGTAAAAGTTTACAATGTTAAAAGTGGCACCAAGGGGTTGGTAAAGGGCAAACATATGAGTCTTTCATTGATAGGCAATGATTAAGTATCATCAGAGCTTCCCGATTGACATTTTATAGAAAGCATGTACCACACATAGTGGTTAATACACTAATCAAGGTTTTAAGGGCTTGGGGTCCTTACATTAGTGGTATCAGAGCAGTGGTTGCTCATTGGGGCTGTTAAGGGCCTAGGAAGTTATTGATAGCACATATTTATGCATGATGGCATTAATGTTGTATGACATAGCAAATTGTTTATGTGCTCTTATGATATGAAAAGTGGTATTGCTAACCATTGTGGTTGCAGGAATCGTGTGGAACACGATAGGATGACATTTATGGGGATGTCTGGCACTCCGTGTGTTATGTGCCAAGGAAGCTGGTTTTAAGAAAATCAGATAAAGGGATATTTCCGAGGTAACATGTATTTTACGTTGTCTTGTTGACACATGATGAATGCAAAGTGGTGCATTGAGGTTATGATATATGTTATTGTGCATTGTTTTTGCATATGCATGTCTTGAGTCAAAGTTATCTTAGTAAGGATTTTAATGGCTTATGCTAAAGTCCATATGAAGCGATGAAGAGTCCCGCTTATATGGAGTAGCAACGCTAAAGTCCATTGGAAGCGATGAAGAGTTCCGCTTACATGGAGTAGCAACGCTAAAGTCCATTGGAAGCGATGAAGAATTCCGCTTTCCTGGAGTAGCAAGAAGCATTAAAATGTACTAATGATAAGGGCTCAGGATGAAATAAGGATTTAAGGAAAAAGAATGTCATGACATTGCATATCCATACATTCATATAATGCGTTTTTATTATGTATTGAATGTTGATGCATAGCGTATATGGCTATTGTTGTTAACCCTGATGGTTGCAGGTTACAGGAAATATGGAGTATAAAAAGGAATGATGATTATACATTCCAGGAGTCCTGCTTATGACAGTGAGAATTTTTATACTTACGCTTGACCGCTAAAAATGTGGAGCGGGCGGGGATGCTCGCTTGCACATGGAGGCGGGGTATTCCATACGAAGCGAGGATGAGATACCGCTTGTATGAAGAAGCTTATGCTTGTACCGCTAAAAATGTGGAGCGGGCGGGGATGCTCGCTTGCACATGGAGGCGGGGTATGCCATACGAAGCGAGGATGAGATACCGCTTGTATGAAGAAGCGAGGATGAGATGCCGCTTGTTAGGATGATGATTCATTCCTTTGTGATGACACGGATGATAGCGGTGATGTGTCCCGCTGTGTCGATTTATATTCATTTCTCTATGAGGACACGGTTTATAGCGACGGTTTATTCCGCTATATTTATTGGCGATGGTTCATTCCGCCAGGTGTATTTATAGCGACGGTTTATTCCGCTATATTTATTGGCGATGGTTCATTCCGCCAGGTGTATTTATAGCGACGGTTCATTCCGCTATATCTATTGGCGATGGTTCATTCCGCCAGGTGTATTTATAGCGATGGTTCATTCCGCTATATCTATTGGCGATGGTTCATTCCGCCAGGTGTATTTATAGCGACGGTTCATTCCGCTATATCTATTGGCGATGGTTCATTCCGCCAGGTATATTTGTAGCGATGGTTCATTCCGCTATATTTATTGGCGATGGTTCATTCCGCCAGGTGTATTTATAGCGACGGTTCATTCCGCTATATCTATTGGCGATGGTTCATTCCGCCAGGTGTATTGATAGCGATGCCTCTTTCCGCTACTATGTGGACGATGATTCATACTCAGGTGTATAGCGAGGTTTCATGCCACTTATTATATGACGAGGTGTCATGCCGTCGATTCTATAGCGAGGGATTTTGCCGCTATGTACTCAGCACAGGATTTTGCCGCCTTCGAGCGATGGGTGCTGATTACGCACTATTTTGAGCGACGGAGACAGGTATGACGCTATATCACTAGCGATGAGGTATGAGATATTGCTATTTTATTTGCTTTATTGTAGCTGGCATGCATTGATATACATGTTTTATTATGCCTATTTTACTAGCATGTTAGTGGATGACATACGCTGGTGTACATGTATCGTCACTAGTTGACAATGTTTTAGATGCCATGAGTTGGCATGTGTCGTCACGGGATGACGATGACGATGGTGTAGGAGATGTCTTATTAGACATGCATCATCGTTACGATGATCGATGCGTTGAGTATACGTATTCAGTGGTATGCCTTGGGTGCCAGTACCGAGCACAAGGTGGTGTGTGCGACACCGATGGACGTGACCCTTATACCGAGCGGGTTGCTCGAGGAATGGATGGATGCGCTGTACATGTGATTGTACCGCAGCTTACGATTAGGGGATCATTTTACGAGTGGTGATACCCTAGAAGTATGCTCGTTGGATTGGCTTTTTGGCCATGTTTTTGACGATAGGAGTAATCGTGGAGGAAATTACTCGCTTTCTGTCGATGTGACATGTGGTAGACATGATCACACCACCCTTGAGGGTGTAGGATGGGTCCTAAGGGAGTAGGATCAGGTTATGTTAAGTACATAGGGACATTGGAGTGTCCAGGGTGTATCGGCATTGAGGAATGTTGGATAAGACCCACTACTCTATTGAGTTTTCTTCCCATAGTATGATATACCATGCGGAAACGTCCGTCTTATTGGTAGGTTTGAGGTAAACCTAAAGAGGCAGAGACTAGGTTGTCTGCCGCGTGTGTGTAGCACCATGATGGGCTTGCTAGAGCCGTTACACTGCTCGTTGGAACCAAGTTTGGCAAATCGTAAGGTGATACGATGAGGATTGTGGTGGACTCTAGTAGTCACCATGTCATTGAGGTTAAGGTTGTTCATGCCTCGCTGAAACGTGTATACGTTTATGTTTAATCTTGGAGACTTGTCTGGGACAGCTCAGGATGTTGGAGTACCAACAAGAGAGTCATCAGGTTGTTATTGACTCAATCTAAAGGAACCCGTGTATTGGGATACAATGGGTGTTATTGTATCCAGTTTTTCCGAACGATGGTTCGAGACTTGTGGATCTCGAGTTCGATGGCATTTCCCTTGCGAGGAAGGAGGTAGTATTATACCTATTTGGGAATCTTGAAAGATTCGGTAAGTTGGTGCAAGTGGTGTTGATCTTGGGAATCACACCGTGTATTGTTAATCGTCGATTTTCATCCTCCACTGAGTAAGGAATGACTCAGAATTGACGGTTGTGTTTGGGGCTTAGGGATATGTGGTAGATACCCGAGCCGAGTGCATTAAGTATGCATGTGATGTCAGTGCTTAGGCAGGTATACCGGTGAGTATACGGATGCCAGTTATTGATTTCCTCTCTGTTAAGCATAGAGTTATGCTATTTTTGGATGGTTAAATCTCTGATGTGAGATATGGAACACCTTGAGATTGGGAATCTCCATGGCACGATGATTATGAGGAATGATCGTGAAGTTAGTTGACTCCCTTGAGGAGGGATTTTCTTGTGAGGGTTAAGGTATTTCCCTTATTGGTGTTTTCCTTCGAGTTATGCGACAGCCTTCCCAAGTTTGGATTGTTAAATCCGAGGATTTTCAAGGGATGGCAGGATTTGGATTGGTTGAGTGTCGCTGACGACACAAGCGTTGAGGATGCAATGGGTTTATTGCATGCCCCTTAAGAATTTTAAACTCTGCGGAGTCTCGGTTGTTATTTATGATTAGGACGTGATTCTTGGAACATCCGTAGGTGGACATCTTGCGAGATGTCTTTTGTTTGAATTTGTGGCCGTGAGTTGCCCAAATTAAGTTGCAATGAGGCGACTACTCCTTCGATGGAGGAAGTTTGAAAGTGGAAACCAGGTTTGGTATGTGTACACCGTAGTTGTACTAGTGTTTCCCTCGTAACGATGTATGTTAGACATCGAGAGTCTTGGTAAAGATGTCATTGGATGATATCTACGATAGAATCAAGAGCGATTCGAATCCTTGCAGTTTCAGTTGACTAACTGCTTTTGGACTGTTAGCGTTGAGTTGTGCTGACGCTCTTTGACGTTATGATGGATTTGGAAGTCTATTCCACTCCAGAGTTTGACACGAGGTCAACGTTCTTACGGTTGAGGTGTCATTCAGGATGTGTTCGTACTGTTGTATTAGATCGAAGGATGACTGTCCGATCTACAGTCGTAAGTATTGGTTGATTTGCAGTCATGAGGGACTGACTTTTGGGATGACCCGCATCGAGGTACGTTTTACCTCTTGGGTGATATGTTGGTTTTGGTATGTCGCTCTGTTTCAGAGTTAGATGAGAGGTAAGTATCCTCGCGTTTATTAATACAATTCTGATATGGTCAGGAATCGAGGTTATGGCTTCATGTTGTTGTGTAGCCTGGGTGTTACGTGATACACCAGTGCTAATTTCGAGGACGAAATTCTTTTAGTGGGGGATATTGTGATGACCAGGGATTATAGGTGTTAATCCCGTAGTGTTAATAATCCCTAAAGTGGTTTTACGTGACGATTTTGAGTTTAATTGAGATATTGGGCCTTCTGGGCTCGTTTATTTGGGCAGTTGGGATCGTTGGATCCAGAGGTTGAGATTGTATTCACATTACGGTGTTAAACCTAAGAGTTGGGTTTTTGATGTGTCTCGGAATCTCGGGTGCTGTGTGAGCACCGGTAGAGGGTTTTGGAGTTAGAGAGAGAGTTTTTGAAAACAGATGATTTTTAAGGAATCATGATGTATTTGTGGGGCTATTAATTTTTCGGGGTATTTTTGCTATAAATACCAAATGAACCCGAGATTTTAAAATCAAAAATCATTTAAGCCCCAAATTTCTTCTCCCTCTCCGAACGCGATTCCCGTCTGCTATAGGACCCCCGCCGCTTCAAGCGGTGCGCCAGCCGCCGTCCGGCCGCCGATCGGCGCGTGCGACCTACCCACGGCTTCGTCTCGACGAGGCGCTCCTTTCCCCTCTGTCAATTGAAGTTTTCGTCGCGTCTTGGAGTCGAATTTGGCTGGAATGCGTCGATCCCCAAAAGTTAGGGTTCATCGGATTTCGTCCGATTTTGCTTCCGATTTTCGTTGGGTAACCTCCCTAACCCCTTGTTCGTCTTTTTCATGTATTTCCATGCCTTTATTGTTTCGAATTTCCCCAATTTCGTAGGGATTAAATTTCGAATTATTGGGGGTTTTTGGCAAAGGTGATGATTCTTGCCATTGATGGTTTAATTCACATCTTAGGTGTATTATGATGCTTAAGTGGGATCGAATTAAGATGTTATGGTTCGAATTTGAAGAATTGTTAGGGTTCGAATTTAAAGGCTTGTTTGGGTTTCGAATTTTAGGGATTTGGATTTCAAATTTGGGGGTTTGGCATGTGGGATGATTATTCATGCTATGGATTGATTAATTGACATTTTAGATGAATTATGGTATTTTATTGGGTTCGAAATTGTGAGATTAAGGTTCGATTTTTGTAGGGCATTCTTGAACAAATTTCGATTGTCTCATTTATTTCCTTCCCTGCATGTACCCTGCCCCGGGTCTTTTAAGAGGATAATTGTCGTGTGTTGACAATATTTTGAGGGATATGGGTGTGCTTGAGCATAGGTTGCATGTTCGTAAATAATTGTGAATTATTTATCGTGTTAGCACATCATTCCTCGGGGCATGGAACTCGAGCAAGGCTTGGCTCGGACTTCGGAGATTTAAGGTACGTGCGACGTACGAGCATTACTATATATATGTGAAATGCATAAGGTATTTTTGATTGCATTGAATGTTTTGCGTATGGTTATACATATATGTTGATATAGCCAAGGAATGACCCAAATCTTGATATCGCCGCTTGTAGCGTGCGTGACACTAGAGTAGGATGACTCTTACATGATATATGGGGTACTGGGTTTATATGACTATATTATGAGACATTTGAGATGTCTAGGTTTGTAGAATCATGCATTCTTCGTAAGACATTTGAGATGTCTAGGTTCGTAGAATCATGTATTCATTATGAGACATTTGAGATGTCTAGGTTCATAGACTCATGTTTTCATTATAAGACATATGAGATGTCTAAGTATAATGGAAAGCAAGGTTATGAAATCAATATTAGATATTGATATATCTATTTTTGCATGTATATGAACTTGGAATCATTCATTCTTGATATTTGAGAATCAGGCATGCGATGTGTAAATCAATGTGTTGATTTACTGATTTATGAGATTTGATGAGTTTGATGTTGTGAGAACAGGGACAGTACACGGAATCCCGGATGAGGATGTTGCCATCCAGGGAGTATCATTTAAATTCATTAGTATTTACTTGCGTTGTAAATTATGAATTTCATTATTATGATTATGGGATTTTGTGTATTGGTATACTCACCCCGTTGGGGGCTGTCTCTGTTGGGACAGGTGGACAGGTACATCGATGGCTATGGAGCTGAGCTCGAGCTGTTGATTTGAGGTACTCCCAGGATCGTGGTACCAGGGCTTGATGGAGCACGGTATCGTATAGAGTACCTATATATATACACCTGAGGATTTATACATATTCATATTCATGATGCTCGCATGTGAGCACGATTATACTTGTATATGGATTGTATATAAAGGCATGAGCCTTTCTCTCTTTCATTTAAGGTTGCATGCAATTAGGTTGAATTGCTAGAATGATATGAGAGTCATTGGTGTATTATGTGGGTGTTGGAACCCACTTTTGTTGACATATGTGTGGTGTCTTCCCTGGCTGGGAATCTACTTGTATTACTGCTTTCTGTTGAGTATTATGTGTTCCCTGGCCGGGAATTTTGTTATGTGTTGTACTCTGTTTTGGGATAGCTCTATTTATGGGGAGACTCTGCCCAAATTTTTGTAAAAGTTTACAATGTTAAAAGTGGCACCAAGGGGTTGGTAAAGGGCAAACATATGAGTCTTTCATTGATAGGCAATGATTAAGTATCATCAGAGCTTCCCGATTGACATTTTATAGAAAGCATGTACCACACATAGTGGTTAATACACTAATCAAGGTTTTAAGGGCTTGGGGTCCTTACAATGAATGCAAATGCACATGAAGGGTATCAAATCTCGAATATCCCTGTCTCAAGGGTCCAAAGGAAATCATCAATCACTCATCAGTGCTCGAGCAGGATGTGACACGCTCCGCGCTCCGATCTATCTCTCAGTCGAGCCATCGGCGGTCCATCATCCTCGTGTCTGGGCGACGTCGGCACGCTCATCGCTCCGGCATCCCTCAGCTCACTCTCACTCCTGCCGAGCCAACGGCTGCCCATCATCCCCAGACACGCATCACTCATACCAAGAAAAGATATAGGTACCAAGAACGAATCAATAGGCTCAACATGACATGCTCAATGTCCATGCGTGTCAATGCATCATGCAATATCATAATCTCATGTGATGCACCTCAATCTCATGTCATCATATATCATGCAGTCAATGTACCATGTAATTCACATACTGCAAATCAACTTATCACATAGTCACATAAGGAGCAAGTAATGACAAGTAAATCATACCCGGGAACATCACATGTCTTTGCCAGACATTGTGATAAAACCCATTTTCTACGTACCTCGGACCAGTAATAATTTACCGAGTGCTCCAAAATAGTCCCGAAATTATTTAACCTGGTCATAAATACTACAAAATTATCACTAAGTGTTTAAATGACACAAAAGCTAAAATAAGTTTTTAAAGGTGTTTTCCTACTGATTTTTCCTTCAAAATCAGACTGACCAGTTTTAGTAGAAAATTCATAATAAAATCATATGACTTTCAAATGACCCGATTCCAGTGCTCAAAGTTCCAAAACTCAAAGGACTTCATTTTCTTGTCTAATGATGTCGGGCTAATTCTTCCAGTAAAAGTAGTTAAAACACTAAAATACGTAGCTTTTGAAATTCTGTTTTCCATCTCGAGCAGTGTTTGTAAATTCGCCATAACATTTTCATTTTAAAACCAAAATGGTTAATTCCAGTGGCAAATGACAGAAAACTCAAGGTACTAAAATACTTATTTCTGGAGAGTTTTCGAAATTCCTAGCCGAAAATGCTCAGGAACTCGGACAACACTCTGCATGACATTTTCGCCCACATGCAGAACATGATTTGCACACTTAAAGTATAAAATTCATATTTAATTGAAAATAAGTCCAAAATAAGTCATTCTTTTTTTAAAATTCAAGAGAATGAAAAGATCTACAAGGTCATGTAAAAATCGACAACAGAATCGAAATTAAACTTTGTCAAAAGTTCGACATTCTACACTGCATGTGCATTTCCAGCACATGCAGAGTTGAATCTGGCATAGTTTAGTAAAATGGGCGTATCTCACTCAAATCAATTCCAAAGGATCCCAAATTTCAGCCACAGAACAACAACTCAAATATCTACAACTTCTGTTTGAGGCTCACAGTAAGATTCCGAAGTTAAGGTAGTCGAAAATACAGAGCCATATACTGCATGCAACCATAGTTTCTGCTGAAACTCATGGCCGAATGAGTTTCACCTCTTTATTCATAAACATAACTCTAAAATCGACCCAAACAGAACTAAAATCAAAGATTAACAATATAAAGGGAATGATATACCTCCCAAGCTTTCAAACACTCTCAACACCTTGAAGCTCTTCTTGATTCCTACTCATTTCTAAGCTTGCATGTTTGATTTAAGCAAGCTTTGATGGAGGAAAAATGGAGGGATGGTTTCGAATTTTGGGGAGGAGAAAGGAGAGGTTTGAGGGGATGGAAAGAGAGAGAGGAAATCAGATTGATGAGAATGACAACACCCATGCCAATTAAAAAGAGTGAGGGGCGTTGCAAACTAGGTGGGGGGGAAGGAGTTTTTTAATAATTTTGTTGTGCCAACATTGATCCATGTGTCCAAGATGATGATTGATGGTGGTTTGGCAATGTATGGCTGAAATTTGATGCCCATAATTTTGATGCATTTTATCTTGATTAAAAATAAGGTGTTGTGTTTCGGAACACCTTAATTTGAAAACTCAGCTTAAAGTCACCCGGGTATATATACATACCTATTAATAGTCAATGTGTCGTAATCCAGAACACCATAATTCAAAGTCTATATTTTTAATTATCCGGGTTCGCTTAATCATCGTTAATCCGGATTAATTAGCATCGGGGCCTTACACTCGAACAACAACTGATAGATTTAACGTTTCTTGTGCGTGGTATGACAGGTGGCAATGTGGGAAAGGTGAAACCTTGTGGTATATGTTTGGAGATGAGTCATACCACTGATGCATGTCCATCACTTCAAGAGACATCAGCTGAGCAAGTGCATGCAGCAGGGGGATTTCCGGGACAACCCCAACGAAGACATGACCCTTACTCCAACACATACAATCCAGGATGGCGAGACCACCCTAACTTGAGTTATGGACCGCAATAGATAAATCATGTTCCTCCTCAAGCGCCACAACAACACCCTCCGCCATACAGACCACCTTTTCAGAGGGCACAACAACAACCCAATTATCCTTCTACTACTGACAGGTTAGAGGTTATAATTCAAGATCTTGCTCACAATGTTACTAAATTTCAACAGAAAACAAGATCGAGCATTCAAACCTTGAATACCGAAGTGGGTCAAATAGCCACTGCACTTAGTAGAGTTGAAGCAACCGGATCAACCACTCTACCATCCCAAACAGTGGTGAATCCGAGAGAAAATGTTAATGCAGTCACAACTAGGAGTGGGAAGAAATTGGAGGTGCCAGAGAAGATAGAGAAAGAACCATCAAAGGGTGAGGAAGAAAAGGAAAAGGAAGTTGTAGGAAAGACCGGGATAGAACACGAGGCACCAAAAGGTAAGCCTCCTTCTTTTTCTGAGTATAAAGTACCACCCCCTTTTCCCCAAGCTTTGAAAGATAACAGGAAAGACGCTGGACTCAAAGGCCTATATGAGACCTTCCGAAGATGTGAGATAAACATCCCATTGCTGGACGATATTCAACAAGTACCTCGCTATGCAAAGTTTCTAAAGGAATTGTGTACTGCCAAGAGGAGTCATAGATTGAAGGGACCCCAGAAGGTTGAACTGGGTGAAAACGTTTCAGCAGAGAAAAATCCATACCAAGTGTAAGGATCCAGGTATGTTCTCTATCCCGTGCACCATTGGTACCACTCGACTTGAAAAAGCCATGTTAGATCTAGGAGCATCAATTAATGTTATGCCATATTCTATATATGATTCTTTACAACTTGGTCCCTTGAGTCCTACTGGAGTGGTAATTCAATTAGCGGATAGATCTAGTGCATATCCTAGGGGTTTAATTGAAGATGTGTTGGTGCAAGTAAATGAACTAGTCTTCCCGACTGATTTTTATATCCTTGACATGGAAAATGGTGATAAGAGTAGTCCTATATTGTTAGGAAGACCATTTCTCAAAACGTCTAAGACTAAGATAGATGTGCATAGTGGTACCCTCACTATGGAGTTTGATGGTGAGATTGTTACATTTAACATCTATGATGCCATGAAATATCCTTGCAATAATGATGATACTGTGTACTCTGTTGATGTTATTGATTACCTGTCCCATGAAGTTTTTGAGAATACAGGGAAATATGAACTGGAAAGCACTCTTACCACGAACAAAGAGAAGGACGACGAAGCAACACCCCTCATGGACGACCTGAAGCACACCGTTGACACACTGGATGATACACCTGAGCTATCTCAGTCAGGTACTGTTTCTTTTATATCATTACCTGTTTCTAATACCAGGATTCCCCCATCTGTTTTACAGGCACCCAAAGTCGAGCTTAAGCCACTGCCAACTCATCTCAAGTACGTATTCCTTGGTGAAGGTAATACACTACCAGTGATCATCTCCAGCAAGTTGGGGGATGATCAAGAGAAGGACCTGATTCATGTGCTCAAGGAGCACAAGACTGCCATAGGTTGGACCATTGCAGACATCAAGGGAATCAGTCCCTCCACATGCATGCACCGGATTCTACTGGAGGAAGGAGGAAGCCCCACACGTCAACCACAAAGGAAGCTGAACCCACCCATGATGGATGTGGTGAAGGAAGAGATTCTGAAACTCTTATCAGTTGGCGTGATATATCCTATATCTGATAGCCAATGGGTTAGTCCGGTACAAGCGGTTCCTAAGAAGACCGGTATTACTGTGTTCAAGAACAAAGACGATGAACTTATACCCACACGCATTCAAAATGGCTGGCGCGTGTGCATTGACTACCGGAAGCTCAACGCTGTGACTCGAAAGGACCACTTCCCTCTACCTTTTATTGATCAGATGCTTGAGAGGTTAGCATGCCATTCATTTTACTGTTTTCTTGACGGTTACTCGGGCTAATATCAGATTGCAATCGCTCCGGAGGACCAAGAAAAGACCACCTTCACATGTCCGTTCGGCACATTCGCATACCGTCGCATGCCCTTTGGCCTATGCAATGCCCCAGCTACTTTTCAACGGTGTATGGTCAGTATCTTTTCTGAGTTTATTGAACATATCTTAGAGTTATTCATGGATGATTTTACTGTTTACGTAACTCATTCAAGGATTGCTTATCTAGCCTTACACTGGTTTTGAAAAAGTGCATCGATACTAACCTTGTTTTAAATTCTGAAAAATGTCATTTTATGGTCGAACAAGGTATAGTGCGAGGTCATGTTGTGTCTGCCAATGGTATAGAGGTCGATAAGGCAAAAATTGATGTCATGCAATCTTTACCTTATCCTACTTGTGTTCGGGATGTGCGCTCGTTTCTTGGTCATGCAGGTTTTTACAGGAGGTACATCAAAGACTTTGCCAAGATCGCTACACCTTTGTGTAAGCTACTACAAAAGGATGTCCCGTTTGAGATGACTGACGAAGGCAAGATCGCTTTTGATACACTGAAGAAGTCATTGACTTCTACCCCTATTATCCAACCACCCGACTGGAACAAACCTTTCGAGATCATGTGCGATGCAAGTGATTATGCGGTTGGGGCTGTCTTGGGACAAAAAGAGGGCAATTCTTCACATGCCATCTACTACGCATCCAAAACCTTGAATGATGCCCAACGCAACTACTCTATACTGAGAAAGAGCTATTAGCCGTCGTTTTTGCTCTTGAAAAAGTTAGATCTTATTTACTTGGTATTAAGGTGTGGGGTCCTCGTTACTTAATCCATTATGTATTCAATTAAACATACATATGTGAGTCTGAATTAAGTAATAACATGCACTAATTTAGATTATCTTACTAGTTAAGTTGTTACAAGTTTTACAAAACCCTAACCAACTATACATCAAATGTACAAGTAACAACCTACTCTAGGATAACCCCTATGCAGTGGTTCCCTCGCAGCGGAAATCATGACTCACGCTCCCCACGTTTATGAGTCCCTACAGAAACATTCACACAATGAGTATAGATAACAAATATATCAGTGCAATATCAAACCACAATATCAATATCAATGATAAAGCACAAATAAATCATCAATACGTGAATGTATAGTATCATGCATCCACAAATGCACTATGTCATGACATGTCTCAACAATTACCCTATTATCACGAGCCCCATATGATATGCCTATTTGTGATATCCCCGAAATGATTATTGTGATGTTAATCATTTGAGTTAAATTATGATGATTTGGGTATTAATTCATGGGTTTGGATTAGTATTATTGGGGAGTTTCATTTCAGGGCGCATGTGATATATGTTGGGTTTTTGGGGTATGTGTTGTTGTTTTGGGTAAAGCATGTTAACGGGAATTGAAGTATTTTAATGAGAAAATACTATAAATATCATGTGGGGATATTTTTATACATCGTGCTAAATACCGGGACCAAAACATAACACATCAAACCACCCAATACCCAACCACCTCCCAACCCATGCCAATCAACCTGTACACTTGCTGACTTTACACCCCACTTGGCTCAATCATTTGACCACTCTCAGCCATCCCAAATCTCGACCCTTCTCTCCCAATTCCTCACCAGCACTTGCTAAGCAATAATCTGAGGAGCTTGCCCCTTTTCATCGCCGGGAAACCCTTCAAAAATCGGAGCACAGTAGGGTGAGAAACCATGCTCTGTTTTTGTTTTAAACTTGTTGGAGTACATGTTTTTAGGTGGCGAGAAAACGGCATGTTAGATTAGGTTTCTTGAAACCTTTGATTTAAATGCTTTTATGGTGTTATTGTGAGGCTCTCTGTATTTTTCCTTGAGCATGTTGCATGTTTTATGTTGAGGATATAAGCATGTAAAGAAGGGTGTTCGGAAATCTGGGTAGGTGTATGCCCTGTTTTTCTGGGAAAATATGGTTAGGGAGTGATTTTGAGGAGGTGGTACCATGCGTGTTAGAAGGGTTTGTGGTGAACCTTCGATTTGAGTTTATGCATGGTAGTTTTGTAAAGCCCTTGGCATGTTTGTTCGAGCATGCTTTATGTTATATGTGATAGTTGTTATAGCATGAAATGAAGTACTCAGGAAATCTGGAAATAAAAATGTGTTGCCCTGTTTCCGAAAAGATGATCGAGTACTTGTGTAAATGGTCGTCGTTTATGCATATGGGCTTATGTTTGGGGTGTGATTTTGGTATGAATACACTCAGGGTAGCGTGTTGTAACTAATAGCATGTTGTTTTGGGCATGTTGTATGTCTTACATGTTGGATTTAAGGGTGTGATTTCAGGTGTTCGAGAATTCTGGGTTGGCATTTCTCGAACAGAGAATCTCGATCGATCGGCATTATTCTCGATCGATCGAGCGGGGCGAATCTTGGTTTTGTTTTTAGGAGTCTTCTCGATCGATCGAGAAGAGGGGCCGATCGATCGAGAGACCCAGAATGTTGAAAAATATAATTTGTTATATTTTGTTAAAGTTTTGATATTGGATTGTAATGAGACATCTAATATTGTGTTGTACACTGGTGTAGAGCCTTCACAGGTAGCTACACAGCGCAGGGGATAGAGTACTGCAACACACCACATTTTGGAAAGGTACGTAAGCGACGTACGGGCATCCCAACGGTAACATGTACTTATGTTTGTCTGTGTGACGCATGATGAATGCAATGTGATGCATTAAGATTATGATACATGTTATTATGCATTGTGTTGCATATTATGCATTGTTGTTGCATATTGTGATGTGGGATAAAGAGGTGTATTCCACGAGTCAGGGCGATCACAGTTAAGGTTTTAATGCTTATGCTTTACCGCTGCGCATGTGGAGCGGGTGGGGGGAGGCTTGCTGGCACATGGAGGCGAGGTATACCATACTAAGCGAGGAAGAGATACCGCTAGTATGATGAAGCGTGTATGCGATACCGCTTGATTGAGATTAAGAAAGCATTAAAATAACTGATGATGACTGACTCAAGAAAAAGAGGAAATGTCATGACATTCATTTGTAAAGCCATACATTCATATAATGTGTTTTATTATGAACTATGGTACAGGGACAACCATTGGGCGTTATAAATGCAGGAAATACAGGAAGTGCTTGTATTTAGGATTGTGCATTTATGCTTTACTTTCATATTATGTTGAATATGAATTGTTTTATGCTCACGTGTTGGGGGGTTGTCTTTGTAGGTGCTTTTGTTGACGAGAACCAGGGTCGGGGTTGATTTGCTGAGCTGTAAGGAGTGCTACAGGATTAGCATGTTAGAGAAATTTTGTATAGCTTCTACTGGGTAGAGTAAGACTATAATGTAGTGCCTTTGTAGGAATTGTGTTATTCCTTTTTGAAACATTTTGGTACTGTAATCTCTAAAGCTCAGGTCAATCAACACGATACATTACTCTGATATATTCACATGAATGTTTAGTTCTCTAAATTGCACCTTAGTAACTTGATGTGATAACGGGGTCTCACATTTAGTGGTATCAGAGCAGTGGTTCGATAACCAGGGAAGAGTGAAGGGTAGCCTTTAGAGACAAGTTGGCTAGGTATTCATTTGGGCATGCTTATGCATGTGATGCATATGGTTGTATAAGTGTTATACTAACATGCTTTGAATATGATACTCTTGTTATCTAACGGCTTATATTATGAACTGCTTTTGGTATTTTGTTAACTCTTGTGTTACAGCATGGCTGAGATTAATCCGGAGAACCCCAATGAGGAGATAGGGGATATGGACAGTAGGAATGCCAGTATTGCTCCGCCGAATCCTCTACCACCACCTACTGTGGGCGTGGAGCCCAGTGTACAGATGTTACTGCCAGGGGAGCTCAGTTTGAAGCAGTTTCTGAGTTTCCATCCGCCCATGTTTGAGGGGATTGAGTCTGGTGAAGTAGCTGAGGAGTGGTTAGAACGGATAGAGCAGATACTTGTGACTGCACCCTGTGCACGCACGGCCTGGCTAAGGTTAGCCGAGTTTCAGATGGCTAAGAAGCCTGCTATGTGGTGGAAGACCACGGTGATGGAGCTGAGAGCTCTAGGTGTGGCAGTTGACTGGACTGTATTCCGGACCCGGTTCCTTAACCGGTATTTCTCGGCTGCTGCCAGACAGTTAAAGGAAGACGAGTTCAATGCTTTGAAGCAGGGTAGCATGTCAGTGTCGAACTATGCTATGCAGTATTCCTCACTGCTGAGGTATGTACCTCATATTGCTGTCAGCAGCCATGCAAAGATGAGGAACTTTATGAAGGGATTAAGGCCAGAACTATTTGATAGGGTTATCTCCAACAACCCCAGTTCATTTGATGACGCCCTGACACGGGCAGAGTTAGCGGAGATTGCGGTGGACGCGTACAAGGATGTTGTACCCCCTTCAGTACCACCACAGAGGCCGGCTACTGATAGTCTGAGGCCACGAGGGGATCAGTTCAAGGCTCGTGGAGCCTCATCATCTTCCAAATTTAGTGGGAAGAAGTCTCAGGGTCAGAAGCAGAACAATAAGGGACCCACACAAGGGAGCAAGACTGTGGGAAGCAAGTGTAGCAACTGTGGGGGATGGCATTTGTCACGAGACTGCCCGGGTTGCTATGTCTGTGGCAAGGTGGGCCACTTTGCTCGAGGTTGCCCCAATCGGGCAGGTCAGACAGTCTCAGGGCCGAATAGGCCGATGTTTGATGCTGGGAGGGCACCACAGAGACAGCAGTTTGCACCACGACCACAGGGAGGTCAGACGGCAGGACCGCCGCAGGGACAGGTGTATGCGCTGACCAGGGAGCAGGCTGAGGCAGCCCCAGAGGAGGTCATTGCTGGTACGTGCCATTTATTTACGTACCCTGCACTTATATTGATAGATACAGGTGCTTCCCATTCTTTTGTATCTACTGCTTTTGTGGAGGGACACCGTTTGTGCTCGTCTCTGTTACCCACGCCTCTTATGGTCTCGACACCCACTGGGAAGCATGTGATTGCGGATCGGCTATTGTCTGATTGCCTCATTTATTTTGAGGGCAATGATCTGAGGGCCGATCTGATTCAGTTAGAGATGGCAGACTTTGACTGTATTATCGGCATAGATGTGTTGAGCAGATACCGAGCTGTGGTAGACTGCCGGCAGAGGATTGTACGTTTTCTGTCTGATCAGGGGTTTCAGTGGATCTTTTATGGGGACGACTCTCGTCCAAAGATTCCGGTAATATCAGCGGTTAAGATGGCACGGTTATTGGAACGCGGCCACACGGGCTACCTTATCTATGCAGTGGATGCATCAGACGAGAAGGAAGTAAGAGCTGAGGATATTTCGGTTGTGGCGGAGTTTATTGATGTGTTCCCAGATGAGATTCCGGGATTTCCGCCTGTCAGGGATGTGGAATTTGCTATTGAACTGCTGCCAGGGACTTCTGCTATATCCCGTGCTCCTTATAGGATGGCACCGGCAGAGCTGAGGGAACTGAAGGTACAGTTGCAGGAGCTCCTCGACAAGGGATACATTCGTCCTAGTGTATCGCCTTGGGGTGCACCAGTCTTGTTCGTGAAAAAGAAAGATGGATCAATGCGTCTGTGCATTGACTATAGGCAATTGAACAAGGTCACAGTGAAGAACAGATATCCACTTCCGAGGATTGATGATCTGTTCGACCAGCTTCAGGGTACAGAGGTGTACTCCAAGATAGACTTGAGGTCAGGCTATCATCAAGTGCGGGTTAGAGCTGGTGCTGTCCAAAAGACGGCTTTTAGAACTCGGTATGGGCACTATGAGTTCTTGGTGATGCCATTCGGGGTGACGAATGCCCCTGCTACTTTTATGAGCTTGATGAACAGGGTATTTCAAGAGTACCTCGATCAGTTTGTAATCGTGTTCATTGATGACATCCTGGTCTATTCAAAGAATGAGGAGGATCATGCCAATCATCTGAGGATAGTACTCCAGATCCTCAGGGATCATCAGTTATACGCCAAACTCAGCAAGTGTGAGTTTTGGCTGAGCAGTGTTGCATTCTTGGGTCATATCATATCCCGAGAGGGGATATCAGTAGACCCAAGGAAGATAGAGGCAGTTATGGACTGGTCTGCCCCTACTTCAGTCAGTGAGATTCGAAGTTTTCTTGGTCTGGCTGGCTATTATCGACGTTTCGTCGAGGGTTTCTCAAAGGTCGCCAAGCCACTTACACAGCTGACTCAGAAGGGAGTCCCATTCTGTTGGACAGAGGCTTGTGAGCAGAGTTTCAGGGAATTGAAGCACAGGCTGACTACTGCACCCGTTCTAGTGATTCCCAAGGAGAACAAAGGATTTGTTATTTATACCGACGCATCGCTACAGCGATTAGGGTGCGTACTGATGCAGGACAGACATGTAGTGGCTTATGCTTCGAGACAGTTGAAGCCACATGAGACGAGGTATCCAGTCCATTATCTGGAGTTGGCAGCTATAGTGTTCGCCTTGAAGATATGGCGACACTACTTATATGGTACCTCATTCACCATCTTCACTGATCACAAGAGCCTGAAGTTCTTGTTTACACAGGCTGAGTTAAACATGAGGCAGAGAAGATGGATGGACCTGCTGAAAGACTACGACTGTGAAATCGAATATCACCCGGGGAAGGCAAATTTGACAGCCGACGCTTTGAGTCGGAAGGTGAGGAGCACAGCAGAGGATGCTATGTCTCTATCAGCTATGTTTGGCTCCTACTGCCATTTGGGTTTTGATTATGATGTATCCTCTTCACCAGTACAGGTTTTGACCTTGCTAGCTGAGCCTGTTATCTATGATCACATCAGGAAGGCTCAGGGGACCGATACAGAGGTTCAGAGATGGATATTAGTGGTTCATTCAGGTCAGCCGTCGAGATTCAGAGTGGCTGAGGACGGTTCTCTGAGACTTGGTGATAGATGGGTGGTTCCAGATGCACCTGAGTTGCGTCAGGGTGTATTACAGCGAGCTCATTGCAGTAGGATGAGTGTCCACCCAGGAGGGAAGAAGATGTATAAGGATTTACGCAGCCAGTTCTGGTGGAGGCGTATGAAACAAGATGTCACCTCATTTGTCAAGCGCTGTTTGATTTGTCAGCAGGTGAAGGCTGAGAGGCAGAGGCCTGGAGGTGAACTGAGAAGTTTGGAAATACCCGAGTGGAAGTGGCAACACGTGTCTATGGATTTCGTGACCCACTTACCAGGGACTGTTTCGGGTTTTGATGCCATCTGGGTAGTCGTGGATAGATTGACTAAAGTGGCTCACTTCATTCCCTACTGTATGACATATACGCACTTGAGGATGGCGCAATTATATGTCAGAGATGTGGTGAGACTACACGGGATCCCTGTTTCGATAGTGTTCGATCGAGATCCGCGGTTCACATCTCACTTTTGGGAGGGTCTGCAGAAAGCTCTAGGTACAGAGTTGAGGCTGAGCACAGCCTATCACCCTCAGACGGATGGACAGACCGAGCGTACGATACAGACGCTCGAGGATATGTTGAGAGCTTGTGTGCTAGAGTTCAACATATCATGGCAGGACTCGATAGCCTTGGTGGAGTTCTCTTACAACAACAGCTACCAGGCAAGTATACAGATGGCTCCTTTCAAGGCCCTCTATGGTAGGCGTTGTAGGTCACCCTTGTGTTGGGATGACTTGGACCGTAAGTCGGTTGGAGGACCAGAGTTGGTTCAGGAAATGGAAGAGAAAGTTAAGGTTATCAAGAGAAAGATGAAGGCAGCTCAGGACAGACAGGCAGCATATGCCAATCAGCGGCGTAGGCCGTTGGAGTTTCAGTTAGGCGACAGAGTTTTTCTGAAGATCTCACCTTTCAGAGGCGTTGTACGGTTTGGTATGCGGGGGAAGTTGTCTCCTAGATACGTGGGGCCGTATGAGATCTTACAGCGTGTTGGTACTCTGGCGTACCGTTTGGCTTTACCGCCTTCTCTGTCTGGTATACACGACGTATTTCATGTGTCTATGCTGAGGAAGTATGAGCCAGATCCTTCACATGTGTTGCAGCCTTCAGAGGTGCAGTTTGAGTCCGATGTTTCTTATGTTGAGCGGCCTATCAGGATTTTGGATAGGGCAGACCGCAGACTTCGGAACAAGGTTATTCCTATGATCAAGGTTCAGTGGGATCGTAGGGGTGTCGAGGAGGCCACGTGGGAGACAGAGCGACACATGGTGCAGCACTATCCAGAGTTGTTTTCTGGTATGCTTTTATTGTTTTATTTCATGTTGGTAAGCATGTTTGATTTCGAGGACGAAATCCTATAAGTAGGGGAGTATTGTGATATCCCCGAAATGATTATTGTGATGTTAATCATTTGAGTTAAATTATGATGATTTGGGTATTAATTCATGGGTTTGGATTAGTATTATTGGGGAGTTTCATTTCAGGGCGCATGTGATATATGTTGGGTTTTTGGGGTATGTGTTGTTGTTTTGGGTAAAGCATGTTAACGGGAATTGAAGTATTTTAATGAGAAAATACTATAAATATCATGTGGGGATATTTTTATACATCGTGCTAAATACCGGGACCAAAACATAACACATCAAACAACCCAATACCCAACCACCTCCCAACCCATGCCAATCAACCTGTACACTTGCTGACTTTACACCCCACTTGGCTCAATCATTTGACCACTCTCAGCCATCCCAAATCTCGACCCTTCTCTCCCAATTCCTCACCAGCACTTGCTAAGCAATAATCTGAGGAGCTTGCCCCTTTTCATCGCCGGGAAACCCTTCAAAAATCGGAGCAAAGTAGGGTGAGAAACCATGCTCTGTTTTTGTTTTAAACTTGTTGGAGTACATGTTTTTAGGTGGCGAGAAAACGGCATGTTAGATTAGGTTTCTTGAAACCTTTGATTTAAATGCTTTTATGGTGTTATTGTGAGGCTCTCTGTATTTTTCCTTGAGCATGTTGCATGTTTTATGTTGAGGATATAAGCATGTAAAGAAGGGTGTTCGGAAATCTGGGTAGGTGTATGCCCTGTTTTTCTGGGAAAATATGGTTAGGGAGTGATTTTGAGGAGGTGGTACCATGCGTGTTAGAAGGGTTTGTGGTGAACCTTCGATTTGAGTTTATGCATGGTAGTTTTGTAAACCCTTGGCATGTTTGTTCGAGCATGCTTTATGTTATATGTGATAGTTGTTATAGCATGAAATGAAGTACTCAGGAAATCTGGAAATAAAAATGTGTTGCCCTGTTTCCGAAAAGATGATCGAGTACTTGTGTAAATGGTCGTCGTTTATGCATATGGGCTTATGTTTGGGGTGTGATTTTGGTATGAATACACTCAGGGTAGTGTGTTGTAACTAATAGCATGTTGTTTTGGGCATGTTGTATGTCTTACATGTTGGATTTAAGGGTGTGATTTCAGGTGTTCGAGAATTCTGGGTTGGCATTTCTCGAACAGAGCATCTCGATCGATCGGCATTATTCTCGATCGATCGAGCGGGGCAGAATCTTGGTTTTGTTTTTAGGAGTCTTCTCGATCGATCGGGAAGAGGGGCCGATCGATCGAGAGACCCAGAATGTTGAAAAATATAATTTGTTATATTTTGTTAAAGTTTTGATATTGGATTGTAATGAGACATCAAATATTGTGTTGTACACTGGTGTAGAGCCTTCACAGGTAGCTACACAGCGCAGGGGATAGAGTCCTGCAACACACCACATTTTGGAAAGGTACGTAAGCGACGTACGGGCATCCCAACGGTAACATGTACTTATGTTTGTCTGTGTGACGCATGATGAATGCAATGTGATGCATTAAGATTATGATACATGTTATTATGCATTGTGTTGCATATTATGCATTGTTGTTGCATATTGTGATGTGGGATAAAGATGTGTATTCCACGAGTCAGGGCGATCACAGTTAAGGTTTTAATGCTTATGCTTTACCGCTGCGCATGTGGAGCGGGTGGGGGGAGGCTCGCTGGCACATGGAGGCGAGGTATACCATACTAAGCGAGGAAGAGATACCGCTAGTATGATGAAGCGTGTATGCGATACCGCTTGATTGAGATTAAGAAAGCATTAAAATAACTGATGATGACTGACTCAAGAAAAAGAGGAAATGTCATGACATTCATTTGTAAAGCCATACATTCATATAATGTGTTTTATTATGAACTATGGTACAGGGACAACCATTGGGCGTTATAAATGCAGGAAATACAGGAAGTGCTTGTATTTAGGATTGTGCATTTATGATTTACTTTCATATTATGTTGAATATGAATTGTTTTATGCTCACGTGTTGGGGGGTTGTCTTTGTAGGTGCTTTTGTTGACGAGAACCAGGGTCGGGGTTGATTTGCTGAGCTGTAAGGAGTACTACAGGATTAGCATGTTAGAGAAATTTTGTATAGCTTCTACTGGGTAGAGTAAGACTATAATGTAGTGCCTTTGTAGGAATTGTGTTATTCCTTTTTGAAACATTTTGGTACTGTAATCTCTAAAGCTCAGGTCAATCAACACGATACGTTACTCTGATATATTCACATGAATGTTTAGTTCTCTAAATTGCACCTTAGTAACTTGATGTGATAACGGGGTCTCACACTATTCAGCTCAATATGTCAGTGGAACCACATCACATCTTCATATTAGCAGCACATATCATAGTACCATGCTCATCTGTGATAATAGCCAGAGCATATACCCACACCAAGTGTATATCTCTCAAGCCAAAGTATATGTAATATATCTCTCGTGGCAACGATCCCAGCCAAAGCATATACCACACCAGGCATATCTATCGAGGCATTGATCTCACCAAAGCATATACACATATCTATCAAGGCATCCTTCCCAATCATATGAAATCCATGTATGAACATGCATATGAACGACCAATCATATGACACAAGATAACATAAATCATATGATATCAAAACCATAACATCATCATCACATCATATCTATACTCCGTACGTCAACACGTACCTGTACGGCGACACAAACGAGATAAATTAGGCGTCCCTGGCTAAGTGCCTCGTTGTCCTGTCCCCTGAGATGATGCTACAACAATGCCAACAATATATCATGTTATCATAGGCATTAAAATCAAATTCTACAAAAATATAAAATTTTTCAACATTCTGCCATCACCGATCGATCGCCCCGAATTCTCGATCGATCGCTGAACTATTCACTCTTCCCCGATCGATCGAACAAAATCACCGATCGATCACCACATGCTCACCGATCGATCGCCTCAATTCACCTATCGATCGCCTCATGCTCAAACCGCCTTAAAACTTTACTGTTCGCGGCGATCGATCGAGATCACATGCCGATCGATCGGCGCGATCAGAAAAAAGGAGACAATGACGATTTTGAGTTTATCTTCATGGTACTTCTTACACAACTCATTTCCTATCATGTAACCATGATTCATGCACTCCCTAGTATCATATAAACATGTTCCTAACATCCTAGAATCCAATTCTTGGCAAAGAAACAAGTTATGATTCTAAGCATCAATAATTGATATTCCCCTTCACATATATCAATACCAATTACATAATTCAAGTAAAATCATGAAATTCTTACCAAGATAGTAAGAAAGCACTTCACACACCTTCCTAGCTCAATTTACAAGTGAATCCCAAGCTCAAACCACAAGAAAGTTGAAAGAGATGGAGAGGAGCTTGGTAGAGATTTGTAGGTGTAAATTTGTGTATTTTGTGATTCCACTCCCTTAATCCAATTGATATAGATCCTTAGTTCCTTAATTCACTTGCTATCATGCCATTTAGGGATAATTACATGTTAAGTAACATGTACATGTAAATACAATCCAAATTCAAATTCACATGCTAATGCAACCTTAATGAAAGGCAAAGGCATATGAAATTCATATCAAATGCAAATTATAATTCATATCATTTCTTTGCACTACATTTTGTACCTCATGTTTCATTCCTTGCCATATGTCTTTTCATACATGTATTTCTTCCTTATTGGTTCCACCCGAACCCCATTAACATACCACCATTTGATATAATTACACCATAATCATATCACACGTGTATACAACAACTCGAGGCATGACAATTCTCCCCCACTCATTGAATTTCGTCCTAGAAATTGCATATACAGACAAAATACATGCATATGAGATATACAACTCAACAATCCTACGATATGAAAATAGGAAACATGATCATGTATGCAACAGTACCATAAAACTGTAAACTCATACCAGAAAACAAATCCGGATACCGTTGCATCATATGCTGCTCCGTCTCCCACGTTGCCTCTTCGACACCCCTTCTGTCCCACTGTACTTTAACCGTAGGAATCACCTTATTACGCAACCTGCGTTCAGCTCGATCCAAGATCATAACCGGTCGTTCCTCATACGACACATCTGTATCCAACTGTACATCAGGTAGCTGTAAGACATGACTCAGATCTGGTTCATACTTTCTCAACAGTGACACATGAAAAACATCATGAATACTACTCAAGGCCGGTGGTAGTGCTAAGCGATATGCCAATGTACCAATACGTTGCAACACCTCATATGGACCAACATACCGTGGAGACAATTTTCCACGCTTACCAAATCGTACTACACCTTTAAAAGGTGAGATTTTCAAGAACACATGGTCACCAACTTGAAATTCAAGTGGTCTACGTCGCTTATTGGCATACGCCGCCTGTCTATCCTGAGAAGCTTTAAGTTTCAATCGAATGACCTTTACTTTCTCTTCCATTTCATGAATCATATCTGGTCCATGTAAAGTAGATTGATCCACATCATCCCAATACAATGGCGATCTACATCGTCGCCCATACAAAGCCTCAAATGGTGCCATCTGTATACTAGACTGATAACTGTTGTTATATGAAAATTCCACTAATGGCAACGACTCTTGCCAAGAGGTATCAAACTCTAATACACAGGCACGTAACATATCCTCAAGCGTCTGTATCGTACGCTCTGTTTTTCCATCTGTCTGAGGATGATATGCTGTACTCAACCGTACTTCAGTTCCCAACGCTGTCTGTAACCCTTCCCAAAAATGAGAAGTAAATCTCGGATCCCTATCCGATACAATGGAAACTGGTATCCCATGTAATATCACTACATGTTGAATATACAACTGTGCCATTCTCAGATATGTAAACGTCATACAATATGGCACAAAATGAGATACTTTGGTGAGTCGGTCAACAATCACCCAAATAGCATCGCAACCAGAAGACGTCCGTGGTAAATGAGTCACAAAACCCATCGTGATATGTTCCCATTTCCACTGAGGGATTTCCAAACTATGTAATTCACCTCCTGGTCTCTGCCTTTCCGCTTTCACTTGTTGACAGATCAAACACCGTTTCACAAAGCTCAACACATCCTGTTTCATACGTTTCCACCAAAATTGTGTACATAAATCATGATACATTTTCTTCCCTCCAAGATGTAAACTATATCTACTACAATGAGCACGTTGTAGTAGTTCTTGGCGTAGTCCTAATGAAGCACGTACTACCCAACAATATCTGTATTTCAACGTTCCATCACTTGTAAGTACAAAGTGAGATAATTGTCCTTGACTTATCCTTTCCTTCCATTGTTGTACTTCATCATCAGTCATTTGTGCCGTTCTGATTTTCTCAAAAATGTCGGGTTCAACCAACAATGTTGATACCCTTACTGGCACTAGTTGCATATCAAAATCATAACCCAAAGTACAACAAGAAGTCATTAATGCGGATAAATGAATCACCTCATCAGCCGTGTGATGTACCTTTCGACTCAAGGCATCTGCTGTAAGATTAGCTTTTCCTGGATGATATTCAATCTCACAATCATAATCTTTCAACAGATCCATCCATCTCCTTTGTCTCATATTTAACTCCGCTTGAGTGAATAGAAATTTTAAACTCTTATGATCTGTGTATATGGTAAACGACGTACCATATAAATAATGTCGCCATATCTTCAATGCAAAGACAATGGCAGCTAATTCCAGATCATGTACTGGATATCGCATTTCATGTGGCTTCAACTGTCGTGATGCATAAGCCCCTACATGTTTGTCCTGCATCAATACACAACCCAAACCAAGTAATGATGCATCAGTATATACTGCAAACCTGTCATGCTCAGATGGAATGATCAATACTGGAGCTGTCGTCAATCGATGTTTTAATTCTTGAAAACTACGCTCACAAGCCTCTGACCATTGAAATGATACTCCCTTCTGTGTCAAATGTGTCAATGGTTTGGCAATCGCTGAAAATCCTTCAACGAACCGTCGATAATATCCAGCCAAACCCAAGAAACTACGAATCTCTGGCACAGAAGTAGGTGCTGACCAATTCAACACTGCTTCCACTTTCTTTGGATCGACTGATATACCTTCCTCGGAAATAACATGTCCTAAAAAGCCGACACTAGTCAACCAAAACTCACACTTACTGAGTTTGGCATACAACTGATGTGTCCTCAACAATTGCAATACCATATGCAAATGGTGAACATGTTCTGCATCACTCCGTGAATAGATCAGTATATCATCGATAAAGACAGCAATGGCAAATCGATCAAGGTATTCCTGGAAAACCCGATTCATTAAACTCATAAAGACAGCAGGAGCATTTGTCACTCCAAATGGCATTACCAGAAACTCATAATGTCCATAACGAGTTCTGAATGCTGTCTTCTGTATATCTCCTTCCCTCACACGTATTTGATGATATCCTGACCTCAAATCAATCTTAGAATAAATCCTTGAACCCTGCAACTGATCAAACAAATCATCAATACGAGGAAGAGGATATTTATTCTTTATCGTTACCTTGTTCAACTGTCTATAGTCAATACACAATCTCATTGTCCCATCCTTCTTTTTCACAAATAAAACCGGAGCACCCCAAGGCGATACACTAGGACGTATGTACCCCTTGTCCAATAAGTCTTGCAATTGAGTTTTCAACTCTTTCAATTCAGTTGGTGCCATCCGATAAGGAGCCCGTGAAATTGCAGAAGTACCAGGTATCAAATCAATACCAAAGATGGTAAGGACCACTTGCATACCACTTTATATCCCATCACCCCCTCTCTATCAGCTTTTGTCCCCAAAACCCCATCCTTTCACCTAAGAACTCCCATTTTCGTTTCTGAAACAAGAGGAGAGGAGAAAGCTTTGAAAAGGAGTCTTTTTGTGAGTTATTGCTGAAAACTTGAAGCTCAAGTGGTAAGCTTTCATTATGGTAAAGTTTTGTTGAGTTTTGGTTGGGCTTGTAGCTTATTTTTGGGGTTATAAGGGTGGATCTTGGTCCAACATGTTGTTTATGTTTGGGGGATGTATTTTAAGGTTGTTTTGTGGTTTAATGTTGTGTTGGGTGGTTGTTCTTGGTGGTGTATGAGTTGAAGTGTTGTAGGAAGCTCATACTTGGAATTTCTCGCAAGAACAGGGCTTCTCGATCGATCGAAATCTGGGTCCGATCGATCGAGCGGGACAGAGCCTGGCCAAAGGCTTGTATCGAGCTCACCGATCGATCGGGAAAATATTTCGATCGATCGATGTGTGAAATTTCGATCGATCGAGAGAATGTCTCGATCGATCGGCAGAGGCAGAACCAAAATATTTTTGTTGAACATTAACGATCGATCGAGGCTGCGGACCGATCGATCGCAAGGCTAAAAATGTGGGTTTTGGGATTTTGTTCTAAATGATGATGTTTTTTGTAAGGACCCCAAGCCCTTAACCCTTGATTAGTGTATTAACCACTATGTGTGGTACATGCTTCTATACAAATCAATCGGGAAACTCAGATGATGCTTACAAAATTCCCTTAACATTCAACGTTATAAGATCATCTCTACTAACATATAGACCCATAGAGTTGCCCATTACCATGCCCTTTTTGCCACTTTTTACATTGTGGACTTTTATAAAAATTTGGGCAGAGTCTCCCCATAAATAGAGCTATCCCGAAACCAAAAGCACATCACATAATATAATTCCCGGCCAGGGAATACACAATACTCAACAGACTACTGAACACAAAGTCAATTCCCAGCCAGGGAAGACACCACACATAAGACGACAAAAGTGGGTTTCAACACCCACATAATACACTAACGACTCTCATATCATTAGCAATTCTACCACAATTGCATGCAACATATAATGAAAGAGAGAAAGGCTCATGCCTTTATATACAACCCATATACAAGAATATCCGTGCTCACATGCGAGCATCATAAATGTGTATATAAATCTTGGGTGTATATAAGTACTCTATACGATACCGTGCTCCATCAAGCCCTGGTACCACGATCCTGTGAGTACATCCAATCAACAGCTCGAGCCCAGCTCCATAGCCATCGATGCACCTGTTCACCTGCCCCAACAGAGACAGCCCCCAACGGGGTGAGCATACCAATACACGAAATCTCATAATCACAATAATGAAATTCATAATTTACAACACAAGTAAATATTAATGAATTTTAAATGATACTCCCTGGATGGCAACATCCTCATCCGGGATTCCGTGTACTGTCCCTGTTCTCACAATCATCAAACTCATCAAATCTCATAAATCAGTAAATCAACACATTGATTTAACTCATAGCATGCCTGATTCTCAAGTATCAATAATCAATGATTCCAAGTTCATTATACATACAAATATAGATATCTCAATATCTAGTACTAATTTCTCAATTTCACTATCAATCATAGATAGCTCAAATGCCTAGCATTTATTTTACCAATTTCCCATTATACTTAGACATCTCACATGTCTTATAATGAGCACATGATCCCACGATCATTCTCAGGCATCTCAAATGCCGTACAATAGTCACATAGACTCAGTACCCCATATATATCAACATATATATGCATATAGCCATACTCACAACCATCTAATGCGATTACAACACATTATGCATTTCACAATTTCTATCACGTAAAGTAATGCTCGTACGTCGCACGTACCTTAAATCTCCGAAGTCCGAGCCAAACCTTGCTCGAGTTCCATGCTCCGAGGAACGATGTGCTAACACGATAAATTAATTCACGATTAATTACGAACATGCAACCCATGCTCAAGCACACCCATAACCCTCAAAAATATTGTCAACACAAGACAATAAACCAATATCAAAAATCGCTCAAGAATACCCCACAAATTCTCGAACCTTCACAACACAAATTGAACCCAATATAAACACCATAATTCATCTAAAATATGAATTAAGCTATCCAAGCAAGAATCAACGCCCCTTGCCAAAAACCCCCAATTTTCGAAATCCAAACCCTAATTTCGAATCCAATTCTTCAATTCCGAACACAAACAAGCATCATAATGCATCTACAACATAAATAAATCAATTAACAACAACAACAATCATCCCCAAGCCAAACCCCCAATTTTTCGAACAAGAACCCCACAAATTCGAACTGAAATTCGAACCAATTGCAACCAATAATTCGAACCACAAAAGTCTGAAATAATCGTCTCAAAACCAGCTTAAAAACGCCCCAAAAACATCAGGAAAATCATACCAAAAACATACCAAAATCGCGTCCCAAAATCGGACAGAAATCCCAAATCTGAACCCTACGCTTTCTGCAGAAATCCGAGCTCAATCCTCGACGAAACTTCGAATTGGTGGTATGGATAGGACCGCCTGGAAGAGACGAACACGGCGGCGGGTCGGACGCGCCGAACGGCGGCCGGACGGCGGCGGGCGAAGGCTTTTTCTGCGCGGTGGTCAAAGGGGATCGGGAATGGGTGTTGGCGCGAGGAGAGAGAAAGCGGGAGAGGTGGGGAAAAATGGTTCCGGTAATTAAAATCTCGGGTTCAACTGGTATTTATAGCAAAAATACCCCGAAATACTAATATCCCCACAAATACATCATGATTCATTAAAAATCATCTGTTTTCGAAAACTCTCTCTCTAACTCAAAAACCCCCTACCGGTGCCCACACACAGCACCCGGGATTCTGAGTCACACTAAAAATCCAACTCACAGGTTTTCACCGAAATGAGAATACGATCTCAACCTCGGGATCCAACGATCCCAACTACTCAAATAGACGAGCCCAGAAGGCCCAACACTGCGATTAAACTCCAATTGCCACGTAAAACAACTTTACGGGTTATTAACACTCCGGGATTAACATCCCTAATCTCAGGTCATCACAATATCCCCCACTAAAAGAATTTCGTCCTCGAAATTAGCACCGGTGTATCACATAACACCCAGGCTACACAACAACATGAAGTCATAACCTCGATTCTTGACCATATCAGAATCGTCTCAATAAACGCGAGGATACTTATCTCACATCAAACTCTGAAACAGAGCGACTTCACCAAAATCAACTTATCACCAAGAGGCAAAACGTACCTCGATGCGGTTCATCCCAAAAGTCAGTCCCTTATGACTGCAAAACAACCAATTTTTACGACCGTAGATCGGACAGTCATCCTTAGTTCTAATACAACCAGTAAGAACGCATCCTGAATGACACCTCAACCGTGAGAACGTTGACCTCGTGTCAATCTCTGGAGTGGAATAGACTCTTAAATCCATCATAACGTCAAAGAGCGTCAGCACAACTCAACGCTAACAGTCCAAAAGCAGTTAGTCAACTGAAACTGCAAGGATTCGAATCGCTCCCGATTCCATCGTAGATATCATCCAATGACATCTCTATCAAGACTCACGATGTCTAACATACATCGTTACGAGGGAAACACTAGGATACCACGGTGCACACATACCAAACCTGGTTTCCACTTTCAAACCTTTTCCATCGAAGGAGCAGTCGCATCATTGCAACTCAATTTGGGCAACTCACGGCCACATATTCACACAAAAGACATCTCACAAGATGTCCACCTCCGAATATTCCAAGGATCACATCCTGATCACAAATAAACCACCGAGACTCCACAGAGTTCAAATCCGGACATGCAATAAACACATGGCATCCTCAACGCTTGTGTCGACAACGACACCCAATAAATCTGAATTCCTGCCATCCCTTGACAATCCTAGGATTTAACAATCCAACTTGGGAAGGCTATCGTATAATTCGGAGGAAAAACACCAATAAGGAAACACCTCAACCCACACAAGATAATCCCTCCTCAAAGGGAGTCAACTAACTTCACGATTGTTTCTCATAACTTATCGTGCCATGGAGATTCCCAATCTCAAGGTGTTCAATATCTCTCATCAGAGATTTAGCCATCCAAAATAGCATACTCTATGCTTGACAAAAAAAGGAAATCATTAATTGGCATCCGTATACTCACCGGTATACCCGCCTAAGCACTGACATCACCTGCATACTCAATGCACTTGGCTCGGGTATCTACAACATACCCCTAAGCCCCAAACACGACCGTCAATTCTAAGTCATTCCCTATCCAGTGGAGGACGATAATCGACGATCAACAACACGGCGTGATTCCCAAAATCAACACCACACGTACCAACTCACCGAATCTTTCAAAGATTCCCAAATAGGTATAATACTACCTCCTTCCCCACAAGGGAAATGCCATCGAACTCGAGATCCACAAGTCTCGAACCACTGTTCGGAAAAACTGGATACAATAACACCCATTGCATCCCAAATACACGGGTTCCCTCAGATCGAGTCAATAACGACCTGATGACTCTCTCGTTGGTACTCCAACAATACACTATGTCATCACCACGATATCTGGCTAGCAAAGCGCTGTCTCCATAGGCTCATATCAAGCCCACCAACAAACCATATGTCCCATCTCGGTACGCCATACCGTAACATCCATTTAGAGTAGTGGGTCATCACCCAAAATCTCCCTAAAACCAAAGCATAATGGACATCCCGGTGTCCTTGCTCAACCACGGAGCCATCTTAATTCATTAGGACATATCCCACACCTTCAGGTTGGGTGTGACCACGCCTACCGCAGATCACAACAACAAACGAGTAGTTTCCTCAATGACTACTCTTACCACCAATCACTTGGCCCTAGCCAAACCAACGAGCATACCCAAGGTATCATTGCTCGACAAAAGGTCTCGTCAACTAGTGACCCAAACTCTACCATGTGCTCACCATCGGCACTCAAACCATACGACTAAACACATAACATAAATGTATTAGCCATCAAAACGATGCTACACGTCTACATAGAACATCAACTATGTCATCGTCATCCCGTGACGGCATATGTCAACATATGACATCCAACTAACATCGTCCAACATACGACGGTACATGGCAATACACGACATCCATAATCTCATCATCAACACATGGCATATATATAGCAACACATAGTATCCACAATAATACTAACACAAGTAATATGCCATACCTCATCGCTATCAAGATAGCGGAATACCTGTATCCGTCGCTCGATAATAGTACGTAGTCAGCACCCATCGCTCGAAGGCGGCAAAATCCTGTGCTGAGTACATAGCGGCACAACCCATCGCTATAGGATCGACGGCATGATACCTCGTCATATAATAAGTGGTATGAAACCTCGCTATACACCTGAGCATGAAAAATCGTCCACATAATAGCGGAAAGAGGCATCGCTATCAATACACATGGCGGCAAGAACCATCGCCAGTCAATATAGCGGCATGAACCATCGCTATCAATATCCATGGCGGCAAGAATCATCGCCAGTCAATATAGTGGCATAAACCATCGCTATCAATATCCATGGCGGCAAGAATCATCGCCAGTCAATATAGCGGCATAAACCATCGCTATCAATATCCATGGCGGCAAGAATCATCGCCAGTCAATATAGCGGCATAAACCATCGCTATCAATATCCATGGCGGCAAGAATCATCGCCAGTCAATATAGCGGCATAAACCATCGCTATCAATATCCATGGCGGCAAGAATCATCGCCAGTCAATATAGCGGCATGAACCATCGCTATCAATATACATGGCGGCAAGAGTCATCGCCAGTCAATATAGCGGCATAAACCATCGCTATCAATATCCATGGCGGCAAGAATCATCGCCAGTCAATATAGCGGCATGAACCATCGCTATCAATATACATGGCGGCAAGAGTCATCGCCAGTCAATATAGCGGCATGAACCATCGCTATCAATATACATGGCGGCAAGAATGATCGCCAATCAATATAGCGGAATGAACCATCGCTATCAATATCCATGGCGGCAAGAATCATCGCCAGTCAATATAGCGGCATAAACCATCGCTATCAATATCCATGGCGGCAAGAATCATCGCCAGTCAATATAGCGGCATAAACCATCGCTATCAATATCCATGGCGGCAAGAATCATCGCCAGTCAATATAGCGGAATGAACCATCGCTATCCATATACATGGCGGCATGAACCATCGCCAGTCAATATAGCTGATCCCTAGTCATTGTCACGGTAGTGTATTTTAATGCCCCTCGCTTATTTTCATATGGGCGGCATAGGATAACCTCGCTACAATGGACATGCGGCGCTCCCACCCCTCGCTTCACAGAGAGCGGCAAATACCCTTTCCTCGCCCCATATGACAACCACGCTCAAATGTGACATGCGGCGCTCCCACCCCTCGCTTCACATTTAGCGGAACCAATACAAAAAGCGGCAAGCATTTAAAATCATCACTCATCCATAACAATGACTCATGGGATATTCACCAAGTATTCCATTTACACCTGCAATCACAAAGCATATGCCATATCCAATATACATCAACATGAGTGTATTTTAATGCACCTCGCACAAATGTGACATGCGGCGCTCCCACCCCTCGCTTCAACAAATGGCGGCAAAGCATTAAAATCATCACTACATGTACACATACAACAACAATGCATAAATCCATGATGTATATAAAATGCAGGTTACCGTTTCGTGTCTTTCAACCATGGCCTTAGCCTTTCGCATCATAGTGTTCCTACAGGAACAATCACAACCCATGAGCATACAATAATCCATATTCCCACAATATGATTATAATGAGTAAATGCATAAATCATGAGTACAAAGTACTTCCCATATTCCGATGCATTTCAAAATGCTCCATTTGGTTGCCCCTGTGTCACAACTCACAATCATAATCAACAGGTTATATTATGATTCTATAGATGTCATGACATATAATCGTTTCACAGTGATCACATATCACAAATGCACATAAGCAAAACAGTTGTGTCACACAACACTAGCTACTATCATGCATAAATATGTGCTACTCATTCCTATCAGCATGTTCCAGGCCCTCAACAGCCCCAAAGAGCTAACCACTGCTCTGATACCACTAATGTAAGGACCCCAAGCCCTTAACCCTTGATTAGTGTATTAACCACTATGTGTGGTACATGCTTCTATACAAATCAATAGGGAAACTCAGATGATGCTTACAAAATTCCCTTAACATTCAACGTTATAAGATCATCTCTACTAACATATAGACCCATAGAGTTGCCCATTACCATGCCCTTTTTGCCACTTTTTACATTGTGGACTTTTATAAAAATTTGGGCAGAGTCTCCCCATAAATAGAGCTATCCCGAAACCAAAAGCACATCACATAATATAATTCCCGGCCAGGAAATACACAATACTCAACAGACTACTGAACACAAAGTCAATTCCCAGCCAGGGAAGACACCACACATAAGACGACAAAAGTGGGTTTCAACACCCACATAATACACTAACGACTCTCATATCATTAGCAATTCTACCACAATTGCATGCAACATATAATGAAAGAGAGAAAGGCTCATGCCTTTATATACAACCCATATACAAGAATATCCGTGCTCACATGCGAGCATCATAAATGTGTATATAAATCTTGGGTGTATATAAGTACTCTATACGATACCGTGCTCCATCAAGCCCTGGTACCACGATCCTGTGAGTACATCCAATCAACAGCTCGAGCCCAGCTCCATAGCCATCGATGCACCTGTTCACCTGCCCCAACAGAGACAGCCCCCAACGGGGTGAGCATACCAATACACGAAATCTCATAATCACAATAATGAAATTCATAATTTACAACACAAGTAAATATTAATGAATTTTAAATGATACTCCCTGGATGGCAACATCCTCATCCGGGATTCCGTGTACTGTCCCTGTTCTCACAATCATCAAACTCATCAAATCTCATAAATCAGTAAATCAACACATTGATTTAACTCATAGCATGCCTGATTCTCAAGTATCAATAATCAATGATTCCAAGTTCATTATACATACAAATATAGATATCTCAATATCTAGTACTAATTTCTCAATTTCACTATCAATCATAGATAGCTCAAATGCCTAGCATTTATTTTACCAATTTCCCATTATACTTAGACATCTCACATGTCTTATAATGAGCACATGATCCCACGATCATTCTCAGGCATCTCAAATGCCGTACAATAGTCACATAGACTCAGTACCCCATATATATCAACATATATATGCATATAGCCATACTCACAACCATCTAATGCGATTACAACACATTATGCATTTCACAATTTCTATCACGTAAAGTAATGCTCGTACGTCGCACGTACCTTAAATCTCCGAAGTCCGAGCCAAACCTTGCTCGAGTTCCATGCTCCGAGGAACGATGTGCTAACACGATAAATTAATTCACGATTAATTACGAACATGCAACCCATGCTCAAGCACACCCATAACCCTCAAAAATATTGTCAACACAAGACAATAAACCAATATCAAAAATCGCTCAAGAATACCCCACAAATTCTCGAACCTTCACAACACAAATTGAACCCAATATAAACACCATAATTCATCTAAAATATGAATTAAGCTATCCAAGCAAGAATCAACGCCCCTTGCCAAAAACCCCCAATTTTCGAAATCCAAACCCTAATTTCGAATCCAATTCTTCAATTCCGAACACAAACAAGCATCATAATGCATCTACAACATAAATAAATCAATTAACAACAACAACAATCATCCCCAAGCCAAACCCCCAATTTTTCGAACAAGAACCCCACAAATTCGAACTGAAATTCGAACCAATTGCAACCAATAATTCGAACCACAAAAGTCTGAAATAATCGTCTCAAAACCAGCTTAAAAACGCCCCAAAAACATCAGGAAAATCATACCAAAAACATACCAAAATCGCGTCCCAAAATCGGACAGAAATCCCAAATCTGAACCCTACGCTTTCTGCAGAAATCCGAGCTCAATCCTCGACGAAACTTCGAATTGGTGGTATGGATAGGACCGCCTGGAAGAGACGAACACGGCGGCGGGTCGGACGCGCCGAACGGCGGCCGGACGGCGGCGGGCGAAGGCTTTTTCTGCGCGGTGGTCAAAGGGGATCGGGAATGGGTGCTGGCGCGAGGAGAGAGAAAGCGGGAGAGGTGGGGAAAAATGGTTCCGGTAATTAAAATCTCGGGTTCAACTGGTATTTATAGCAAAAATACCCCGAAATACTAATATCCCCACAAATACATCATGATTCATTAAAAATCATCTGTTTTCGAAAACTCTCTCTCTAACTCAAAAACCCCGTACCGGTGCCCACACACAGCACCCGGGATTCTGAGTCACACTAAAAATCCAACTCACAGGTTTTCACCGAAATGAGAATACGATCTCAACCTCGGGATCCAACGATCCCAACTACTCAAATAGACGAGCCCAGAAGGCCCAACACTGCGATTAAACTCCAATTGCCACGTAAAACAACTTTACGGGTTATTAACACTCCGGGATTAACATCCCTAATCTCAGGTCATCACATTTTTGGTAATGGTTCATTTATTGGCTTCTAATATGGATTCATGTGATTGTGTAGAACCATCCCAGGTAGCCACACATCAAAGGAGATAAAGTCCCACGACATCTCCACTTTTGGAACAAAGGTACGTAGTGAGACGTACGGGCATCGGACGGTAAAACGTATTATTATGTATTGAATTGGTTATGCACTATGGCTGCACACATGGAATTTATTATGCATTTTGGTTGCATACGTGGTCTTATTTATGCATCATGGATTGCATACATGGATTGGTCATGCATTTTGGTTGCATGTGATTGTGAGTCGGGATTTCATTACAGTGATGGAGAATACTTGCCGTTAGTGGCGTAGCGATGTGAATACTTGCCGCTGTCATACCGTAGCGATGAGAGAATATTTGCCGCTAATATGAAGCGAAGAACACGACCGCTATCATATTTATAGCGAGGGATATTAGTGCCGCTGGTATTGTCTAAGCAAGGGGTATTTCCGCTGTCATGTTAACGCGAGGGGTATTATGCCACTGATATAATAACATTCGGGAATTGAATACGGTATACGTGGAAATCGGTGCATGTCATGACATACATATCGGTATTATAATCCATCGATTATTATTGTGGTACAGGGACAACCAAGGGAGCTTTTAAATGTGTTGAATACAGGAAGTGAATTGCATTTATGGTTTATGCATTGAACTATGATCATATTATTGTGAATATGATTTATATACATGCTCATGGTTTTGGGTTGTTCCTGTAGGTACTTTTGGGCGGACGGGCTAAGGCGGGTTGATGCGGTGAGCTAGTGAGGAGTGCTCTTGGTAGCAGGCTTGATTCTTTTGTATAGTATCTACTCTAGGAGTAGTGTAAAGCTATAGGATTAGCATTCATTGATTGGGAATGTAACTAATCCCTTTTGGAACATTATTTTGGCACTGTAATTTAATAGCTCAGGGCATCAACACAACCTTTATACTCTGTTTATGCATGGAAATTTTATTTACGCCTTTAATCCGAATTTAAGGAACTAGGGTCCTTACAGCTAATCTATATGCAAGATTTCCAACTTGATCTCGGAACTTGCACGGCCAATGTAATAAGACAATAGTCAGCCTCGCATGCCAAAAACAGTTAGTGTCTCTAAAGGAGAAATTTCCAAAGCACACGCTCTCCTAACAGATTCTATGGGTCGTCTTCGTTTAAATGCATAACGTGTTGGACGATCCTGTGTGGCTATCATCCGCTAACCGAACAACTAAATCTTATCATTCATTCTCATAGTATATCAGGTCCATTCAACTGGTTTTTCACCGATTTCTTTCCAGACTAGATGTGAGGGCCCGATCCTAATGTGGTGTTTAATTATCACACAGTGATTAATTTATGTAAACAACGGAAGATTTATTTCAAATGTCTTGTTAAATGGCCCTAAAATTTTTTTGCTTTTCAATGATATATATATATATATATAAATATATATATATTGATATCAAAATATATATTTCCAGTTAGCCTTTCATTGCAGATAATAGACCTAATGATTTTCAGCATTATCACATAGTCTCGAAATATCATATCCCAAGTACAACATACAAGGGGCATACCTTGGTAAATTTATTTTGTTTAAAAACGACATAATATTACCCTGAATGAAAAACAAACATAACCTATGCTCGCTCATCATGGAGCTCGGTTATCTTTTTATGCGTCACCATAAGCATCGTCACTATGTCCTCCTGTAAAGCCTGTCATGTCCGAACAACAAAAGACATGACAGCCCCAACAAAGGGGGTCAGTACCCCAGTACGAGAAATAAATAAATCATGTCAAATGACAAAGTATCATGCAATGCATACCATGTATGAATGCGATGTATGAATGGGTACAAGGAATCGAATATCAAGATACCAAAATCGGAGTCCAAGGAAAGGTATCAATCAATATCAAGCTCGAGTAGAGGGTGACATCACATACACTTTGCGCTAGGAGAATCATCCTATGCTGTGCTTGTGATATCCCCGAAATTATTATGTGCTTTTAAACATTAAGTATGTTATGAGGATTATGTTGTTAAATTATTGAGTTGATTTATTTATATTGGGAAATGCATTTCAGGGTGTATGTGATATAAAATTTGGGTTATGACATGATTACTTGGGGTGGGTGTTGTTTGTTTTGGTGAAGCATGTTTAATTGGAATTGAAGTATTTTATTGATTAAATACTATAAAATATCATGTGAGGATATTTTAATACATCGTGCTAAATACCGGGACCAAAACATAACACATCACACAACCCACCACCCAACCACCCCCCTCAACCCATGCCCATTTCAGCAGAACTGGCTGCCCATACCCCCCACTTGTCCTCCCAATCACTCAACCTCTACCACTCCTTCTCCCCAACCTTTCTTTCCCATTTTTCGCCCAACTCTCAGTAGCCAAGAAGGAGGAGAAGATCTGTCATTTTAAGGCTTGAAAACCTTGCAAAAAGTTGGAGGAAAAAGGGTATGGAACCATGTCCTGTTTTGGTTTTATGTTTGTTTGAATTCATGTTTTTATTTGGTGTAAAAATGGCATGTAAGTGTAGGTTTGGATGAACCTTCGATTTAAGTATTTGCATGGTGTTTTTATGAAGTTCCTAGCATGTTTACTTGAGCATGAAACATGTTTAATTGGGTGGATTTGTTGGTATGAAATTGGGTACTTGGAAATCGCGTTTTTACAGGGTACCTCGATCGATCGGAATTCCTTCTCGATCCATCGAGCGAGGCAGAGTATTTTTAAGGAAAGGGCTCGATCGATCGGTGGATTTCCCGATCGAACGCTTAAGGTCCTCGATCGATCGGTGATACCATTTCGATCTATCGAGTGAGGCAGAAACTTAGGCATTGAATTAAGGTGTCTTCTCGATCGATCGAGCTTGAGGGGCCGATCGATCGAGAGACAAGGAATGTTGAAAAATATAAATTGTTATAGTTTGTTTAGTTTTTGATATTGGATCGTAATGAGGCATCTAATATTGTGTTGTACACTTGTGTAGAGCCATCACAGGTAGCCACACAACACAGGGGATAAAGCCCTGCAACCGAAGATATTTTGGAAAGGTACGTAAGCAACGTACGGGCACCCCAATGGTAACATGTATTATATGTTCATTATTTGACATACGATAAATTCAAGTTTTTGCATTATGAGTACGATACATGTTGTTATGCATTGTTGTTGCATATGTATGATGTGTAACATTTGGTGTGTATTCCACGAGTCACGGTTATCACAGTGATGATTTTAATGCTTACCTCTATTATACTGCTAAAAATGTGGAGCGAGGGGTGTAGGTCCGCTTGCACATGGAGGCGAGGTTTACCATACGAAGCGGGATAGAAATACCGCTTGTATGAAAAAGCAAAGGAGGGGGGACCGCTTGTTCTAAAGTTATGAAACGAGGGGCATTAAAATACACTGATGATAAACTGACTAAGGATTGAAGTAAAGATTTAAGAAGTGAAGTTATGTCATGACATTTATTTAAAGAAGCCATAATATCATATATTGATTTGATTATGAGTTATGGTACAGGGACAACAAAAATGGGCGTTTTAAATGCATTAGAAATTCAGGAAGTATCATATGCCTATGATTTATGTATTTACGCTTTACATTCATATTATGTTGAATATGAATTACCATGTGCTAATGTGTTGGGGGGTTGTCTTTGTAGGTGCTTTTGACATGGAGAACCAGGGTCGGGGTTGATACGCTGAGCTGTAAAGAGTGCTACAGGATTAGCAGAACAGAAATTCCTTTTGTATAGTTTCTACAAAGAGTAGAGTAAAGCTATAATTTAGTACCTTTTGTTAGGAATATGTAAAATTCCTTTTTGAACTTTTGGTACTGTAATCTCTTAAGCTCAGGACTAATCAACACGACCTAATACTCTGATTTATGAATGATTAGTTCTCTTAATTGCACCTTAGAATCTTGTTTAGATAACGGGTGTAATGCCCCGAAATTAATTGATGGTAACTTGAACATTAATTATGTTTATATGATGATTTATTATGATGTTTAAGCCATGTATGGGAAATGAAGAAGTAACATGATTTAAGGATATTAATTTTAATTATGAGGATGATGTGGGTTTAATGAAGTTGATTCTATTTGTAAATGCTTGTCATGTTAATGTATTTTAAATACATCATGTTGATATTGGAGTACAAGTTATAAATAAGACATAACCCACTTTCATTCTCACCTCACTTTTACCCTCAAACTCCCAATATCACTTTCCCAAAATTTCCTTTCCCTCATTTTCGAAATTAACCCTAAAGGTGGGAAGAAATTCTTGTCAAAGCTTCATCCTTGCATTTCTTGGTAAGATTTAGTGCCTATGATGTTTATATAGCACTTATTGATGTTCATGAAGTGTGTGTTAAGTTTTGGAAGGGTTTTAAAAAGGGTTTGAAATGGGTTTGTTTGGGTTAGTGTGATTCTTGGTGGGATGTTGGATTTTTAATGGTTTTATGATGTGTATTGAAGGTTTTGAGTGTTTTAAATGTTTTTAAGTTGTTGGAATAAATGATGGTTGAGGTTGGTGAGGTTTTAAGGTGCAAAAATGGAGTTTTTCGATGTACAGAGGCTGGCGATCGATCGCCCGTTTTTGGCGATCGATCGCGAGCAGGCAGTAGGCTCCAGAAGCCTTCGGCGATCGATCGCCACTTTTGGGCGATCGATCGGTGAGCTTGGCGATCGATCGCGCCAAAAGTGGCGATCGATCGCCGAATGAATAATTTTGTTGATGCGGGCAGTGTGTTCTCGCGATCGATCGGGACGACTTGGCGATCGATCGCGAGACACACAAAAGTGTGTTTTTGGCATTTTTGTGGGAATTTTGAATATTGGACTATGATTAGCTTCTAATATTGAATTGTATGGTTGTGTAGAACCATCCCAAGGACCCACAACTTCGAGACGATAAAGTACTACGACTTCGCCACATTTTGATAAGGTACGTAAGAAACGTACGGGCATCAACGGTAACATATTCCTCAACTATGACTATACATTAAATTATGTAAGTGTTTATGATGATGATTATGATGTTTATGATGATTATTGATGATGATATTGTGATAAACGAAGATGATGTGATATTACGATAACAATTACGATACGGTGATGATGTTTGGAATGATGATGCTTATAAGATGATAATACATGTTGACTATGCTACTTAGAGTGGTCGAATGTCCGGTGACTATTATGGGCAAGCGAGGAAGGTCTTGCCGCTCATATAACTGAGCGATGGGGTACATCCGCTATGTGTAGCGACGGGTATCATCCGCTGAGCGATGGGGTACATCCGCTATGTGTAGCGATGGGTATCATCCGCTGAATAAGGGATACATCCGCTATCAAGGCGTAGCGATGGGTATCATAAGATGAGTTATGTCGAGCGAGGGGGCCAATTGTGCCGCTGTCATAATAGTACCCGGACAGTCCCATTTCTAATTAACATGGATTGTTGGGAGCTCTCATACGAAGTACGATGTTATTCATTCATGTCTTGAACTAATGATCATATACGTAATTATGACACAGGGACAACCAAGGGAGGATAGTACTATTAAACAGGAAGTATATGTTATCAATTATTCCCATGCATTATTTATATGCCTTTATCTCATGATGTACATGCTCACGATGGGTTGTTCCTGTAGGTACACTTTTGGATCGAGACTAAGGGTCGGGTTGAGATGGTGAGCTGAGGAACATAAGAAGATAGATACAGGATTTTGTTAGCATTAACATTCTTTTTGGGGAATGTAATTAACTAAGCATTGAAGTTTCATTTTGGCCTGTAATTACCTTGAGCTCACATAACAACCAGTACTCTAAGAATGTCTCTAATGCATGTTTAGTTCATAATACGTTATTAAACTGATGTTAAGGTAGGTAGACCCTACATTAGTGGTATCAGAGCAGTGGTTAGATAACCCGGGGATGAGTGAAGGGTAGCCTTAGCAGTAGGTTGGCTAGGCGCTTGCTCTTGACATGCTATTAGCAGTAGGTTGGCTAGGCGCTTACTCTTGACATGCTATGTTATACATGAAGTATATGACTGTTATGATAACATGTTATGGTTTCTGACGATGTATATATGAACTGCTTTTGGATTTTTGTTGTTAACCCTTGTGTTGCAGTATGGCAGCAAATATCGACATTGGTGATGCTGTGAGTGTGAACGCTAGTGCGGGGCGCACGAATCCCCTACCCCCGCCAGCCCTAGGCGAGGAGCCGTCCGAACAACAGCTATTACCGGGAGAATTGAGTCTGACTCAGTTTCTAGCATATCGGCCCCCGACATTCGAAGGGACTGAGACAGGGGAGCGAGCCGAAGAATGGCTAGAAAGGATAGAACAAATATTTGTGGCAGCCCCGTGTGCAAAGACAGCCTGGATAAGGCTGGCAGAGTTCCAGCTAGCCAAGAAAGCACTGATGTGGTGGAGGACCACCGTGATTGAACAAGAGGCACAAGGCCAAGAAGTAAACTGGAAACTGTTCAGAACAAGATTCCTAGCCCGTTACTTCTCAGCGGCTGCCCGTCAAGCTAAAGAAGATGAGTTTAATAAGTTGAAGCAAGGTACCATGCCGGTGTCAGATTATGCCCTCCACTACTGTTCCCTACTCCGATATGTGCCTCATATCGCTGCCGACACTCAAGCAAAAATGAGGAACTTTATGAAGGGCTTGAGGCCAGAACTCTACGATAGGGTGATTACATATGGCCCCACTTGCTTTGATGATGCACTTAACCGGGCGGAGTTGGCCGAACTAGGGGTTGGTGCATACCCTGATGCTATACCACCTCCAGCACCCCCTCAGAGATCTACTCCCGACAATTTAAGGCCAAGGGGTGATCGGTTCAAGCCTGGGGGGAACACTTCGGCGTCCAGATTCAGTGGAAGGAGGCCCGATAACCGATGGAAGGGAAACCGTAGGAATGACGCTCCATCAAGAGGAGGACAGTCTCGGGGAGGAGGCAGTGTTGGAGAGGTACAATGCTCTCTTTGTGGACAGCCCCATTTGACGAAGAATTGTGTCGGATGTTATGTTTGCGGCGAGAGAGGCCACTTTGCTCGACAATGTCCCAACAGGGGAAGGCAGCAGAATTCTACTGGGAGGTCGACAGACAGAGCAGCACCACACAGGCCCCCATATGTACCGAGGCAGTTTGGAAGTCAGCCTACGGGGCCACCTCAAGGACAAGTGTATGCATTGACAAGGGAGCAGGCTACAGCGGCTCCGGAGGAGGTCATAGCGGGTACGTGTCTTTTATTTACGCACCCTGCCTTTATATTGATCGACACAGGTGCGTCACACTCCTTTGTGTCGACGAATTTTGTGGAAAGACACCACTTATGCACTGCTCCGTCGCCCACGCCTCTTGTAGTCTCGACACCCGCCGGAAGAAGTTTGATTGCTGATCAGATTGTCTATGATGGCCTCATTTATTTTGAGGATAACAAGTTAAGGTCGGATTTGATCGTTCTGGGAATGTCAGACTTCGACTGTATTTTGGGTATTGACGTTCTGAATAGGTACCAAGCGGTTGTGAACTGCAGACAAAGGACTGTCCGATTCAGATCTGGTGAAGGAGTTCAGTGGACGTTCTATGGAGATGGTTCTCGTTCAAAGATTCCGTTAATATCCGCGGTCAAGATGACACAATTATTGGAACGAGGCCATACAGGATATCTCATTTATGCTATTGATATTTCTGGAAAGAAGGAAGAATTAAAGGTTGAAGATGTGCCCGTAGTGGCGGAATTTCCTGATGTATTTCCTGAAGAGATTCCTGGATTTCCACCGGCGAGAGAGGTCGAATTTGGAATTGAATTACTACCGGGGACGTCAGCCATTTCCCGTGCCCCGTATAGGATGGCACCACCGGAGTTAAAGGAATTAAAAGTTCAGTTGCAAGAACTCCTTGATAAGGGCTACATACGCCCTAGCGTATCGCCCTGGGGTGCACCAGTTTTGTTTGTCAAGAAGAAAGATGGCTCGATGCGTTTGTGCATCGACTACAGACAGCTGAACAAAGCCACAGTAAAGAACAAGTACCCCCTCCCAAGAATCGATGATTTGTTTGACCAGTTACAGGGTACGAGGTTGTACAGTAAGATTGATTTGAGGTCAGGGTACCACCAGATCCGAGTTAGAGAGGATGATGTACAGAAGACAGCTTTCAGAACCAGATATGGGCACTATGAATTCCTAGTCATGCCTTTCGGGGTGACAAATGCCCCGGCTGTTTTCATGAGTTTGATGAACAAGGTGTTCCAGCCATTTTTGGACCAATTCGTCATAGTTTTCATTGACGATATACTCATCTACTCTCGGACTGAAGAAGAACATGTTGAGCACTTGAGGACAGTACTTCAGATCCTTAGGGATCATCAATTATATGCAAAGCTTAGCAAGTGCGAGTTTTGGCTGGACAGTGTGGTGTTCTTGGGTCATGTAATATCCAGCCGTGGGATATCTGTGGATCCCCGCAAGATTGAAGCTGTTTTGGAGTGGGCTGCACCCACTTCGGTGCCCGAGATAAGGAGTTTCCTCGGTTTAGCGGGCTATTACCGACGTTTTGTTGAAGGATTCTCTAAGATCGCTAAACCGTTGACCCAACTGACTCAGAAGGGAGTTCCGTTCTATTGGTCCGAAGCTTGTGAGGAGAGCTTCCAAGAGTTGAAACGTCGCTTGACGACGGCGCCAGTATTGATAATCCCTTCTGAGGATAAGAAGTTTGCTTTGTATACGGATGCATCATTGCAAGGTTTGGGTTGTGTGTTGACGCAAGATAAGCATGTGGTGGCTTATGCTTCGAGGCAGTTGAAGCCTCATGAGACCAGATACCCAGTCCACGATCTGGAGTTGGCAGCCATCATCTTCGCCTTGAAGATTTGGCGTCATTATCTTTATGGTACGACGTTTACCATCTTTACAGACCATAAGAGCTTGAAATTCTTATTCACCCAAACAGAACTGAATATGAGGCAACGAAGATGGATGGACTTACTTAAAGATTATGATTGTGAAATAGAGTACCATCCGGGTAAAGCAAATATGATAGCAGATGCCTTAAGTCGAAAGGTGAAGAGCACCGCTGATGATACTATGAGCTTATCAGCTATGATGGCTTCCTATTGCCATTTAGGCTATGATTTTGATGTGGACACGTCGCCGGTGCGAGTGTCAACCTTATTGGCTGAGCCGGATGTATTTGAAGCAATCAGAAAAGCCCAGAGATCGGATGATGAAGTTCAGAGATGGACATCAATAGTACTTCGAGGTCAGCCAACGAAGTTTAGAGTGACCGAAGATGATTCTTTAAGATTGGGCAACCGATGGGTGGTCCCAAATGCGCCGGGATTACGAAAAGGAATTTTAGAACGGGCTCACAGTAGCCGGTTCAGTATCCACCCAGGAGGAAGAAAGATGTACAAGGACCTATGTGGTCAATTTTGGTGGAGACGCATGAAGCGTGATGTAATCAGTTTTGTTAAGAGATGTTTAATCTGCCAGCAAGTAAAGGCGGAAAGGCAGAGGCCTGGCGGCGAGCTAAAGAGCTTGGAGGTACCTAAGTGGAAGTGGGAGCATATATCTATGGACTTCGTGACCCACTTGCCAAGGTCAGCCTCTGGATTTGATGCGATCTGGGTGATCGTAGACAGGCTGACAAAGGTGGCCCATTTCATCCCTTACAGTATGACCTTCACATACTTAAAGATGGCCCAATTCTATGTGCGGGATGTGGTAAGGTTGCATGGCACTCCGGTTTCGATAGTGTCTGACAGAGACCCGAGGTTCACTTCTCATTTCTGGGAGGGCCTCCAATCAGCGTTGGGCACAGAGGTAAGACTGAGTACAGCCTATCACCCTCAGACAGACGGTCAGACAGAGCGTACCATACAGACGCTCGAAGACATGCTGAGGGCATGTGTTTTGGAGTTTGACACTCCGTGGCAAGAATCTATACCACTGGTAGAGTTCTCCTACAATAACAGCTATCAGGCGAGCATTCAAATGGCCCCTTTTGAAGCTCTGTACGGACGACGATGTAGATCACCGCTGTATTGGGAGGACTTGACTAGTAAGGCGGTTGGAGGGCCGGATATGATTAGAGATATGGAAGAGAAGATAAAGACGATACGCTTAAAGATGAAAGCGGCCCAAGATAGACAAGCGGCCTATGCCAATAAGCGGCGACGACCGCTAGAATTCCAAGTCGGAGATAAAGTTTTCTTGAAAATCTCACCCTTCAGGGGTGTGGTTCGTTTTGGTATGCGGGGGAAGTTATCTCCGAGATATGTGGGACCGTATGAGATATTACAACGTATCGGTACCTTGGCCTACCGTTTGGCTCTACCACCGTCCTTATCCGGTATTCATGATGTTTTCCACGTTTCCATGTTGAGAAAGTATGAACCCGATCCGTCTCATGTATTGCAGCCTTCGGAGGTTCAGTTGAGTTCAGATGTATCCTATGTTGAACGACCGGTTAGAATCCTTGATCGTGAGGATCGCAGGCTACGAAGTAAGATAATACCAATGGTCAAAGTTCAGTGGGATCGCCGGGGTGTCGAGGAGGCTACGTGGGAGACGGAACGGCATATGGTGCAGCACTACCCGGAACTATTTTCTGGTATGATTTATGTTTAGTTTCTTTTGGGTAAGTGCATGCGATTTCGAGGACGAAATCTTATAAGTAGGGGAGTAATGTAATGCCCCGAAATTAATTGATGGTAACTTGAACATTAATTATGTTTATATGATGATTTATTATGATGTTTAAGCCATGTATGGGAAATGAAGAAGTAACATGATTTAAGGATATTAATTTTAATTATGAGGATGATGTGGGTTTAATGAGTTGATTCTATTTGTAAATGCTTGTCATGTTAATGTATTTTAAATACATCATGTTGATATTGGAGTACAAGTTATAAATAAGACATAACCCACTTTCATTCTCACCTCACTTTTACCCTCAAACTCCCAATATCACTTTCCCCAAATTTCCTTTCCCTCATTTTCGAAATTAACCCTAAAGGTGGGAAGAAATTCTTGTCAAAGCTTCATCCTTGCATTTCTTGGTAAGATTTAGTGCCTATGATGTTTATATAGCACTTATTGATGTTCATGAAGTGTGTGTTAAGTTTTGGAAGGGTTTTAAAAAGGGTTTGAAATGGGTTTGTTTGGGTTAGTGTGATTCTTGGTGGGATGTTGGATTTTTAATGGTTTTATGATGTGTATTGAAGGTTTTGAGTGTTTTAAATGTTTTTAAGTTGTTGGAATAAATGATGGTTGAGGTTGGTGAGGTTTTAAGGTGCAAAAATGGAGTTTTTCGATGTACAGAGGCTGGCGATCGATCGCCCGTTTTTGGCGATCGATCGCGAGCAGGCAGTAGGCTCCAGAAGCCTTCGGCGATCGATCGCCACTTTTGGGCGATCGATCGGTGAGCTTGGCGATCGATCGCGCCAAAAGTGGCGATCGATCGCCGAATGAATAATTTTGTTGATGCGGGCAGTGTGTTCTCGCGATCGATCGGGACGACTTGGCGATCGATCGCGAGACACACAAAAGTGTGTTTTTGGCATTTTTGTGGGAATTTTGAATATTGGACTATGATTAGCTTCTAATATTGAATTGTATGGTTGTGTAGAACCATCCCAAGGACCCACAACTTCGAGACGATAAAGTACTACGACTTCGCCACATTTTGATAAGGTACGTAAGAAACGTACGGGCATCAACGGTAACATATTCCTCAACTATGACTATACATTAAATTATGTAAGTGTTTATGATGATGATTATGATGTTTATGATGATTATTGATGATGATATTGTGATAAACGAAGATGATGTGATATTACGATAACAATTACGATACGGTGATGATGTTTGGAATGATGATGCTTATAAGATGATAATACATGTTGACTATGCTACTTAGAGTGGTCGAATGTCCGGTGACTATTATGGGCAAGCGAGGAAGGTCTTGCCGCTCATATAACTGAGCGATGGGGTACATCCGCTATGTGTAGCGACGGGTATCATCCGCTGAGCGATGGGGTACATCCGCTATGTGTAGCGATGGGTATCATCCGCTGAATAAGGGATACATCCGCTATCAAGGCGTAGCGATGGGTATCATAAGATGAGTTATGTCGAGCGAGGGGGCCAATTGTGCCGCTGTCATAATAGTACCCGCACAGTCCCATTTCTAATTAACATGGATTGTTGGGAGCTCTCATACGAAGTACGATGTTATTCATTCATGTCATGAACTAATGATCATATACGTAATTATGACACAGGGACAACCAAGGGAGGATAGTACTATAAACAGGAAGTATATGTTATCAATTATTCCCATGCATTATTTATATGCCTTTATCTCATGATGTACATGCTCACGATGGGTTGTTCCTGTAGGTACACTTTTGGATCGAGACTAAGGGTCGGGTTGAGATGGTGAGCTGAGGAACATAAGAAGATAGATACAGGATTTTGTTAGCATTAACATTCTTTTTGGGGAATGTAATTAACTAAGCATTGAAGTTTCATTTTGGCCTGTAATTACCTTGAGCTCACATAACAACCAGTACTCTAAGAATGTCTCTAATGCATGTTTAGTTCATAATACGTTATTAAACTGATGTTAAGGTAGGTAGACCCTACAACGGGTCTCACAGTGCTCGTCATCCCTTGTGTCTAGGTTCGGTAGCAACGTTGTGGCTACAGTCGCTACCTAAACTGCCAGTCATCGTCGTGTTTTCCAGCTTGAGCAGTGTTAGTAAAAATGCTATAACTTTTTCGTTTCAAATCCAAATTGAGTGATTCTAGTGGAAAACAACAGCCAACTCAAATTAATAATATAATTATTTCTGGACATTTTCCGGAATTTGTAGCCAAAAATGCTCAGGAACTCGAAGAACACACTGCATGTCATTTTCGCCCACATACAGGACATAGATTGAACACTTAAAGTATAAAATTCATAACTAATCGAAACTAAGTCCGAATTCAGTCATAATTTTTTAAAATTCAATAGAATGAAAAGATCTACAAGTTTATTTGAAGACCAACAAAAAATTCGAACATAAAATTTGTCAAAAGTTCGGAATTCTACACTACATGTGCATTTTTAGCACATGCAGAGTCGAATATGACACCTTTAGTAAAATGAGTATAACTAACTCAATTCAAGTCCAACTGGTCTCAAATTTTAACCACAAGATGATAACTCATATATCTACAACTTGTGTTTGGGGCTCAATGTCAGATTCGTACGTTAGGTAAATCGAAAATTCGGAGCTACCTACTACATGCAACAACATTCCTGCAGATTCTGTTTTAACAAAATGACACCAACAAATTTCGTGTCTCCTCCTAAATTTGGACCCAAAATCTATAAAATTCAACTAAATAAAGATAAGAACAGGTTCATACCCTTGTAGTTCTTGAAGACTCAAGCATCAAATTCACCATCAACACTCCATTCAAGTTTTCCAAGAATTTACCACCTCTTCAACACTTCCAATTCTAAAATTTCTTGAGGATTCTCATTCCTCTCCTCTAATCCTCTACAAACTATAATTGGATGTATAATTTAACCTACTCTTCCCATGGAATTTGGGAGATAGTGGTTCGAATTTTTGGAGGAGGAAGGAGGAAAAATGAGAGAGATGAAAGGTGAGAAGAAATCAAAGACATCAAATAAATTGTTGCATGGGTGTGGGGTTCAAGAGGGGCGATGGTATCTAGGTGAGTGGGAGGTGGATTCTTTCAATTGCAAGATAGCATGCCCAATTGCCAAGTATAGTAGTCATTAGGAAATTGTGTAGGATTATATTAATGTTCTAATCCAACTTAGTGTATGTCTTGTATGCCATAATTTGCATGGTACAATATATTTATATATATGTATGCTCGTATAAATGTATATATATAAATATTTACATATATTTTGCTTTTTTTATCCCAATCGATGCAAAGCGTCGTGATACGGAGCACATCAATTCGAATTCTCGGCTTTTAATCACCCGTGTTTGCTAACTCGTGATTAATCAAAATTTAATTAGTAACGAGGCCTTACACTAGAGGTGATCTACATTTTTTCTCATGAAAGGGTTCAAAAAGTGTTAAACATATACTCGTTTGGTAGATAATTCGTAGGAATTAACGGCAAAGCTTTCGGCCCTCCAAAGTTAAAATCATTCGTCGTAGTACTTAACACATCCTCAATAAACAACAGATTCATATTCATATAAGGTTAAGTCTGCTCGAAAGGAAAGAAAAATGCAGACTTAGGAAGTCGATCAATAATGTTAGCATCATAGTCTAAGGGTAATCGAGAAAGATGGGTCACAAAATCCATAGCAATATTGTGATGTCAGGAATAATTTATATCCATTTAATATTAAGTGTGTAAAATATGCGATATTCATAGAATTAAGTTTTGGGATTTGTAAAATTAGATTTGGAATTGCAATAAAATGAGTGTATGATTTAATTGTAGTGGAAATTAAATATAAAAAAGGTTGGTGCAAATGATATATCATTGGTGTATTTTAACTAAAATTATAATAAGATGGGAAGAAATATAATTGAAAGGTGGAGAATAAAAACTAGGGTTATTTTTACACTTACCATCTTTCTCTCTCTCATTCCTCTCACTGGCCGACACACCCTCCTTCCCTTCTCTTTGCGATTTCACGCATCAGCAGAGTAAGGGATTTCCGAAAATTATTCATCATTTTCTCCAAGGTTTGTGAACGATTTTCCTTCTTTTTATCGGTTTAATCACTCCATTCTCACGTTTTTGGTTTGGAGCTCAATTTCCTGCTACGCTTTTGAGTTTGTTGCGATCGAATTGGAGCTCAGTTGTTCGAGGGTTGGGTTTTTGTTCGATTCAATATGGGTGTCATTTGAATTGTGTTTTGGCATGGTTAACTCTTGAATCAGAGAGTTGTATAATATTTTGTTTCATTTGCTATCCCTTGCTCAATTCGATCGATCTTGCTGCTGCTCGTGGAGGAAATTAATTTATCGATGCTTTGAGAATTTGTTCAGAACTTGCATCCTTATCGATTGATTCTTACTTAGATTGTGTATGTTCTAACTAGATTAATTGATAGTTAGTGAAATGAAAATTTTAATGGTGAATTTTCCCCTTTCCTCCTTTGCTAAATCGATCGAGCTTGCTGTAATTTTGATTGAATGGCTATTGCAATTGGATATTTTCTCAATGTTAGTTTCTTACATGCTGTATGAGTTTGCACTATGTTTACATGTGTGTGCATTTCAGCATGAAAAAGTGTGTATATTCTGCAGTGGATGTGTGTAAATATGTATGTGTAAACCACCAGATATACTTGTGTGAATATTTCAGCATATACAAGGGCATGTAATTGCTTATGGATCGATGAGTATTCTATTATGATAAACATACACTACTATTTCGATTTTCTATACGTTCTTGAATATTGTGTAAAACGTACGAATGAGATGTATGATGACATGAGGAAATAGTATGGATTTTATTGATTAAAGTGATGGAATCTCTTCATTGGAAGGTTGAGTATTTAACTGAAATTGGTACGAACTAACTTTATAGTTGTGCAATGAAGTAGTATTAACTTGCTTTATTATGTAACCAAGATCTTAATACTGAGTTGTTGAATTAAGATATTGAATTGAACTTGAAAGTATATGAAAGATATCGATTGTGTTGGAAATGAGCTAATATTGAATGATGATTTTGATATAGATTCTACATGATTCTCCGATGTCGGGATAGCCTATCATGTTGTCGACTTTAAGGTACGTGGTGACGTACGAGCATGTATACCCAGTACTTATATATTCATGTATATATGTATTGTTGAATGTGGTGTTTAAGATTAAGTAATTGAGTATGCGAATTGAGTTTATTACACGTGGAATGGTGGATAGGTAGATGTACGTGATCCGGGTATACGAGTTGAACATTGATGCATTTGGCATGATCGATATGAGGAAATTATTGAGACCTAGGGGTGATGGATAGGCATGATTGCCTAAAATATGTGTTTGGTTATGATTGAGCAAAAAATGATGTGTTATCAGAATATCGATTTATCTCGGTGATGAGTTAATATTTTAATTAATGATATTGAACTTGATGATTATGGATTTGTGGAATATTGAACAGGGACAGTATGAGAAAGCTTTAATTGGTCAGACTTATTCAGATAGTGCACTTTATAATTTCCAATAGCTTTATCTTGTTGAATTATGATTTTGTATATTAATATGATTGCGATGTTATGTCGGTTTATGCTCAATGGTGAGTGGACTGTTTCTGTTGAAAAAGGTAAAGCTGGTACAATGTTAATTCAGGGAGTAAGTTCGATGCTCATGGGATAATGCTTCTCTCGGAATTGTGGTACAAGTATTGGTTGATGACACATCTTACTTATGCATTTAGAATGGTATTCATCTATTCATTGCTCGTATGTGAGCATCTGGATGCATGTATATGGAATGCATAAGAGTGTTGAAATTCTCTTTTCATCTAGTCGTACATTTTATCTCGAGGAAAATGTGCTATACGACTTTAGTGATGATGGGAATTTATATCTTGTTTTGCTTCTGAAAAGTTTGGTGATTTCCATGGCTGGGAAATTTTATCTTTAGATTATTGTGTTTTTATATTGAGGATGTTTATAGTGTATTTTCTTGGATAGTCAAAAATATGGGGAGACTCTATGGAATATGTGACCTTGTGGAGTCTCGATGGTGTATTTGGACCAAGATATGAATTCTTGGAACACACAGATGTGATATCTGTGGAGATGTGTTTTGTGTTGATCGGTGGCCGTGAGTTGCCCGATCCGAATTGCAAAGTGATACAATTATTCCTTTGATGGAGAGGGATTTGGAGAGCGGAAATCAGGTTTAGAGTGTGAACTGTTGTGTATTGGTGGTCTCCTTGGTAACGATGTAGGTTTAACATTGTAGGCTAAGTCGTAGAGATATTAAAGAGATGATATTTGTGTTGGAATCACGAGTGATTTGTTTGGATAGCAGTACGGTTGACTGACTGCGTTTGGGTGGTTAGCATCGAGGCATGCTGACGTCCTTGTGAGATTGTGATGGTTTGGGAGGTTTACTCCATTCCAGAGATTGGTACGAGGTCGGTGTCCTCGCGGTTGGTGTGTCGTTCATGACGCGCTCATGATTCGACGATGTGGATCAGTTTGGATTGTGTGGTCTTGGCAGTACGTGGGGTACGCCTGTGCAAATTTCGAGGATGAAATTTTATTAGTGGGGGATAATTGTGATGTCCGAAAATGAATGGTGATAACCCGGTGTTGTAATGATCCTTAATGGATTTTAATTGTGGCAATTAGGAATTAATTGCGGTATTGGGACCCCTGAGGATTTTAAATCCGGTATTTGGGGTCGTTGGATCCAAGGGATGAGATTACATTCTCATCGGGGCGATAAATCTTGGAATTTGGTTTTTGGTGGGATATGGAGTCTGGGGTACTTTGAGTTGGGGCTGGTAATGGAAATTGAGACTGAGAGGTAATTATTGAACATATATGATTTTTAATGAGTCATGATGTATTAGTGAAGGACTTGAGATTTTGGAGTCTTGGTACTATATATACCTGATGGACTCGGTGTTCAATCATTTTTCCTTTTTCTCTCTCTCACCCCATTTCCCTTCCCTTTTTCCCTTGGAGCATGAATCGAGCAAGGCTCAGTCTCGGAGCAAAATTTCTCGAAGATAACTTGGTAATCTCTTTCCCCTCGCATTTATCTTCGTTTTGATTGTGGTATTGCTAAGTTTGGGCATGGTTATAGTTGGGTTTGGATTTTTGGAGATTTTGAAGAATCTTGGTGTGATGCCCCGAAATTAATTAATTGCATTTAAGGCATTAATTATGTTTATATGATGAATCATGTGGTAATTGATTTAAGTGTTGGGTAATAAGATGTTAACATGATTTAATTGTGTTGATTATTAAATATGAGGAAGATGTGATTTTAGATGAAGTTTAGTGCATTTTGTCAAAATGCTTTTAAAATACCATGTTGGGGTGTTTTATACATCATGTTAAGTTTGGGGTACAAATTTTAAATTGACATTGCACAACCCCTTTTAATCCCCACTACCCACCTTTTCCTACACTTTACCTCACTTTACCAATCACTCTTTTAACCCCCAAGTTTCATCCCTCAACCCTAACCCCACACCATTTTCGAAATACACCAAGGAAGGAAGAAGAAAGCTTCACAAAATCCTTGTTTGTGTGATCTTTGTTAAGGTTTGGAGCCTACAAGAGGTATGGGACCCTTCCTTAAGTTTTCAAGATGTTTGGTGTTGGAATGGGTTAGTTTTTGATGATTTATGTGGGTTGTTTTGGGTATGTGTTACATATGTTTGGGGTATGATTTTTGAAGTGTTTTATGTGGGTTTTGGTGGGTTATGATGTTATTGAAGTTGTATGAAAGTTTGGGTTTGTAAGGAATGGAGTGGGACTTGAAAAATGCTCATTAATGGTGATTTTTCGATGCACAGGGACTGGCGATCGATCGCGAGCCAACAGTAGGCGCCAGTAACATTTGGCGATCGATCGCCACCTTCGGGCGATCGATCGGCGAGGCTGGCTATCGATCGCGCAAAAAGTGGCGATCGATCGCTAAGATGTGAAATTTTGAGCCCCGTCCAGTGTGATCTCGCGATCGATCGGGCCTGGGCCTGGGCGGCGATCGATCGGGCCTGGGCGGCGATCGATCGCGAGGTATAAAAATGTGTATTTTTGATGTTTTTGTGGGATTTTTTTTGGATATTGGACTATATTTAGATTCTAATATCGATTTGTATGGTTATGTAGAACCATCACAGGTACCCACAACCTCAAGGAGATAAAGCTCTCCAATTTCTACACTTTTGGGAATTAAGGTACGTAAGAAACGTACGAGCATCGGACGGTAAACCATACTCCTACATTTAATGATGATGTTTATGATGATGATGATTATGATGATGTTTATGATGATGATTATGATGATGTTTATGATGATGATTATGATGATGTTTATGATGATGATGTTTATGATGATGTTTATGATGATGATTATGATGATATTTACGATGATGATGTTTATGATGATGTTTATGATGATGATGTTTATGACGATGATTATGTTTATGACGTTGTTTATGATAATGATGTTATGATGATGATTATGATAAGTACGACCATGATGATGGTCATACGATATTTAAGAGGGGTAACCATATGGTAAGATGCCATACGATAATTACGAAAGGGGTAAGATGCCCATGTGGTAAGATGCCATACGATGTTAAGAAAGGGGTAAGATGCCCACGTGGTAAGATGCCACGAGATATATTTAATATGGTAAGATGCCATATTATAGGGTAAGATGCCCATATGCATGAATGTGAATCAGGGTCAACAAAAAGAAGTTAACGAATAACCAACGAGTTTACTTAACCAAGATTTCGTACATTTACTGTTATATCTCTTTTATGATGTTAAGTAAATATGTATGTGCTCACGATGTGTTGTCCCTGTAGGTACACTTTTGAACCAGGGCTAAGGGTCGGGTTGAGACGGTGAGCTAAAGGAGCATGAAAGAGGATAGGATACAGGATTTTGGATAGACTCTACTCTAGGAGTAGTATAATTCTATTGCTACTATATTCTTTTTGGAGAATGTAATTTGAAATTTTATTCTTGACCTGTAATCTTATTAGCTCAAAGCTACAACCGGAACCCTTAGAATATCATTAATGCGTGTTCTATTCATAATACGTTACTAATATGATGTTAAGGTAGGAAGACCCTACATTAGTGGTATCAGAGCAGTGGTTAGAGAACCCGGGAATGAGTGAAGGGTAGCCTTAGCAATAAGTTGGCTAGGTGCTTACTTGTAAACATGTTGTGTGCATATGCTACATATGAAGTATATGACTGTTATGCTAACATGTTATGACTTTCTAACGATGTGTATATGAACTGCTTTTGGGTCTTGTTGTTAATCCTTGTGTTGCAGTATGGCAGCAAACGTGGAGGTAGGTGACGCGGTGAGTGTCAATGCAAGTGCGGGACGTACGAATACCCTACCCCCGCCAGCTTTTGATGATGAACCGTCCGAACAACAGTTGTTGCCAGTGGAGCTAAGCTTAACTCAATTTCTTGCATACCGACCCCCAACCTTTGAAGGAACCGAAACAGGGGAACGAGCTGAGGAATGGTTAGAAAGAATAGAGCAAATCTTTGTGGCAGCCCCATGTGCGAAGAAAGCATGGATATGGTTAGCAGAGTTCCAATTGGCCAAGAAGGCACTAATGTGGTGGAAGACCACTGTGGTAGACCAAGAGGCTCAAGGCCATGAAGTTAATTGGAAAATGTTCCGAACTCGGTTTCTGAACCGCTATTTCTCGGCTGCTGCACGACAGGCCAAGGAAGATGAATTCACTCACCTCAAGCAAGGTAATATGTCAGTGTCAGATTATGCTCTTCATTACTGCTCCTTACTCAGATATGTGCCTCACATCGCCACGAGCACTCAAGCAAAGATGAGGAACTTCATGAAGGGCTTGAGGCTGGAGCTGTACGATAGGGTGATTACTTATGGCCCTACTTGTTTCGACGATGCACTCTCACGGGCTGAGCTAGCCGAACTGAGAGTGGGTGCATACCCGGATGTTGCACCACCGTCAGCACTCTCTCAGAAATCCACTCCAGATAATTTGAAGCCAAGGAGTGATCAGTTCAAGTCAAGGGGGAACACATCCGCGTCAAGGTTCAGTGGTAAGAGACCCGACAATAGATGGACCGTAGGAACGATGCCCCATCTGGAAGGGGGCAGTCTCAGGGAGACAGATCCGGGAAGGTCCAGTGCACACTTTGTGGGCAACCACATCTGACGAAAGATTGTGTAGGATGTTATGTTTGTGGCGACAAAGGCCACTTTGCTAGGCAGTGTCCCAACAGAGGAAGTCAACAGGGTTCTGTGGGGAGGCCTGCGGATAGGATAGCACAACATAGACCACCCTTCGTGCCGAGACAGTATGGAGGTCAGCCTATGGGGCCACCTCAAGGGCAAGTCTATGCATTGACGAGGGAGCAGGCTACAGCGGCTCCAGAGGAGGTTATAGCGGGTACGTGTCTTTTATTTACGTACCCTGCTTTTATATTGATCGACACAGGTGCGTCACACTCTTTTGTGTCGACAAGTTTTGTGGAAAGGCACCACATATGCACTTCTCCGTCGCCCACGCCTCTTATTGTCTCGACACCCGCCGGAAGAAGTTTGATTACTGATCGGATCGTCTATGATGGCCTCATTTATTTTGAGGATAAAGAACTAAGGTCAGATTTGATTGTTCTGAGAATGTCAGACTTTGACTGCATTCTGGGCATTGATGTTCTGAACAGGTATCAGGCAGTTGTGAACTGCAGGCAGAGGACTATCCGATTCAAATCTGATATGGGAGTTCCTTGGACGTCCTATGGGAATGGTTCTCGTTCTAAGATTCCGTTGATATCTGCTGTCAAGATGGCGCAGTTGTTGGAACGAGGCCATACATGATATCTCATATATGCCGTTGATGTTACGGAAAAGAAAGAAGAAGTAAAAGTTGAGGATGTGCCCGTAGTAGCGGAGTTCCCTGACGTCTTTCCGGAGGAGATTCCCGGATTCCCACCGACGAGAGAGGTCGAGTTTGGGATTGAGTTACTACCGGGGACGTCTGCCATTTCTCGTGCCCCATATAGGATGGCACTAGCGGAGCTAAGGGAGTTAAAGATTCAGTTGCAAGAGCTCCTTGATAAGGGCTATATACGCCCTAGCGTATCACCCTGGGGTGCACCAGTCTTATTTCGGAAGAAGAAAGATGGTTCGATGCGTTTGTGCATCGATTACAGACAACTGAACAAAGCTACAGTAAAGAATAAGTATCCACTTCCGAGGATCGATGATTTGTTTGATCAGTTGCAGGGTACGAGGCTCTACAGTAAGATCGATCTGAGGTCGGGATACCATCAGATTCGAGTAAGAGAGGATGATGTCCAGAAGACAGCTTTCAGGACTAGATATGGGCACTATGAATTCCTAGTTATGCCTTTTGGGGTGACGAATGCCCCAGCTGTTTTCATGAGTTTGATGAACAGGGTGTGTAAGGCCCCAACACTTAAACTCGTCATTAGTTCATTTATGACGTCGTATGTGTATAAATTTTTCATTTTCTTTTCATTCTTTAAAACGAATCATTACTTGTTTCCCATAATCCCAAGACACAAACAAATGCTCAACATTATATGATCAACTCTGCCAATAAATAGACTCAAAGATTTTACCCTTTACCAACCCCATTACACCACTTTTGCATTGTGGGTTTTTATAAAAATTTGGGCAGAGTCTCCCCACAAACTGAGCTATCTGTAAATAAAAACTCATCACATAATATAATTCCCGACCAGGGACAACACAATATTAAACAGAATATAGAAACACAAGTAAACTCCCGGCCAGGGAAGACACCACACTAATAAGACAACAAAAGTGGGTTTCAACACCCTTATACAGTCCATATACACATACAAGTGCTCACAGAAGAGCAACGAATAACGGATACACATCCGGATGCATAATTAGTATAAATACCAACCGCTCAACCTCGTATATCGGCTCAATCACATACTATGCTTCTGGAAGCATCATCCAACAAGGTTCGAGCCTAGCACTCCAAAACAGCATCGTACCTGTTGTACCTGTTTCAACAGAAACAGCCCCCACACAGGGTGAGCACACTCCCACACAATATTCAATCACAAATCAACATACAAAATCATAATGCAATAATTTAAATTATGCAAAACTCATAAAATATACTCCCTGTACAATTCCGAATCTGTATAGCTTCCACACACTGTTCCTGTTTCAAACTCACGGACTTTCATAATGTCAAGTTCAGTATTATCATCGAAAATATGATATCCAACAACACTATGAATTCAATACAACAACAATGCATCATTTATGCTCAACATAAATAATTCAACATCATGTAAACCTGTTTATCCCTCTATCTCATTCTTGACACTTTCTCATATAGCTCATGCTCAAGGCATCAATGCTCAACTAGTATACTCAGATCACGTACCTCTACGTGTCTCTCATACCACATATATATACACATATTCTTTTCTTTACTCATATCCTCGGATCACGTACAACAACGTATCCACCATACCTCGTATATTAAACTCAATTATCAAACTCAAACACTTAACCTGAAATATCATATTCAAAATACATGTGTATATGAATGTATAAATACTAGGTATACCTGCTCGTACGTCACCACGTACCTTATAGTCGACAACATGAACAAGCATCAACGTCCAAAGTCTCATGTAGTGTCTATATCGAATATCAATTCAAAGATTAGCTCGAAATCAAAGCAATTCATATCATTAAGCACTCTTCATTTTCAGGCTTCATAGTGTACACAAACAAGCCAATAATCTTATATTTGAGTCATCTCCAACTCGACTATATAGTAAGCAAATTCACAAAATCAAGACAATCTATATTGCTTAAATCAACTATACAGTTAGTTCATAGAATTGTCATTCAAATACTCAATAAAGTCTCCAATTCATGCTATTGAACACATGTAAGTATATTCATTAATATACACTTTAATACATGTTATAACACCTATTAGCATGTATCTAGCTCAACCATTCACACATTACACATGCTCAAAGTTATTAGAAAATCAACCATAGCCATAAAAGTAGACTTTCTCACTACACAATTAGTAGGCTTTTGCCAACACTTGAACACCACTTAAGTATATTATCAAACACCTCATTAGCATGATTTTAAAGTCTAAAACCATCCTCATTTCGGCCATAAAATCCCCCAACAAGTCAGCCCATTTTAGCAAGATCTTACAATTCATTTCAGTACAATTTCTTCCCCTTTTCAGCAATGAAATCAACCCAAAACAGAAGCAGATTTCGAAGCCAAAAACCAGCATGATTTTGAACCATATACAGCAGAGAGTCAAGTCATACTTTTCAACAAAAACAAACCAAAATGTTGCAGAAAATCGAACCACATTGCAGTAAGTTATTGAACCAACAAGTAGTAATATTCTTTGACCAATTAGCAACATATTTCTAAAGCCATAGCAGCAGGTTCTTACACACCAACTAACAGCAATATTTTTGATCCAAAATCAGCAGGAATAAAGAAAATAGACAACCAAAGTTTCCCCAAAACAACAGCAGAATTCGATCCATAACTCAAGCCTTACGCGCCAATTAACAGTAGGTTCTTGAACCAAATTTCAGCATAAAAAATCAAAGGTTAACAACATATTTTCGAGCATGAACAAACAGCAGATTTCAAAGCATATTGCAGCAGATAAATCGACCCAAAACAGTAGGGAAATCGAAGCTGAAACAACAATAAAAAAATCGTTTAAGCAAGGGACCAAACACCCCCTGCAACAAACTCATTTCGCCCAAAAAATTTCTCTCCCATCCCTAACAAAATCGAACCTATCCGAGAGATATCCAAGGGAGGAGAAAGCATTAGGTGCAAGACAGGATTTACCTCCAAAAATCGCGTCTGAAACTAAGCTGAATCGCTTCTATCGGCTGGGAGAGGAGATGGCGCACGAACAGGGAGAAGAGAAGAGAGGGGCGATGCGGGTGAGGGGGAGAAGAGGGGGCTCGATTTTTGTGGGTCCAAGAGAGGGAGATAATTGCCTTCTTTTATTTAATTCTAACCCTAGATTAAATCTCAACCATCCAACTATCATCTCCAACAAAAAAAAAATAATCATTTCCAAATTAAATTTACCAATTATTGCTAGAAAACCCCTCTTAAATTTAATTTACGATACAATTTCCACCCGGAATTATTCATCCCAACTTCGTTCCAAAATCCGATACTCAAAATTAAATCCCGACATAACCTATAAATATCATAATTAAATTCATAAAAATTATTAATTATTCCTGGTCATCACAATTCTCCCCAACTAATAAAATTTCATCCCCGAAATTTAAATAAATGCTTACCATAAAGCCAACAGTAAAATTTACGTACCGTTATACAAACTCAAAATAGTGACGTGACCACCTGTTGGATGACAGCCATCTGAATCATCACAGCTTACACATGTGCCCCAGTGCACCAACGATCGCAAGACTGCAATTCACATCACTTTACCATATTCCAACATTAACATTCAGTGGCTAATATATATATATGAATACCCTTATTCATATAATTCGTTACGAAATTAACATCATCTACTTTAGCCATTAAGTACTCCATTATGATATGATAAATTATCGTTACTAGCACACTAATATCATTCGAAGATTAGTATCAACATGTTAGCAATTATCAAGTGCCATTAATCCGTAAAAGTCGACACTTACAGTGTTTAATCATCAAGCTTCTTTGTCATACTTCAGTACCTGCGTACTTCCATCGGCACAATTCCATTGCACAATCTTATTTCCCGTCATATACTTTCATCACAGTACCCATCATATAATCTTATTAAATCATGCAATCCATGCTTTCATGTATATTCAAGAATATATTACAATACACCAACATTTATCTTAATCGACTTCATACCTGTGTCGTTGCAAATGTATCACATCATCACCATCATCCGTATGAAGTAACGGTACTCTTGAGCCTTTACGCATCAACATCTCATATATTATCTCCTGGCTATTATCTGGTGCAAAGTAATGACTAGAAAACCCATTAGTCATTCTCACATACGTATATACACATTATACACACTAACAGCCACAGACCATTAGCATCAAATCATGATAAATGGTTCAACACCAATGTTTTCATGTCACAATTATACTCATCTAACGCAAGGCATCAACATCAGTATCGAATAGTTCGTGACATACCTTTGTAGATGGAATCATCTACAATACACAATGGCACCATAATATCATGTTAATCACAGTACTCACATACTCTTAAGTATCAACATTTCCACATTACTTCACCCAATTATTATCTGTCATAGGACAAGTACCAAAATAATCTCGTTAGTATTTCTCAAATACTAGTAACATAACACGTACCTTGTCATTTACGCATTTCGACATCCATAATGTTTCTGTCATCAAACACTAATTCCTGCATCATAAGTTTCTCGCAGTTCTATACACAACATGCTACTGCACATTATCACATAGGGTGATTGAAATTTAACATAAGAATCAGTTACATGCTTTAATGACGCAATTTATATCAATCTTTAACTCATCCTCGAAACATAATAATTCATTAATCATGAATATTCACAATGAACACATGTCCACACACGACATTCGTAGTAATCACGCGTCATCCCGTGACATACTCATGCCATCCCGTGACACACTCATTAAACTCATGTCTATCTGATTGTATTCTATTCAACATAATAGGTGATTAATCAATTATTAATCCCACCACATACAAAACTAGCATGCTTTCACGACAATAATTATTGTCACACAATGATTAACATTGTGGGACCCCGTTATCACATCAAGTTACTAAGGTGCAATTTAGAGAACTAAACATTCATGTGAATATATCAGAGTAACGTATCGTGTTGATTGACCTGAGCTTTAGAGATTACAGTACCAAAATGTTTCAAAAAGGAATAACACAATTCCTACAAAGGCACTACATTATAGTCTTACTCTACCCAGTAGAAGCTATACAAAATTTCTCTAACATGCTAATCCTGTAGCACTCCTTACAGCTCAGCAAATCAACCCCGACCCTGGTTCTCGTCAACAAAAGCACCTACAAAGACAACCCCCCAACACGTGAGCATAAAACAATTCATATTCAACATAATATGAAAGTAAAGCATAAATGCACAATCCTAAATACAAGCACTTTCTGTATTTCCTGCATTTATAACGCCCAATGGTTGTCCCTGTACCATAGTTCATAATAAAACACATTATATGAATGTATGGCTTTACAAATGAATGTCATGACATTTCCTCTTTTTCTTGAGTCAGTCATCATCAGTTATTTTAATGCTTTCTTAATCTCAATCAAGCGGTATCGCATACACGCTTCATCATACTAGCGGTATCTCTTCCTCGCTTAGTATGGTATACCTCGCCTCCATGTGCCAGCGAGCCTCCCCCCACCCGCTCCACATGCGCAGCGGTAAAGCATAAGCATTAAAACCTTAACTGTGATCGCCCTGACTCGTGGAATACACCTCTTTATCCCACATCACAATATGCAACAACAATGCATAATATGCAACACAATGCATAATAACATGTATCATAATCTTAATGCATCACATTGCATTCATCATGCGTCACACAGACAAACATAAGTACATGTTACCGTTGGGATGCCCATACGTCGCTTACGTACCTTTCCAAAATGTGGTGTGTTGCAGGACTCTATCCCCTGCGCTGTGTAGCTACCTGTGAAGGCTCTACACCAGTGTACAACACAATATTAGATGTCTCATTACAATCCAATATCAAAACTTTAACAAAATATAACAAATTATATTTTTCAACATTCTGGGTCTCTCGATCGATCGGCCCCTCTTCCCGATCGATCGAGAAGACTCCTAAAAACAAAACCAAGATTCTGCCCCGCTCGATCGATCGAGAATAATGCCGATCGATCGAGATGCTCTGTTCGAGAAATGCCAACCCAGAATTCTCGAACACCTGAAATCACACCCTTAAATCCAACATGTAAGACATACAACATGCCCAAAACAACATGCTATTAGTTACAACACACTATCCTGAGTGTATTCATACCAAAATCACACCCCAAACATAAGCCCATATGCATAAACGACGACCATTTACACAAGTACTCGATCATCTTTTCGGAAACAGGGCAACACATTTTTATTTCCAGATTTCCTGAGTACTTCATTTCATGCTATAACAACTATCACATATAACATAATGCATGCTCGAACAAACATGCCAAGGGCTTTACAAAACTACCATGCATAAACTCAAATCGAAGGTTCACCACAAACCCTTCTAACACGCATGGTACCACCTCCTCAAAATCACTCCCTAACCATATTTTCCCAGAAAAACAGGGCATACACCTACCCAGATTTCCGAACACCCTTCTTTACATGCTTATATCCTCAACATAAAACATGCAACATGCTCAAGGAAAAATACAAAGAGCCTCACAATAACACCATAAAAGCATTTAAATCAAAGGTTTCAAGAAACCTAATCTAACATGCCGTTTTCTCGCCACCTAAAAACATGTACTCCAACAAGTTTAAAACAAAAACAGAGCATGGTTTCTCACCCTACTTTGCTCCGATTTTTGAAGGGTTTCCCGGCGATGAAAAGGGGCAAGCTCCTCAGATTATTGCTTAGCAAGTGCTGGTGAGGAATTGGGAGAGAAGGGTCGAGATTTGGGATGGCTGAGAGTGGTCAAATGATTGAGCCAAGTGGGGTGTAAAGTCAGCAAGTGTACAGGTTGATTGGCATGGGTTGGGAGGTGGTTGGGTATTGGGTGGTTTGATGTGTTATGTTTTGGTCCCGGTATTTAGCACGATGTATAAAAATATCCCCACATGATATTTATAGTATTTTCTCATTAAAATACTTCAATTCCCGTTAACATGCTTTACCCAAAACAACAACACATACCCCAAAAACCCAACATATATCACATGCGCCCTGAAATGAAACTCCCCAATAATACTAATCCAAACCCATGAATTAATACCCAAATCATCATAATTTAACTCAAATGATTAACATCACAATAATCATTTCGGGGATATCACAATACTCCCCTACTTATAGGATTTCGTCCTCGAAATCAAACATGCTTACCAACATGAAATAAAAGAATAAAAGCATACCAGAAAACAACTCTGGATAGTGCTGCACCATGTGTCGCTCTGTCTCCCACGTGGCCTCCTCGACACCCCTACGATCCCACTGAACCTTGATCATAGGAATAACCTTGTTCCGAAGTCTGCGGTCTGCCCTATCCAAAATCCTGATAGGCCGCTCAACATAAGAAACATCGAACTCAATCTGCACCTGAAGGCTGCAACACATGTGAAGGATCTGGCTCATACTTCCTCAGCATAGACACATGAAATACGTCGTGTATACCAGACAGAGAAGGCGGTAAAGCCAAACGGTACGCCAGAGTACCAACACGCTGTAAGATCTCATACGGCCCCACGTATCTAGGAGACAACTTCCCCCGCATACCAAACCGTACAACGCCTCTGAAAGGTGAGATCTTCAGAAAAACTCTGTCGCCTAACTGAAACTCCAACGGCCTACGCCGCTGATTGGCATATGCTGCCTGTCTGTCCTGAGCTGCCTTCATCTTTCTCTTGATAACCTTAACTTTCTCTTCCATTTCCTGAACCAACTCTGGTCCTCCAACCGACTTACGGTCCAAGTCATCCCAACACAAGGGTGACCTACAACGCCTACCATAGAGGGCCTCGAAAGGAGCCATCTGTATACTTGCCTGGTAGATGTTGTTGTAAGAGAACTCCACCAAGGCTATCGAGTCCCACCATGATATGTCGAACTCTAGCACACAAGCTCTCAACATATCCTCGAGCGTCTGTATCGTACGCTCGGTCTGTCCGTCCGTCTGAGGGTGATAGGCTGTGCTCAGCCTCAACTCTGTACCTAGAGCTTTCTGCAGACCCTCCCAAAAGTGAGATGTGAACCGCGGATCTCGATCGGACACTATCGAAACAGGGATCCCGTGTAGTCTCACCACATCTCTGACATATAATTGCGCCATCCTCAAGTGCGTATATGTCATACAGTAGGGAATGAAGTGAGCCACTTTAGTCAATCTATCCACGACTACCCAGATGGCATCAAAACCCGAAACAGTCCTTGGTAAGTGGGTCACGAAATCCATAGACACGTGTTGCCACTTCCACTCGGGTATTTCCAAACTTCTCAGTTCACCTCCAGGCCTCTGCCTCTCAGCCTTCACCTGCTGACAAATCAAACAGCGCTTGACAAATGAGGTGACATCTTGTTTCATACGCCTCCACCAGAACTGGCTGCGTAAATCCTTATACATCTTCTTCCCTCCTGGGTGGACACTCATCCTACTGCAATGAGCTCGCTGTAATAAACCCTGACGCAACTCAGGTGCATCTGGAACCACCCATCTATCACCAAGTCTCAGAGAACCGTCCTCAGCCACTCTGAATCTCGACGGCTGACCTGAATGAACCACTAATATCCATCTCTGAACCTCTGTATCGGTCCCCTGAGCCTTCCTGATGTGATAATAGATAACAGGCTCAGCTAGCAAGGTCAAAACCTGTACTGGTGAAGAGGATACATCATAATCAAAACCCAAATGGCAGTAGGAGCCAAACATAGCTGATAGAGACATAGCATCCTCTGCTGTGCTCATCACCTTCCGACTCAAAGCGTCGGCTGTCAAATTTGCCTTCCCCGGGTGATATTCGATTTCACAGTCGTAGTCTTTCAGCAGGTCCATCCATCTTCTCTGCCTCATGTTTAACTCAGCCTGTGTAAACAAGAACTTCAGGCTCTTGTGATCAGTGAAGATGGTGAATGAGGTACCATATAAGTAGTGTCGCCATATCTTCAAGGCGAACACTATAGCTGCCAACTCCAGATCATGGACTGGATACCTCGTCTCATGTGGCTTCAACTGTCTCGAAGCATAAGCCACTACATGTCTGTCCTGCATCAGTACGCACCCTAATCCCTGTAGCGATGCGTCGGTATAAATAACAAATCCTTTGTTCTCCTTGGGAATCACTAGAACGGGTGCAGTAGTCAGCCTGTGCTTCAATTCCCTGAAACTCTGCTCACAAGCCTCTGTCCAACAGAATGGGACTCCCTTCTGAGTCAGCTGTGTAAGTGGCTTGGCGACCTTTGAGAAACCCTCGACGAAACGTCGATAATAGCCAGCCAGACCAAGAAAACTTCGAATCTCACTGACTGAAGTAGGGGCAGACCAGTCCATAACTGCCTCTATCTTCCTTGGGTCTACTGATATCCCCTATCGTGATATGATATGACCCAAGAATGCAACACTGCTCAGCCAAAACTCACACTTGCTGAGTTTGGCGTATAACTGATGATCCCTGAGGATCTGGAGTACTATCCTCAGATGATTGGCATGATCCTCCTCATTCTTTGAATAGACCAGGATGTCATCAATGAACACGATTACAAACTGATCGAGGTACTCTTGAAATACCCTGTTCATCAAGCTCATAAAAGTAGCAGGGGCATTCGTCACCCCGAATGGCATCACCAAGAACTCATAGTGCCCATACCGAGTTCTAAAAGCCGTCTTTTGGACATCACCAGCTCTAAACCGCACTTGATGATAGCCTGACCTCAAGTCTATCTTGGAGTACACCTCTGTACCCTGAAGCTGGTCGAACAGATCATCAATCCTCGGAAGTGGATATCTGTTCTTCACTGTGACCTTGTTCAATTGCCTATAGTCAATGCACAGACGCATTGATCCATCTTTCTTTTTCACGAACAAGACTGGTGCACCCCAAGGCGATACACTAGGACGAATGTATCCCTTGTCGAGGAGCTCCTGCAACTGTACCTTCAGTTCCCTCAGCTCTGCCGGTGCCATCCTATAAGGAGCACGGGATATAGCAGAAGTCCCTGGCAGCAGTTCAATAGCAAATTCCACATCCCTGACAGGCGGAAATCCCGGAATCTCATCTGGGAACACATGAATAAACTCCGCCACAACCGGAATATCCTCAGCTCTTACTTCCTTCTCGTCTGATGCATCCACTGCATAGATAAGGTAGCCCGTGTGGCCGCGTTCCAATAACCGCGCCATCTTAACCGCTGATATTACCGGAATCTTTGGACGAGAGTCGTCCCCATAAAAGATCCACTGAAACCCCTGATCAGACAGAAAATGTACAATCCTCTGCCGGCAGTCTACCACAGCTCGGTATCTGCTCAACACATCTATGCCGATAATACAGTCAAAGTCTGCCATCTCTAACTGAATCAGATCGGCCCTCAGATCATTGCCCTCAAAATAAATGAGGCAATCAGACAATAGCCGATCCGCAATCACATGCTTCCCCGTGGGTGTCGAGACCATAAGAGGCGTGGGTAACAGAGACGAGCACAAACGGTGTCCCTCCACAAAAGCAGTAGATACAAAAGAATGGGAAGCACCTGTATCTATCAATATAAGTGCAGGGTACGTAAATAAATGGCACGTACCAGCAATGACCTCCTCTGGGGCTGCCTCAGCCTGCTCCCTGGTCAGCGCATACACCTGTCCCTGCGGCGGTCCTGCCGTCTGACCTCCCTGTGGTCGTGGTGCAAACTGCTGTCTCTGTGGTGCCCTCCCAGCATCAATCATCGGCTTATTCGGCCCTGAGACTGTCTGACCTGCCCGATTGGGGCAACCTCGAGCAAAGTGGCCCACCTTGCCACAGACATAGCAACCCGGACAGTCCCGTGACAAGTGCCATCCTCCACAGTTGCTACACTTGCTTCCCACAGTCTTGCTCCCCTGTGTGGGTCCCTTATTGTTCTGTTTCTGACCCTGAGACTTCTTCCCACTAAATTTGGAAGATGATGAGGCTCCACGAGCCTTGAACTGATCCCCTCGTGGCCTCAGACTATCAGTAGCAGGCCTCTGTGGTGGTACTGAAGGGGGTACAACATCCTTGTACGCGTCCACCGCAATCTCCGCTAACTCTGCCCGTGTCAGGGCGTCATCAAATGAACTGGGGTTGTTGGAGATAACCCTATCAAATAGTTCTGGCCTTAATCCCTTCATAAAGTTCCTCATCTTTGCATGGCTGCTGACAGCAATATGAGGTACATACCTCAGCAGTGAGGAATACTGCATAGCATAGTCCGACACTGACATGCTACCCTGCTTCAAAGCATTGAACTCGTCTTCCTTTAACTGTCTGGCAGCAGCCGAGAAATACCGGTTAAGGAACCGGGTCCGGAATACAGTCCAGTCAACTGCCACACCTAGAGCTCTCAGCTCCATCACCGTGGTCTTCCACCACATAGCAGGCTTCTTAGCCATCTGAAACTCGGCTAACCTTAGCCAGGCCGTGCGTGCACAGGGTGCAGTCACAAGTATCTGCTCTATCCGTTCTAACCACTCCTCAGCTACTTCACCAGACTCAATCCCCTCAAACATGGGCGGATGGAAACTCAGAAACTGCTTCAAACTGAGCTCCCCTGGCAGTAACATCTGTACACTGGGCTCCACGCCCACAGCAGGTGGTGGTAGAGGATTCGGCGGAGCAATACTGGCATTCCTACTGTCCATATCCCCTATCTCCTCATTGGGGTTCTCCGGATTAATCTCAGCCATGCTGTAACACAAGAGTTAACAAAATACCAAAAGCAGTTCATAATATAAGCCGTTAGATAACAAGAGTATCATATTCAAAGCATGTTAGTATAACACTTATACAACCATATGCATCACATGCATAAGCATGCCCAAATGAATACCTAGCAAACTTCTCTCTAAAGGCTACCCTTCACTCTTCCCTGGTTATCGAACCACTGCTCTGATACCACTAAATGTGGGACCCCGTTATCACATCAAGTTACTAAGGTGCAATTTAGAGAACTAAACATTCATGTGAATATATCAGAGTAACGTATCGTGTTGATTGACCTGAGCTTTAGAGATTACAGTACCAAAATGTTTCAAAAAGGAATAACACAATTCCTACAAAGGCACTACATTATAGTCTTACTCTACCCAGTAGAAGCTATACAAAATTTCTCTAACATGCTAATCCTGTAGCACTCCTTACAGCTCAGCAAATCAACCCCGACCATGGTTCTCGTCAACAAAAGCACCTTCAAAGACAACCCCCCAACACGTGAGCATAAAACAATTCATATTCAACATAATATGAAAGTAAAGCATAAATGCACAATCCTAAATACAAGCACTTTCTGTATTTCCTGCATTTATAACGCCCAATGGTTGTCCCTGTACCATAGTTCATAATAAAACACATTATATGAATGTATGGCTTTACAAATGAATGTCATGACATTTCCTCTTTTTCTTGAGTCAGTCATCATCAGTTATTTTAATGCTTTCTTAATCTCAATCAAGCGGTATCGCATACACGCTTCATCATACTAGCGGTATCTCTTCCTCGCTTAGTATGGTATACCTCGCCTCCATGTGCCAGCGAGCCTCCCCCCACCCGCTCCACATGCGCAGCGGTAAAGCATAAGCATTAAAACCTTAACTGTGATCGCCCTGACTCGTGGAATACACCTTTTTATCCCACATCACAATATGCAACACAATGCATAATATGCAACACAATGCATAATAACATGTATCATAATCTTAATGCATCACATTGCATTCATCATGCGTCACACAGACAAACATAAGTACATGTTACCGTTGGGATGCCCGTACGTCGCTTACGTACCTTTCCAAAATGTGGTGTGTTGCAGGACTCTATCCCCTGCGCTGTGTAGCTACCTGTGAAGGCTCTACACCAGTGTACAACACAATATTAGATGTCTCATTACAATCCAATATCAAAACTTTAACAAAATATAACAAATTATATTTTTCAACATTCTGGGTCTCTCGATCGATCGGCCCCTCTTCCCGATCGATCGAGAAGACTCCTAAAAACAAAACCAAGATTCTGCCCCGCTCGATCGATCGAGAATAATGCCGATCGATCGAGATGCTCTGTTCGAGAAATGCCATCCCAGAATTCTCGAACACCTGAAATCACACCCTTAAATCCAACATGTAAGACATACAACATGCCCAAAACAACATGCTATTAGTTACAACACACTACCCTGAGTGTATTCATACCAAAATCACACCCCAAACATAAGCCCATATGCATAAACGACGACCATTTACACAAGTACTCGATCATCTTTTCGGAAACAGGGCAACACATTTTTATTTCCAGATTTCCTGAGTACTTCATTTCATGCTATAACAACTATCACATATAACATAAAGCATGCTCGAACAAACATGCCAAGGGCTTTACAAAACTACCATGCATAAACTCAAATCGAAGGTTCACCACAAACCCTTCTAACACGCATGGTACCACCTCCTCAAAATCACTCCCTAACCATATTTTCCCAGAAAAACAGGGCATACACCTACCCAGATTTCCGAACACCCTTCTTTACATGCTTATATCCTCAACATAAAACATGCAACATGCTCAAGGAAAAATACAAAGAGCCTCACAATAACACCATAAAAGCATTTAAATCAAAGGTTTCAAGAAACCTAATCTAACATGCCGTTTTCTCGCCACCTAAAAACATGTACTCCAACAAGTTTAAAACAAAAACAGAGCATGGTTTCTCACCCTACTTTGCTCCGATTTTTGAAGGGTTTCCCGGCGATGAAAAGGGGCAAGCTCCTCAGATTATTGCTTAGCAAGTGCTGGTGAGGAATTGGGAGAGGAGGGTCGAGATTTGGGATGGCTGAGAGTGGTCAAATGATTGAGCCAAGTGGGGTGTGAAGTCAGCAAGTGTACAGGTTGATTGGCATGGGTTGGGAGGTGGTTGGGTATTGGGTGGTTTGATGTGTTATGTTTTGGTCCCGGTATTTAGCACGATGTATAAAAATATCACCACATGATATTTATAGTATTTTCTCATTAAAATACTTCAATTCCCGTTAACATGCTTTACCCAAAACAACAACACATACCCCAAAAACCCAACATATATCACATGCGCCCTGAAATGAAACTCCCCAATAATACTAATCCAAACCCATGAATTAATACCCAAATCATCATAATTTAACTCAAATGATTAACATCACAATAATCATTTCGGGGATATCACAATACTCCCCTACTTATAGGATTTCGTCCTCGAAATCAAACATGCTTACCAACATGAAATAAAACAATAAAAGCATACCAGAAAACAACTCTGGATAGTGCTGCACCATGTGTCGCTCTGTCTCCCACGTGGCCTCCTCGACACCCCTACGATCCCACTGAACCTTGATCATAGGAATAACCTTGTTCCGAAGTCTGCGGTCTGCCCTATCCAAAATCCTGATAGGCCGCTCAACATAAGAAACATCGGACTCAATCTGCACCTGAAGGCTGCAACACATGTGAAGGATCTGGCTCATACTTCCTCAGCATAGACACATGAAATACGTCGTGTATACCAGACAGAGAAGGCGGTAAAGCCAAACGGTACGCCAGAGTACCAACACGCTGTAAGATCTCATACGGCCCCACGTATCTAGGAGACAACTTCCCCCGCATACCAAACCGTACAACGCCTCTGAAAGGTGAGATCTTCAGAAAAACTCTGTCGCCTAACTGAAACTCCAACGGCCTACGCCGCTGATTGGCATATGCTGCCTGTCTGTCCTGAGCTGCCTTCATCTTTCTCTTGATAACCTTAACTTTCTCTTCCATTTCCTGAACCAACTCTGGTCCTCCAACCGACTTACGGTCCAAGTCATCCCAACACAAGGGTGACCTACAACGCCTACCATAGAGGGCCTCGAAAGGAGCCATCTGTATACTTGCCTGGTAGCTGTTGTTGTAAGAGAACTCCACCAAGGCTATCGAGTCCCACCATGATATGTCGAACTCTAGCACACAAGCTCTCAACATATCCTCGAGCGTCTGTATCGTACGCTCGGTCTGTCCGTCCGTCTGAGGGTGATAGGCTGTGCTCAGCCTCAACTCTGTACATAGCACAACTTCTATTGCCATCTGCAATCAAAGCATCATCAATACTCATTGATAATACAATTGCGATACAACATCATTCATCGTTAATCACAATAACGGTACTAAAAATATTCATTGCTAACACAATAGCAATACATCAATCTTCATCGCCCTACGGCGGTACATAATACTCATCGCCAACGCTGGCATACATAATATCCATAATCACAATGAATATACATTCTTAAAACAATAAGATGTAAAACACTTACTGTACACAATTGATCCACACTTGATCCTTTAAATTGTCCCTGCTCTCAATCATAAATATTCCACAAAATATGAGTTCATATCAGTACACAAATTGATATACTCACCATCAACCGAATAGCGATGAGACGTCGCAATATATATAATCGGCGGCAAGAACCATCGCCATGGAATCAGCGGAATGCACCATCAATAAACACATGTCTGGCGGCATGAGCCATCGCCATTGACATAGCAGAAAGAGGCATCGCTATACATGTACCCGGTGGCATAAACCATCGCCAATCAATATAGCGGAATGAGACATCGCTATCAATATACCTGGCGGCATGAACCATCGCCAACCAATATAGCGGAATGAGACATCGCTATCAATACACATGGAGGCATGAACCATCGCCAACCAATATAGCGGAATGAGACATCGCTATCAATATCGATAATGTGGTTGTTACGGTCTTGTTATAGCAGCGAAATTTTAGGACCCCTCGCTTCGACATATAGCGGCATCATATGATATCCCTCGCTTCGACAATGACAGTGGCATGTTACCTCGCTTAGACATGACAGCGGCAAATATCATATTACCATCGCTTCATATGACAGCGGCAAGTACCTCCCTCGCTCGAATATAACAACTACCGGAACTTCCACTAGCTCCCTGTACCTGCATCCAGGTTAATACAACAGTTCACAATATAATGATCGATATCACGTTCCAGTTATAACCACAATATTCCACATTAATCACTAGAATTGTGACAGTTCCGGTCCCAATACAACAGCGGAATTTTAGGACCCCTCGCTTCGACAATGACAGCGGCATGTTACCTCGCTTAGTCATGACAGCGGCAAGTACCTCCCTCGCTCGGAGATAAAGGCTACCGGAACATTCATCAATTCTACCACAATAATCAAGCACAACAGTTGATTCCATTATCACAATATATATCACTATCATTTCACATATACCACCACATGTAAGGGTTCACTATCCACGATATACATAATCAAAGGTGTAACACGTTTTACCGTCCGAAGCCCGTACGTCTCACATTTCCATTTCCTGATTTTCCTACAAAATCAGATTCCTTAGCACATAACATATGGAGTGCCAGACATTACCGTTATTGCCATCCCATCGCATTCTACACGATTCCTGCAACCACAATGATTAGCAACACCACTTTTCATATCATAAAAGCACATAAACAACTGGTTGTGTCATACAACATTAATGTCATCATGCATAAATATGTGCTATCAATAACTTCCTAGGCCCTTAACAGCCCCAAAGAGCTAACCACTGCTATGATACCACTAATGTAAGGCCCCAACACTTAAACTCGTCATTAGTCCATTTATGACGTCGTATGTGTATAAATTTTTCATTTTCTTTTCATTCTTTAAAACGAATCATTACTTGTTTCCCATAATCCCAAGACACAAACAAATGCTCAACATTATATGATCAACTCTGCCAATAAATAGACTCAAAGATTTTACCCTTTACCAACCCCATTACACAACTTTTGCATTGTGGGTTTTTATAAAAATTTGGGCAGAGTCTCCCCACAAACTGAGCTATCCGGAAATAAAGAGTCATCACATAATATAATTCCCGACCTGGGACAACACAATATTAAACAGAATATAGAAACACAAGTAAACTCCCAGCCAGGGAAGATACCACACTAATAAGACAACAAAAGTGGGTTTCAACACCCTTATACAGTCCATATACACATACAAGTGCTCACAGAAGAGCAACGAATAACGGATACACATCCGGATGCATAATTAGTATAAATACCAACCGCTCAACCTCGTATATCGGCTCAATCACATACTATGCTTCTGGAAGCATCATCCAACAAGGTTCGAGCCTAGTACTCCAAAACAGCATCGTACTGTTGTACCTGTTTCAACAGAAACAGCCCCCACACAGGGTGAGCACACTCCCACACAATATTCAATCACAAATCAACATACAAAATCATAATGCAATAATTTAATTATGCAAAACTCATAAAGTATACTCCCTGTACAATTCTGAATCTTTATAGCTTCCACACACTGTTCCTGTTTCAAACTCACGGACTTTCATAATGTCAAGTTCAGTATTATCATCGAAAATATGATATCCAACAACACTATGAATTCAATACAACAACAATGCATCATTTATGCTCAACATAAATAATTCAACATCATGTAAACCTGTTTATCCCTCTATCTCATTCTTGACACTTTCTCATATAGCTCATTCTCAAGGCATCAATGCTCAACTAGTATACTCAGATCACGTACCTCTACTTGTCTCTCATACCACATATATATACACATATTCTTTTCTTTACTCATATCCTCGGATCACGTACAACTACGTATCCACCATACCTCGTATATTAAACTCAATTATCAAACTCAAACACTTAACCTGAAATATCATATTCAAAATACATGTGTATATGAATGTATAAATACTAGGTATACCTGCTCGTACGTCACCACGTACCTTATAGTCGACAACATGAACAAGCATCAACGTCCAAAGTCTCATGTAGTGTCTATATCGAATATCAATTCAAAGATTAGCTCGAAATCAAAGCAATTCATATCATTAAGCACTCTTCATTTTCAGGCTTCATAGTGTACACAAACAAGCCAATAATCTTATATTTGAGTCATCTCCAACTCGACTATATAGTAAGCAAATTCACAAAATCAAGACAATCTACATTGCTTAAATCAACTATACAGTTAGTTCATAGAATTGTCATTCAAATACTCAATAAAGTCTCCAATTCATGCTATTGAACACATGTAAGTATATTCATTAATATACACTTTAATACATGTTATAACACCTATTAGCATGTATCTAGCTCAACCATTCACACATTACACATGCTCAAAGTTATTAGAAAATCAACCATAGCCATAAAAGTAGACTTTCTCACTACACAATTAGTAGAGCTTTTGCCAACACTTGAACACCACTTAAGTATATTATCAAACACCTCATTAGCATGATTTTAAAGTCTAAAACCATCCTCATTTCGGCCATAAAATCCCCCAACAAGTCAGCCCATTTTAGCAAGATCTTACAATTCATTTCAGTACAATTTCTTCCCCTTTTCAGCAATGAAATCAACCCAAAACAGAAGCAGATTTCGAAGCCAAAAACCAGCATGATTTTGAACCATATACAGCAGAGAGTCAAGTCATACTTTTCAACAAAAACAAACCAAAATGTTGCAGAAAATCGAACCACATTGCAGTAAGTTATTGAACCAACAAGTAGTAATATTCTTGGACCAATTAGCAACATATTTCTAAAGCCATAGCAGCAGGTTCTTACACACCAACTAACAGCAACATTTTTGATCCAAAATCAGCAGGAATAAAGAAAATAGACAACCAAAGTTTCCCCAAAACAACAGCAGAATTCGATCCATAACTCAAGCCTTACGCGCCAATTAACAGTAGGTTCTTGAACCAAATTTCAGCATAAAAAATCAAAGGTTAACAACATATTTTCGAGCATGAACAAACAGCAGATTTCAAAGCATATTGCAGCAGATAAATCGACCCAAAACAGTAGGGAAATCGAAGCTGAAACAACAATAAAAAAATCGTTTAAGCAAGGGACCAAACACCCCCTGCAACAAACTCATTTCGCCCAAAAAATTTCTCTCCCATCCCTAACAAAATCGAACCTATCCGAGAGATATCCAAGGGAGGAGAAAGCATTAGGTGCAAGACAGGATTTACCTCCAAAAATCGCGTCTGAAACTAAGCTGAATCGCTTCTATCGGCTGGGAGAGGAGATGGCGCACGAACAGGGAGAAGAGAAGAGAGGGGCGATGCGGGTGAGGGGGAGAAGAGGGGGCTCGATTTTTGTTGGTCCAAGAGAGGGAGATAATTGCCTTCTTTTATTTAAGTCTAACCCTAGATTAAATCTCAACCATCCAACTATCATCTCCAACAAAAAAAAATAATCATTTCCAAATTAAATTTACCAATTTATAATTGCTAGAAAACCCCTCTTAAATTTAATTTATGATACAAGTTCCACCCGGAATTATTCATCCCAACTTCGTTCCAAAATCCGATACTCAAAATTAAATCCCGACATAACCTATAAATATCATAATTAAATCCATAAAAATTATTAATTATTCCTGGTCATCACAGGGTGTTCCAACCATATTTGGATCAGTTCGTCATAGTTTTCATTGACGACATACTCATCTACTCCCGGACCGAAGAGGAACACGTGAGGCACTTGAGAACAGTACTCCAGATCCTTAGGGATCATCAGTTATATGCAAAGCTTATCAAGTGCGAGTTATGGTTGAGCAGTGTAGTATTCTTAGGCCATGTTATATCTAGCAGCGGGATATCTGTAGACCCCAGGAAGGTTGAAGCTGTGATGGAGTGGGCTGCACCCACTTCTGTGCCCGAGATACCGAGCTTCCTTGGCTTAGCAGGTTATTACCGACGTTTTGTCGAGGGATTTTCTAAGATCGCTAAACCATTGACGCAGCTGACTCAGAAAGGAGTCCCGTTCTATTGGTCCGAAGCTTGTGAGGAAAGCTTCCAAGAGTTGAAGCGTCGTTTGACGACAGCGCCAGTATTGGTGATTCCTTATGAGAATAAGAGATTTGCTTTGTACCTAGGCTGTGCGTTGATGCAAGATAAGCACGTGGTGGCTTATGCTTCGAGGCAGTTGAAGCCTCATGAGACCAAATACCCAGTCCATGATCTGGAACTGGCAGCCATCATTTTCACCTTGAAGATTTGGCGTCATTATCTTTATGGTACTTCATTTACCATTTTTACGGATCATAAGAGCCTGAAGTTTCTATTCACCCAGGCTGAACTGAATATGCGTCAAAGAAGATGGATGGATCTACTAAAGGATTATGACTGTGAGATTGAGTACCATCCCGGTAAAGCAAATTTGATAGCAGACGCCTTAAGTCGGAAGGTGAAGAGTACTGCTGAAGACGCTATGTGTTTATCAGCTATGATGACTTCTTATTGCCATCTGGGCTATGATTTTGATGTGGACATGTCACCGGTGTGAGTGTCAACCTTGTTGGCTGAGCCAGACATATTTGAGGCTATCAGGGAATCCTAGAGGTTAGATGATGAGGTTCGGAGATGGTCATCGATAGTACTTCGAGGACAACCGTCAAAGTTCAGAATGGCAGAATATGATTCCTTGAGGCTGGGCAACCGATGGGTAGTCCCAGATACACCAGAGTTGCGTAGAGGAATATTGGAGCGAGTCCACAGTAGTCGGTTCAGTATCCACCCAGGAGGAAGAAAGATGTACAAGGACCTATGCGGTCAATTCTGGTGGAGACGCATGGAGCGTGATGTTATGACTTTCGTCAAAAGATGTTTGATCTGCCAACAAGTAAAGGCTGAAAGACAGAGACCTGGTGGTGAGCTGAAGAGCTTGGAAGTACCTAAGTGGAAGTGGGAACACATATCTATGGACTTCGTGACCCACCTACCAAGAACGACCTCTGGATTTGATGCGATCTGGGTGATCGTTGATAGGCTGACAAATGTAGCTCATTTCATCCCTTACAATATGACTTTCACATACTTAAAGATGGCCCAATTATATGTACGGGATGTAGTGAGGTTGCATGGGGTTCTAGTCTCGATCGTGTCTGACAGAGACCCAAGGTTTACTTCTCATTTCTGGAAGGGTCTCCAGACAGCTTTGGGCACCGAGGTGAGACTGAGTACGGCTTATCACCCTCAGACAGACGGCCAAATGGAGCGTACTATACAGACGCTCGAAGATATGTTGAGGGCATGCGTTTTGGAGTTTGATACTCCGTGGCAAGATTCTATACCATTGGTGGAGTTCTCCTATAATAACAGCTATTAGGCGAGCATTCAAATGGCCCCTTTTGAAGTTCTTTATGGTCGACGCCGTAGGTCACCGCTGTATTGGGAGGACTTGACAAGTAAAGCGGTCGGAGGACCGGATATGATTAAGAACATGGAAGAAAAATTAAGATGATACGTTTAAAGATGAAGGCGGCCCAAGATAGGCAAGCAACCTATGCCAATAAGCGGCGACGGCCGTTAGAATTCCAAGTAGGGGACAAGGTTTTCTTGAAAATCTCACCCTTCAGGGGTGTGGTCCGTTTTGGTATGCGGGGAAAGTTATCTCCGAGATATGTCGGACCGTATGAGGTGTTGCAGCGTATTGGTACATTGGCTTACCGTTTGGCTCTACCGCCGTCTTTATCTGGGATTCATGATGTTTTCCACATTTCTATGCTACGGAAGTATGAGCCAGATCCGTCTCATGTTTTACAGCTGTAGGGTCTTCCTACCTTAGCATCATCTTAATACACAATTTATGGACTAAACAAGCATTAATAACGTCTTAGGGTTTCGATTGTAGCTTCGAGCTAAAAAGATTTCAGGCCAACAATGAAATTTCAAAACTTAACTCATTACATTCTCAATAATGAATGTTAAAACGATAGAATTATACTACTCCTAGAGTAGAGACTATCCAAAAGTCCTGTATCCTATCTTCTTTCATGCTCCTTTTAGCTCACTGCCTCAACCCGACCCTTAGCCCTTCGGTCCAAAAGTGTACCTACAGGAACAACCCATCATGAGCATGTACATCGTTACTTAACATCATAAGGCGATGGCATATAAATAAATGCATGAAAATAATTGGTAACGTATACTTCCTGGTTAATCGCATTATGCCTCTTTGGTTGTCCCTGTTTCATAGCCATGCATATAATTATTAATTCTGACATGACTGATTAAAATCATCATCTTATAATATCATCATCATATAAGCATCATCATTTTATAAATATCATCATCTTATAACATCATCATCATGTAAGCATCATCATCTTATAGCATCATCATCTTATAACATCATCATCATCTTATAACATCATCATCATATAGCATCATCATCATATAGCATCATCATCTTATAAACATCGTCATCTTATAGCATCATCATCTTATAACATCATAATCTTATAACATCATCATCATATAGCATCATCATCGTATAGCATTATCATCATATAAGCATCGTCATCTTATAGCATCATCATCTTATAACATCATCATCTTATAACATCATCATCATATAGCATCATCATCGTATAGCATCATCATCATATAAGCATCGTCATCTTATAGCATCATCATCTTATAACATCATCATCTTATAACATCATCATCATATAGCATCATCATCGTATAGCATCATCATCATATAAGCATCGTCATCTTATAGCATCATCATCTTATAACATCATCATCTTATAACATCATCATCATATAGCATCATCATCGTATAGCATCATCATCATATAAGCATCGTCATCTTATAGCATCATCATCTTATAAATATAACAGTAAATGTACAAAATCATAGTTAAGTAAACATGCGGTTTATTCGTCAGTCACTTTTTGTTGACCCTGATTCACATTCGTGCATATGGGCATCTTACCCCATTGTATGGCATCTTACCATATCATAACATCGTGTGGCATCTTACCACGTGGGCATCTTACCCTATCGTATGGCATCTTACCATATCATAATATCGTGTGGCATCTTACCACGTAATAACATCGTATGGCCTCTTACCATATGGGCATCTTACCCCGTGGCATCTTACCACATAATAACATTGTATGGCATCTTACCATATGTGCATCTTACCCCGTGGCATCTTACCACATAATAACATCGTATGACCTCTTACCATATGAGCATCTTACCCTTTTCATAAACATCGTATAACATCATTATAAACTTACTTATCACAATCGTCATCATAATCATCATAAATACTCATGCAATCAATGCATAGTCAGAGTTAGGAGTGTGTTACCGTCCGATGCCCGTACGCTTCTTACGTACCTTAATTCCAAAAGTGGAGAAATTGAAGAACTCTATCTTCTCGATGTTGTTGGCACCTGGGATGGTTCCACACAACCATACAAATCGATATTAGAAGCTAAACAATAGCCAAATACCAAAAATTCATCAAAAAACATCATTTGCCATGTTTTAAACAGCGGCGATCGATCGCTGCACGAGGCGATCGATCGCCTCACTTTTTGCCCTGCGGCGATCGATCGCTTCATTTCAGGCGATCGATCGCCTGCTACGTGAAATGGCTACTGGCCATCGGCGATCGATCGCCTCATTTCAGGCGATCGATCGCCACCTGCTGGTGCGCTATTTTTTGCCATTTTTGTACATTTTTCGAGCTCATCCTCATACCTTACAAAACCAAACTTTCCTACAACATCAACAACATCATAACCCACTAAAACCCACATAAAACACTTCAAAAATCATACCCCAACAACATACAACACATACCCAACCAAACCCACATAAATCACTTCAAAATCATCCCATTTCAAATCCAAACTTCATAAAAACTTTAGGAAGGGTTCCATACCTCTTGAAGACTCCAAATCTTGACAAGAATCACACAAACACAAGTTTTGTGGAACTTTCCTTCTCCTTCCTTGGAGGATTTCGAAAATGGGGAATGGGAAGGGTTTTGGGAATGAATTGGGGATTTTTGAGGGAAAGGGTAAAGTGAGGGGAAGGAGGGTGTAGTGGGGTATATGTGTTAATTAAATTGTACCCAAAATTAACATGATGTATAAAATACCCCAACATGGTATTTTAAAAGCATTTTACCAAAATGCAACCAACTTCATTAAATCCATACTTTTCTCATAATTAACGATCAACACAATTAAATCATGTTAACACCCCATTTTCTATCATGCATAACATGCACCTTGAAACGTAACCCCCCGGGTCATGCCTATCATGTGACTAAGCATTTCATCGTGATAATGAATTTCAACACGTAAATCAATTATCCACATAATTAATCACAAAAACATAATTAATGCCTTAATTGCAATTAATCATTTCGGGGACATCACATTACTCCCCTACTTATAAGATTTCGTCCTCGAAATCGCATGCACTTACCCCAAAAGAAACTAAACATAAATCACATACCAGAGAATATTTCTGGGTAGTGCTGTACCATATGCCGCTCCGTCTCCCACGTGGCCTCCTCGACACCCCGACGATCCCACTGAACCTTGACCATCGGTAAAATCTTGCTTCGTAATCTGCAATCCTCATGATCCAGAATTCTGACCGATCGTTCAGCGCAGGATACATCTGAGTCCAACTGCACTTCAGTAGGTTGTAAAACATGAGACGGGTCTGGCTCATACTTCCATAGCATAGAAACGTGTAAAACATCATGAATCCCAGATAAAGACGGCGGTAGAGCCAAACGGTAGGCCAAAATACCGATACGCTGCAATACTTCATATGGCCCAACATACCTCGGGGATAACTTTCCCCGCATACTAAAACGAACTACACCCCTGAAGGGTGAGATTTTCAAGAAGACCTTGTCTCCTACTCGGAATTCTAGCGGTCGTCGTCGCTTATTGGCATAGGCTGCTTGCCTATCTTGGGCCACTTTCATCTTTTGGCGTTAGTCTTTTCTTCCATTTCCTTAATCATATCCGGTCCTCCGACCGCTTTACTAGTCAAGTCCTCCCAATACAGCGGTGACCTACATCGTCATCCGTAAAGAGCTTCAAAAAGGGGCCATTCGAATGCTCGCCTGACCACCAATGGTACTGCATCCTGCCATGGAGTATCAAACTCCAAAACACATGCCCTCAACATATCTTCGAGCGTCTGTATAGTACGCTCTGTCTGACCGTCTGTCTGCGGGTGATACGCTGTACTTAGTCTCACCTCTGTGCCCAAAGTTGTCTGGAGACTGGAACCCCATGCTACCTTGGGTCTCTGTCAGACACAATCGAGACTGGAACACCATGCTACCTCACCACATCCCGCACATATAATCGGGCCATCTTTAGGTATGTGAAAGACACATGACAAAGGATGAAGTGAGCTACTTTCGTCAGCCTGGCCGCTCTTGGCAAGTGGGTTACGAAGTCCATAGATATATGTTCCCACTTCCATTGGGGTACTTCCGAGTTCTTCAGCTCGCCACCAGGCCTCTATCTTTCTGTCTTTACCTGCTGACAGATCGAACATCTTTTGATAAGACTATAACATCACGCTTCATACGTCTCCACCAGAATTGACCACTTAGGTCCTCATACCTTTTTCTTCCTCCTGGGTGAATACTGAACCGGCTACCGTGAGCTCGCTCCAATACTCCTTCATGCAACTCCGGCGCATCTGGGACTACCCAACGGTTGCCCAGTCTCAATGAACCATCTTCAGTCACTGTGAACTTTGATTGCTGTCCTTGAAGTACTATCGATGACCATCTCTGAACCTCCTCATCCGACCTCTGGGCCTTCCTGATAATCTTGAATATGTCTGGCTCAGCCAACAAGGTCGACACTCGCACCGACGACGCATCCACATCAAAATCATAGCCCAGATGGCAATAAGAAGTCATCATCGCTGATAAACACATAGCGTCCTCAGCAGTACTCTTCACTTCCGACTTAAGGCGTCTGCTATCAAATTTTCTTTACCTGGATGGTACTCAATTTCACAATCAAAATCCTTGAGGAAGTCCATCCATCTTCTTTGTTGCCTATTCAACTCATCCTGTGTGAAAAAAAACTTCAGGCTCTTATGGTCCGTGTAGATGGTAAACGACGTACCATGCAAGTAATGCATCCAAATCTTCAAGGCAAATATAATGGCTGCCAGCTCCAAATCATGGACTGGGTACCTAGCCTCATGTGGTTTCAACCGCCTCGATGCACATGCCACCACATGCTTATCTTGCATCAACACACAGTCCAAACCTTGCAGTGATGCATTCGTGTACAAGGCAAACCTCTTATTCTCAGAAGGAATTACCAATATAGGTGTCGTAGTCAAACGACGCTTCAATTCTTGGAAGCTGTCTTCTGTACATCATCCTCTCGAATTCGAATCTGATGATACTCCGACCTCAGATCGATCTTACTGTAGAGACTCATACTCTGCAGCTGATCAAACAAATCATCAATCCCTGGAAGTGGATACTTATTCTTCATCATGGCTTTGTTCAGTTGTCTGAAATCGATGCACAGCCGCATTGAACCATCTTTCTTCTTAACGAATAAAACTGGTGCACCCCAGGGCGTATATAGCCCTTGTCAAGGAGCTCCTGCAACTGAACCTTTAACTCCCTTAGTTCCGCTGGTGCCATCCTATACGGGGCACGAGAAATGGTAGACGTCCCTGGTAGTAACTTAATCCCAAACTCGACCTCTCTCGTCGGTGGGAATCCGGGAATCTCTTCCGGAGATACATCAAGAAACACCGCCACTACGGGCACATCCTCAACCTTTAATTCTTTCCTCTTTTCAGTAATATCAACAGCATATATGAGATATCCTTTATGGTCTCGTTCCAATAACTGTGCCATCTTGACAGCAGATATTAACGGAATCCTTGAACGGGAATCATCCCCATAGAATGTCCATTGGACTCCCATATCAGACCTGAATCGGACAGTCCTTGTCTGCAGTCCACAACTGCCTGATATTTGTTCAGCACATCGATGCCCACAATGCATTCGAAGTCTGACATTCCCAGAACAATCAAGTCTGTCCTCAGCTCGTTGCCCTCAAAATAAATGAGGCCGTCATAAACAATCTGATCAGTTATCAAACTTCTTCCAGCGGCGGTCGAGACTACAAGAGGCGTGGGCGACGGAGAAGTGCATATGAAATCGCATTACTTACTTCTACATTTGCTGCTATGCTGCAACACAAGGGTTAACAACAATACCCAAAAGCAGTTCATATAATACATCATTAGAGAAACAAAACATGTTAGTACAACATCATATACTTCATATGCAACATATGCATAAAACATGTTTAAAAGTAAGCACCTAGCCAACTTATTGCTAAGGCTACCCTTCACTCGTTCCCGGGTTATCAAACCACTGCTCTGATACCACTAATGTAGGGTCTTCCTACCTTAACATCATCTTAATACACAATTTATGGACTAAACAAGCATTAATAACGTCTTAGGGTTCCGATTGTAGCTTCGAGCTAAAAAGATTTCAGGCCAACAATGAAATTTCAAAACTTAACTCATTACATTCTCAATAATGAATGTTAAAGCGATAGAATTATACTACTCCTAGAGTAGAGACTATCCAAAAGTCCTGTATCCTATCTTCTTTCATGCTCCTTTTAGCTCACTGCCTCAACCCGACCCTTAGCCCTTCGGTCCAAAAGTGTACCTACAGGAACAACCCATCATGAGCATGTACATCGTTACTTAACATCATAAGGAGATGGCATATAAATAAATGCATGAAAATAATTGGTAACGTATACTTCCTGGTTAATCGCATTAACCCTCTTTGGTTGTCCCTGTTTCATAGCCATGCATATAATTATTAATTCTTGACATGAATGATTAAAATCATCATCTTATAATATCATCATCATATAAGCATCATCATTTTATAAATATCATCATCTTATAACATCATCATCATGTAAGCATCATCATCTTATAGCATCATCATCTTATAACATCATCATCATCTTATAACATCATCATCATATATCATCATCATTTATAAACATCGTCATCTTATAGCATCATCATCTTATAACATCATCATCTTATAACATCATCATCATATAGCATCATCATCGTATAGCATCATCATCATATAAGCATCGTCATCTTATAGCATCATCATCTTATAACATCATCATCATATAGCATCATCATCGTATAGCATCATCATCATATAAGCATCGTCATCTTATAGCATCATCATCTTATAACATCATCATCTTATAACATCATCATCGTATAGCATCATCATCATATAAGCATCGTCATCTTATAGCATCATCATCTTATAAATATAACAGTAAATGTACAAAATCATAGTTAAGTAAACATGCGGTTTATTCGTCAGTCTCTTTTTGTTGACCCTGATTCACATTCGTGCATATGGGCATCTTACCCCATCGTATGGCATCTTACCATATCATAACATTGTGTGGCATCTTACCACGTGGGCATCTTACCCTATCGTATGGCATCTTACCATATCATAATATTGTGTGGCATCTTACCACGTAATAACATCGTATGGCCTCTTACCATATGGGCATCTTACCCCGTGGCATCTTACCACATAATAACATCGTATGGCCTCTTACCATATGAGCATCTTACCCTTTTCATAAACATCGTATAACATCATTATAAACTTACTTATCACAATCGTCATCATAATCATCATAAATACTCATGCAATCAATGATTAGTCAGAGTTAGGAGTGTGTTACCGTCCGATGCCCGTACGCTTCTTACGTACCTTAATTCCAAAAGTGGAGAAATTGAAGAACTCTATCTTCTCGATGTTGTTGGCACCTGGGATGGTTCCACACAACCATACAAATCGATATTAGAAGCTAAACAATAGCCAAATACCAAAAATTCATCAAAAAACATCATTTGCCATGTTTTAAACAGCGGCGATCGATCGCTGCACGAGGCAATCGATCGCCTCACTTTTTGCCATGCGGCGATCGATCGCTTCATTTGAGGCGATCGATCGCCTGCTACGTGAAATGGCTACTGGCCATCGGCGATCGATCGCCTCATTTCAGGCGATCGATCGCCACCTGCTGGTGTGCGATTTTTCGCCATTTTTGTACATTTTTCGAGCTCATCCTCATACCTTACAAAACCAAACTTTCCTACAACATCAACAACATCATAACCCACTAAAACCCACATAAAACACTTCAAAAATCATACCCCAACAACATACAACACATACCAACCAAACCCACATAAATCACTTCAAAATCATCCCATTTCAAATCCAAACTTCATAAAAACTTTAGGAAGGGTTCCATACCTCTTGAAGACTCCAAATCTTGACAAGAATCACACAAACACAAGTTTTGTGGAACTTTCCTTCTCCTTCCTTGGAGGATTTCGAAAATGGGGAATGGGAAGGGTTTTGGGAATGAATTGGGGATTTTTGAGGGAAAGGGTAAAGTGAGGGGAAGGAGGGTGTAGTGGGGTATATGGGTTAATTAAATTGTACCCAAAATTAACATGATGTATAAAATACCCCAACATGGTATTTTAAAAGCATTTTACAAAAATGCAACCAACTTCATTAAATCCATACTTTCCTCATAATTAACGATCAACACAATTAAATCATGTTAACACCCCATTTTCTATCATGCATAACATGCACCTTGAAACATAACCCCCCGGGTCATGCCTATCATGTGACTAAGCATTTCATCGTGATAATGAATTTCAACACGTAAATCAATTATCCACATAATTAATCACATAAACATAATTAATGCCTTAATTGCAATTAATCATTTCGGGGACATCACAACGGCCTACTAAAGTGCAGTTGGATTCAGATGTATCCTACGTTGAACGACCGGTCAGAATTCTGGATCGTGAGGATCGCAGATTACGAAGTAAAGTTATACCGATGGTCAAAGTTCAGTGGGATCGTCGGGGTGTCGAGGAGGCTACATGGGAGATGGAACGGCATATGATGCAGCATTACCCGGAACTATTTTCTGGTATGATTTATGTTTAGTTTCATTTTGGGTAAGTGCATGCGATTTCGAGAACGAAATCTTGTAAGTAGGGGAGTAATGTGATGCCCCGACATTAATTAATTGCATTTAAGGCATTAATTATGTTTATATGATGAATCATGTGGTAATTGATTTAAGTGTTGGGTAATAAGATGTTAACATGATTTAATTGTGTTGATTATTAAATATGAGGAAGATGTGATTTTAGATGAAGTTTAGTGCATTTTGTCAAAATGCTTTTAAAATACCATGTTGGGGTGTTTTATACATCATGTTAAGTTTGGGGTACAAATTTTAAATTGACATTGCACAACCCCTTTTAATCCCCCCAATACCCACCTTTTCCTACACTTTACCTCACTTTACCAATCACTCTTTTAACCCCCAAATTTCATCCCTCAACCCTAACCCCACACCATTTTCGAAATACACCAAGGAAGGAAGAAGAAAGCTTCACAAAATCCTTGTTTGTGTGATCTTTGTTAAGATTTGGAGCCTACAAGAGGTATGGGACCCTTCCTTAAGTTTTCAAGATGTTTGGTGTTGGAATGGGTTAGTTTTTGATGATTTATGTGGGTTGTTTTGGGTATGTGTTATATATGTTTGGGGTATGATTTTTGAAGTGTTTTATGTGGGTTTTGGTGGGTTATGATGTTATTAAAGTTGTAGGAAAGTTTGGGTTTGTAAGGAATGGAGTGGGACTTGAAAAATGCTCATTAATGGCGATTTTTTGATGCACTGGCGATCGATCGCCCGTTTTTGGCGATCGATCGCGAGCCAACAGTAGGCGCCAGTAACATTTGGCGATCGATCGCCACCTTCGGGCGATCGATCGGCGAGGCTGGCGATCGATCGCGCCAAAAGTGGAGATCGATCGCCAAGATGTGAAATTTTGAGCCCTGTCAAGTGTGATCTCGCGATCGATCGGGCCTGGGTGGCGATCGATCGCGAGGTATAAAAATGTGTATTTTTGATGTTTGTGGGATTTTTTTTGGATATTGGACTATATTTAAATTCTAATATCGATTTGTATGGTTATGTAGAACCATCCCAGGTACCCACAACCTCAAGGAGATAAAAGCTCTCCAATTTCTACACTTTTGGGAATTAAGGTACGTAAGAAACGTACAAGCATCGGACGGTAAACCATACTCCTACATTTAATGATGATGTTTATGATGATGATGATAATGTTTATGATGATGATTATGATGATGTTTATGATGATGATTATGATGATGTTTACGATGATGATGTTTATGATGATGTTTATGATGATGAATATGATGATATTTACGATGATGATGTTTATGATGATGTTTATGAGGATGATGATTATGATGATGTTTATGACGATGTTTATGATAATGATGTTATGATGATGATTATGATAAGTACGACCATGATGATGGTCATACGATATTTAAGAGGGGTAAGATGCCCATATGGTAAAATGCCATACGATATTTACGAAAGGGGTAAGATGCCCACGTGGTAAGATGACATACGATGTTAAGAAAGGGGTAAGATGCCCACGTGGTAAGATGCCACGAGATATTTATAATATGGTAAGATGCCATATTATAGGGTAAGATGCCCATATGCATGAATGTGAATCAGGGTCAACAAAAAGAAGTTAACGAATAACCAACGAGTTTACTTAACCAAGATTTCGTACATTTACTGTTATATCTCTTTTATGATGTTAAGTAAATATGTATGTGCTCACGATGTGTTGTCCCTGTAGGTACACTTTTGAACCATGGCTAAGGGTCGGGTTGAGACGGTGAGCTAAAGGAGCATGAAAGAGGATATGATACAGGATTTTGGATAGTCTCTACTCTAGGAGTAGTATAATTCTATCGCTACTATATTCTTTTTGGAGAATGTAATTTGAAATTTTATTCTTGACCTGTAATCTTATTAGCTCAAAGCTACAACCGGAACCCTTAGAATATCATTAATGCGTGTTCTATTCATAATACGTTACTAATATGATGTTAAGGTAGGAAGACCCTACACTTGGATTCTTGTTATTCTTGATTTAAAACGTGTTTTAACCCTTATTGGATGTCATAAGGTGTCTTATTTGTTGTTTGTTGAGTTGGAAGGAGTTGGGTGTGGTTTGTTGAGGTTTTTTAAGCTTTTAAAAAATTGTGGTTTTCGGGTTCGTGCAGTGACCGATCGATCGGTGCAAGTGCGTAGCGATGGGTTAAATTCCAACGTTTTACCGATCGATCGGTGGCACTAGCGATCGATCGGTAGAGGCGAGCGATCGATCGGTAGAGGTTACCGATCTATCGGTGCATTGCCGTAGCCAAAATGTGATGACCTGAGATTAGGGATGTTAATCCCGGAGTGTTAATAACCCCTAAAGTGGTTTTACGTGGCAATTGGAGTTTAATCGAGGTGTTGGGCCCTCCGGGCTCGTCTATTTGAGTAATTGGGATCGTTGGATCCCGAGGTTGAGATCGTATTCTCATTTCGGTGAAAACCTGTGAGTTGGGTTTTTAGTGTGACTCGGAATCTCGGGTGCTGGGTGTGGGCACCAGTAGGGGGTTTTTGAGTTAGAGAGAGAGTTTTTGAAAACAGATGATTTTTAATGAATCATGATGTATTTGTGGGGATATTAGTATTTCGGGGTATTTTTGCTATAAATACCAGTTGAACCTGAGATTTTAATTATCGGAACCATTTCAGCACCTCATTTCTCTCTCCACCCGCGCGCCCCTTTCCCGATCCCCTTTGACCCCCGCGCACAAAAGTGCTTCGGCCGCCGCCGTCCGGCCGCCGTTCGGCGCGTGCCACCCGCCGTTGGAATCGTCTCTTCCGGGCGCTTCTATACATACCAACAATTCGAAGTTTCGTCGAGAATCGAGCTCGGATTTCTGCAGAAAGCGCTACGGTTCGTCACTGGATTTCATCCGATTTTGGGGGCGCGATTTTGGTATGTTTTTGGTACGATTTTTCTGATGTTTTTGGGGCGTTTTTAAGCTGGTTTTGAGTCGATTATTTCAGACTTTTTGGTTCGAAAATATTGGTTAAATTTGGTTCGAATTTCAGCTCGATTTTGGGAGTTAGGGTTCGAAAATTTGGATTTTTGGCATGAGGATGATGATTCTTGTTGTTATTCGATTAATTCATGTTTAAATGCATTATGATGCTTGATTGTGTTCGAAATTGAGGAATTGGATTTGAAGTTAGGGCTTGAATTCGAATTTTGGGGATTTTGGCATGTGGGGCGATTATTGTTGTTGTTAATTGATTAATTCATGTGTTAGATGAATTATGGTGATTATTCGGGTTTGATTTGTGTTGGTTGGGTTCGAATTATTGAAGGTGTTCTTAGGCAATTTTTCGATATGCCGCATTCGTTTTCCCTCCCTGCATGTACCCTGCCCCGGGTCTTTTAGATGTTTAATTGTCGTGTGTCGACAATATTTTGAGGGTTATGGATGTGCTTGAGCATGGGTTACATGTTCGTAAATAATTGTGAATTATTTATCGTGTTAGCACATCGTTCCTCGGGGCATGGAACTCGAACAAGGTTTGGCTCGGACTTCGAGGATTTAAGGTACGTTTAGCGTACGAGCATAGTTTAAATGATGTTTTACAAGTATGATGCATGATCTAAAATACATGAAATGCTTTACTATGATGGTACCGGGACTTGATTACGTTATGTTGATTCACATGGTGAAATGCTTAGTGCCGCTATGAAGCGAGCAAATGATGGGGTGTGGTTGCTACGGAGCAAACACCGATAGTATGATGCTACTTGAAGTAAGAAATGAAAAAGATGGTATTTGATTAGATATCTAGGATATCTGTATTTTATTCCCTATTGGTAATGAATAAGAACAGAGACGTAGTTAATCAGAGAAGTGATTAACTAGTATCGGAAGTTAAGGAAATCTCATTATAATATCTAGAATTGTGATAATTGCTAGATAAAGAAAGATGTTACGAAATGTTGTTAAATTGAAACTGGCTAGGGTTAACCAATATGATGATTAACTGCATATTCAGGATTTGATGATTTATCTGTTTTGAGAACAGGATTATTACAGGGGTACGCTATGATGAGGATGATACCATCCAGGAAGTATCACATATGTTCCACAATATTTACATTTTCGTAAATTATGTATTATGTCATTATGATTATGAAATTGTGGAATTGGTATGCTCACCCCGTTGGGGGCTGTCTCTGTTGGGGCAGGTGAACAGGTACATCGATGGCTTTGGAGATGAGCTCGAGCTGTTGATTGGATGTACTCCCAGGATCGTGGTACCAGGGCTTGATGGAGCACGGTATCGTATAGAGTACTTATATACCCATGAGGGTTATATACATATTCATGATGCTCGCATGTGAGCAAGATTACTTGTATATGCGTTGTATATAAAGGCATGAGCCTTCCTCTCTTTCATTATATGTTGCATGCAATTGTGGTAGAATTGCTAATGATATGAGAGTCGTTAGTGTGTTATGTGGGGGTTGAAACCCACTTGGTTGTCATATGTGTGGTGTCTTCCCTGGCTGGGACTTTACTTGATATTGCTGTATTCTGATGAGTGTTATGTTTTCCCTGGCCGGGAATTATGTTATGCGTTGTGCTTTTATTTCGGGATAGCTCTATTTATGGGGAGACTCTGCCCAAATTTTTATAAAAGTCCACAATGTAAAAAGTGGTGTGATGGGCGAACCCTATGAGTCTGTTGTTGTTAGGATGATGAGCTTATAACACTGTATGTTAAAGAAAACTTTGTAATTGCCATTCAATGGTAAGGTATCATCTGGGTTTCCCGAATAATTTTATTGAAAGCATGTGCCACACATAATGATTAATACACTAATCAAGGGTTAAGTATAAGGGGTCCTTACATTAGTGGTATCAGAGCAGTGGTTAGCTCTTTGGGGCTGTTGAGGGCCTAGGAAGTTATTGATAGCACATATTTATGCATGATGGCATTAATGTTATACGACATGACTAATTGTTTATGTGCTTTTATGTTATGAAAAGTGGTATTGCTAACCATTGTGGTTGCAGGAATCGTGTGGAACACGATAGGATGGCATTAATAGTGATGTCTAACACTCTATATGCTACGTGCCAAGGAATCTGATTTTGGAAGAAAATCAGGGAAAAGAAAGATATGATGTATTGTCTGAGGACAGACTGGGTAGACAACCGACAGTGGAATACTTCGGTATGGTCTCAATTATTATTGAATATACTAATGCGTTTGTTCATGTAATGCCCAAGCAAGGAAGGTACGTAAGACGCGTACGGGCATCGGACGGTAACACACTCCTAACTCTGACTATGCATTGAATGCATAAGTTTTTATGATGTTATGATGATGATGATTATGATAAGTAAGTTATGATGATGATGGCTATGATGATGATGTTACGATGATGATTTTGATAAGTAAGTTTATGATGATGTGATACGATGTTATGATGTGGTAAGATGCCACGGGGTAAGATGCCCATATGGTAAGAGGCCATACTCCTATATTATGATCATACTATGATTGCATAAGAATTTACGATGCCATGATGATATGTATAATGAATAAAAATGATAAGATGTTTAAGATGATGTTATGATAAGTAAGTTCACGATGAAGATGATTTTATAATGAATAAAGATGACAAGATACTTATGATGATGTTATGATAAATGAAGATGATATGACGTTCACGATGACGATTATGATAAGTAAGGATGATGTTAATATGATGTTTATAGAATGATATGATGTTTATAAGGTGGTAAGATGTCATAGGGTAAGATACCCATATGCATGAATATGAACCGGGGAAAAAGAAAAGAAGTTAATAAATAACTAGCAAGCTTACTCAACTATGATTTCAGTACATTTACTGTTATATCTATAAGATGATGATGTTTATATGATGATGATGCTACAAGATGATAATGTATGTTTAACTATGTTACTTAGAATGGTTGAATGTCCGGTGGTCATTATGGGCAAGCGAGGAAGGTCTTGCCGCTCACATAGCTGATGAGCGATGGGGTACATCCGCTATCAAGGTGTAGCGATGGGTATGATCCGCTGATGAGCGATGGGGTACATCCGCTATCAAGGTGTAGCGACGGGTATCATCCGCTGAGCGATGGGGTACATCCGCTATCAAGGCGTAGCGATGGGTATCATCCGCTGAATAAGAGATACATCCGCTATCAAGGCGTAGCGATGGGTATCATACGATGTGTTATGTCGAGCGAGGGGGCCAATTGTGCCGCTGTCATAATGGAACCCGGACAGTCCCATTTCTAATTAACATAGTTTGTCGTGAGTATATATGTGAATATGATGTGTATGATGATGTTTATGATGAGTAAAGATGATATGATGATTATGATGATGTTTATGATGATAGGATGCCTCATTCCGCTATTTTACGATGACTCATTCTTTTATGAGGATTGGCGATGATTGATGCCGCCGGATATGATGATAGCGATGCCTCATTCCGCTATTTTACGATGACTCACTCTTCTATGAGGATTGGCGATGGTTTATGCCGCCGGATATGTTAATAGCGATGCCCCATTCCGCTATTATGTGGATTTACGATGACTTATTCTTCTATGAGGATTGGCGATGATTAGTGCCACCAGATATGTTGATAGCGATGCCTCTTTCCGCTGTTATGTAGACAATGATTCAGGCTCAGGTGTATAGCGAGGTTTCATGCCACTTATTATATGACGAGGTATCATGCCGTCGATTCTGTAGCGATGGATTGTGCCGCTATGTACTCAGCACAGGATTATGCCGCCTTCGAGCGATGAGTGCTGATTTCGCACTATTATCGAGCGACGGAGACAGGTATGCCGCTATCTTGTTAGCGATGAGGTATGAGATATTGCTATTCTATTAGCTTTATTATAGCTGGCATGCGTTGTTATACATGTTTTATTATGATTATTTTACTAGCATGATGATGGATGACATATGTTGATGTACATGGACCGTCACGAGTTGACTGGGTTGTTTAGATGTCATTGTTGACATATATCGTCACTAGTTGACGATACCTTAGATGCCATGAGTGGGCATGTGTCGTCACGGGGTGGCGATGACGATGGTTTAGGAGATGTCTTATTAGACATGCATCATCGTTACGATGAACAATGCGTTGAGTATACGTTTTCAGTTGTATGCCTTGGGTGCCAGTGTCGGGCACAAGGTGGTGTGTGCGTCACCGATTAACGTGGCCCTTATACCGAGCGGGTTGCTCGAGGAATGGATGGGTGCGCTGTACATGTGATTGTACCGCAGAAATTGTTTGAGGGATCATATCACGAGTGGTGGTACCGTTGGAATGGCTTTTTGGCCATGTAATTTGACGACAGGAGTGATCGTGGAGGAATTGCTCGCTTTCTATTGATATGACATGTGGTAGACATGGTCACACCAACCATGAGGGTGTAAGATGGGTCCTAAGGAAGTAGGATCAGGTTATGTTAAGTACATGGGGACATTGGAGTGTCCAGGGTATGTCAGCATTGGAGGAATGTTGGGTAAAGACCCACTACTCTATTGACTTTTCTTCCCATGGTATGGTATGCCGTGCGGAAACGTCCATCTGATTGGTAGGTTTGAGGTGAAACCTAGTGAGGCAGCGACTAGTTTGCCTGCCGCGTGTGTGCAGCACCATGATGGGCTTGCTAGAGCCGTTATACTGCTCGTTGGAACCAAGTTTGGTAAATCGTAAGGTGATACGAGGTGGATTGTGGTGGACTCTGGTAGTCACCACGTCATTTGAAGTTGAAGTTGTGTATGCCTCACTGAAACGTATATATGTTTATGTTTAAATCTTGGTGAGACTTGTCTGGGACAGCTCATGATGTTGAAGTACCAACGAGAGAGTCATCAATTCGTCGTTGATTTGGCCTGGGAATCCATGTATTTGGGATGCATTGGGTTTATTGGATGTCCTTTCAAATTTGAAACTCTGAGGAGTCTCGATTGTTTATTTATGATTAGGATGTGATTCTTAGGATATCCGGAGGTGGACATCTTGCGAGATGTCTTTTGTGTGAATCTGTGGCCGTGGGTTGCCCAAATTGAGTTGCAATGATGCGACTGCTCATTTGATGGAGGAGGTTTGAAAGTGGAAACCAGGTTTGGTATGTGTACACCGTGGTATGCTAATGTTTCCCTCGTAACGATGTATGTTAGACATTGTGAGTCATGATAGAGATGTCTTTGAATGATATCTACGATGGAATCGGAAGCAATTCGAATCCTTGCAGTTTCAGTTGACTAACTGCTTTTGGACCGTTAGCGTTGAGTTGTACTGACGCTCTTCGACGTTATGATGGGTTTGGAAGTTTATTCCACTCCAGAGATTGACACGAGGTCAACGTTCTCACGGTTGAGGTGTCATACATGATGCGTTCTTACTAGTGGTATTAGAACGAAGGATGACTGTCCGATCTACAGTCGTAAGTATCGGTTGTTTTGCAGTCATGAGGGACTGACTTTTGGGATGACCCGCATCGAGGTACGTTTTGCCTCTTGGGTGATATGTTGGTTTTGGTAAGTCGCTCTGTTTCAGAGTTTGAAGTGAGGTAAGTATTCTCGAGGTTTTTAAGACGATTTTGTTATGGTCAAGAATCGAGGTTCTGGCTTCATGTTGTTGTGTAGCCTGGGTGTTATGTGATACACCGGTGATAATTTCGAGGACGAAATTCTTTTAGTGGGGGATATTGTGATGACCTGAGATTAGGGATGTTAATCCCAGAGTGTTAATAACCCCTAAAGTGGTTTTACGTGGCAATTGGAGTTTAATCGAGGTGTTGGGCCCTCCGGGCTCGTCTATTTGAGTAATTGGGATCGTTGGATCCCGAGGTTGAGATCGTATTCTCATTTCGGTGAAAACTTGTGAGTTGGGTTTTTAGTGTGACTCGGAATCTCGGGTGCTGGGTGTGGGCACCAGTAGGGGGTTTTTGAGTTAGAGAGAGAGTTTTTGAAAACAGATGATTTTTAATGAATCATGATGTATTTGTGGGGATATTAGTATTTCGGGGTATTTTTGCTATAAATACCAGTTGAACCCGAGATTTTAATTATCGGAACCATTTCAGCACCTCATTTCTCTCTCCACCCGCGCGCCCCTTTCCCGATCCCCTTTGACCCCCGCGCACAAAAGTGCTTCGGCCGCCGCCGTCCGGCCGCCGTTCGGCGCGTGCCACCCGTCGTTGGAATCGTCTCTTCCGGGCGCTTCTATACATACCAACAATTCGAAGTTTCGTCGAGAATCGAGCTCGGATTTCTGCAGAAAGCGCTACGGTTCGTCACTGGATTTCATCCGATTTTGGGGGCGCGATTTTGGTATGTTTTTGGTACGATTTTTCTGATGTTTTTGGGGCGTTTTTAAGCTGGTTTTGAGTCGATTATTTCAGACTTTTTGGTTCGAAAATATTGGTTAAATTTGGTTCGAATTTCAGCTCGATTTTGGGAGTTAGGGTTCGAAAATTTGGATTTTTGGCATGAGGATGATGATTCTTGTTGTTATTCGATTAATTCATGTTTAAATGCATTATGATGCTTGATTGTGTTCGAAATTGAGGAATTGGATTTGAAGTTAGGGCTTGAATTCGAATTTTGGGGATTTTGGCATGTGGGGCGATTATGTAGCCGTCTGTGAAGGCTCTACACCAGTGTACAACACAATATTAGATGCCAATTTATGATCCAAAATCAAAAATCCAACAAAATATCAATTTTTCATAACTCTGCCTCTTGCGATCGATCGCTACCTCTTGGCGATCGATCGCCAGACTCTACTGTCCCATGGCGATCGATCGCGCCATTCGTGGCGATCGATCGCGTGCCTTTGATTTTGGCTACTGGACGTCGGCGATCGATCGCCCCATTTGTGGCGATCGATCGCCACATGGTCTGTGCGCGACATTTTCCAGAATGCTCTAACACTGATTTTTATACCTTTCGTTCTAACATGTAAGACATACAACATGCCCACACAAACATGCTAGTAGCTACAATACACTACCCTGAGTGTAATTATACAAGATATGTATCCCAACCACAAACCCACATGCATTAAAAGCACCCTATAACATTAGTACTCAACCAACTTTTCCGAAAAACAGGGCATTGTCTTCCTGCCCAGATTTTTGAGTACCCACTTTCAAGCAATGAAATCTACCACATAAGTTATGAATGTTGCTCGAATAAAACTGCCAAAGGCTTCACAATACTACCATGCATATTTTCACATCAAAGGTTTACCCTAAAACCCATCTAACATGCATAATATCACCTCCTCAAAATCACTCCCAGTCCACATTTTTCCAGAAAAACAGGGCATACTCCTACCCAGATTTCCGAACACCCTACTTTACATGCTTATTTCCTCAACATAAAACATGTAATATACATAAGGAAAAATACTGAGAGCTACATAACAACACCATGTAAGCATATAAATCGAAGGTTTTAAGAAACCTAAGCTAACATGTCATATTTACACAAATAAAAGTATGAACTTAAACAACTTATATTCAAACCCAGAAATGGTTTCTCACCCCTTTTTGCTCCGATTTTTGGAAGCTTTCCAGGCAATAAAAATGGTGGATCTCCTTCTTTTCTTACTTATCAGGTGTTGGACGAAAAATGGGAGAGAATTGGAGGTGTTCCAGCTATGACAAGGTGGAGTGGGAGATGGGACAAGAGGCATGGGCAAGCAGCTGGCAGCAGGGTATGGGTCAAGGGGGGTGGTTGAGTGGTGGGTTAAGTGATGTGTTATGTTTTGGTCCCGGTATTTAGCACGATGTATTAAAATATCCTCACATGATATTTTATAGTATTTTCTCAATAAAATACTTCAACTCCCATTTAAAAAATGCTTTACCAAAACAAACAACACACACCCCAAATAATCATGCCACAACCCCAAAATCCCAACATATAACACATGCACCCTCACATGCATTTCCCAATATTATTAATTCAACACAAGAATTAATACCATAATTTTCACCACAATGATTACTGTTTAAATAACACCTAATCATTTCGGGGATATCACATCCGGAATAATTAATAATTAATAATTTGATTTAATTATGATATTTATAGGATATGTCGGGATTTAATTCTTGGGTGTCGGACTTTGGACCGGAGTTGAGATAAATGATTTCGAGATTGAATTTATTATGTTAATTAAATTCAAGGAGATTCTTAAATACGTGGTCATATTATTTTGGATCGGTGTTGGAATAAATTATTCCGGGTTGAATTTATTGTGTAAATTAGATTCAAGGGATTTCTAATCATAGTAAATAACTTTGTTATTGGAGATCAAATTTAAATGATAATAGAAAATGGGTGGTGGTGGAAATTGTATGGTGTAAACTTAATCTAGGGTTACAAAATAAAACACACACCCTTCCTTCTTTCACACACAAAAAATCGGCACCTTCACCTCTCTTCCCCCATCTCTCACGCAGCCTCCTATCTCAGCCACAAGGGGCGATTTCCTCCTCAATTCCACCTGCAATTTCTTGTGCAGGTTTGTGTGGGTTCGAAGCTTCACGATTTCCTAGCTACTCACGCTTCTAAATTTTTGATTTATGCTCGATTGTTGCGGCGATTTTATGTGCTTATGGGTTGTTTTTGGTCAAAATTTATACTGTCTTGCTTGAGTTTTGCTGCTGGTTTTGATTCTAAAAAGCTTGCTGTTTTGGTTCGATTCCCCCTGTTGTTTGAGTTCGGAAATCTGATGCTGTTTTGGTTCTAAATGTTGATGCTTGGTTCGAAATTTCTGCTGCTATATTTGGGGGAAATATTGATGGTCGATTTTTATAATTTTGATGTGATTTTCCTATTGTTTTGGGTAGAAACTCCTACTGCCTTTGGATAGAAAACATGATGGCTTATGGTTCGAAAATCTTGCTGTCTTAGGGCTCGAAAATATGCTGTTTGTCGTGTTCAAAAATCTGCTGATTTGGTCCGTTAATTTGACGTAAGGTTCATAAATTATGCTGCTGATGTGGGTCGAATTTAGGCTGCTGTTTGTTATTCAAAATCCTTGAAGTTTGGATCAAAATTGTCGTGGTTTCTTATCGATTATGGTTGCTATTCTTGATTGAATTATGTTACTACTTTGAGCAAGTTTTATGATGATTTGAGGCGATTCATGCGTGATGTTATAATTGAATTAAACCATTGTTTGAGAAGGGAGTTGCATGATTCAACTTTAGGGGCTGATTTTAGCTTGAAGAACTTACATATAAGTTGTTTGAATATCATGCTCATAAGGCGTTTGATAATATGCTTAAGTGGTGTTCAAGTGTTGGCCAAAGCTCTACTAATTGTGTAGTGAGAAAGTCTAATTTTTGGCTCATATCATGATAGAGTTTTGGAGAGTATTGGGCTATAGTTTGGGGTGCTAATAACTTAGATGCATGTTAAGGTGTGTTAAACATGTATTAAAGTGTATATTAATCAATATACTTGAATGTGTACCGTAGCATGAATTAGTGATTTATGTTACTTTATTGAGTTATTTCTAAAGTGTGGAGACTAACTCGATTAGTATAATTGATTAAAGTGAGTCTGTAAAGATATCGAGCATGAAAATTATAACTGGAAATTCGGATAGTACGTGAAGTGTTATTGATTTGTGTATATTATTTCTAATGTGGAATGGACATTCGATTTATGGATACTCCATGATCCTCCGGACATCTAAGGTGGCTTATTCACGTCGTCAACCTTAAGGTACGTGGTGACGTACGAGCAGGTATAACCAGTACTTATATATTCATGTATACATGTATTTTGAATGTGATGTTTAAGGCTAAGTGATTGAGTTTGGTAGTTGAGTTTAATATACGTGGAATGGTGGATACGTAGAGGTACGTGATCCGGGTATATGAGTTGAACATTGATGCATTTGGCATGATCGATATGAGAAATGGTTGAGAATTAGATTAACGTACAGGCAGAGTTGCCTTCGATATGAGACTCGTTATGATTGAGCATAAATGATGAACTGTGATTATATTGAATTTATTGCATTGATGAGTTTCATGTTGTGATTAACGATACTGAACTTGATGTTTATGAAAGCATGTGAAACTGAAACAGGAACAGCTAGTGGAAGCTATACGGATCCAGGACTGTACAGGGAGTACATTTTTATGGATTTTAAATAATCATAAATTGTTATATTATGAATTAATTATAATTGTTATGCATTGTTATGAATATGAGTATCGTGACAGGGTATGCTCACCCGTGTGGGGGCTGTTTCTGTTGAAACAGGTACAACAGGTACTAAGCTATTTTGGGATATCGGTTCGAGCTTTGTTGGATCATGCCGCTTCCAGAAGCGTATATGAGTGTGGGTAAATAGTATACGCTATTTATTCAGTTAGATTGGTATTCATTTATTTGTTGCTCGTATGTGAGCAACTGGAAGCATGTATATGGACTGTATAAGGGTGTTGAAGCCCATTTCTGATGTCTTCTCAGTATGGTGTTTTTCCCTGGCTGGCAACTTAGTTATGATTTTGATTTCTTTTAGTATCGTGTTTTCCCTGGCTGGGAATTATGTTGGTGATGTGTTTTATTTTTGGATAACCTAATTTCTGGGGAGACTCTGCCCAAATTTTTATAAAAGCCCACAATGTAAAAGTGGTGCAATGGTGATGATAAAGGGTGAACCTTGAGTTTTATTGCTGGTAAAAGTGTTTATTTCATGTTGAGTATTATTTATGTCATCGAGATTATGTGAAGCATGTAATGATTCTGTTAAAGAATGAAATTTGTTATACTCATACGCGTCATAAATGCACTAATGACGAGTTAAGGGGTTGGGGCCTTACATTAGTGGTATCAGAGCAGTGGTTGCTCATTGGGACTGTTAAGGGCCTAGGAAATTGTTGATAGGAATTGGTAGCACATATTTATATATGATGGTATTAAGGTTGTGTGACACAACTAATTGCTTATGTGCTTTTACGATATGGAAAATGGTATTACTAATCATTGTGGTTGTAGGAATCGTGTAGAGTGCGATGGGATGGCATTAACGGTAATGTCTGGCACTCCATATGTTATGTGAGCAGGAATCTGATTTTGTAGGAAAATCAGGAAATGGGAAACATGATGTGCTGTCTAAGGACAGGAATGATTGACAGCAGACAGTGGAATATTGTGGTATGATTTCAATTGTTATTGAATATGCAATGTGTGACATTAGCGTCCTACTACGGGTATATCATCAGCGATGGATCATAATATTTGCCGCTATCATGTCGAAGCGATGTACATGCCGCTGTCATTGTCGAAGCGAGTGATATTATTGAGCCGCCGATATGACGTAGTAGGATTTGTGAACTGTTGTATTAACCTGGATGCAGGTACATGGAGCTAGTGGAAGTTCCGGTGGTTGTTATATTCGAGCGAGGGAGGTATATGCCGCTGTCATATGAAGCGATGGTAATATGATATTTGCCGCTGTCATGTCGAAGCGATGTACATGCCGCTGTCATTGTCGAAGCGAGGGATATCATATGATGCCGCTATATGTCAAAGCGAGGGGTCCTAAATTCCGCTGCTATAACAAGACCGGAACAACCACATTATCGATATTGATAGCGATGTCTCATTCCGCTATATTGGTTGGCGATGGTTCATGCCGCCAGGTATATTGATAGCGATGTCTCATTCCGCTATATTGATTGGCGATGGTTCATGCCGCCAGGTATATTGATAGCGATGTCTCATTCCGCTATATTGATTGGCGATGGTTTATGCAGCCGGGTACATGTATAGTGATGCCTCTTTCCGCTATGTCATTGGCGATGGCTCATGCCGCCAGACATGTGTTTAGCGATGGTGCATTCCGCTGATTCCATGGCGATGGTTGTGGGGTCTTCTTTACTTAATCCATTATGTATTATATTAACATACATCAGTGAGTCTGAATTAAGTAATAACATACACTGATTAAGAGTATCTTACTAGTTAAGTTGTTACAGGAGTTATAAAAACCTACCAACTACACATCATATGTACAAACAACAACCTACTACAAGATATCTCCTAGGCAGTGGTTAAGCTCGCAGCGGAAAATGACTCACATCCCGTCTCCCCACGTCTATGAGTCCCTACAGAACCATTCACACAACATGAGTATAGATAACAACTATCTCAGTGCAATATCAAAACACAATATCAATGATATGATAAAGCAATAATAATCATATTCAATGTGAATGCGCTGTCTCATGCATCAACAAACAAATGAACTATGTCATGACATGTCTCAATAATCACCCTATTATCACGAGCCCCATATGATATGCCTATTCAGCTCAATATGTCAGTGGAACCATATCACGTCTTCATATTAGCAGCACATATCATAGTACCATACTCATCTGTGATAATAGCCAGAGCATATACCCAAACCAGGCGTATATCTCTCAAGCCAAAGCATATGTAGTATATCTATCGTGGCAATGATCCCAGCCAAAGCATATACCAAACCTGGCATATCTATCAAGGCAATGATCTTACCAAAGCATATACACATATCTATCAAGGCATCCATCCCAATCATATGAAATCCTTGTATGTACATGCATATGATACTACCAATCATATGACACAAAACTAACATAAATCATATGATATCAAAACCATAACATCATCATCACATAATATCTATACTCCGTACGTCAACACGTACCTGGTATACGACAACAAAAGCGATAAATCAGGCGTTGATGGCTAATTGCCTCTTTGCCCTGTCCCCTATGATGATGCTACAAACACATGAACAATATACCATGTTATAAGAGGCTTCAAAAATAAATGCTACAAAAATTTAACATTTTTCAACAATCTGCCATCACCGATCAATCGCCCCAGATTCTCGATTGATCGCCGAACTGTTCACTCTTCACCGATCGATCGAACAAAAGCACCGATCGATCACCACATGTATCGATCGATCGCCTCAAAATCACCGATCGATCGCCTCATGCTCAAACCTCCTTAAAATTGTACTGTTCGCGGCGATCGATCGAGACCATTTTTTCGATCGATCGGCCCGATCAGAAAAAGCGAGACAATGGCGATTTTGAGCTTATCTTCATGGTACTTCTTCTCCTACCCACAATTTCACATGCAACCATGATTCATGCAATCCCTAAGTTCAAATAAACATGTTTCTATCATCCTAGAATCCAATTCTTGGCATATAAACATGTTATGATTCTTCACATGAACATTTGATATTTCACTTCACATACATCAACATCAATTACATAATTCAAGTGTAAAATCATGAATTCCTTACCAAGATATTACAATTTCACTTCACACAACTTTCTAGCTCAATTCACAAATGAATCCCAAGCTCAAACCAACAAGAACTTGAAAGAGATGGAGAGGAGCTTGTGTAGGATTTTAGTAGGTGAAAGATGAGAAACTATGTGATTCTCGTCCCTAAATCACTTGATATAAGATCATTAGTTTCCCTAAATCAATTGCTATCATGTTATTTGGAGTTAATGACATGTTAAGTAACATGTACATGAAGATGAAATCCAAATTCAAATGCAACTCCAATTCAAATTAACTTCACATGCATATCCAAATGCCTACTAGTTCATGTTGCTTGATATGTTACTATTCAAATCATTGTACACCATGTTTCATTCCTTGCCATATATCATTTCATACATGTATTCATTCATTCTTAGTTCAACCCGAAACCCCATGAGTATACCGCCACTTGATATAATTACACCATAATCATATCACACGTGTATAAAACAAATCGAGGCATTACAATTCTCCCCCACTTATTGAATTTCGTCCTCGAAATTGCATATACAAACATCATAATACATGCTTCATATAAGAACATATATGATATATGTAACATAAGACACATGTATAAATCACATATCAACATACCAGAAAACAAATCCGGATACCGTTGCATCATATGCTTCTCCGTCTCCCACGTTGCCTCTTCGACACCCCTTCTGTCCCACTGTACCTTAACCATAGGAATCACTTTATTACGCAACTTGCGTTCAGCTCGATCCAAGATCATAACCGGTCGTTCCTCATACGACACATCTGTATCCAACTGTACATCAGGTAAATGTAAAACATGACTCGGATCTGGTTCATACTTCCTCAACAGTGAAACATGAAAGACATCATGAATACTACTCAAGGCTGGTGGTAGTGCCAATCGATATGCCAACGTACCAATACGTTGCAATACCTCATACGGACCAACATACGGTGGAGACAATTTTCCACGCTTACCAAACCGTACTACACCTTTAAAAGGTGAGATTTTCAAGAACACACGGTCACCAACTTGAAATTCAAGTGGTCTACGTCGCTTATTGGCATAAGCAGTCTGTCTGTCCTGAGCAGCTTTAAGTTTCAACCGAATTAACTTTACTTTTTCTTCAATTTCATGAATCATATCCGGTCCATGTAAGAAAGACTGATCTACATCATCCCAATACAATGGCGATCTACATCGTCGCCCATACAAAGCTTCAAATTGTGCCATCTGTATACTAGACTGATAACTGTTGTTATATGAAAATTCCACTAATGGCAATGACTCTTGCCACAAATTATCAAACTCTAATACACAGGCACGCAACATATCCTCAAGTGTCTGTATCGTACGCTCTGTTTTTCCATCTGTCTGAGGATGATATGCTGTACTCAACCGCACTTCAGTTCCCAATGTTGTGTGTAACCCTTCCCAAAAATGAGAAGTAAATCTCGGATCCCTATCCGATACAATGGAAACTAGTATACCATGTAGTCTCACTACATGTTGAATGTACAACTGTGCCATTATCAGATATGTAAATGTCATACAATATGGCACGAAATGAGATACTTTGGTGAGTCGGTCAACGATCACCCAAATAGCATCGCAACCAGAAGACGTCCGTGGCAAATGAGTCACAAAATCCATCGTGATATGTTCCCATTTCCACTGAGGAATTTACAAACTGTGTAATTCACCTCCTGGTTTCTGTCTTTCCGCTTTCACTTATTGACAGATCAAACATCGTTTCACAAAGCTCAACAAATCCTGTTTCATACGTTTCCACCAAATTTGGGTACGTAAATCATGATAAATTTTCTTTCCTCCAGGATGTATACTGTATCTACTACAATGAGCACGTTGTAGTAGTTCTTGGCGTAGTCCTAATATCGCAGGTACTACCCAACAAGTCCTGTATTTCAGAATTTCATCATTTGCAAGTACAAACTGCGATGTTTGTCCTTGACTTATCATTTCTTTCCAATGTTGTACCTCATCATCAGTCATTTGTGCCTTTCTGATTTTGTCAAAAATGTCAGGTTCAACCAATAATGTTGATACCCGTACCGGCACTGTTTCCACATCAAAATCATAACCCAAAGTACAACAAGTAGTCATCAATGCTGATAAATGAATCATTTCATCAGCCGTATGATGTACTTTTCGACTCAAGGCATCTGCTGTAAGATTAGCCTTTCCTGGATGATATTCACTCTCACAATCATAATCTTTCAACAGATCCATCCATCTTCTTTGTCTTTCTTTGGATCAACTGATATACCTTCTTCTGAAATTACATGCCCCAAAAAGCCGACACTAGTCAACCAAAACTCACACTTACTGAGTTTGGCATATAACTGATGTGTCCTCAACAATTGCAATACCCTATGCAAATGTTGAACATGTTCTGCATCACTCTGCAATAGATCAGTATATCATCGATAAAGACAATGACAAAACGATCAAGGTATTCCTGGAACACACGATTCATTAGACTCATAAAGACAGCGGAAGCATTTGTCACTCCAAATGGCATCACCAGAAACTCATAATGTCCATAACGAGTTCTGAATGTTGTCTTCTGTATATCTCCTTCCCTCACACGTATTTGATGATATCCTGACCTCAAATCAATCTTAGAATAAATCCTTGATCCCTGCAACTGATCAAACAAATCATCAATACGAGGAAGAGGATATTTATTCTTTATTGTTACCTTGTTCAATTGTCGATAATCAATACACAATCTCATTGTCCCATCCTCTTCATAACAAATAAAACCGGAGCACCCCAAGGTGATACACTAGGACGTATGTACCCCTTGTCCAATAAGTCTTGCAATTGAGTTTTCAATTCTTTCAATTCAGTTGGTGCCATCCGATAAGGAGCTCGTGAAATTGCAGAAGTACCAGGTATCAAATCAATACCAAATTCCACTTCTCGACTCGGTGGGAATCCAGGTATCTCCTCTAGAAACACATCCGCATATTCTGCAACCACTGGTATCTCCTCCACTTTCCTTTCTCTTTTCTGTTCAGTTATATCAAGGGCATAAATCAAATAACCCGCATGTCCACGTTCTAACAAACTCGACATTCGGATTGCTGATATCAAAGGAATCCTTGCCCTCGATCCCTGGCCATAGAAATACCATTGATTTCCAGTATCAGACTGAAATCTCACTATCTTCTGACAACAATCCACAACAGACTGATATTTACTCAACACATCGATTCCAAGGATGCAATCAAAATCTGTCATATCTAACACAATCAAATCAGCTTGTAGTCCATACTCAGTCTCAAACTGAATATCACAATCAGACACTTTGACAAGCCATCACAGTAGTTCCCATGGGTGTCGAAACATAAAGAGGCATCAACAGTGGAGACGAGCATATATGATACCGATCAATAAAAGTTTGTGCAACAAACGAATGTGATGCACCAGTATCAATCAAAAGTAAAGCTGGATAAGTAAACAAAGTACACTTACCTGCTATCACAGCATCAGGAGCTGCCTCTGCTTCCTCCCTGTTCAATGCATACACTTGAGCCTGAGGTGGTCCTATCCTCTGTCCTCCACCAGACTGTGGTACACCCTGTGGTCTCTGTTGGACTGTATTCTCTGACATGGGTCCTCTTCTCTGTTGTCCACCCACTTGAGGACAATCACGGATCACATGTCTTGGCTTCCCACAACGGAAACAAACCACTGTATCAAACTGTGGACAATTTCTTTGAAAATGTGGCCCTCCACATTTAAACCATTGTAATCCTCATCCACTACTACTACTACTTCCTTGGGACTGTCCTTTTGAACCTCGTTCACCACCCTCTCGCATTGTAAACCGTTTTCCACTAAATCGAGAGGAAGATGCACCACTTCGTGGTGATTTAAATGGTTCTCCTTTCGGTCTCATACTCTCAGATGTAGGTGGTTGGGCTTGTCCAACATCTTTGTATACCCCTACGACAATCTCAGCCGTCTCGGCTCTAGTCAATGCTTCTTCATATGATGTAGGGTTATTGGACATGACCCTATCAAACAATTCAGGCCTCAAACCTTTCACAAATGGTCTGATCTTTACCTTTGTGTTTACAGCAATATGTGGCACATACCGAAGCAAAGAAGAATATTGTACAGCATAGTCCGATACTATCATTGATCCCTGTCTCAAGTTTGTAAATTCATCCTCTTTCCTCTGCCTTGCAGCAACAGAGAAATAATGCTCAAGAAACGTCGTTCTAAACACATCCCAGTTAACTGTCTGTCCTTGAGCCCTCAATTCAAGCACTGTGGATTTCCACCACATCATAGCTTTCTTAGCTAACTGGAATTCAACTAAGCGTAACCAAGCAGTCTTGGCACACGGTTCTGATACAAATATCTGTTCCACACGTTCCAGCCATTCCTCCGCCAGTTCCCCTGATTCAGTCCCCTCAAACCTTGGTGGCTGATAACTCAGAAATTGCGTCAACGTCAATTCTCCAGGAAACAGTACCTGTTCCACTGGCCCTTGCTCAACCGGTGGTGGTGGCACAGGCGCCATCCTTACACTAGCATTGCCACTCATGGCATCCCCAACATCCTTATGATACCCTCTGTATGTCATAACTGTTTATCAAGGGTTAACAATAACATTCACAATGATAAAACATGTTAGAAGAACATTACATCCTAACATGATATTACCATTCTCAACATGTTTTCAAGTGTTTAGGTAACTCCCTAATCCACTTCCTCTACCCATGTTCACCCCGTTCTCGAACCACTGCTCTGATTCCACTAATGTGGGGTCCTCTTTACTTAATCCATTATGTATTATATTTACATACATCTGTGAGTCTGAATTAAGTAATAACATACACTGATTAAGAGTATCTTACTAGTTAAGTTGTTACAGGAGTTAAAAAAACCTACCAACTACACATCATATGTACAAACAACAACCTACTACAAGATATCTCCTAGGCAGTGGTTAAGCTCGCAGCGGAAAATGACTCACATCCCATCTCCCCACGTCTATGAGTCCCTACAGAACCATTCACACAACATGAGTATAGATAACAACTATCTCAGTGCAATATCAAAACACAATATCAATGATATGATAAAGCAATAATAATCATATTCAATGTGAATGCTCTGTCTCATGCATCAACAAACAAATGAACTATGTCATGACATGTCTCAATAATCACCCTATTATCACGAGCCCCATATGATATGCCTATTCAGCTCAATATGTCAGTGGAACCATATCACGTCTTAATATTAGCAGCACATATCATAGTACCATACTCATCCGTGATAATAGCCAGAGCATATACCCAAACCAGGCGTATATCTCTCAAGCCAAAGCATATGTAGTATATCTATCGTGGCAATGATCCCAGCCAAAGCATATACCAAACCTGGCATATCTATCAAGGCAATGATCTTACCAAAGCATATACACATATCTATCAAGGCATCCATCCCAATCATATGAAATCCATGTATGTAAATGCATATGATACTACCAATCATATGACACAAAACTAACATAAATCATATGATATCAAAACCATAACATCATCATCACATAATATCTATACTCCGTACGTCAACACGTACCTGGTATACTGTAAGTAATCCTAAGAGCATACAACGTAGTGGAATAAAATATTTGGATTACTATAACCGCGGATCTATACAAAGTTATCATATCGGATAAAGGATTTACGAAGGTCTCACCCTTATATCGTGTTTGAGCAGATTCCACGGAGCTGCTCCACGTCCAACGCCTCCTCCGAGTCAATAGCAAAACTTGTCAAGTTTTGCCTCCACGGTATCCACACGATCAAATCGGGTGAAGGGATAGTCTAGGAACAAGTTGCTAGACTCGTTCTTAGACCAGAACAAGGAACACTTTCGATTCACAATCGAATAATCGCCGGAATTCACAATCTCTCTTCGGCTATCAAAGAAAAGCCGAGAGCATATTATGAGAGGCGGCCGAGTTCTTGTGTAGGTTTGAATGATTAAAAGTATTAATCTAATTAATCACCATGCAATCTAATTATATATGATTTAATTAAAGGCTTTCATAAAGCCTCATGGGCTTAAGCCCATGATTTAATTTAATCCTTATGATTATTAATTAAGACTCCTCTTAATTAATTATTCATCCCATGAATTTAATTTCCCTTCTCGATTTAATCTTTTGTGCGACCCGATAGGATCTTGTAATGTTGGCAGTGACATAAAATCTCATTTTACGTTACAAGCAAAGAGCGGTGTCTAGCAACACATCAAGGCTACCCAAATTACAAGAATGTCAATGACTCGACATAACCTTTAGAACTTGTGATAATATTAACCATGTAACTTAATCCCTTTGTCCTTTGTATTTAGATTGAACACGAGTCATGGAATAGTCATACTCGTATATTCAATCTCTATTTCTTGATCCCCAAGTAGAACTAGAATAAACGAATAAGCTCGATATCTCATATCGACTCATTCGAGCATGGCCATGCATTTTAGTTCTCACTTGATCAAGGGCCAAACACATCTCCTGTTATATAGGAGGGACAAATCCTATCTCGATCAGTCAACATCCCTCTACATAATTCGTAGTGTATCCAATATTCGCCTTTATAGTATACCCTGTTACGGGTAACGTTTGACAATATCAAGATATATAACTCCTTATGTTGGGATCTCTGATGATCACAAGTCGTAAGGATTACATACATTATTATCACTATGAGAATTGCATATGACAATCATATAACTATCCATGTTGCATTCTCATGGTGGGTCTGTCCAGTACACCGTTCTCTAACATGTACCCATGTATTGATTTGGTATCTCATATCAATGAACAATTCATCAATCAACACATACTAGTCTCTACGTATTATCATTATCCCTATTCATGATAATACTTGACTAGGGACATCTTTAAGAATAATACAATATTATTCTAAGGACATTAATATATATATTAATTCATATTGCACAGTTAAAAGAATAATATATAATAATGAATTGTCATTCATAAAATCATATTACATTGTATGTCATAAACAATCATCTAATGATATGTCTTAGGGCATATCCCAACAAATCTCCCACTTGCACTAAGACCACTCAGACATATACCTAATGCCTAGAGATCTAGTATGACGATCATGCTTCTGCTGTGATAGTGGCTTCGTCAATGGTTCAGATACATTATCATCTGTTGGTACTTTGCATATTTTAACATCTCCCCTTTCAACGATTTCTCGAATGAAATGAAAGCGCCGAAGTATGTGCTTGGATCTTTGGTGAGATCTAGGTTCCTTAGCCAATGCGATCGCTCCATTGTTATCACAATAGAGTTCTATCGGATCTTTAATGCTAGGCACCACTCCAAGTTCAGAAATGAACTTCCTAATCCAAACAGCTTCATTTGCTGCATCCGAGGCAGCAATATACTCAGCTTCTGTTGTAGAATCGGCTACTGTTTCTTGCTTTGAACTCTTCCAGCTCACATCACCTCCATTTAGGCAATACACATATCCAGATTGCGATCGAAAATCATCTTTGTCGGTTTGGAAGCTTGCATCAGTGTAACCTATTACATTGAGCTCTTCCTCACCTCCATAAATCAAGAATGTATCCTTAGTCCTTCTCAAGTACTTCAGGATGTTCTTGACAGCAATCCAGTGACCTTCACCTGGATCAACTTGATATCTGCTCGTCATGCTCAAAGCATACGATACATCGGGACGAGTACATATCATGGCATACATGATAGATCCAATGGCTGACGCATATGGAATCTTACTCATGCGTTGTCTCTCATCTGGTGTTGAAGGACACTGTTCCTTCGAGAGATATATACCATGTGTCATAGGCACGAATCCTTTCTTTGATTCTTGCATGCTAAACCTTTTAAGCACTTTGTCTATGTATGTACTTTGACTTAGGCCAAGAAGCCTTCTCGATCTATCTCTATAGATCTTGATTCCTAATACATAGGTGGCTTCTCCCAAGTATTTCATCGAAAAGCAGTTCCCTAGCCAAATCTTTACAGATTGTAAGGCAGGGATATCATTTCCAATGAGAAGTATGTCATCTACATACAACACTAGGAAAATGATTACGCTCCCACTGACCTTCTTGTAGACACAAGGTTCATCTTCGTTTTTGACAAAACCAAACTCTTTGATTGCATCATCAAAAGAAGATTCCAACTCCGAGAAGCTTGCTTCAATCCATAAATGGATCGTTGTAGCTTGCATATCTTTCCAGCATCCTTTGGATCAACAAAACCCTCGGGCTGTGTCATGGACACATCCTCGAGCAGATTTCCATTAAGGAAAGCTGTTTTGACACCCATCTGCCAGATTTCATAATCATGAAATGCAGCTATTGCAAGTAAGATCCTTATGGATTTAACCATGGCCACTGGTGAAAAGGTTTCATCATAGTCAATACCATGAATTTGTTTGAATCCTTTTGCAACCAGCTGACCTTTATAGGCTTGTACGTTACCATCCATATCGGTCTTTTTCTTGAAAATCCATTTGCACCCTATGGGTCGTACCCCTTCAGGTGGATCAACCAAAGTCCATACTTGGTTTGCATACATGGATTCCATCTCAGATTTCATGGCTTCTTGCCATTTCTCAGAATCAGTGCCCATTATAGCTTATTGATAAGATGACGGCTCATCCTCATCAATAAGTAGTAAGTCACCTTGTTGAGTCACAAGAAATCCATATCTCTGTGGCTCTCGGTGTTCTCTTACAGACCTACGCTGGGCTTGTGTCTCTTGAGCAGGTACTTCTTCCACAACAGCTTGCGGTGCCTGCTCTGTTTCCATCTCAATCTCAGGTTCAGTGTTTTCTTGTGGTTGAACTTCACTAAGTTCAATTTTTCTCCCACTGGTTTTTCTAGAAATAAATTCTCTTTCAAGAAATACACCAGTCCGAGCAACAACTACTTTGTTCTCGGTGGGATAATAGAAATAGTATCCTTTCGTTTCCTTAGGATACCCCACAAATAAACACTTATCAGATTTGGGTCCAAGTTTGTTAGTGGCGTGACGTCTAACGAAAGCCTCACAACCCCAAATCTTCATAAAAGACATACTAGGACGCTTCCCAGTCCATATCTCATATGGTGTCTTTTCCACTGATTTAGATGGAACACGGTTCAGTAAGAAAATCGCTGTTTCTAGACCGTGTCCCCAAAACGATATCGGAAGATCTGCATGACTCATCATTGATCTAACCATGTCTAACAAGGTTCGATTTCTCCTCTCGGATACACCATTCCATTGTGGAGTATACGGAGGAGTGAATTGTGGGACTATCCCACACTCCTTTAGATAGTCATGAAACTCTTGGCTTAAGTATTCACCTCCTCGATCTGATCGAAGGATTTTGATACTTTTGCCAAGTTGGTTTTGTACTTCATTCTTGAAATCTTTGAACTTTTCAAAGGTTTCATGCTTATGCTTCATTAGGTACACATACCCATATCTACTGAGGTCATCAGTAAATGTAACGAAGTATTGAAAACCACCTCTAGCTAGTGTACTTATTGGTCCACATACATCACTATGTATTAGTCCCAATAAACATTTTCCCTTTCAACATGTCCCTTGAAAGGGGCTTTAGTCATCTTGCCCATTAAACAAGATTTGCATGTTTCATATGATTCAAAATCAAATGAATCTAATACTCCATCCTTATGAAGTTTAGATATGCGGTTCTCGTTTATGTGGCCCAAGCGACAGTGCCAGAGATAAGTCGGATTACAATCATTATTTTTAATCCTTTTACTATTTATGTTAAGATAGGCATATCAAGATTTAATAAATAAAGATCATTCACCATTTGTGCACTAGCATAAAACATATCATTTAAATAAATAGAACAACAGTTGTCCTTTATAATAAATGAGAATCCATACTTGTCTAAACAAGAAATAGAAATAATGTTTTTGGTAATTGAAGGCACAAAATAACAATCTTTTAAAATCAATGATAAACCGGAAGGCAAAGATAAATAATAATCTCCTATAGCTAATGCAGCAACTCTTGCTCCATTTCCAACTCGGAGATCAACTTCGCCTTTTGCCAACAATCTACTCTTTTTGAGGTCCTGCACATTTACACAAATGTGAGATCCACATCCAGTATCTAATACCCATGATGAATAAGTAGATAAATTGACTTCTATAACAAAAATACCTGAAGTGGAAGTCACACTTCCTTTCTTTAGATCCTCCAGATATACTTTGCAGTTTCTTTTCCAATGGCCGGTCTCACCGCAATGAAAACAGTTCCCTTCCTTCGCTATCCCTCCCTTTGGTTTCAGTGCAGACGACTTTGGCTTAGATTTAACAAAGACCTTCTTGTTCTTCTTGAAGTTCTTAGCTTTAGTCTTTCCTTTGTTCTTATTCACAATAAGAACATTAGTAGGTTTAGACTTCTTGCTATTTGCTTCAAAAGTTCTAAGCATGCCAAGTAACTGTGGTAGTGTCTTCTCAATTTCAATCATATTGTAATTTAAGACAAATTGACTGAAGCTTTCAGGCAACGATTGCAAGATCACGTCAGTGGCCAACTCTTGGTCCAAAGGAAAATCCAGTTTCTCTAGATTCTCAATATACCCAATCATCTTGAGTACATGAGTACCAACCAGACTTCCTTCTACCATTCTACACTGGAATAACGCCTTAGAGACGTCATACCTCTCTTGTCTTGCTTGTTGTTGGTACAGTGGCTTAAGATGCTCGATCATATCAAACGCCTCCATTTCCTCATGTTGCTTCTGAAGCTCAGAGTTCATGGTGGCAAGCATAAGGCACCCAACATCAAGTGCGTCACTTTGATGCTTCTTGTAAGCATCTTTTTCGGCTCTTGTAGCCGTTAGGGGAGGTTCCTCAGCAGGTAAGGGTTCCTCTAGGACATATTGTTTCTTTTCTTGTTTGAGGACTATCCTCAAGTTCCTATGCCAGTCTAGGAAATTTGTCCCATTTAATTTGTCCTTCTCAAGGACCGATCGCAGTGATACAGTGCTTGTTATGTTGTTAGTTGCCATGGATATCTAAATATAAATATGCAAAATAAGTTTTTGATTTAATCATTTAACATGGTCTTATATTAAATGATACTCCCACTATTTTGTTTAAAAATTATCAACCCTCGAAACCTTTAGTGGGCCAAGATCCATATTTCGCCTAATCTTGAGTTAGCTTTGGCTAATCGCCCAAGACTCGGTTATTTAGGTAGACAACACTTTGTCAATTACATCACATGTAATTCTTGGATAGTTGGACGAACAACACTTTGTTCAATTCATCAAATGAATTATTATCCAACCCATGCCTCTAAGTTCCCAATCCTATTGAGATAACATAGTTAAGTCGTACCCAATTTAAAGTATAACGGATATCACTTTTATCCTTTCGCGCCTTACTAAGATTGCCACGGTGCTTTGCTTTGGCAAACCCACACATGTACAATCGAAGTTATTGACGAGTACTTTTAATTTTGGAAGGCATATAAAACTTAATATTTTAGAGGGATTTATTGATCTCATGATTAGTTTGATAATTTAAAATATGTCCACTACATATAGTTGTATACATATCTACATATATGTGTAATACAATTATCAATCTAAAACATAAGATAAATCATGCATCAACATACATAATTAAACGTGACATGGTTATAGCCCCTACTAATGATTTTCTCAAGCCAATGAGAAAATCCTAAGAGTCAACCTAAGGTAACTTCACAAGCACCTTCCTTTGGCTCCAATTTGTGAATGGCCTCCTCATCCCGGCACGATGCTCCATCTTCATTGATCATCATCAATAAAATAAACTACACTATTTACATGATATAGAATTCCTCGATTCACATTCGAGGGGAACATAGGGGAGGGATTACATTTAGAATGAAATAGAGAAGGGCTATAACCACGCACCATGCTCAAACAACACATAAAGCATGCTTTAACATTTAATTAATTAAATTCTAAACATTTTAAATTTAATTCTAATTAAAACTGTAAAATAGAATTTTGAAAAATTATCGTACGCTCGGGACATCACATGCCACGAACTAAAGCGACTAAGCCACGAACCATCATGGTTCGAACCACAAAAGCTCACGGCTGGACCAATTACGGGCCTAGGGTTCGAAACCCTAGCCCATGTCCGAGCCTTGAGCGAGCGGCGGCGGCACTAGGGTTCCAAACCCTAGCCGCCACGCACCACCTTGGGTTTTCATCGAGCCATCTTGTTCGAAACGCCGGAATTTGTTAGCCACGAGTCACGGTCAGGCCATGCACAGGGTTGGCTCCACCATCTCGAGCCAAGGGTTCGAAAACCCTAGCTCTCATGTGGTGAAGTCACTAATCCATGCATGCGAGAACCATTATCGAGCCAAAGAGTTCAAAACTCATCCATGTCTCGAAACCTCCATGCATGAACATGAGCCACAACGACTAGGCCATCTCGAGCATAGGAGTCCGAAACCCCTAGCCCTCACGTGGCTAAGCCGTGGGTCATAAGCATGGTGGTGGACGAAAACATTGCCCAATAAATTTGATTATTCGCCAATTATATCAAATACAATTTTACGATAATTTTCACAAACTAAATATTAACTTATCATATATGTTCATACAATTTTAAGTAGCATGCAATATTAATTCTAATATGATTAAACTATTTAACCACAAAATCCGATATGAGCCTTGTACACGACTCTGATACCACTGTAAGTAATCCTAAGAGCATACAACGCAGCGGAATAAAATATTTTGGATTACTATAACAGCGGATCTATACAAAGTTATCATATCGGATAAAGGATTTAAGAAGGTCTCACCCTTGTAGCGTGTTTGAGCAGATTTCACGGAGCTGCACCACGTCCAACGCCTCCTCCGAGTCAATAGCAAAACTTGTCAAGTTTTGCCTCCACGGTATCTACACGATCAAATCGGGTGAAGGGATAGTCTAGGAACAAGTTGCTAGACTCGTTCTTAGACCGGAACAAGGAACACTTTCGATTCACAATCTAATAATAGCCGGAATTTACAATCTCTCTTCGGCTATCAAAGAAAAGCCGAGAGCATATTATGAAGAGGCGGCCGAGTTCTTGTGTAGGTTAGAATGATTAAAAGTGTTAATCTAATTAATCACCATGCAATCTAATTATATATGATGTAATTAAAGGCTTTCATAAAGCCTCATGGGCTTAAGCCCATGATTTAATTTAATCCTTTGATTATTAATTAAGACTCCTCTTAATTATTTAATTCATCTCATGAATTTAATTTCCCTTCTCGATTTAATCTTTTGTGCGACCCGATAGGATCTTGTAATGTTGGCAGTGACATAAAATCTCATTTTACGTTACAAGCAAAGAGCGGTGTCTAGCAACACATCAAGGCTACCCAAATTACAAGAATGCCAATGACTCGACATAACCTTTAGAACTTGTGATAATATTAACCATGTAAGTTAATCCCTTTGTCCTTTGTGTTGAGATTGAACACGAGTCATGTAATAGTCATACTCGTATATTCAATCTCTATTTCTTGATCCCCAAGTAGAACTAGAATAAACGAATAAGCTCGATATCTCATATCGACTCATTCGAGCATGGCCATGCATTTTAGTTCTCACTTGATCAAGGGCCAAACACATCTTCTGTTATATAGGAGGGACAAATCCTATCTCGATCAGTCAACATCCCTCTATATAATTCTTGGTGTATCCAATAGTCGCCTTTATAGTATACCCTGTTACGGGTAACGTTTTACAATATCAAGATACATAACTCCTTATGTTGGGATCTCTGATGATCACAAGTCGTAAGGATTACATACATTATTATCACTATGAGAATTGCATATGACAATCATATAACTATCCATGTTGCATTCTCATGGTGGGTCTGTCCAGTACATCGTTCTCTAACATGTACCCATGTATTGATTTGATATCTCATATCAATGAACAATTCATCAATCAACACATACTAGTCTCTACGTATTATCATTATCCCTATTCATGATAATACTTGACTAGGGACATCTTTAAGAATAATACAATATTATTCTAAGGACATTAATATATATATTAATTCATATTGCACAGTTAAAAGAATAATATATAATAATGAATTGCCATTCATAAAATCATATTACATTGTATGTCATATACAATCATCTAATGATATGTCTTAGGGCATATCCCAACATATACGACAACAAAAGCGATAAATCAGGCGTTGATGGCTAATTGCCTCTTTGCCCCGTCCCCTGTGATGATGCTACAAACACATGAACAATATACCATGTTATAAGAGGCTTCAAAAATAATGCTACAAAAATTTAACATTTTTCAACAATCTGCCATCACCGATCGATCGCCCCAGATTCTCGATCGATCGCCGAACTGTTCACTCTTCACCGATCGATCGAACAAAAGCACCGATCGATCGCCACATGTACCGATCGATCGCTTCAAAATCACCGATCGATCGCCTCATGCTCAAACCGCCTAAAAATTGTACTGTTCGCGGTGATCGATCGAGACCATTTTTTCGATCGATCGGCCCGATCAGAAAAGCGAGACAATGGCAATTTTGAGCTTATCTTCATGGTAGTTCTTCTCCTACCAAATATTTCACATGCAACCATGATTCATGCAATCCCTAAGTTCATATAAACATGTTTCTATCATCCTAGAATCCAATTCTTGGCATATAAACATGTTATGATTCTTCACATGAACATTTGATATTTCACTTCACATACATCAACATCAATTACATAATTCAAGTGTAAAATCATGAATTCCTTACCAAGATATTACAATTTCACTTCACACAACTTTCTAGCTCAATTCACAAATGAATCCCAAGCTCAAACCAACAAGAACTTGAAAGAGATGGAGAAGAGCTTGTGTAGGATTTTAGTAGGTGAAAGATGAGAAACTATGTGATTCTCGTCCCTAAATCACTTGATATAAGATCATTAGTTTCCCTAAATCAATTGCTATCATGTTATTTGGAGTTAATGACATGTTAAGTAACATGTACATGAAGATGAAATCCATATTCAAATGCAACTCCAATTCAAATTAACTTCACATGCATATCCAAATGCCTACTAGTTCATGTTGCTTGATATGTTACTATTCAAATCATTGTACACCATGTTTCATTCCTTGCCATATATCATTTCATACATGTATTCATTCATTCTTAGTTCCACCCGAAACCCCATGAGTATCCCGCCACTTGATATAATTACACCATAATCATATCACACGTGTATAAAACAAATCGAGGCATTACAATGGTTCTTGCCGCCGATTATATATATATAGCGACGTCTCATTCCGCTATTCTGTTGATGATGAGTGTATCAATTTGTGTATTGATATGAAATCATACTTTGTGGAATATTTATGTTGAGAGCAGGGACAATTTAAAGGATCAAGTGTGGATCAACTCTGTACAGTAAGTGTTATTACATCTTGTTGTTTTAAGAATGTATATTCATTGTGATTATGGATATTATATGTATGACAGTAGTGGCGATGAGTATTATGTACCGCCATAGGGCGATGAAGATTGATGCATTGCTATTGTGTTAGCAATGAATATTTTTAGTACCGCTATTGTGATTAGCGATGAATGCCGTTGTACCGCAATTGTTTTAGCAATGAGTATTGAAGATGCTTTGATTGCAGATGGCAATAGAAGTTGTGCTATGTACAGTTATGTTATTGCTCATTGGGGATATGTGATTTAGGCCCAAGAGGATATTGGATCGATCCAGGAGGACGAAGTATCGAGGTAAACCGTTTCAGTTGGTTGAACATATTGATATATGTTGATTCGAGTTATTTTGTTGATTTATATTGATTTTGAAATCATGTACATGTAGAAAAGTTGATAATGGAATTGAAGTGGAACCTAGATGTGTCATATTTAAATTCTGTTGTGGTAATGAGGCAAGAAGGGGTGTAACCTCTGTGATAACACTCTCATATCTACGGTGTGTAGTGATGAGATATCGAAAATAGATGTTAATCATTTTGTGATGATAATTATTGTTGTGAAAGCATGCTAGTTTTGTATGTGGTAGGATTAATAATTGATTAATCACTATTATGTTGAATGGAATACAATCAGATAGACATGAGTTTAATGAGCGTGTCACGGGCTGACATGAGTATGTCGCGGGATGACGCGTGATTACTACGAATGTCGTGAGTAGACATGTGATCATTGTGAACGTCACGAGTTGACGGGGAACTATCGGGAATGTCATGGATAAGTATGAGATTGTTATGTTATTCTCCGATGTGTAATGACGGTGATGATAAATAATCACGTGATGATTAATGACGAGTTAGACACGATATGGCAAACAAAATAATAATGTCATTAGGAGAATACTCGTGATATACTAACATTCATGATTAAATGATTTAGTGTGTTTTGACATTGATTTAGTAACTGAAAGGCATGTAAATGATTACGTATGTATGTAGTAATTACTAATGGATGTTCTAGTAATTGCTTGAAAACAGATAAGGGTTAGTTGATGGTATACGACTAGACTGATGCATGAAGTCATGAATACTTACTACACTGTGATCTGTTGTCCATTCATGAAATGGTGCTCTATTGAATAAATAATTGAAGAGAATTACGTCGTTGAGGGAATTAATGTTCGATGATGGAAACATTATGAATATCAAATGCGTGAATGACAAGGTACGTGGTTATGTTATGAGTATTGGAGAAATACTAATAGAGTTTATTTTGTACTTGTCCCATGACAGATGATAGTTGGGTGATGAAATGCGGAAGTTGATGCTTAAGAGCATGTGAGTATTGTGATGAGCATGATACTATGATGTTATTGTGTATTGTAGATGATTCCACCTACAAAGGTATGCGATTAATTAATTCGAGTTTGATGTTGATGCATTGTTTTAAATTGTTTATATACAAGTGAGTTGTAAGGAATGCGGGGTAATACAATATAACTTATCCAAGTAGATAAGAATAAAATGATGGGTTATGAGGATAAATTGCGGGATGAGCAATATTATGATGCTAATGTGCATATGATCGTGACGTAAGAATATTTGTGTTAGACATTTCTTTATGATTTGATATTGATGATAGGTGGTTGTTTGATGCGTATAATGTTGATATACGTATATGAGAATTACTAATGGGCTTTCTAGAAATTGCATTGCGCCAGATAATTGTCAAAAGATGATATAAAAGGTGGATGTGTAAGTGCTCAAGGGCATCGCTATTTCATACGGACAAGGGTGGTGTGCGATATGACGATGTTGGTATAAGTTGCATACATTTGCAACAACACAGGTATGAAGTTATTTATACGATAAAGGTTGGTGTATTGTCATACATCCTTATATACACATGATATGCATGGATTGCATGATTTAGCGATTATATGATGTGTAAGTTTGTGCAAGGAAACTGTAGCGATGGAAGTACGCAGGTACTGTAGTATGACAAAGAGGCTTGATGATTAAACACTTCTTGCGGTCGTCGGTGTAAAGGGGCACATGTGTAAGCCCTGATGATTTGGATGACTGTCATCCTACAGATGGTCAAGTCACTATCTTGAGCTGTATAACGGTACATAAATTTTATTGTTGACTTTTATGATGAGCATGCATTTAAATTTCGAGGATGAAATTTTATTAGTTGGGGAGAATTGTGATGTCCGGAATAATTAATAATTAATAATTTGATTTAATTATGATATTTATAGGATATATCGGGATTTAATTCTTGGGTGTCGGACTTTGGACCGGAGTTGAGATAAATGATTTCGAGATTGAATTTATTATGTTAATTAAATTCAAGGAGATTCTTAAATACGTGGTCATATTATTTTGGATCGGTGTTGGAATAAATTATTCCGGGTTGAATTTATTGTGTAAATTAGATTCCGGGGATTTTTAATCATAGTAAATAACTTTGTTATTGGAGATCAAATTTAAATGATAATAGAAAATGGGTGGTGGTGGAAATTGTATGGTGTAAACTTAATCTAGGGTTACAAAATAAAACACACACCCTTCTTTCACACACAAAAAATTGGCACCTTCACCTCTCTTCCCCCATCTCTCACGCCGCCTCCTATCTCAGCCACAAGGGGCGATTTCCTCCTCGGTTCCAGCTGTAATTTCTTGTGCAGGTTTGTGTGGGTTCGAAGCTTCACGATTTCCTAGCTACTCACGCTTCTAAATTTTTGATTTATGCTCGATTGTTGCGGCGATTTTATGTGCTTATGGGTTGTTTTTGGTCAAAATTTATACTGTCTTGCTTGAGTTTTGCTGCTGGCTTTGAACTGTTTGTCGTGTTCAAAAATCTGCTGATTTGGTCCGTTAATTTGAAGTAAGGTTCATAAATTATGCTGCTGATGTGGGTCGAATTGAGGCTGCTGTTTTGTTATTCAAAATCCTTGAAGTTTGGATCAAAATTGTGGTGGTTTCTTATCGATTATGGTTGCTATTCTTGATTGAATTATGTTACTACTTTGAGCAAGTTTTATGATGATTTGGGGCGATTCATGCGTGATGTTATAATTGAATTAAACCATTGTTTGAGAAGGGAGTTGCATGATTCAACTTTAGGGGCTGATTTTAGCTTGAAGAACTTACATATAAGTTGTTTGAAAATCATGCTCATAAGGCGTTTGATAATATGCTTAAGTGGTGTTCAAGTGTTGGCCAAAGCTCTACTAATTGTGTAGTGAGAAAGTCTAATTTTTGGCTCATATCATGATAGAGTTTTGGGGAGTATTGGGCTATAGTTTGGGGTGCTAATAACTTAGATGCATGTTAAGGTGTGTTAAACATGTATTAAAGTGTATATTAATCAATATACTTGAATGTGTACCATAGCATGAATTAGTGATTTATGTTACTTTATTGAGTTATTTCTAAAGTGGAGACTAACTCGATTAGTATAATTGATTAAAGTGAGTCTGTAAAGATAATCGAGCATGAAAATTATAACTGGAAATTCGGATAGTACGTGAAGTGTTATTGATTTGTGTATATTATTTCTTAAGAAAGAGATAATAATCCCAAGTATCAAGTGTAATATGTTAACTAGATATTGAGACTGTAGAATGATTGTGTGATGACCAGGGATTATAGGTGTTAATCCCGGAGTATTAATAATCCCTAAAGTGGTTTTACGTGACGATTTGGAGTTTAATTGAGGTATTGAGCCTTCTGGGCTCGTTTATTTGGGCAGTTGGGATCGTTGGATCCGGAGGTTGAGATTGTATTCACATTACGGTGTAAAACCTAAGAGTTGGGTTTTTGATGTGTCTCGGAATCTCGGGTGCTGTGTGAGCACCGGTAGGGGATTTTGGAGTTAGAGAGAGAGTTTTTGAAAACAGATGATTTTTAAGGAATCATGATGTATTTGTGGGGCTATTAATTTTTCGGGGTATTTTTGCTATAAATACCAATTAAACCCAAAATTTTACACAAAAATTCATTTCAGCCCCTTTATTCTTCTCTCCCCCCCGCGCGCCACTCCCGTCAGCCCCTGCCCCCGCGGCTTCAAGCGGTGCGCCCGCCGCCGTCCGGCCGCCGATGGGCGCGTCCGACCTACCCACGGCGTCGTCTCGGCGAGGCGCTTCTTTCCCCTCCATCAATTCGAAGTTTCATCGCGTGTGGAAGTCGGATTTTGCGGATGTGCGCCGATCCCCAATTTCTAGGGTTCTTCGATTTTGGTCCGATTTCTTCCGATTTTCGTTTGGGTAATCATCCTAACCCCTTTTTCGTTATTTTCGTGCAATTCCCTGCCATTTTTGTGTTCGATTTGTTCGGATTATTGTTGTTGGTGGGATTGGTTCGAAATTTTGGTTGTATGCATGAAGTGGGTTCGAATTTTGGGGGTTTTGGAAGGGTTGTGGTGATTCTTGTTATGGATTGATAAATTCATGTTGTAGATGCATTATGATGCTTCTTGGATTTCGAATTTTAGGGGCTTGGGTTTCGAATTTTAGGGATTTGGATTTCAAATTTGGGGGTTTGGCATGTAGGATGATTATTCATGCTATGGATTGATTAATTCACATTTTAGATGAATTATGGAATTATTTGGGTTCGAAATTGTGAGATTAAGGTTCGATTTTTGTAGGGCATTCTTGAACAAATTTCGATTGTCTCATTTATTTCCTTCCCTGCATGTACCCTGCCCCGGGTCTTTTAAGAGGATAATTGTCGTGTATTGACAATGTTGTGAGGGATATGGGTGTGCTTGAGCATAGGTTACATGTTCGTAAATAATTGTGAATTATTTATCGTGTTAGCACATCATTCCTCGGGGCATGGAACTCGAGCAAGGCTTGGCTCGGACTTCGGAGATTTAAGGTACGTGCGACGTACGAGCATTACTATATATATGTGAAATGCATAAGGTGTTTTTGATTGCATTGAATGTTTTGCGTATGGTTATATATATATGTTGATATAGCCAAGGAATGACCCAAATCTTGATATCGCCGCTTGTAGCGTGCGTGACACTAGAGTAGGATGACTCTTGCATGATATATGGGGTACTGGGTTTATTTGATTATATTAGGGCATTTGAGATGCCTGGGAATGATCGTAAAATCATGTATTCTTCGTAAGACATTTGAGATGTCTAAGTTCGTAGAATCGTGTATTCATTATAAGACATTTGAGATGTCTAGGTTTGTAGACTCATGTATTCATTATAAGACACTTGAGATGTCTAAGTATAATGAAGGATTGGTAAAATAAATGCTAAGGCATTTGAGCTATCTGTGATTGATAGCAAGGTTGTGAAATCAGTATTAGATATTGTGATATCTGTAATTGCATGTTTAATGAATTTGTAATCACTATATGTTGATATTCGAGGATCAGGCATGCGATGTGTAAATCAATGTGTTGATTTACTGATTTATGAGATTTGATGAGTTTGATGTTGTGAGAACAGGGACAGTACACGGAATCCCGGATGAGGATGTTGCCATCCAGGGAGTATCATTTAAATTCATTAGTATTTACCTTTGTTGTAAATTATGAATTTCATTATTATGATTATGGGATTTTGTGTATTGGTATGCTCACCCCGTTGGGGGCTGTCTCTGTTGGGACAGGTGGACAGGTACATCGATGGCTATGGAGCTGAGCTCGAGCTGTTGATTTGAGGTACTCCCAGGATCGTGGTACCAGGGCTTGATGGAGCACGGTATCGTATAGAGTACCTATATATACACCTGAGGATTTATACATATTCATATTCATGATGCTCGCTTGTGAGCACGATTATACTTGTATATGGATTGTATATAAAGGCATGAGCCTTTCTCTCTTTCATTTAAGGTTGCATGCAATTAGGTTGAATTGCTAGAATGATATGAGAGTCATTGGTGTATTATGTGGGTGTTGGAACCCACTTTTGTTGACGTATGTGTGGTGTCTTCCCTGGCTGGGAATCTACTTGTATTACTGCTTTCTGTTGAGTATTATGTGTTCCCTGGCCGGGAATTTTGTTATGTGTTGTACTCTGTTTTGGGATAGCTCTATTTATGGGGAGACTCTGCCCAAATTTTTGTAAAAGTTTACAATGTGAAAAGTGGCACCAAGGGGTTGGTAAAGGGCAAACATATGAGTCTTTTATTGACAGGCAATGATTAAGTATCATCAGAGCTTCCCGATTGACATTTTATAGAAAGCATGTACCACACATAGTGGTTAATACACTAATCAAGGTTTTAAGGGCTTGGGGTCCTTACATTAGTGGTATCAGAGCAGTGGTTGCTCATTGGGGCTGTTAAGGGCCTAGGAAGTTATTGATAGCACATATTTATGCATGATGGCATTAATGTTGTATGACATAACAAATCGTTTATGTGCTCTTATGATATGAAAAGTGGTATTGCTAACCATTGTGGTTGCAGGAATCGTGTGGAACACGATAGGATGACATTTATGGGGATGTCTGGCACTCCGTGTGTTATGTGCCAAGGAAGCTGGTTTTTAAGAAAATCAGATAAAGGGATATTTCCGAGGTAACATGTATTTTACGTTGTCTTGTTGACACATGATGAATGCAAAGTGGTGCATTGAGGTTATGATATATGTTATTGTGCATTGTTTTTGCATATGCATGTCTTGAGTCAAAGTTATCTTAGTAAGGATTTTAATGGCTTATGCTAAAGTCCATATGAAGCGATGAAGAGTCCCGCTTATATGGAGTAGCAACGCTAAAGTCCATTGGAAGCGATGAAGAGTTCCGCTTACATGGAGTAGCAACGCTAAAGTCCAGTGGAAGCGAGGAAGAATTCCGCTTTCCTGGAGTAGCAAGAAGCATTAAAATGTACTAATGATAAGGGCTCAGGATGAAATAAGGATTTAAAGAAGGATATCATGACATTTATTTGTGAAACCATACATTCTCATAATGTGTTTTTATTATGAATTGAATGTGGATGCATAGCGTATATGGCTATTGTTGTTAACCCTGATGGTTGCAGGTTACAGGAAATATGGAGTATAAAAAGGAATGATGATTATACATTCCAGGAGTCCTGCTTATGACAGTGAGAATTTTTATACTTATGCTTGACCGCTAAAAATGTGGAGCGGGCGGGGATGCTCGCTTGCACATGGAGGCGGGGTATTCCATACGAAGCGAGGATGATATACCGCTTGTATGAAGAAGCTTATGCTTGTACCGCTAAAAATGTGGAGCGGGCGGGGATGCTCGCTTGCACATGGAGGCGGGGTATGCCATACGAAGCGAGGATGAGATACCGCTTGTATGAAGAAGCGAGGATGAGATGCCGCTTGTTTGGATGATGATTCATTCCTATGTGATGACACGGATGATAGCGGTGATGTGTCCCGCTGTGTCGATTTATATTCATTTCTCTATGAGGACACGGTTTATAGCGATGGTTTATTCCGCTATATTTATTGGCGATGGTTCATTCCGCCAGGTGTATTTATAGCGACGGTTCATTCCGCTATATCTATTGGCGATGGTTCATTCCGCCAGGTGTATTTATAGCGACGGTTCATTCCGCTATATTTATTGGCGATGGTTCATTCCGCCAGGTGTATTTATAGCGACGGTTCATTCCGCTATATCTATTGGCGATGGTTCATTCCGCCAGGTGTATTGATAGCGATGCCTCTTTCCGCTACTATGTGGACGATGATTCATACTCAGGTGTATAGCGAGGTTTCATGCCACTTATTATATGACGAGGTGTCATGCCGTCGATTCTATAGCGAGGGATTTTGCCGCTATGTACTCAGCACAGGATTTTGCCGCCTTCGAGCGATGGGTGCTGATTACGCACTATTATTGAGCGACGGAGACAGGTATGACGCTATATCACTAGCGATGAGGTATGAGATATTGCTATTTTATTAGCTTTATTGTAGCTGGCATGCATTGATATACATGTTTTATTATGCCTATTTTTACTAGCATGATAGTGGATTGACATACGCTGATGTACATGTATCGTCACTAGTTGACAATGTTTTAGATGCCATGAGTTGGCATGTGTCGTCACGGGATGACGATGACGATGGTGTAGGAGATGTCTTATTAGACATGCATCATCGTTACGATGATCGATGCGTTGAGTATACGTATTCAGTGGTATGCCTTGGGTGCCAGTACCGAGCACAAGGTGGTGTGTGCGACACCGATGGACGTGACCCTTATACCGAGCGGGTTGCTCGAGGAATGGATGGATGCGCTGTACATGGGATTGTACCGCAGCTTTCGATTGAGGCGATCATATTACGAGTGGTGATACCCTTGAGGTATGCTCGTTGGAATGGCTTTTGGCCATGTGTTTTGACGACAGGAGTAATCATGGAGGAAAGTACTCGCTTTCTGTCGATGTGACATGTGGTGGACATGGTCACACCACCCTTGAGGGTGTAGGATGGGTCCTAAGGGAGTAGGATCAGGTTATGTTAAGTACATAGGGACATTGGAGTGTCCAGGGTGTATCGGCATTGAGGAATGTTGGATAAAGACCCACTACTCTATTGAGTTTTCTCCCATAGTATGTTATACCATGTGGAAACGTCCGTCTTATTGGTAGGTTTGAGGTAAACCTAAAGAGGCAGAGACTAGGTTGTCTGCCGCGTGTGTGTAGCACCATGATGGGCTTGCTAGAGCCGTTACACTGCTCGTTGGAACCAAGTTTGGCAAATCGTAAGGTGATACGATGTGGATTGTGGTGGACTCTAGTAGTCACCATGTCATTGAGGTTAAGGTTGTTCGTGCCTCGCTGAAACGTGTATACGTTTATGTTTAAATCTTGGAGACTTGTCTGGGACAGCTCAGGATGTTGGAGTACCAACAAGAGAGTCATCAGGTTGTTATTGACTCAATCTAAAGGAACCCGTGTATTGGGATACAATGGGTGTTATTGTATCCAGTTTTTCCGAACGATGGTTCGAGACTTGTGGATCTCGAGTTCGATGGCATTTCCCTTGCGAGGAAGGAGGTAGTATTATACCTATTTGGGAATCTTGAAAGATTCGGTAAGTTGGTGCAAGTGGTGTTGATCTTGGGAATCACGCCGTGTATTGTTAATCGTCGATTTTCATCCTCCACTGAGTAAGGAATGACTCAGAATTGACGGTTGTGTTTGGGGCTTAGGGATATGTGGTAGATACCCGAGCCGAGTGCATTGAGTATGCATGTGATATCAGTGCTTAGGCAGGTATACCGGTGAGTATACGGATGCCAGTTATTGATTTCCTCTCTGTTAAGCATAGAGTTATGCTATTTTTGGATGGTTAAATCTCTGATGTGAGATATGGAACACCTTGAGATTGGGAATCTCCATGGCACGATGTTTATGAGGGATAATCGTGAAGTTAGTTGACTCCCTTGAAGAGGGATTTTCTTGTGAGGGTTAAGGTATTTCCCTTGTTGGTGTTTTCCTTCGAGTTATGCGACAGCCTTCCCAAGTTTGGATTGTTAAATCCGAGGATTTTCAAGGGATGGCAGGATTTCGGATTGGTTGAGTGTCGCTGACGACACAAGCGTTGAGGATGCAATGGGTTTATTGCATGCCCCTTAAGAAATGTAAACTCTGCGGAGTCTCGGTTGTTATTTATGATCAGGACGTGATTCTTGGAACATCCGTAAGTGGACATCTTGCGAGATGTCTTTCGTTTTAAATTTGTGGCCGTGAGTTGCCCAAATTAAGTTGCAATGAGGCGACTACTCCTTCGATGGAGGAAGTTGAAAGTGGAAACCAGGTTTGGTATGTGTACACCGTGGTTGTACTAGTGTTTCCCTCGTAACGATGTATGTTAGACATCGTAAGTCATAGTAAAATATCATTGGATGATATCTACGATAGAATCAAGAGCGATTCGAATCCTTGCAGTTTCAGTTGACTAACTGCTTTTGGACTGTTAGCGTTGAGTGGTGCTGACGCTCTTTGACGTTATGATGGATTTGGAAGTCTATTCCACTCCAGAGTTTGACACGAGGTCAACGTTCTTACGGTTGAGGTGTCATTCAGGATGTGTTCGTACTGTTGTATTAGAACGAAGGATGACTGTCTGATCTACAGTCGTAAGTATCAGTTGTTTCGCAGTCATGAGGGACTGACTTTTGGGATGACCCGCATCGAGGTACGTTTTACCTCTTGGGTGATATGTTGGTATTGGTAAGTCGCCTTGTTTCAGAGTTGATGCGAGGTAGGTACCCTTGCGTTTATTTATACGATTCTGATATGGTCAAGAATCGAGGTTCTGGCTTCATGTTGTTGTGTAGCCTGGGTGTTACGTGATACACCAGTGCTAATTTCGAGGACGAAATTCTTTTAGTGGGGGATAATGTGATGACCAGGGATTATAGGTGTTAATCCCGGAGTATTAATAATCCCTAAAGTGGTTTTACGTGACGATTTGGAGTTTAATTGAGGTATTGAGCCTTCTGGGCTCGTTTATTTGGGCAGTTGGGATCGTTGGATCCGGAGGTTGAGATTGTATTCACATTACGGTGTAAAACCTAAGAGTTGGGTTTTTGATGTGTCTCGGAATCTCGGGTGCTGTGTGAGCACCGGTAGGGGATTTTGGAGTTAGAGAGAGAGTTTTTGAAAACAGATGATTTTTAAGGAATCATGATGTATTTGTGGGGCTATTAATTTTTCGGGGTATTTTTGCTATAAATACCGATTAAACCCAAAATTTTACACAAAAATTCATTTCAGCCCCTTTATTCTTCTCTCCCCCCCGCGCGCCACTCCCGTCAGCCCCTGCCCCCGCGGCTTCAAGCGGTGCGCCCGCCGCCGTCCGGCCGCCGATGGGCGCGTCCGACCTACCCACGGCGTCGTCTCGGCGAGGCGCTTCTTTCCCCTCCATCAATTCGAAGTTTCATCGCGTGTGGAAGTCGGATTTTGCGGATGTGCGCCGATCCCCAATTTCTAGGGTTCTTCGATTTTGGTCCGATTTCTTCCGATTTTCGTTTGGGTAATCATCCTAACCCCTTTTTCGTTATTTTCGTGCAATTCCCTGCCATTTTTGTGTTCGATTTGTTCGGATTATTGTTGTTGGTGGGATTGGTTCGAAATTTTGGTTGTATGCATGAAGTGGGTTCGAATTTTGGGGGTTTTGGAAGGGTTGTGGTGATTCTTGTTATGGATTGATAAATTCATGTTGTAGATGCATTATGATGCTTCTTGGATTTCGAATTTTAGGGGCTTGGGTTTCGAATTTTAGGGATTTGGATTTCAAATTTGGGGGTTTGGCATGTAGGATGATTATTCATGCTATGGATTGATTAATTCACATTTTAGATGAATTATGGAATTATTTGGGTTCGAAATTGTGAGATTAAGGTTCGATTTTTGTAGGGCATTCTTGAACAAATTTCGATTGTCTCATTTATTTCCTTCCCTGCATGTACCCTGCCCCGGGTCTTTTAAGAGGATAATTGTCGTGTATTGACAATGTTGTGAGGGATATGGGTGTGCTTGAGCATAGGTTACATGTTCGTAAATAATTGTGAATTATTTATCGTGTTAGCACATCATTCCTCGGGGCATGGAACTCGAGCAAGGCTTGGCTCGGACTTCGGAGATTTAAGGTACGTGCGACGTACGAGCATTACTATATATGTGAAATGCATAAGGTGTTTTTGATTGCATTGAATGTTTTGCGTATGGTTATATATATATGTTGATATAGCCAAGGAATGACCCAAATCTTGATATCGCCGCTTGTAGCGTGCGTGACACTAGAGTAGGATGACTCTTGCATGATATATGGGGTACTGGGTTTATTTGATTATATTAGGGCATTTGAGATGCCTGGGAATGATCATAAAATCATGTATTCTTCGTAAGACATTTGAGATGTCTAAGTTCGTAGAATCGTGTATTCATTATAAGACATTTGAGATGTCTAGGTTTGTAGACTCATGTATTCATTATAAGACACTTGAGATGTCTAAGTATAATGAAGGATTGGTAAAATAAATGCTAAGGCATTTGAGCTATCTGTGATTGATAGCAAGGTTGTGAAATCAGTATTAGATATTGTGATATCTGTAATTGCATGTTTAATGAATTTGTAATCACTATATGTTGATATTCGAGGATCAGGCATGCGATGTGTAAATCAATGTGTTGATTTACTGATTTATGAGATTTGATGAGTTTGATGTTGTGAGAACAGGGACAGTACACGGAATCCCGGATGAGGATGTTGCCATCCAGGGAGTATCATTTAAATTCATTAGTATTTACCTTTGTTGTAAATTATGAATTTCATTATTATGATTATGGGATTTTGTGTATTGGTATGCTCACCCCGTTGGGGGCTGTCTCTGTTGGGACAGGTGGACAGGTACATCGATGGCTATGGAGCTGAGCTCGAGCTGTTGATTTGAGGTACTCCCAGGATCGTGGTACCAGGGCTTGATGGAGCACGGTATCGTATAGAGTACCTATATATACACCTGAGGATTTATACATATTCATATTCATGATGCTCGCTTGTGAGCACGATTATACTTGTATATGGATTGTATATAAAGGCATGAGCCTTTCTCTCTTTCATTTAAGGTTGCATGCAATTAGGTTGAATTGCTAGAATGATATGAGAGTCATTGGTGTATTATGTGGGTGTTGGAACCCACTTTTGTTGACGTATGTGTGGTGTCTTCCCTGGCTGGGAATCTACTTGTATTACTGCTTTCTGTTGAGTATTATGTGTTCCCTGGCCGGGAATTTTGTTATGTGTTGTACTCTGTTTTGGGATAGCTCTATTTATGGGGAGACTCTGCCCAAATTTTTGTAAAAGTTTACAATGTGAAAAGTGGCACCAAGGGGTTGGTAAAGGGCAAACATATGAGTCTTTTATTGACAGGCAATGATTAAGTATCATCAGAGCTTCCCGATTGACATTTTATAGAAAGCATGTACCACACATAGTGGTTAATACACTAATCAAGGTTTTAAGGGCTTGGGGTCCTTACAGATTGAGCTAATGTGGAATGGACATTCGATTTATAGATACTCCATGAGCCTCCGGACATCTAGGGTGGCTTATTCACGTCGTCAACCTTAAGGTACGTGGTGACGTACGAGCAGGTATACCCAGTACTTATATATTCATGTATACATGTATTTTGAATGTGATGTTTAAGGCTAAGTGATTGAGTTTGGTAGTTGAGTTTAATATACGTGGAATTGTGGATACGTAGAGGTACGTGTTCCGGGTATACGAGTTGAACATTGATGCATTTGGCATGATCGATATGAGAAATGGTTGAGAATGAGATTAACGTACATGCAGAGTTGCCTTCGATATGAGACTCGTTATGATTGAGCATAAATGATGAACTGTGATTATATTGAATTTATTGCATTGATGAGTTTCATGTTGTGATTAACGATACTGAACTTGATGTTTATGAAAGCATGTGAAACTGAAACATGAACAGCTAGTGGAAGCTATACGGATCCAGGACTTTACAGGGAGTACATTTTTATGGAATTTAAATAATCTTAAATTGTTATATTATGAATTAATTATAATTGTTATGCATTGTTATGAATATGAGTATCGTGACAGGGTATGCTCACCCGTGTGGGGGCTGTTTCTGTTGAAACAGGTACAACAGGTACTAAGCTATTTTGGGATCTCGGTTCGAGCTTTGTTGGATCATGCCGCTTCCAGAAGCGTATATGAGTGTGGGTAAATAGTATACGCTATTTATTCAGTTAGATTGGTATTCATTAATTTTTGCTCATATGTGAGCAACTGGAAGCATGTATATGGACTGTATAAGGGTGTTAAAGCCCATTTCTGATGTCTTCTCAGTATGGTGTTTTTCCCTGGCTAGGAACTTAGTTATGATTTTGATTTCTTTTAGTATGGTGTTTTCCCTGGCTGTGAATTATGTTGGTGATGTGTTTTATTTTTGGATAACCCAATTTCTAGGGAGACTCTGTCCAAATTTTTATAAAAACCCACAATGTAAAAGTGGTGCAATGGTGATGATAAAGGGTGAACCTTGAGTTTTATTGCTGGTAAAAGTGTTTATTTCATGTTGAGTATTATTTATGTCATGGAGATTATGTGAAGCATGTAATGATTCTGTTAAAGAATGAAATTTTTTATACTCATACGACGTCATAAATGCACTAATGACGAGTTAAGGGGTTGGGGCCTTACATTAATAATTGTGAGTTATTTTATGTGTTAGCACATGATTCATTGGATCACGTGACTAAGGCAAGGTTTGGTTCGGACTACGGATTATAAGGTACGTATAACGTACGAGCATAGCCTTTTATATTATTGCAACTGTGAAATGCATGTTATAATGTTAATGCAATAAATTGGTAAGTATTACAAATCATATGGTGCTGCTATGGAACGAGCAATGGGTGAGATGTTGTCGCTATGGAGCGAACATTGGTTATGATGCCGCCACTATTGGGCATGCGAGGTAATAAAACTATGGAATCAGTGGTTAGATATATGGGATATCTGTAATCGTTGTTTAATGATTTGATTTTATTTATTATGGTATTGGCATATGGGAAAACGGATTAGTTAATCAATGTAATGATTAACTGGCTTTTGGGAATTTAACGGTTTTGGTTATTTTGAGTACAAGAACAGCACAGGGGATCCCGTATGAGAATGACAATATTCAGGGAGTGTCTTTTAAATTCACAGCTTTACATTCTGTAAATTATGTAATGTGATTATTAGATCAGTGGTATTGGTATGCTCACCATGGATGGGGTTGTCTCTGTTGGGGCAGGTGGAACAGGTACGGCGGTAGCTCTTGTGAGACCCCGTTATCTAAACAAGATTCTAAGGTGCAATTAAGAGAACTAATCATTCATAAATCAGAGTATTAGGCTGTGTTGATAATCCTGAGCTTAAGAGATTATAATACCAAAAGTTCAAAAAGGAATTTTACATATTCCTAACAAAAGGGTACTAAACTATAGCTTTACTCTACTCTTTGTAGAAACTATGCAAAAGGAATTTCTGTTCTGCTAATTCTGTAGCACTCCTTACAGCTCAGCGTATCAACTCCGACCCTGGTTCTCCCTGTCAAAAGCACCTACAAAGACAACCCCCCAACACATGAGCACATGGTAATTCATATTTAACATGATATGAATGTAAAGCGTAAATGCATAAACCATAGATATAAAATACTTCCTGAATTCCAATGCATTTAAAACGCCCATTTTGGTTGTCCCTGTGCCATAACTCATAATTAAATCAATATATGATATTGTGGCTTTTGTAAATAAATGTCATGACATATCTTTACTTCTTAAATCTTTACTTCAATCTTTAGTCAGTTTATCATCAGTGTATTTTAATGCCCCTCGCTTCATAACTTTAGAACAAGCGGTCCTCCCCTCCCTCGCTTCTTCATACAAGCGGTATTTCTATCCTCGCTTCATATGGTAAACCTCGCCTCCATGTGCAAGTGGACCTACACCCCTCGCTCCACATTTTTAGCGGTATAATAGCGGTAAGAATTAAAATCATCACTGTGATAACCGTGACTCGTGGAATACACACTAAATGTTCCACGCATACATATGCAATAACAATGCATAACAACATGTATCGTACTCATAATGCACAAATTGCATTTATCGTATGTCAAATCTACAAAAATATAATACACGTTACCGTTGGGTGCCCGTACGTCGCTTACGTACCTTTCCAAAATATCTTCAGTTGCAGGGCTTTATCCCCAGCGTTGTGTGGCTACCTGTGATGGCTCTACACAAGTGTACAACACAATATTAGATGCCTCATTACGATCCAATATCGAAAACTAAACAAAATATAACAATTTATATTTTTCAACATTTTGTGTCTCTCGATCGATCGGCCCCTCAAGTTCGATCGATCGAGAAGACACCTTAATTCAATGCCCAAGTTTATGCCTCACTCGATCGATCGAAATGGTATCACCGATCGATCGAGGACCTTAAGCGATCGATCGGGAAATCCACCGATCGATCGAGCCCTTTCCTTAAAAATACTATGCCTGGCTCGATCGATCGATCGAGAAGGAATTCCGATCGATCGACCTACCCCGTAAAAAAACGCGATTTCCAGAATTACCAAGCACCCCATTTCATACCATCTAAACTTCAACATAAAACATATAACATGCTTGAACAAACATGCTAAGGGCTACAAAATACTACCATAAATGTATTCAAATCGAAGTTCCACCCAAACTTAAACCCACATGCATCAAAATCGCCCAACTACGTCAGTACTCACCCAAGCTTTCTGAAAACAGGGTATCATAATTCTTTTCCAGAATTTTCAAGCACCTCTTTTCATACCAACAAATCCAACCAATTAAACATGTTTCATGCTCAAGTAAACATGCTAGGAACTTCATAAAAACACCATACAAGTACTTAAATCGAAGGTTCATCCAAACCTACACTTACATGCCAATTTTACACCAAATAAAAACATGAATTCAAACAAACATAAAACCAAAACAGGACATGGTTCCATACCCTTTTTCCTCCAACTTTTGCAAGGTTTTCAAGCCTTAAAATGACAGCTTTCTTCCCCTTGATCCTTTTCCTATGTTGGACGTTTATTTGGGAAAGAAAGGGAAGATATTTGAGTGGTGGAAGGTTGAGTGAGAGGAGGTTAAAGTGAGGTATGGGTTCAGCTGAATGGGTATGGGTTGAGGGGGGTGGTTGAGTGGTGGGTGGTGTGATGTGTTATGTTTTGGTCCCGGTATTTAGCACGATGTATTAAAATATCCTCACATGATATTTTATAGTATTTAATCAATAAAATACTTCAAATTCCAATTAAACATGCTTCACCCAAAACAAACAACATCCACCCCAAATAATCATGCCATAACCTAAATTCCCAACATATATCACATGCACCCTGAAATGCTTTAATAGACCGTGACCACCACATGACTAAGCATTTCCCAATATAAATAAATCAACTCCACAATTTAACACCATAATTCTCATTTAACATAATAAATGTTTAAATGCACATAATCATTTCGGGGATATCACAGCTCTGGAGTTGATATCGAGCTATGGATTGGAGGTGCTCCCAGGACTGAAGACCAGTGCCGGTATTGAGTCGGGTACTTTATACTTTAAATACACATTCCCTCATTTGATGCTCGCGTGTGAGCACTGTTATATGTGTATATGATTTGTATAAAGGTGCTGAGTTGTTCTCTTTTCTTTTATGGGTTGCATGCAATTAATTAAAGGAATTGCAAATTGAATTGAGAACATGTTATTGTATTATAAGGTGCATGCATACTTATGAGTCGAGTGGTATGGGGGATTTGAACATTAAGCGGTTTAATGCAAGAAATTTTATTGTTGGAATGTTATGCTATGGTAGCAAGTGGTTTTTTCCCCTGATTATATGATTGTATGCACCAAATGCATGGGTTAATAAACTAATAGCGGGTTAAGGGCACGAGGGTCCTTGCATTAGTGGTATCAGAGCAGTGGTTAGCTCTTTGGGCTATTTAAGGGCTTAGATGTGTCGAGAGAATTGACTAGCACATGATTTACTTATGATTGTGATCTGTGTCAGAGTGATGTGACATTTATACGCTTATGTGAATGACATGAGATAATGAAAATTTGCATTATTATTGTTAACCGTGGAGGTTACAGGTTCGTGAATAGAATACAAAGTGTATGGTATTGAGGAATAACCGTTGATGAATATTTATGCATTGATGGTGGTACTTATTAAGAAGTACAATGACAGAAATGGAGGACGATAATGTGCTGCCAATACATGATAATGCACAATGTGACAATCGGGTATGTGTATATCATGTACATGATGACACAGGTATGTGGCAATGTATTAGCGCTGATTCCATCGTCCCTATTTATCGTATAATGTATTGATGATCCTTGTGATAGGGACACCGCCGATGAGCGAGTGATGTGATATGGTCACCGCCGATGAGCGAGTGATGTGATAGGGTCACCGCGATGAGCGAGTGATGTGATATGGTCACAGCCAATGAGGGAGTGATGTGATAGGGTCACCGCGATGAGCGAGTGATATGATATGGTCACCACCGATGAGCGAGTGACGTGATATGGTCACCGCCGATGAGCGAATGATGTGATAGGGTCACCGTGATGAGCGAGTGATGTGATAGGGTCACCGCGATGAGCGAGTGATTTGATATGGTCACCGCAGATGAGCGAGTGATGTAATAGGGTCACCACGATGAGCGAGTGATGTGATATGGTCACCACCGATGAGCGAGTGATGTGATATGGTCATCGCCGATTAGAGAGTGATGTGATAGGTGTTGGGATATGCCCTAAGACAACTCATTAGATGATTGTTTATGACATACAATGTATTATGATTTTGTTAATGGCAATTCCTTATTATATATTATTCGAGCATCTGTGTAATATGAATTAATATATAAGATAATGTCCTTAGAGTAATATTTTATTGTTCTTAAAGATTGTCCCTAGTCAAGTATTATCATGAATCGGGATAATGATAATGCATTGAGATTAGTATGTTTTGATTGATGAATTGTTCATAGATATGAGATATCAAATCAACACATGTGTACATGTTAGAGAACGATGTACTGGACAGACCCACCATGAGAATGCTACAGGGATAGTTATATGAACGTCATAAGCAATTCTCATAGTGATAATAATGTATGTAATCCTTACGACTTGTGATCACCAGAGATCCCAACATAAGGAGTCATGTATCTTGATATTGTCAAACGTTGCCTGTAACAGGGTAAACTATAAAGACAATCATTGGATACACCACGAATTATGTAGAGGGATGTTGAGTGATCAAGAAAGGATTTGTCCCTCTTATATAACAGGAGAAGTGTTTGGGACCTTGATCAAGTAAGACTAAAATGCATGGCCATGCTCGAATGAGTCGATATGTGATATCGAGCTTATTCGTTTATTATAGTTCTATATGGGGATCAAGAAATAAAAGATTGAATATACGAGTATGACTATGTTCAATCTAAACACATTGGACAAAGGGATTAAGTTACATGGTTAATATTATCACAGTCCGTAGGTTATGTCGAGTCAATGACATTCTTGTAATTTGGGTAGCCTTGATGTGTTGCTAGATACCGCTCATTGCTTGTGACATTAAATTAGATTTTATGTCACTGCCAACATTGCAAGATCCTATCGGGTCGCACAAAAGATTAAATCAATAAAGGGAGATAAAATTCATTGGATGAATTAATTAATTAAGAAGAGTCTTAATTACAAATATTAGATATATGGATTTAATTAATAATGGGTATGGGCCAATAAGGCTTTTGGAAAGCCTTTTAATTAAATCTAACATATAATAATCTAATTAAGGTTTTGAAGAAAAAGAGTTGATTATCATCAAACCTAATAGCCACAAAACTCTAAACCTCTCGGTCGCCGCCTCTTGCTCCCAACCTCACGCCGCCCCCGCCGCCGTGAATAGGGATTTGAACGGATGTCGTAGATCGGTTTTGAACCGTGAGTTTAGTTTTGGTTTAAGAACGAGTCTAGCAACTTGTTCCTGAACACCCTTTTCGATTTGATCGTGTGGATACCGTAGAGACGAAGGTGCAAATCTTTGTTCGTGACTCGTGGTCTTGCAACGAGGATTCTGCTACAAACACACTACAAGGGTGTGATTCTTATCAATCTCGGCATGAATAACTTTGTATAGGTCCAGTGGTAGGAATCAAAATTTATTTTCTGCTGTGTATTGCTTGATTGATTCTTAACAGTGGTATCAGAGCCGTGCACAAAGCTCAAATCGGATTTATGTGATTAATTGTTTAATCATGTTTTGAATCTTTTGCATGCTTTGAAGCTGTATGATTCATATATGGTATGTATTAATCGATTTTGTGGGAATTATCGCAATATTATATGTGATATAATTGACGGATCAAAGTGTATGATAATTCGTGCTCAAAACCAATCCATTGGCTCACGAGATCCTCATGACCGCTGCATGAAGTTAGGGTCTCAGACCCTTGGCTCGAGCATGGGCCGAGCCGCCGCCAAAGGGCTAGGTTTCGAACCATTGGCTCCATGGCTCTCGGCCGCCGCCGCCATGTGACTAGGGTTTCGAACCCTTTTTCGCTCGATGAGGTCCAAGCCGCCGCACATGGCTAGGATTTCGAACCCTAGTGTAAGGACCCCCTAGCCCTTAACCCTTGATTAGTGTATTAACCACTATGTGTGGCACATGCTTTCAATAAAAATCAATCGGGAAACTCAGATGATGCTTTACCATTGAATGGCAATTACAAAATTTTCTTTAATACTCAACATTAAGATCATCTCTACCAACAAATAGACTCATAGATTTCGCCCATTTCCATCTCCAATACACCACTTTTTACGTTGTGGACTTTTATAAAAATTTGGGCAGAGTCTCCCCATAAATAGAGCCATCCCGAAATAAAAGCACATCACAGAATATAGTTCCCGGCCAGGGAAAACACATACTCAACAGAATACAGCAACACTAAATAAATTCTCAGCCAGGGAAGACACCACACATAAGACAACATAAGTGGGTTTCAACACCCACATAATACACCAATAACTCTCATATCATTAGCAATTCTACCCTTAATTGCATGCAACATAGAATGAAAGAGAGAAATGCTCATGCCTTTATATACAACCCATATACAAGTATAACCGTGCTCACATGCGAGCATCATAAATGTGTATATAACCCTCGAGTGTATATAAGTACTCTATACGATACCATGCTCCATCAAGCCCTGGTACCACGATCCTGGGAGTACATCCAATCAACAGCTCGAGCTCAGCTCCTCAGCCATCGATGTACCTGTTCACCTGCCCCAACAGAGACAGCCCCCAACGGGGTGAGCATACCAATACACAAAATCCCATAATCACAATAATGAAATTCATAATTTACAACAAAAGTAAATACTAATGAATTTTAAATGATACTCCCTGGATGGCAACGTCCTCATCCGGGATTCCGTGTACTGTCCCTGTTCTCACAATCATCAAACTCATCAAATCTCAAAAATCAGTAAATCAACACATTGATTAACTCATCGCATGCTTGATTCTAAAATATCAATAATTAATGATTCCAATTTCATTATACATACAACTATAGATATCTCAATATCTAATACTGATTTCTCAACTTCGCTATCAATCACAGATAGCTCAAATGCCTCGCATTTATTTTACCAATTCTCCATTATACTCAGACATCTCAAATGTCTTACAATGATTACATGATTCCACAGTCATTCTCAGGCATCTCAATGCCCTACAATGGTCATATAAAACCAGTACCCCATATATCATGTAAGGTTATACTACTCTAGTATTACGCACGCTTGTGGCAACGATGTCAGGATTAGGTCGTTCCATAGTTATATCAACACATATATATATAACCATACCCATAACCATCTAATGCAATCAAAATACATTATGCATTTCACAAATGCTCTCATATAAAGTAATGCTCGTACGTCGCACGTACCTTAAATCTCCGAAGTCCGAGCCAAACCTTGCTCGAGTTCCATGCCCCGAGGAACGATGTGCTAACACGATAAATAATTCACAATTATTTACGAACATGCAACCCATGCTCAAGTACACCCATATCCCTCAAAAACAATTGTCAACACACGACAATTAATCATTTAAAAGACCCGGGGCAGGGCACATGCAGGGAGGGAAACGAATGAGACATCAACGAAAATTGTTCAAGAACACCCTTCAATTTTTTCGAACCCTATCATCTCAATTTCGAACCCAACCAAGCACCATAATACATCTAAAACATGTAATAATCGATCAATAACAAGAATCACCACCCCCCTACCAAAACACCCAAATTCGAACCTAAACCCTCACGAAATTAGAGAATTAATTCGAACCAACATCACCAAAAATGGCAGGGAATTACATGAGAATAACGAAAAAGGGGTAAGGGAGGTTACCCATACGAAGATCGGAACGAAATCGCTCAAAATCGGAAGAACCCTAGAATTTGGGTCTGTGCGCTTTTTTGCAAAATCCGAACGTAAATCGCGACGAAACTTCGAATTGTTGGTGTGGAAAGCTGCGCCTGGAAGAGACGAAGCCGGTGGTGGGTCGGACGCGCCGGATGGCGGCCGGACGGCGGCGGGCGCGGCGCTTTTGCGCGCGGGGGTTGGGGACGACGGGAAACGGCGGGGAGAGAGAGAGAAACGGCTGGAGGAGAAAAAATGATTTCAATAATTAAAATCTCGGGTTCAACTTGTTTATAGCAAAAATACCCCGAAATACTAATAGCCCCACAAATACATCATGATTCATTAAAAATCATCTGTTTTCAAAAATTCTCTCTTTAACTCCAAAACCCCCTACCGGTGTCCACACAAAGCACCCCAGATCCCGAGTCACACTAAAAACCCAACACTTAGGTTTTACACCGTAATGAGAATACAATCTCAACCTCGGGATCCAACGATCCCAACTACCCAAATAGACAAGCCCGAAAGGCCCAACACTACGATTAAACTCCAAATCGCCACGTAAAACAACTTTAGGGGTCATTAACACTCCGGGATTAACATCTATAATCCCAGGTCATCACAATATCCCCCACTAAAAGAATTTCGTCCTCGAAATTAGCACCGGTGTAACACATAACACGCAGGCTACACAACAACATGAAGCAATAACCTCGATTCTTGACCATATCAGAATCGTATTAATAAACGCGAGGGTACCTACTTCGCACCAAACTCTGGAATGAAATAACCCTTCCAGTCCACCAAAACAAAAGAGCGTCGGCACAACATAACGCTAACAATCCAAAAGCAGTTAGTCAACTGAAACTGCAAGGATTTGAATCGCTCCCGATTCCATCGTAGATATCATTCAATGACGTCTCTACCATGACTCACGATGTCTAACATACATCGTTATGAGGGAAACACTAGTATACCACGGTGTACAAATACCAAACCTGGTTTCCACTTTTCAAACTTCATCCATCAAAGGAGCAGTCGCATCATTGCAACTCGGATCGGGCAACTCACGGCCACCGATCCACACAAAAGACATCTCACAAGATGTCCACCTCCGGATGTTCCAAGAATCACATCCTGATCATAAATAAACAATCGAGACTCCACAGAGTTTCAAATTCTGAAAGGACATGCAATAAACCCATTGCATCCTCAACACTTGTGTCGTGAGCGACACCCAACAAATCCGAATTCCTGCCATCCCTTGATAACCTAGGATTTAACAATCCAAACTTGGGAAGGCTATCGAAAACTCGAAAGAAAACACCAACAAGGAAACACCTCACCCACACAAGATAATCCCTCCTCAAAGGGAGTCAACTAACTTCACGATTATTCCTCATAAATATCGTGCCATGGAGATTCCCAATCTCAAGGTGTTCCATGTCTCTCATCAGAGATTTAACCAACCAAAAAAAATAGCATAACTATATGCTTGACAAAAGGAAAACAAAAACTGGTATCCGTATACTCACCGGTATACCTGCCTAAGCACGGACACCACATGCATACTCAATGCAATTGGCTCGGGTATGTACAACATACCCCTAAGCCCCAAACACAACCGTCAATTCTGAGTCATTCCCATCCAGTGGAGAATGATAATCAACGTTCAACAACACGGCGTGATTCCCAAAATCAACACCACATGCACCAACTTAACGAATCTTTCAAAGATTCCCAAATAGGTATAATACTACCTCCTTCCTCACAAGGGAAGTGCCATCGAACTCGAGATCCACTAGTCTCGAACCACCGTTCGGAAAAACTGGATACAATAACACCCATTGCATCCCAAATACACGGATTCTCCAGATCGAGTCAACGACGACTTGATGACTCTCTTGTTGGTACTCCAACATTATGAGCTGTCCCAGACAAGTCTCACCAAGATTTAATATAAACGTATACACGTTTCAGTGAGGCATGCACAACCTCATCCTCAAATGACGTGGTGACTACTAGAGTCCACCACAATCCACATCGTATCACCTTACGATTTGCTAAACTTGGTTCCGACGAGCAGTAACGGCTCTAGCAAGCCCATCATGGTACTGCACACACGCGGCAGACAAACTAGTCGCTGCCTCTTTAGGTTTACCTCAAACCTACCAACAAGACGGACGTTTCCGCACGGCATACCACACCGTGGGAAGAAAAGTCAATAGAGTAGTGGGTCTGTACCCAACGTTCCTCTAATGCCGATACACCCTGGACACTCCAGTGTCCCTATGTACTTAACGTACCTGATCCTAATCCTTTAGGACCCATTTTACACCCTCAAGGGTGGTGTGATCATGTCTACCACATGTCATATAGACAGAAAGCGAGTAATTTCCTCCATGATTACTCCTGTCGTAAAATTACATGGCCAAAAAGCCATTCCAACAAGCATACCTCAAGGGTATCACCACTCGTAATAAGATCACCTCAAACATATGCTGCGGTACAATCACATGTACATCGCGTCCATCCCTTTCTCGAGCGACCCGCTCGGTATAAGGGTCACGTCAACCGGTGACGTAGACACCACCTTGTGCTCGGCACTGGCACCCAAATCATACAACTGAATACGTATACTCAACGCATTGTTCATCGTAACGATGATGCATGTCAAAAAAGACATCGCCTACACCATCGTCATCCCTTGACGACACATGCCCACTCATCGCATCTAAGGCATCGTCAACTAGTGACGATACATGTCAACAATGACATCTAAACAACCCAGTCAACTCGTGACTGTCCATGTACACCAACGTATGTCATCCATCATCATGCTAGTAAAACAGTCATAATAAAACATGCATATCAACGCATGCCAGCTATAATAATGCTAATAGAATAGCAATATCCCATACCTCATCGCTAACAAGATAGCGGCATACCTGTCTCCGTCACTCAATAATAGTGCGTAATCAGCACCCATCGCTCTAAGGCGGCAAAATCCTGTGCTGAGTACATAGCGGCACAATCCATCACTATAGAATCGATGGCATGATACCTCGTCATATAATAAGTGGCATGAAACCTCGCTATACACCTGAGCATGAATCATCGTCCACATAATAGCGGAAAGAGGCATCGCAATCAACATATCCGGTGGCACGAATCATCGCCAATCCTCATAGAAGAATGAGTCATCGTAAATCATCATATACATATGCTCAACGGCGTGAACCATCATCAACCGACACAGCGGAATGTCTCATTCGCTATACATGTGTCTGGCGGTATGAATCATCTCCCATCATCATAGAGGAATGAATCATCATCATCGACACAGCGGAATACATCGTCACTATCATCCGTGTCCTCATAAAGAAATGAATATAAATCGACACAGCGGAATACATCACCGCTATCATCCGTGTCCTCATAAAGAAATGAATATCAATCGACACAGCGGAATACATCACCGCTATCATCCGTGTCCTCATAAAGAAATGAATATAAATCGACACAGCGGAATACATCACCGCTATCATCCGTGTCCTCATAAAGAAATGAATATAAATCGACACAGCGGAATACATCACCGCTATCATTCGTGTCCTCATAAAGAAATGAATATCAATCGACACAGCGGAATACATCACCGCTATCATCCGTGTCCTCATAAAGAAATGAATATAAATCGACACAGCGGAATACATCACCGCTATCATCCCTGTCCTCATAATGAAATGAATATAGATCGACACAACGGAATACATCACCGCTATCATCCGTGTACTCATAAAGAAATGAATCATCACAACAAGCGGCATCTCATCCTCGCTTTTTCATACAAGCGGTATCTCATCCTCGCTTCGTATGGAATACCCCGCCTCCATGTGCAAGCGAGCCTCCCCCCTACCGCTCCACATTTTTAGCGGTATAAGCATAAGCTTCTTCATACAAGCGGTATCTCATCCTCGCTTCGTATGGAATACCCCGCATGAGTATACATGATGAAATGATGATGTTTATAAGATGTTTATGATGTTTATAAGATGTTTACGATGTTTATAAGATGTCTATGATGTTATCTGTGGTAAGATGCCACGGGGTAAGATGCCCCATATGGTAAGAGGCCATACGATGTTATTTGTGGTAAGATGCCACGGGGTAAGATGCCCCACATGATAAAAGGCCATGCGATGTTTATAATGTGGTAAGATGCCCCACATGGTAAGAGGCCATGCGATGTTTATAATGTGGTAAGATGCCACAGGGTAAGATGCCCATATGCATGATTATGAATCAGATACAACAATAAGAAGTTAATGAATAACCAGCATATTTACTTAACCAATATTTCATGCATTTACTATGATGTTTTTATGATGTTAAGTAAGATTGTATATGCTTATGATGTGTCGTCCCTGTAGGTACGCTTTTGGGCTAAAAGGACTAAGAGTGGGTGGAGGCAGTGAGCTACGAGGAACACAGGAATGTATAGGATTCAAGTCACGATTAGTATCTACTCTAGGAGTAGTATAAATCTAAATATTAACATTCTTTTGGGAATGTAATGAATTATTTTTGAAGTCTTTTATTTTGGCCTGTAATCCTGTTAGCTCATGTAACAACCAGAACCTTAAGATATTATTAATGCATGATTAGTCCTTCTTATGTCTATTAATCACTGTTAAGGTGGGAAGACCCCACATTAGTGGTATCAGAGCAGTGGTTAGATAACTCGAGAATGAGTGAAGGGTAGCCTTAGCAATAAGTTGGCTAGGTGCTTACTTTTGAACATGTTTTATATGTATGTTGCATACGAAGTTTCTATGTTATGCTAACATGTTTAATTATCTAACGATGTGCTTTATGAACTGCTTTTGGTGTTGTTATTAACCCTTGTGTTGCAGCATGGCAGCAAATATAGAAGTGGGTGACGCCATGAGTGTAAATGCAAGTGCTGGGCGTACGAATCCACTGCCACCACCAGCCTTGGGCGAAGAACCCTCTGAACAACAGTTGCTACCTGGGGAGTTGAGCTTGGCTCAATTTATGATGTACCGACCCCCGATGTTCGAAGGAATTGAATCAAGGGAAAAAGCTGAGGAATGGTTGGAGAGGATTGAACAGATATTTGTGGCAGCGCCTTGTGCAAAGACGGCCTGGATCAGATTAGCAGAATTTCAGCTGGCCAAGAAGGCACTGATGTGGTGGAAGACCACAGTGATTGAGCAAGAGGCTCTGGGGCAGGAAGTAAATTGGAAGATGTTCCGAACGCGGTTTCTGACCCGCTATTTCTCAGCCGCTGCAAGACAGGCCAAGGAGGATGAGTTTACCAATTTAGGGCTAGGTACCATGCCTGTATCTGACTATGCTCTACATTACTGTTCCTTACTGCGATATGTGCCCCATATTGCTGCAAGCACTCAAGCAAAGATGAGGAGCTTCATGAAGGGCTTGAGGCCGGAACTGTATGACAGGGTAATTACCTATGGCCCTGCCTGTTTTGACGATGCGCTTTCACGGGCTGAACTAGCTGAACTGGGAGATGGTGCATATCCTGATGCTGTGCCACCTCCAGCACCCCCTCAGAGATCCACTTCTGACAATTTGAATCCCAGGGGTGATCAGTTTAAGCCTAGGGTGAACACTTCAGCGTCGAGATTCAGTGGCAAGAGGCCCGAGAATCGATGGAAAGGGAACCGTAGGAATGATGCTCCATCAGGGAGAGGACAGCCTCAGGGAGACAGATCTGGAAGAGTTCAGTGCACTCTTTGTGGACAACCACATTTGGCAAAGGATTGCGTAGGATGCTATGTCTGTGGCGACAAAGGCCACTTTGCTCGGCAGTGTCCCAACAGGGGAAGACAGCAGAACTCTGCGGGGAGGCCTGCGGACAGAGCGGCACAGCACAGACCACCTTTCGCACCGAGGCAGTATGGAGGTCAGCCCCCGGGGCCACCTCAGGGACAGGTGTATGCTTTGACGAGGGAGCAGGCTACAGTAGCTCCGGAGTAGGTGATAGCGGGTACGTGTCTTTTATTTACGCACCCTGCTCTTATATTGATAGACACAGGTGCGTCACACTCTTTTGTGTCAACGAGTTTTGTTGAAAGGCACCACATATGCACTTCTCTCTCACCCAGGCCCCTTATGGTCTCGACCCCCGCTGGAAGAAGTTTGACTACAGATCAGATTGTCTATGATGGCCTCATTTATTTTGAGGATAATGAACTAAGATCAGATATGATTGTTCTGGGAATGACAGACTTCGATTGCATTGTGGGCATCGATGTTCTGAATAAGTATCAGGCAGTGGTAGACTGCAGACAAAGGACTGTCCGATTCAGGTCTGATATGGGAGTCCAGTGGACATTCTTTGGGGATGGTTCTCGCCCAAAGATTCCGTTGATATCTGCTGTCAAGATGGCACAGTTATTGGAACGAGGTCATACATGATATCTTATCTATGCTGTTGATATGACGGAAAATAGGAAATAGTTAAAGGTTGAGGATGTGCCGTAGTGGCAGAGTTTGCTGATGTCTTTCCGGAGGAAATTCCCGGATTCCAACCAATGAGAGAGGTCGAGTTTGGGATTGAGTTGCTACCAGGGACGTCTGCAATTTCTCGTGCCCCATATAGGATGGCACCAGCTGAGTTAAGGGAGTTAAAGATTCAGTTGCAAGAGCTTCTTGACAAGGGCTACATACGCCCTAGCGTATCGCCATGGGGTGCGCCTGTCTTATTTGTTAAGAAGAAAGATGGATCGATGCGTCTATGCATTGACTACAGACAGCTGAACAAGGCTACAGTAAAGAACAAGTATCCACTTCCGAGGATCGATGACTTGTTCGATCAGTTGCAGGGTACGAGGCTCTATAGTAAGATCGATCTGAGGTCGGGGTACCATCAGATTCGAGTAAGGGAAGATGATGTTCAGAAGACGGCTTTCAGGACTAGATATGGGCACTATGAATTCCTGGTCATGCCTTTTGGGGTGACGAATGCCCCAGCTGTCTTCATGAGTTTGATGAACAGGGTGTTCCAGCCATATTTGGATCATTTCGTCATAGTCTTCATTGACGACATACTTATTTACTCTCGGAATGAAGAAGAGCATGTAAGGCACTTGAGGACAGTGCTTCAGATCCTTAGGGATCATCAGTTATATGCAAAGCTTAGCAAGTGCGAGTTCTGGTTGGACAGCGTGGTATTCTTAGGCCATGTCATATCTAGCCATGGGATATCTGTGGATCCAAGGAAGATTGAAGCTGTGATAGAGTGGGCTGCACCCACTTCTGTACCGGAGATACGGAGTTTCCTCGGTTTGGCAGGTTATTAACGACGTTTCGTCGAAGGTTTCTCGAAGATTGCCAAACCCCTGACACAGCTGACTCAGAAAGGAGTTCCCTTCTTTTGGTCTGAGGCTTGTGAGGAAAGTTTTCAAGAACTGAAGCGTCGCTTGACTACAGCGCCTGTATTGGTGATTCCGTCTGAGAATAAGAGATTTGCCTTGTATACGGATGCGTCACTACAGGGTTTGGGTTGTGTGTTGATGCAAGATAAGCATGTGGTGGCTTATGCATCGAGGCAGCTGAAGCCACACGAGGCTAGGTATCCAGTGCATGATTTGGAACTGGCGGCCATCATATTTGCCTTGAAGATTTGGAGGCATTACTTGTATGGCACGTCTTTCACTATATATACGGACCATAAGAGCCTGAAGTTCTTATTCCCTCAGGCAGAGTTGAATATGAAGCAAAGAAGGTGGATGGATTTGCTCAAAGACTATGATTGTGAAATTGAGTACCATCCAGGTAAAGCAAACTTAATAGCAGACGCCTTAAGTCGGAAAGTGAAGAATACTGCAGAGGATGTTATGTGTTTGTCGGCCTTGATGACTTCTTATTGCCATCTGGGCTATGATTACGATGTAGACACGTCGCCTGTGCGAGTGTCGACCTTATTGGCGGAGCCAGAGATATTTGAGGCAATCAGGAAGGCCCAGAAGTCGGATGGTGAGGTTCAGAGATGGACATCATTGGTACTTCAGGGTCAGCCATCCAAGTTCAGAGTGGCTGAGGATGATTCTTTGAGACTGGGCAACCGATGGGTAGTCCCAGATACACCAGAGCTGCGTAGAGGAATATTGGAGCGAGCTCATAGTAGTCGATTCAGTATCCACCCAGGGGGAAAGAAGATGTACAAAGATCTATGCGATCAATTTTGGTGGAGACGCATGAAGCGTGAGGTGATCACTTTTGTTAAAAGATGTCTGATCTGCCAACAGGTAAAGGCAGAGAGGCAGAGGCATGGTGGCGAGCTGAAGAGCTTAGAGGTGCCTGAATGGAAGTGGGAACATATATCTATGGACTTCGTGACCCACTTGCCAAGGACGGCCTCAGGATTTGATGCGATCTGGGTGATCGTGGATAGGCTGACGAAGACGGCTCATTTCATCCCTTACAGTATGTCATATACATACTTGAAGATGGCTCAGATGTATATACGGGATGTGGTGAGATTGCATGGTATTCCAGTCTCGATAGTGTCTGACAGAGACCCGAGGTTCACTTCACATTTCTGGGAGGGTCTCCAGACAGCTTTGGGCACAGTGGTGAGACTGAGCACGGCCTATCACCCTCAGACAGACGGCCAGACGGAGCGTACCATTCAGACGCTCGAGGACATGTTGAGGGCATGTATTTTTGAGTTTGATACTCCGTGGCAGGATTCAGTGCCGCTGATGGAGTTCTCCTATAATAACAGTTATCAGGCGAGCATTCAAATGGCTCCTTTTGAAGCTTTGTATGGGCGACGATGTAGATCACCGCTGTATTGGGAAGACTTGACTAGCAAAGCGGTCGGAGGACCGGATATGATCAAGGATATGGAAGTAAGATAAAGTTGATACGCCAAAAGATGAAAGCGGCCCAGGATAGGCAGGCAGCCTATGCAAATAAGCGGCGACGACCGCTGGAATTCCAGTTAGGAGACAGGGTCTTCTTAAAGATCTCTCCCTTCAGGGGTGTGGTTCGGTTTGGTATGCGGGGGAAGTTATCTCCGAGGTATGTTGGGCCATATGAAGTTTTACAGCGTATCGGTACTTTGGCATATCGTTTGGCTCTACCGCCATCCTTGTCTGGCATACACGATGTTTTCCATGTCTCTATGTTACGGAAGTATGAGCCAGACCCGTCTCATGTCTTACAGCCTACTGCAGTTCAGTTAGACTAAGATGTGTCCTACGTAGAGCGACCAATCAGAATTCTGGATCGAGAGGATCGCAGACTACGGAGCAAAGTTATACCGATGGGCAAAGTTCAGTGGGATTGTCGGGGTGTCGAGGAGGCTACGTGGGAGACGGAACGGCATATGGTGCAGCACTATCCGGAACTATTCTCTGGTATGTTTTTATGTTTAGTTCCGTTATGATGATGTATGTGGATTTCGAGGACGAAATCTTATAAGTAGGGGAGTAATGTAATACCCCCGAAATGTTATATGATTACGTGCTACGATGATGATTTACGATGTGTTTAAGAGGGTTGTGGTACTTTAATTGGGGGTTATAATTATGATATGATGATATGGTTTAGAGGGCATGTTAGGTGTTTTTCATTGTTGTATTGATGTAGTAAAATTATAAAATATCAAGGGGAGATATTTTTATACATCGTATGAAATACCGGACACAATTAAACACCACAAAACCACCCTACATGCAACCACCCTACCCCCACTTGCATGCAACCCACGCCCCCTCCCCTGTTTTCTGGAAAAGGGTTGACCAAGTAGACATGTTGGCACTTAGATATTTTCACTTTGGTTTCTTCCAAAAACCTCCTTCTTCCTCCCTTCTTTTCGTCTGTAATCTGGACGGCTACTAGGAGGAAAGTGATCGGAAATTCCTTGTCTTTTCTTGACAAAAATCGAAGAGCAAAAGTGGTGAGGAATCACGCTGGTTCACCAGCTTTTTCGTTTTATACATGTGTGTTCTTCATAGCAGTTTTGGCATGCTAGTGTTAGGTTTGTTGAAACCTTGTTATGAACACTTGAAGGTAATGTTTATGATGTCCCTAGCATGTTTTGTTAAGTGGCTTACATGCCTTATGTGTTAGATTTTTGGTTGTAAAAAGGGCTCCTCGAAAATCTGGGCAAGGAAGTGCCCTGTTTGTATGTTGAGTAGGGCTTTTGTTATGAAGATTTGAAGCATGCTAACTTAGGTTATGGGTAAACCTTTGACGTGAATACATTCAAGGAAGTTTGGTGAATATGCCAGCATATTTGTTTAAGCATGAACTATGGGCTATGTGGTAGTTTCGTTGCTATAAAGATGTATGTTCAAGAATTCTTGGCTGTATAAATTATGCCCTGTTTTTCAGAAAAGTTGATCGAGTATTGATAAAAAGGGGTAGTTTTAATGCATGTCGGTTTAAGTTATGAGTGAACCTTTAATTTTAATACATGCATGGAAGTATAATGAAGCTATTGATATGCTTGTTTAGGCATGGTATGTATGTTATGAAGTAGTTTGATGGGTGTGAAATGAGGTGTTCGAGATTTCTGGAAAATCTCGCATGAATGGGAACGACCGATCGATCGGTGATGAACACCGATCGATCGGCAAATGCCGTAGCTAAAAGAAGAAAAGGATGAACAGTTAGCGATCGATCGGTAAGGGAGACCGATCAATCGGTAGTCACTGTTCATGTGTTATAAAATTTTATGTTTTTTTTTTTTTTTTTTTTTTGTAAATTTGATTTCGATTCTCGTATCGGTGCCTAATGTTATATTATGTGGTTGTGTAGAGCCATCCCACGTACCAGCACAATCAAGGAGATAAGTCTGTTGACTCCTCCTCCTTTTGAAAAGGTACGTAAGAGACGTACGGGCATCGGACGGTAAAACACATCTTTACACTACGACTATGCTTTTATTGCATGAGTATACATGATGAAATGATGATGTTTATAAGATGTTTATGATGTTTATAAGATGTTTACGATGATTATAAGATGTCTATGATGTTATCTGTGGTAAGATGCCACGGGGTAAGATGCCCCATATGGTAAGAGGCCATACGATGTTATTTGTGGTAAGATGCCACGGGGTAAGATGCCCCACATGGTAAGAGGCCATGCGATGTTTATAATGTGGTAAGATGCTCCACATGGTAAGAGGACATGCGATGTTTATAATGTGGTAAGATGTCACAGGGTAAGATGTTCATATGCATGATTATGAATCAGGGACAACAATAAGAAGTTAATGAATAACCAGCATATTTACTTAACCAATATTTCATGCATTTACTATGATGTTTTTATGATGTTAAGTAAGATTGTATATGCTTATGATGTGTTGTCCCTGTAGGTACGCTTTTGGGCTAAAAGGACTAAGGGTAGGGTTGAGGCAGTGAGCTACGAGGAACAAGGAATGTATATGATTCAAGTCACGATTAGTATCTACTCTAGGAGTAGTATAAATCTAAATATTAACATTCTTTTGGGAATGTAATGAATTATTTTTGAAGTCTTTTATTTTGGCTTGTAATCATGTTAGCTCATGTAACAACCAGAACCTTAAGATATTATTAATGCATGATTAGTCCTTCTTATGTCTATTAATCACTGTTAAGGTGGGAAGACCCCACACAAGCTAGAGGTGGTTTTCAATACTTCGTTACATTTACTGATGACTTCAGTAGATATGGGTATGTGTACCTAATGAAACATAAACATGAAACCTTTGAAAAGTTTAAAGACTTCAAGAATGAAGTACAAAACCAACTTGGGAAAATTATCAAAACCCTCCGATCAGATCGAGGAGGAGAATACCTAAGCCAAGAGTTTCATGACTATCTAAAGTAGTGTGGGATAGTCCCACAACTCACACCTCCGTATACTCCACAATGGAATGGTGTATCCGAAAGAAGGAATCGAACTTTGTTGGACATGGTTTGATCAATGATGAGTCATGCAGATCTTCCGACTTCCTTTTGGGGACATGCTTTAGAAATAGTAATATTTATACTGAACCGTGTTCCATCTAAATCAGTAGAAAAGACACCATATGAGATATGGACTAAGAAGCGTCCTAGTATGTCTTTTATGAAGATTTGGGGTTGTGAGGCTTACGTGAGACGTCACGCCTCCAATAAACTTGGACCCAAATCTGATAAGTGTTTATTTGTGGGGTATCCTAAGAAAACGAAAGGATACTATTTCTATTATCCCACCGAGAACAAAGTAGTTGTTGCTCGGACTGGTGTCTTTCTTGAAAGAGAATTTATTTCGAGAAGAACCAGTGGGAGACAAATAGAACTTAGTGAAGTTCAACCACAAGGAAACATTGAACATGATATTGAGATGGAAACAGAGCAGACACCACAAGCTGTTGTGGATGAAATGCCTGCTCAAGAGACACAAGCCCAGCGTAGGTCTGTAAGAGAACACCGTGAGCCACAGAGATATGGATTTCTTGTGACTCAACAAGGTGACTTACTACTTATTGATGAGGATGAGCCGTCATCTTATCAAGAAGCTATAATGGGTCCTGATTCTGAGAAATGGCAAGAGGCCATGAAATCTGAGATGGAATCCATGTATGCAAACCAAGTATGGACTTTGGTTGACCCGCCTGAAGGGGTAAGACCCATAGGGTGCAAATGGATTTACAAGAAAAAGACCGACATGGATGGTAATGTACAAACCTTTAAAGGTCGACTGGTTGCTAAAGGTTTCAAACAAATTCATGGTATTGACTATGATGAAACTTTTTCACCAGTTGCCATGATTAAATCCATTAGGATCTTACTTGCAATAACTGCATTTCATGATTATGAAATCTGGCAGATGGATGTCAAAACAGCTTTCCTTAATGGAAATTTACTTGAGGATGTGTACATGACACTGTAAGTAATCCAAGAGCATACAACGCAGCGGAATAAATTTTATATGGATTACTAACCAGCAGATCTATACATAGGATTTCATATCGGATAAAGGAATAATAAGTGTCTCACCCTTGTAGCGTGTTTTAGCCGATTCCACGGAGCTGCACCACGTCCAACTCCTCCTCCGAGTCACTAGCAAAACTCAACAAGTTTTGCCTCAACGGTATCCACACGATCAAATCGGGTGAAGGGATAGTTTAATAACAAGTTGCTAGACAAGTTATTAAACCGGAACAAGAAAGACACTCGATTCTAAATCGAAAGGCTCGCCCAAAAGTTCACAAATTCTCTTCGGCTATGAAGAAGAAGCCGAGGGCTCTTTTGTGTGTTGGTGGCCGTGTGGTTTTCTTGGTTTTAGGTTAGTATGATATGAATTGTAGTAATCCAATTAATTACCATGCAATCATATTATATATGATTAATTAAAGGCTTTCATAAAGCCTCATGGGCTTAAGCCCATGATTTAATTTAATCATTATGATTATTAATTAAGACTCCTCTTAATTATTTAATTCATCCCATGAATTTAATTTCCCTTCTCGATTTAATCTTTTGTGCGACCCGATAGGATCTTGTAATGTTGGCAGTGACATAAAATCTCAATTTATGTCGCAAGCAAGGAGCGGTGTCTAGCAACACATCGAGGCTACCCAAATTACAAGAATGTCAATGACTCGACATAACCTATAGAACTTGTGATAATATTAACCATGTAACTTAATCCCTTTGTCCTTTGTGTTTAGATTGAACACGAGTCATGGAATAGTCATACTCGTATATCCAATCTTTATTTCTTGATCCCCAAGTAGAACTAGAATAAACGAATAAGCTCGATATCTCATATCGACTCATTCGAGCATGGCCATGCATTTTAGTTCTCACTTGATCAAGGGCCAAACACATCTCCTGTTATATAGGAGGGACAAATCCTATCTCGATCAGTCAACATCCCTCTACATAATTCGTAGTGTATCCAATAGTCGCCTTTATAGTTTACCCTGTTACGGGTAACGTTTGACGATATCAAAATACATAACTCCTTATGTTGGGATCTCTGATGATCACAAGTCGTAAGGATTACATACATTATTATCACTATGAGAATTGCATATGACGATCATATAACTATCCATGTTGCATTCTCATGGTGGGTCTGTCCAGTACATCGTTCTCTAACATGTACCCATATGTTGATTTGATGTCTCATATCAATGAACAATTCATCGATCAACACATACTAGTCTCTACGTATTATCATTATCCCTTTCATGATAATACTTGACTAGGGACATCTTTAAGAATAATACAATATTATTCTAAGGACATTAACAAATATATTAATTCACATTGCACAGTTAAAAGAATAATATATAATAATGAATTGCCATTCATAAAATCATATTACATTGTATGTCATAAACAATCATCTAATGATATGTCTTAGGGCATATTCCAACAGACACAACCTGAGGGTTTTGTCGATCCAAAGGATGATGGAAAGATATGCAAGCTACAACGATCCATTTATTGATTAAAGCAAGCTTCTCGGAGTTGGAATCTCCGTTTTGATGATGCAGTCAAAGAGTTTGGTTTCATCAAAAACGTAGATGAACCTTGTGTCTACAAGAAGGTCAGTGGGAGCATAATTATCTTCCTAATATTGTATGTAGATGACATACTTCTCATTGTGAATGATATCTCTGCCTTACAATCTGTAAAGATTTGGCTAGTTTTTCTATGAAAGACTTGGGTGAAGCCACATATGTATTAGGTATCAAGATCTATAGAGATAGATCAAGAAGATTGCTTGGCCTAAGTCAAAGTACATACATAGACAAAGTGCTAAAACGGTTTAGCATGCAAGAAGAAAAGAAAGGATTCGTGCCTATGACACATGGGATACATCTCTCGAAGGATCAGTGTCCTTCAACACCAGATGAGAGACACGCATGAGTAAGATTCCATATGCGTCAGCTATTGGATCTATCATGTATGCCATGATATGTACTCGTCTCGATGTCTCGTATGCTCTGAGCATGACGAGCAGATATCAGGTTGATCCAGGTGAATATCACTGGATTGCTGTCAAGAATATCCTGAAGTACTTGAGAAGAACTAAGGATACATTCTTGATTTATGGAGGTGAGGAAGAGCTCAATGTAATAGGTTACACTGATGCAAGCTTCCAAACCGACAAAGATGATTTCCGATCGCAATCAGGATATGTGTTTTGCCTAAATGGAGGTGCTGTGAGCTGGAAGAGTTAAAAGCAAGAGACAGTAGTCGAACCTACAACTGAAGCTGAATACATTGCTGCCTCAGATGCAGCAAAGGAAGCTGTTTGGATCAAGAAGTTCATTTCTGAACTTGGGGTGATGCCTAGCGTACTAGATCCGATTGAACTCTATTGTGACAACAATGGAGCCATCGCATTGGCTAAGGAACCTAGATCTCACCAAAGATCCAAGCACATACTTCGGCGCTTTCATTTCATTCGAGAAATCGTTGAAAGAGGAGATGTAAAAATATGCAAAGTACCAACTGATGATAATGTATCTGACCCACTGACGAAGCCACTATCACAGCAGAAGCATGATCGTCATACTAGATCTCTAGGCATTAAGTATATGTCTGATTGGTCTTAGTGCAAGGGGGATATTTGTTGGGATATGCCCTAAGACAACACATTAGATGATTGTTTATGACATACAATGTATTATGATTTTGTTAATGACAATTCATTATTATATATTATTCGAGCATCTGTGTAATATGAAATAATATATAAGTTAATTTCCTTAGAATAATATTGTATTGTTCTTAAAGATTGTCCCTAGTCAAGTATTATCATGAATCGGGATAATGATAATGCATTGAGATTAGTATGTTTTGATTGATGAATTGTTCATAGATATGAGATATCAAATCAACACATGGGTACATGTTAGAGAACGATGTACTGGACAGACCCACCATGAGAATGCTACATGGATAGTTATATGAACGTCATAAGCAATTCTCATAGTGATAATAATGTATGTAATCCTTACGACTTGAGATCACCAGAGATCCCAACATAAGGATTCACGTATCTTGATATTGTCAAATGTTACCTGTAACAGGGTAAACTATAAAGACAATCATTAGATACACCACGAATTATGTAGAGGGATGTTGAGTGATCAAGAAAGGATTTGTCCCGCCTATATAACAGGAGAAGTGTTTGGGCCCTTGATCAAGTAAGACTAAAATGCATGGCCATGCTCGAATGAGTCGATATGTGATATCGAGCTTATTCGTTTATTCTAGTTCTACATGGGGATCAAGAAATAAAAGATTGAATATACAAGTATGACTATTCCATGACTCGTGTTCAATCTAAACACATTGGACAAAGGGATTAAGTTACATGGTTAATATTATCACAGTCCGTAGGTTATGTCGAGTCAATGACATTCTTGTAATTTGTGTAGCCTTGATGTGTTGCTAGATACCGCTTTGCTTGTGACATAAAATTAGATTTTATGTCACTGCCAACATTGCAAGATCCTATAGGGTCGCACAAAAGTTTAAATCAATAAAGGGAGATAAAATTCATTGGATGAATTAATTAATTAAGAAGAGTCTTAATTACAAATATTAGATATATGGATTTAATTAATATACTGGGTATGGGCCAATAAGGCTTTTGGAAAGCCTTTTAATTAAATCTAATATATAATAATCTAATTAAGGTTTTGAAGAAAAAGAGTTGATTATCATCAAACCTAATAGCCACAAAACTCTAAACCTCTCGGCCGCCGCCTCTTGCTCCCAACCTCACGCCGCCGCCGCCGCCGTGAATAGGGATTTGAACGGCTGTCGCTGATCGGTTTTGAACCGTGAGTTTAGTTTTGGTTTAAGAACGAGTCTAGCAACTTGTTCTTGAACACCCTTTTTGATTTGATCGTGTGGATACCGTAGAGACGAAGGTGCAAATCTTTGTTCGTGACTCGTGGTCTTGCAACGAGGATTCTGCTACAAACACACTACAAGGGTATGATTCTTATCAATCTCGGTATGAATAACTTTGTATATGTAGGGTCTTCCTACCTTAACATCATATTAATAGCGTATTATGAACTAAACATGTATTAGAGACATCTTAGAGTTCTGGTTGTTATGTGAGCTCAATGTAATTACAGGCCAAAATGAAACTTCAATAGTTAGTTAATTACATTCCCCAAAATGAATGTTAAGTCTAACAAAAATCTTGTATCTATCTTCTTATGCTCCTTTAGCTCACCATCTCAACCCGACCCTTAGTCTCGATCCAAAAGCGTACCTACAGGAACAACCCATCGTGAGCATGTACATCGTTACTTAACATCATGAGTTACTGACATAGAAATAATGCATGGAAATAATTGATAACATATACTTCCTGTTTAATAGTACTATCCTTCCTTGGTTGTCCCTGTGTCATAATTACGCATATCATCATTAGTTCAAGACATGAATGATTAACATCATATTTCGTATATAAGCTCACAACAATCCATGTTAATTAGAAATGGGACTATCCGGGTTCTATTATGACAGCGGCACAATTGGCCCCCTCGCTCGACATAACTCATCGTATGATACCCATCGCTACGCCTTGATAGCGGATGTATCTCTTATTCAGCGGATGATACCCATCGCTACACCTTGATAGCGGATGTACCCCATCGCTCAGCGGATGATACCCATCGCTACACCTTGATAGCGGATGTACCCCATCGCTCAGTTATGTGAGCGGCAAGACCTTCCTCGCTTGCCCATAATAGTCACAGGACATTCAACCATTCTAAGTAGCATAGTCAAACATGCGTCATCATCTTATAAGCATCATCATTTCAAACATCATCATCTTATCATAATTGTCATCATAACATCATATCATCTTCGTTTATCACAACATCATTATCATAAACTTATTCATCATAATCATCATAATCATCATCATAAATACTTATGCAATTAATGCAAAGTCATAGTTTAGGAATATGTTACCGTTTGATGCCCGTAAGTTTCTTACGTACCTTTTCAAAATGTGGTGAAATCGTAGTACTTTATCTTCTTGAAGTCGTGGGTCCTTGGGATGGTTCTACACAACCATACAATTCAATATTAGAAGCTAATCATAGTCCAATATTCAAAAATCCCACAAAAAAATCAAAATACCCATTTTTTACATCTCGCGATCGATCGCCGCCCAGGCGCGATCGATCGCGAGATCACACTGGACGGGGGTGAATTTTTCCTTCTTCGGCGATCGATCGCCATACTTGGCGTGATCGATCGCCATCGTCACCGATCGATCGCCCAAAAGTGGCGATCGATCGCCAAAGGCTTCTGGAGCCTACTGCTCGCGATCGATCGCCGAAAACGGGCGATCGATCGCCAGCCTCTGTACCACGAAAAACTCCATTTTTGCACATTTAAACCTCACCAACCTCAACCATCATTTATACCAACAACTCATAAACATTAAAACACTCAAAACCTTCAACACACATCATAAAACCACTAAAAATCCAACATCCCACCAAGAATCACACTAACCCAAACAAACCCATTTCAAACCCTTTTTAAAACCCTTCCAAAACTCAATCAACACTTCAAGAACATCAATAAGTGATATATAAACATCATAGGCACTAAATCTTAGCAAGAAGTGCAAGAGCAAAGCTTTTACAAGGATTTCTTCCCATCTTTAGGTCAAAAATCGAAAATGAGGGGAAGAGGGTTTTGGGAAAGTGATTTTGGGGATTTGAGTGTAAAGGGTGAGGTGAGGTAAAAGTGGTTGGTTAAGTATTAAATTCTTACATTTAACTTGTACCCCAATAAATAACATGATGTATACAAAATACATTAACATGACAAGCATTTACAAAATGCAACCAACTTCATTAAACCCATATCATCCCCATAATTAAAATCAACATCCTTAAATCATGTTACTTCTTCATTTCCCACACATATCTTAATCATCGTAATAAATCATCATATAAGCATAATTAATATTCAGATTGCCATCAATTAATTTCGGGGCATCACATTACTCCCCTACTTATAAGATTTCGTCCTCGAAATCACATGCACTTACCCAAAAAGAAACTAAACATAAATCATACCAGAAAATAGTTCCGGGTAGTGCTGCACCATATGCCGTTCCGTCTCCCACGTAGCCTCCTCGACACCCCGGCGATCCCACTGAACTTTGACCATCGGTATACTCTTACTTCGTAACCTGCGATCTTCACGATCCAGAATTCTAACCGGTCGTTCAACATAGGATACATCTGAACTCAACTGAACCTCTGAAGGTTGCAATACATGAGACGGATCGGGTTCATACTTTCTCAACATGGAAACATGAAAGACATCATGAATGTCGGATAAGGACGGTGGTAGCGCCAAACGGTCGGCCAAAGTACCGATGCGCTGCAATATTTCATACGGCCCCACATACCTCGGAGATAACTTTCCCCGCATACCAAAACGGACCACACCCCTGAAGGGTGAGATTTTCAAGAAAACCTTATCTCCTACATGGAATTCTAGCGGCCGTCGCCGCTTATTGGCATAGGCCGCTTGCCTATCTTGGGCCGCTTTCATCTTTAAGCGTATCGTCTTGATCTTTTCTTCCATATCTTTAATCATGTCCGGTCCTCCGACCGCCTTATTAGTCAAGTCCTCCCAATACAGCGGTGATCTACATCGTCATCCATAAAGAGCTTCAAAAGGAGCCATTTGAATGCTCGCCTGATAGCTGTTGTTATAGGAGAACTCCACCAGTGGCATTGAATCCTGCCACGGAGTATCAAACTCTAAACGAGCGTCTGAATGGTACGCTCTGTCTGACCGTCTGTCTGAGGGTGATAGGCTGTACTCAGCCTTACCGCTGTGCCCAAAGCTGTTTGGAGACCCTCCCAAAAATGTGAAGTGAACCTCGGGTCTCTGTCAGACACTATCGAGACTGGAATGCCAGGCAATCTCACCACATCCGGCACATATAGTTGGGCCATCTTTAAATATGTGTAAGTCATACTGTAAGGGATGAAATGAGATACCTTTGTCAGCCTATCCACGATCACCCAGATCGCATCAAATCCAGAGGCCGACCTTGGCAAGTGGGTCACGAAGTCCATAGATATATGCTCCCACTTCCATTTAGGTACCTCTAAGCTCTTCAACTCACCACCAGGCCTCTGTCTTTCTGCCTTTACCTGCTGGCAGATTAGACACCTATTAACAAAAGCAATTACTTCACGCTTCATGCGTCTTCACCAAAATTGACTACATAGGTCCTTGTACATCTTTCTTCCTCCTGGGTGGATACTGAACCGGCTACTGTGGGCACGGTGCAAAATTCCTTGGCGTAATTCTGGTGTCTTTGGTACCACCCAACGGTTGCCTAGTCTCAATGAACCATCCTCAGCAACTCGGAACTTTGATGGTTGCCCTTGGAGTACTATTGATGACCATCTCTGAATTTCATTATCCGAACACTGAGCTTTCCTAATAGCTTCAAATATATCTGGCTCAGCCAATTAGGTCGACACTCGCACCGGCGACGTGTCCACATCAAATCATAGCCCAGATGGCAATAAGAAGTCATCATAGCTGATAAGCTCGTAGTATCCTCAGCGGTGCTCTTCACTTTTCGACTTAAGGCATCTGCTATCATATTTGCTTTACCCGGATGGTACTCAATCTCACAATCATAATCCTTGAGCAAGTCCATCCATCTTCTTTGACGCATGTTAAGTTCAGCCTGAGTGAATAGGAACTTCAGACTCTTATGGTCAGTATAGATGGTGAACGTCGTACCATAAAGATAATGACGCCATATCTTCAAGGCAAAAATGATGGCCGCCAGTTCCAGATCATGGACTGGGTATCTAGTCTCATGGGGCTTCAACTGCCTCGAAGCATAAGCTACCACGTGCTTATCTTGCATCAACACACAACCCAAACCTTGCAATGATGCATCCGTGTACAAGGCAAACTTCTTATTCTCAGAAGGGATCACCAATACTGGTGCTGTCGTCAAACGACGCTTCAATTCTTGGAAGCTTTCCTCACAAGCTTCGGACCAAGAGAACGGTACTCCTTTCTAAGTTAGCTGTGTCAATGGCTTAGCAATCTTAGAGAATCCTTCGACGAAACGTCGGTAATAACCTGCTAAACCAAGGAAGCTCCGTATCTCGGGCACAGAAGTGGGTGCAGCCCACTCCATAACAGCTTCAATATTTCTGGGATCCACAGATATCCCACTGCTGGATATAACGTGGCCCAAGAATACCACACTGTCCAACCAAAACTCGCACTTGCTAAGCTTTGCATATAATTGATGATCTCTAAGGATCTGAAGTACTGTCCTCTGTTGGGATATGCCCTAAGACAAGTCATTAGATGATTGTTTAAGACATACAATGTTTATGGATTTATGAATGGCAATTCATTATTATATATTATTCTTTTAACTGTGCATTGTGAATTAATATATATGTTAATGTCCTTAGAATAATATTGTATTATTCTTAAAGATGTTCCTAGTCAAGTATTATCATGAAAGGGATAATGATAATACGTAGAGACTAGTATATGTTGATCGATGAATTGTTCATTGATATGAGATATCAAATCAACATATGGGTACATGTTAGAGAACGATGTACTGAACAGACCCACCATGAGAATGCAACATGGATAGTTATATGATCGTCATATGCAATTCTCATAGTGATAATAATGTATGTAATCCTTACGACTTGTGATCATCAGAGATCCCAACATAAGGAGTTATGTATCTTGATATCGTCAAACGTTACCCGTAACAGGGTATACTATAAAGGCGACTATTGGATACACTACGAATTATGTAGAGGGATGTTGACTGATCGAGATAGGATTTGTCCCTCCTATATAACAGGAGATGTGTTTGGCCCTTGATCAAGTGAGAACTAAAATGCATGGCCATGCTCGAATGAGTCGATATGAGATATCGAGCTTATTCGTTTATTCTAGTTCTACTTGGGGATCAAGAAATAAAGATTGGATATACGAGTATGACTATTCCATGACTCGTGTTCAATCTAAACACAAAGGACAAAGGGATTAAGTTACATGGTTAATATTATCACAAGTTCTAAAGGTTATGTCGAGTCATTGACATTCTCGTAATTTGGGTAGCATCGATGTGTTGCTAGATACGGCTCAATGCTTGCGACATAAAATGAGATTTTATGTCACTGCCAACATTACGAGATCCTATCGGGTCGCACAAAAGATTAAATCGAGAAGGGAAATTAAATTCATGGGATGAATTAAATAATTAAGAGGAGTCTTAATTAATAATCATAAGGATTAATTAAATCATGGGCTTAAGCCCATGAAGCTTTAAGAAAGCCTTTAATTAATCATATTTAATATGATTGCATAGAGTTTAATTGTAAGACAAGATCAAAACACAAAACCCTACACAAGCTAGATAGCTCACGGCCGCCGACTTCAAGAGGAGCTCTCGGATTCTTCCTTGATAACCGAGGAGTGATCTTGTTGTTTTGGTGGTGATCTTCGATTGTGAATCGAGTTAGCTTCGTGTATCGGATTAATAACTTGTCTACCAACGTGTTATTAATCCATCCCTTCACCCGATTTGATCGTGTGGATACCGTTGAGGCAAAACCAATCGAGTTTTGCTTAGTGACTCGGAGAAGGCGTAAGACGTGGTGCAGCTCCGTGGATTCGGCCTCAAACACGCTACAAGGGTAAGACACTTGTAATTCTCTATAGATCGCTGGTTTGTAATCCCAAAATTTTTATTCCGCTGCGTTGTATGCTCATGGGGTTACTTTCATCCTCAAGTGCTCAACATGTTCTTCTTCAGTCCGGGAGTAAATAAGTATATCATCAATGAAGACTATGACGAACTGGTCCAAATATGGCTGGAATACCCTGTTCATTAAACTCATGAAAACAGCTGGGGCATTCGTCACCCCAAAGGGCATGACTAAGAACTCATAGTGCCCATATCTGGTCCTGAAAGCTGTCTTTTGCACATCATCCTCCCTTACCCGAATCTGATGGTACCTCGACCTCAGATCGATCTTACTGTAGAGTCTCGTACCCTGCAACTGATCAAATAAATCATCGATCCTCGGAAGTGGATACTTGTTCTTCACGGTAGCTTTGTTCAGTTGTCTGTAATCGATGCATAGACGCATCGAACCATCTTTCTTTTTAACAAATAACACTGGTGCACCCCAGGGCGATACGCTAGGGCGTATGTAGCCCTTGTCAAGGAGTTCTTGCAACTGAACTTTTAATTCCTTTAGTTCTATTGGTGCCATCCTATACGGGGCACGGGAAATGGCTGACGTCCCGGTAGCAATTCGATTCCAAACTCGACCTCTATCGCCGGTGGGAATCCAGGAATCTCTTCAGGAAATACATCAGGAAATTCCGCCACTACGGGCACATCTTCAACCTTTAGCTCTTCCTTCTTTCCAGAAATATCAACGGCATAAATAAGATATCCTGTATGGCCTCGTTCCAATAATTGTGTCATCTTGACCGCGGATATCAACGGAATCCTTGAACGAGAACCATCCCCATAGAACGTCCATGGAACTCCCATATCAGATTTGAACCGCACTGTCCTCTGCCTGCAGTTCACAACTGCCTGATACCTGTTCAGAACATCAATGCCCAGAATGCAGTCAAAGTCTGACATTCCCAGAACAATCAAATCTGACCTTAGTTCTTTATCCTCAAAATAAATGAGGCCATCGTAGACGATCCGATCAGTAATCATACTTCTTCCAGCGGGGGTCGATACTATAAGAGGCGTGGGCGACGGAGAAGTGCATATGTGGTGCCTTTCCACAAAACTTGTCGACACAAAAGAGTGTGACGGACCTGTGTCGATCAATATAAAAGCAGGGTGCGTAAATAAAAGACACGTACCCGCTATAACCTATTCCGGAGCCATGTAGCCTGCTCCCTTGTCAATGCATACACCTGCCCTTGAGGTGGCCCCGTAGGCTGACTTCCAAACTGCCTCGGTACATATGGGGGTTTGTTCTGTGCTGTTCTGACCGTAGACCTCTCAGAAGAGTTCTGCTGCCTTCACCTGTTGGGACACTGTTGAGCAAAGTGGCCTCTCTCGCCACAAACATAACATCCCACACAATTCTTCGTCAGATGTGGTTGCCCACAAAGAGAGCATTGAACCTCCCCAACACTACCTCCTCGAGACTGTCCTCCTCTTGATGGGGCGTCATTCCTGCGGTTACCTTTCCATCGGTTCTCGGGCCTCCTACCACTGAATCTTGACGCAGAAGTGTTCCCCCTAGACTTGAACCGATCACCCCTTGGCCTTAAATTGTCGGGAGTAGATCTCTGAGGGGGTGCTGGAGATGGTACAGCATCAGGGTATGCACCTACCCCCAGTTCGGCTAACTCATCCTGTGTAAGTGCATCGTCAAAGCAAGTAGGGTCATATGTAATCACCCTATCATAGAGTTCTGGCCTCAAGCCCTTCATAAAGTTCCTCATTTTTGCTTGAGTGTCGGCGGCGATATGAGGTACATATCTGAGTAGAGAACAATAGTGGAGGGCATAATCTGACACCGGCATGGTACCTTGCTTCAACTTAGTAAACTCATCCTCTTTAGCTTGACGTGCAGCCGCTGAAAAGTATCGGGCCAGGAATCTAGTTCTAAACAGCTTCCAGTTTACCTCTTGACCATGTGCCTCCTGTTCAATCACGGTGGTCCTCCACCACATCAGTGCTTTCTTGGCTAATTGGAACTCTGCTAGCCTTATCCATGCCGTCTTTGCACACGGGGCTGCCACAAATATTTGTTCTATCCTTTCTAGCCATTCCTCGGCTCGCTCCCCTGTTTCAGTCCCATCAAAAGTCGGGGGCGGATACGCTAGAAACTGAGTCAAACTCAACTCTCCCGGCAGTAGCTGTTGTTCGGACGGTTCTTCGCCTAGGGCTGGCGGGGGTAGGGGATTCGTACGCCCCGCACTAGCGTTCACACTTACCGCATCACCAATGTCGATATTTGCTGCCATACTGCAACACAAGGGTTAACAACAAGATCCAAAAGCAGTTCATATAAACATCGTTAGAAAGCCATAACATGTTATCATAACACCCATATACTTCATGTGCAACATAATATGTCAAAAGTAAGCGCCTAGCCAACCTACTGCTAAGGCTACCCTTCACTCATCCCCGGGTTATCTAACCACTGCTCTGATACCACTAATGTAGGGTCTTCCTACCTTAACATCATATTAATAGCGTATTTACTAAACATGTATTAGAGACATCTTAGAGTTCTGGTTGTTATGTGAGCTCAATGTAATTACAGGCCAAAATGAAACTCCAATAGTTAGTTAATTACATTCCCCAAAATGAATGTTAAGTCTAACAAAAATCTTGTGATGACCAGGGATTATAGGTGTTAATCCCGTAGTGTTAATAATCCCTAAAGTGGTTTTACGTGGCGATTTGGAGTTTAATCGAGGTGTTGGGCCTTCTGGGCTCGTTTATTTGGGTAGTTGGGATCGTTGGATCCAGAGGTTGAGATTGTATTCTCATTTGGGTGAAAAACCTAAGAGTTGGGTTTTTGATGTGTCTCGGGATCTCGGGTGCTGTGTGAGCACGGTAGGGGGTTTTGGAGTTAGAGAGAGATTTTTTGAAAACAGATGATTTTTAATGAATCATGATGTATTTGTGGGGCTATTAGTTTTTCGGTGTATTTTTACTATAAATAGCAGTTGAACCCGAGATTTTAGAATAAATTCATTTCAGCCCACTTTCCCTTCTCTCTCTCCCGCGCGCCAGTCCTTTCCCGATCTCCCCTGCCCCCGCCGCTTCAGGCGCTTCGCCCGCCGCCGTTCGGCGCGTGCAACCCGTCACCGGCTTCGTCTCATCGAGGCGCAACTATCCTCTCCGTCAATTCGAAGTTTCGTCGCGTTTTGAAGTCGGATTTAGCAGGAATGCGTCGATCCCCAAAAGCTAGGGTTCTTCGATTTCGGTCGATTTTCCTTCCGATTTTCGATTGGGTAACCTTCCTTACCTCTTTTCCATGCTTGTGATGTTTTCCCCTGCCTTTTTGTGAATTATTGTGTTCGAATTTAAAGAATTATAAGGGTTCGAATTTAAGGGCTTGATTTGGGTTCGATTTGTGAGATAAGGGTTCGAAAATTTGTAGGGTATCCTTGAACAATTTTCGTTGTTGTCTCATTCGTTCCCCTCCCTGTATGTACCCTGCCCTGGGTCTTTTTTTAGGTTAATTGTCGTGTGTTGACAATTTTTTGAGGGTTATGGGTGTGCTTGAGCATGGGTTGCATGTTCGTAAATAATTGTTAATTATTTACCGTGTTAGCACATCGTTTCTCGGGGCATGGAACTCGAGCAAGGTTTGGCTCGGACTTCGGAGATTTAAGGTACGTGCGACGTACGAGCATTACAATATATGTGAAATGCATAAGGTGTTTTTGATTTCATTGAATATTGTGAGTATGGTTATATATATATATGTTGATATAGCCAAGGAACGACCAAATCTTGATATCGCCGCTTGTAGCGTGCGTGACACTAGAGTAGGATAACTCTTACAAGATATAAGGGGTACTGGGTTTATATGACTATTCTATGACATTTGAGATGTCTAGGTATAATGAAGAATTGGTAAAATAAATGCTAGGCATTAGAGCTATCTGTGATTGATAGCGAGGTTGGGAAATCAGTATTAGATATTGAGATATCTATATTTTTGCATGTATAATGAATTTGGTATCACTGTCTATTGATACTCGAGGATTAGGCATGCAATGGGTTAATCAATGTGTTGATTTACTGATTTTTGAGATTTGATGAGTTTGATGATTGTGAGAACAGGGACAGTACACGGAATCCCGGATGAGGTTGCCATCCAGGGAGTATCATTTAAATTCATTAGTATTTACCTTTGTTGTAAATTATGAATTTCATTATTGTTATTATGGGATTTTGTGTATTGGTATGCTCACCCCGTTGGGGGGCTGTCTCTGTTGGGACAGGTGAACAGGTACATCGATGGCTGTGGAGCTGAGCTCGAGCTGTTGATTGGAGGTACTCCCAGGATCGTGGTACGGCTTGATGGAGCACGGTATCGTATAGAGTACTCATATACACCTGAGGATTTTATACATATTCATGATGCTCGCATGTGAGCACGATTATACTTGTATATGGATTGTATATAAAGGCATGAGCCTTTCTCTCTTTCATTTGAGGTTGCATGCAATTAGAGGTTGAATTGCTAAATGATACGAGAGTCACTGGTGTATTATGTGGGTGTTGAAACCCACTTTTGTCGTCATATGTGTGGCGTCTTCCCTGGCTGGGAATTTACTTGTATTACTGCTTTTTGATGAGTATTATGTGTTCCCTGGCCGGGAATTATGTTATGTGTTGTGCTTTTTGTTTTGGGATAGCTCTATTTATGGGGAGACTCTGCCCAAATTTTTATAAAAGTTCACAATGTGAAAAGTGGCACCAAGGGGTTGGTAAAGGGCAAACATATGAGTCTTTTATTGTTAGGATGATGATCTTATAACATTGAGTATTAAAGGAAATTTTGTAATTGACATTCAATGGTAAAGTATCATCTGAGCTTCCCGATTGACTTTTTATTGAAAGCATGTGCCACACATAGTGGTTAATACACTAATCAGGGGTTAAGGGCTAAGGGGGTCCTTACATTAGTGGTATCAGAGCCAGGTTGCTCATTGGGGCTGTTAAGGGCCTAGGAAGTTATTGATAGCACATATTTATGCATGATGGCCTTAATGTTGTAAGACATAACAAATTGTTTATGTGCTATTATGATATGAAAAGTGGTATTGCTAACCATTGTGGTTGCAGGAATCGTGTGGAACACGATAGGATGGCATTAATAGTGATGTCTGGCACTCCGTTGTTACGTGCCAAGGAATCTGATTTTGTAAGAGAATCAGGTAAAAGGGATATTTCCGAGGTAACATGTCTTGGTATACGTATTGACATGCAAGTGGTTGCATATATGTATTGAATGTTGATGCATAGCGTATATGGCTATTGCTGTTAACCCTGATGGTTGCAGGTTACAGGAAATATGGAGTACGAAAAGGAATTATGATTATACATATGTACGGGCATCCCAAGGGCAACATGTATTATGTGTTTAGTCATTTAACACAAGGTAAATCAAGGTATGCATAAGATAGTGCATTATGATATGATACATGTTGATACGCATCGTTTTGCATATTTATATTGTGAAATATAAAGTGAGGATTTCAATGCTTACACTAAGGTCCATATGAGCGAGGAAGAATTCCGCTTATATCGAGTAGTAAGAAGCATTGAAATGCACTATTGATATTTCACGAGTCCAGGTTATCCTAGTGAGGATTTCAATGCTTACGCTAAGGTCCATATGAAGCGAGGAAAAATTCCGCTTATGTGGAGTAGTAAGAAGCATTGAAATGCACTACTGATAAGTGACTCAATTCCATAAGAAGCAAGAATTCTGCTGACATGGATTCCATAGGAAGCGAGGAAAAAATTCCGCTTACTTGGATTTCCATAAGGAGCAAGAATTCTGCTTATGTGGATTCCATAGGAAGCGAGGAAAAATTCCGCTTACGTGGAAAAGGAAGGAGGAACCATAATTTCATGTGTCGATTCGGTTTATAGCGATGGTTCATTCCGCTATATTGATAGGCGATGGTTCATTCCGCCAGGTGTATTTATAGCGATGGTTCATTCCGCTATATTGATTGGCGATGGTTCATTCCGCCAGGTGTATTTATAGCGATGGTTCATTCCGCTATATTGATTGGCGATGGTTCATTCCGCCAGGTGTATTTATAGCGATGGTTCATTCCGCTATATTGATTGGCGATGGTTCATTCCGCCAGGTGTATTGATAGCGATGCCTCTTTCCGCTACTATGTGGATGATGATTCATGCTCAGGTGTATAGCGAGGTTTCATGCCATTTATTATATGACGAGGTGTCATACCATCGATTCTATAGCGAGGGATTGTGCCGCTATGTACTCAGCACAGGATTTTGCCGCCTTCGAGCGATGGGTGCTGATTACGCACTATTATTGAGCGATGGAGACAGGTATGCCGCTATATTGTTAGCGATGAGGTATGAGATATTGTTATTCTATTTGCTTTATTGTAGCTGGCATGCGTTGAGATACATGTTTTTTTATGACTATTTTACTAGCATAATAGTGGATGACATACGCTGATGTACATGTATCGTCACTAGTTGACAATGTCTTAGATGCCATGAGTTGGCATGTATCGTCACGGGATGACGATGACGATGGTGTAGGAGATGTCTTATTAGACATGCATCATCGTTACGATGATCGATGCGTTGAGTATACGTATTCAGTGGTATGCCTTGGGTGCCAGTACCGAGCACAAGGTGGTGTGTGCGGCACCGATTGACGTGACCCTTATACCGAGCGGGTTGCTCGAGGAATGGATGGATGCGCTGTACATGTGATTGTACCGCAGCTTACGTTTGGGGTGATCATATTACGAGTGGTGATACCCTTGAGGTATGCTCGTTGGAATGGCTTTTGGCCATGTAATTTGACGACAGGAGTAATCGTGAGGAAATTACTCGCTTTCTGTCGATGTGACATGTGGTAGACATGGTCACACCACCCTTGAGGGTGTAGGATGGGTCCTAAGGGAGTAGGATCAGGTTATGTTAAGTACATAGGGACATTGGAGTGTCCAGGGTGTATCGGCATTTAAGGATTGTTGGGTAAAGACCCATTACTCTATTGAGTTTTCTTCCCATAGTATGATATACCATGTGGAAACGTCCGTCTTATTGGTAGGTTTGAGGTGAACCTAGAGAGGCAGCGACTAGTTTGTCTGCCGTGTGTGTGCGGCACCATGAGGGGCTTGCTAGAGCCGTTATACTGCTCGTTGGAACCAAGTTTGGCAAATCGTAAGGTGATACGATGTGGATTGTGGTGGACTCTAGTAGTCACCATGTCATTTGAGGTCGAGGCTGAGGTTGTGCATGCCTCACTGAAACGTGTATACGTTATGTTTAATTTTGGTGAGACTTGTCTGGGACAGCTCACAATGTTGGAGTACCAACAAGAGAGTCATCAAGTCATTGTTGACTCGATCTGAGGGAAACAGTGTATTTGGGATACAATGGGTGTTATTGTATCCAGTTTTTCCGAACAGTGGTTCGAGACTAGTGGATCTCGAGTTCGATGGCACTTCCCTTGTGAGGAAGGAGGTAGTATTATACCTATTTGGGAATCATTGAAAGATTCGGTGAGTTGGTGCTTGTGGTGTTGATTTTAAGAATCACGCCGTGTTGTTAATCGTCGATTTTCATTCTCCATTGGATGGGAATGACTTAGGATTGACATTTGTATTTGGGGCTTAGGGGTATGTTGCAGATACCCGAGCCAAGTGCATTGAGTATGCATGAGGTGTTCGTGCTTAGGCAGGTATACCGATGAGTATACGAATGCCAGTTGTTGATTTCCTTTTGTCAAGCATAGAGTCATGCTATTTTTGGATGGTTAAATCTCTGATGAGAGATGTGGAACACCTTGAGATTGGGAATCTCCATGGCACGATGATTATGAGGGATAATCGTGAAGTTAGTTGACTTCCCTTGAGGAGGAATTATCTTGTGTGGGTTAAGGTATTTCCTTGTTGGTATTTTCTTTCGAGTTTTCGATAGCCTTCCCAAGTTTGGATTGTTAAATCCTAGGATTATCAAGGGATGGCAGGAATTCGGATTGGTTGGGTGTCACTGTCGACACAAGCGTTGAGGATGCAATGGGTTTATTGCATGCCCTTTCAGAATTTTAAACTCTGTGGAGTCTCGGTTGTTATTTATGATCAGGACGTGATTCTTGGAACATCCGGAGGTGGACATCTTGTGAGATGTCTTTGTGTGAATCTGTGGCCGTGAGTTGCCCAAATTGAGTTGCAATGATGCGACTGCTCCTTCGACGGAGGAGGTTTGAGAGTGGAAACCAGGTTTGGTATGTATACTAGTGTTTCCCTCGTAACGATGTATGTTAGACATCGTGAGTCTTGATAGAGATGTCATGGAATGATATCTACGATAGAATCAGGAGCGATTCGAATCCTTACAGTTTCAGTTGACTAACTTCTTTTGGATTATTAGCGTTAAGCTGTGCTGACGCTCTTTGACGTTATGATGGATTTGGAAGTCTATTCCACTCCAGAGTTTGACACGAGGTCAACGTGCTCACGGTTGAGGTGTCATTCAGGATGCGTTCTTACTAGTTGTATTAGAACTAAGGATGACTGTCTGATCTACAGTCGTAAGTATAGGTTGTTTTGCAGTCATGAGAGACTGACTTTTGGGATGACCCGCATCGAGGTACGTTTTGCCTCTTAGGTGATATGTTGGTTTTGGTATGTCGCTCTGTTTCAGAGTTTGATGAGAGGTAAGTATCCTCGCGTTTATTAATACGATTCTGATATGGTCAAGAATCGGGGTTATGTCTTCATGTTGTTGTGTAGCCTGGGTGTTACGTGATACACCAGTGCTAATTTCGAGGACGAAATTCTTTTAGTGGGGGATATTGTGATGACCAGGGATTATAGGTGTTAATCCCGTAGTGTTAATAATCCCTAAAGTGGTTTTACGTGGCGATTTGGAGTTTAATCGAGGTGTTGGGCCTTCTGGGCTCGTTTATTTGGGTAGTTGGGATCGTTGGATCCAGAGGTTCAGATTGTATTCTCATTTGGGTGAAAAACCTAAGAGTTGGGTTTTTGATGTGTCTCGGGATCTCGGGTGCTGTGTGAGCACCGGTAGGGGGTTTTGGAGTTAGAGAGAGATTTTTTGAAAACATATGATTTTTAATGAATCATGATGTATTTGTGGGGCTATTAGTTTTTCGGTGTATTTTTGCTATAAATAGCAGTTGAACCCGAGATTTTAGAATAAATTCATTTCAGCCCACTTTCCCTTCTCTCTCTCCCGCGCGCCAGCCCTTTCCCGATCTCCCCTGCCCCCGCCGCTTCAGGCGCTTCGCCCGCCACCGTCCGGCCGCCGTTTGGCGCGTGCGACCCGTCACCGGCTCTGGTAGCAAGTGGTTTTTCCTCTGATTATATGATTTTATGCACCAAATGCATGGGTTAATACACTAATAGCGGGTTAAGGGCACGAGGGTCCTTACATTAGTGGTATCAGAGCAATGTTAGCTCTTTGGGCTATCTAAGGGCTTAGATGTGTCGAGAGAATTGACTAGCACATGATTTACGTATGATTATTATCTGTGTCAGAGTTATGTGACATTTATACGCTTATGTGCATGACACGAGATAATGAAAATTTGCATTATTATTGTTAACCGTGGTGGTTACAGGTTCGTGAATAGAATTCAAAGTGTATGGTATTGATGAATAACCGTTGATGAATATTTATGCACTGATGGTGGTACTTATTAAGAAGTACAATGACAGAAATGGAGGACGATAATGTGCTGCCAATACGTGATAATGCACAATGTGACAATCGGGTATGTGTATGTCATGTACATGATGACACAGGTATGTGGCAATGTCTTAGCGTTGATTCCATCATCCCTATTTATCGTATAATGTATTGATGATCCTTGTGATAGGGACACCGCCGATGAGCGAGTGATGTGATATGGTCACCGCCGATGAGCGAGTGATGTGATAGGGTCACCGCGATGAGCGAGTGATGTGATATGGTCACGGCCGATGAGGGAGTGATGTGATAGGTGAACGCGATGAGCGAGTGATGTGATATGGTCACCGCCGATGAGCGAGTGATGTTATATGGTCACCGTCGATGAGCGAATGATGCGATAGGGTCACCGTGATGAGCGAGTGATGTGATAGGGTCACCGCGATGAGCGACTGATGTGATATGGTCGCTGCCGATGAGCGAGTGATGTGATAGGGTCACCACGATGAGCGAGTGATGTGATATGATCACCACCGATGAGCAAGTGATGTGATTGGGGATGACAAGCACGTCGATGACAGGCAGTATAGGTAGCGACTGCAGTCATGTGCGTGTCACCGGACCTAGACACGAGGGATGGACGAACACAGCACATAGGATGAGTCTCCTAGCACAATGTGCTTGTGTTGTCACCCTCTACTCTAGATGACATTATTTGATGATACCTTCCTTTGGACTCCGATTTTGGTATCTTGATATTCGATTCCTTGTACCCATTCGTACATAGTATGCATTGCATGATACTTTGTCATTTGGCATGATTATTTATTTCTCGTACTGGGGTACTGACCCCCTTTGTGGGGGCTGTCATGTCTTTTGTTGTTCGAACATGACAAGCTTTACAGGAGGACATGGTGACGATGCTTACAGCGACGCATCGAGAGATACCAGAGCTCCTTGAGAGCGAGCTCAGATCTATATTTTATGTTTTGCGTCCCAATAGTTGTTAGAATATTTTACTTATGTTTTAAATTATCGGGGTATGCCCCGAGTATCTGTATTTTAATTATTCTACTACTGGTTGATGATATACTTGCTAATTTATGTTATGATCAACATGTTGAATTGGAAACCGGAATTTCATATTTTAAGTATCAGTATATATTTATCACCTAAAAGCGAAAAATTTTTAGGGTCGTTTGATAAGACCTTTGAAATAAATCTTCCGCTGTTTACGCAAATTAATCATTATGTGTTAATTAAACACCACTTTAGGATCGGGCCCTCACATTATGGTATCAGAGCATATATCTGGGATATGCTCGAACTAGAGTTAGGACACTGAGAATAGACACAAATGAATGTTTGTGCATGTGTCTGACTATGTGATTTTATATGCTCTTGCCTGCTATGTTTACATGTACGATAATGAGATTTTATACATGTAACGGATTACTAAGCAGGGACAATTAGATGTCATATATCTGAGTATTTTAATATGTTGAGTTGCATATAATCTAGAGAATTTGAATGCTGAGTTGCATATATTCTAGAGAATTTGAGAATTTTATTTGTTAGCATTGATAGTTGCTGACCGGGTGATGATGTAGAATAAGTGATGAGAACATCTCTGACTTGAGATTGTATATGATGTTTTGATTTTATGATGAACAGTTAGTGTTTGGACAGGTAGCAGCGATAGAGACTTTAAGGGCCATCTATTGTACTTGTAGGCACTGTAAACTGTGAATTGAATTAACTTAGTGTTATTGAAATTTTTTATCACTTTGGGACTTATTCTTGTGAATAGTGGGATGACACTAGAACTAATTAAAATGCTTTGTGTCGCTTGACTTCAGGAATTTAAGCCTGAAAGACCAAGGTTATACGTATGAGTTTACGTCAAAACCCGTGTACGCCAAGATGAGAATTTAGAACTTGAGAATATTGGAATTAACGATTTTTCAATTGAAGGATCGAGTATAGTTGTTGTGAGAAACAACGAGATTTGGTTTGACTGAGGACTTGGATTTGGGGACTGTCGTAATTCAGTTCCAGTTTATATGTCCAACTTGTTAATAAATACTACAATATGAACTATTCTAGATGAGAGTATCTAGAGTAATGGAAGTGATGGAAGATGAGTTTTCCCTCTTGTTGACACGGGGAAGAATGTTTACGTGAAAGCCATGCTGATTACATGAAAAATGATAATCGATTATCGTGGACTTGAGAAATGGAAATATCTGCTTAATCTCGATAGTTTTTCACTAGTGAAGAGATTAGATAACGATTGAAGAATAAGACACCGATGTGGTGCAAAGTAGTTAAAACTGGATTAAAGATTAATGAAGTGAATATCATTGGGATAATCCAAGTAGTCGTAGAAAAGTTTCAGATGTATCACTCCAATTTATCCAGCTCTAGTAGTTCTGGAGGTATTATGATATTGTAGAATACCAAACCTTTTCGAGGTCATTGTAGATGTAAATATCTACTGATCCATTTGAAATAATAATAGGAACTGATATTGATGGTGATCAGTCAGAGCATGTACGTTACGTGCTCAGGAAAAGATGCAACCATAACAACAAATACCTTGAGCTAGGGATAGATATCAGAGTGGTTATTCTTTTCGACCACTCAGTTCCAGCAGCAGTTAATTACCTGCAGACTAGAGAGTATACATTGACAGAGGATAAGATTAGAGATGCTTTAGGAGAAGTGATCGCAGATACATGTTGTGTATTTGATCACACTGCACGAGTTTGATTTGAGACAAAAGCGTTGTTTTCATACATTTCATAAAATGTGCATCGATAATGATGATTTGGAAAATACATCAGCAGTGATAATTAAACTATCCACACTTGTAATAGTGAACTGTAGCTTACAGTTTGATGATAGTGTTGTGGATTTGAATTTAATGGTGTTACCGAGATATGGTTTTGATTGTATCAAGGGCATGGATTGTGATGTCCCCGAAACAATTATATGCACTTGGGCGTTAAGTATGTTAAAATGGTAATCAATTATGTGATTAATTATGGTGATAACTAAATTATGAGTTGGAATTTATTTATCTAGGTGGGTTAGTTTAAAATATCATGTTGGGGTATTTTATACATCATGCTTTTGTTTAGGTATACAATTAAATACCATATGATGTAAGATAGCAAAGGAGCCACTTGCATCCCTTTACATCCCATCCATCCCATATCAACTTTATGTCCCTAACCCCCTCCATTCATCCAAAGAGCTACCATTTTCGTTTCTGAAACAAGAGGAGAGGTGAAAGCTTTGAAAAAGGGTCATTTTGTGATTCCTTGCTAAAAACTTGAAGCTCAAGTGGTAAGCTTTCATTATTGTAAAGTTTTGTTGAGTTTTGGTTAGTTTTGTAGCTTATCTTTGGAGTTAAAAGGGTGGATCTTGGTCCAACATGTTGTTTATGTTTGGAGGATGTATTTTAATGTTGTTTTGTGGTTTAATGATGTGTTGGGTGATTGATCTTTGTTATATATGAGTTTAAGTGTTAGTTGGAGCTCATACATGGAGGATTCTCGCAGGAACAGGGCTGCTCGATTGATCGAAATAAGGGTCCGATCGATCGAGCAGGGCAGAGCCTGGCCAAGGCATGAAATGAGCTTACCGATCGATCGGGGAAAAAGTTCCGATCGATCGATGTTAAGTCTCGATCGATCGAGACAAAGTCTCGATCGATCGGTAGAGGCAGAACGTGGATGCCATTTTTGCTTAACTTAGCGATCGATCGGGGCTTGGGAACCGATCGATCGCAAGGCATAAAATGTGGATTTTGTGATTATGTCCTATATGATGATATTTTTGGGTAATGGATCATTTATTGGCTTCTAATATGGATTCATATAATGGTGTAGAACCATCCCAGGTGCCAACGACATCGAGGAGATAAAGTTCTTCAACTTCTCCACTTTTGAAAAGGTACGTAGTGAGACGTACGGGCATCGGACGGTAAAACCTGCTATTACGTATTAAATTGGTTATGCACTATGGTTGCACACATGGAATTTATTATGCATTTTAGTTGCATATGGGGTCTTGTTTATGCATCATGGATTGCATACATGGTTTGGTCATGCATTTTGGTTGCATGCTTATATGGGAAGCATTTGTGCATGTGATTGTGAGTCGGGATTATATTCAAGTGATGGAGAATACTTACCGCCAGTGGCGTAGCGATGTGAATACTTGCCCCTGTCATACCGTAGCGATGAGAGAATATTTGCCGCTAATATGAAGCGAAGAACACGACCGCTGTCATATTTATAGCGAGGGATATTAGTGCCGCTGGTATTGTCTGTATTTCCGCTGTCATGTTAACGCGAGGGGTATTATGCCACTGATATATTGAGACTCGGGAATTGAACACGGTATACATGGAAAATCGGTACATGTCATGACATACATTATTGGTAATATAATCTACTGGTTATGATTTTGATACAGGGACAACCAATGGAGCTTTTAAATGTATTAAATACAGGGAGTGAATTGTATTTACGGTTTATGCATTTAAATTACAATCATATTTTTGTGAATATGATTTATATACATGCTCATGGCTTTGGGGTTGTTCCTGTAGGTGCATTGGACGGACAGGTTGTAAGGACCCCCAGCCCTTAACCCTCGATTAGTGTATTAACCACTATGTGTGGCACATGCTTTCAATAAAAGTCAATCGGGAAACTCAGATGATGCTTACAAAATTCCTTTAAAATTTCAACGCTATAAGATCATCTCTACTAACAAATAGACTCATAGAGTTCGCCCATTACCATCCCCTTTTTGCCACTTTTTACATTGTGGACTTTTATAAAAATTTGGGCAGAGTCTCCCCATAAATAGAGCTATCCCGAAATAAAAACACAACGCATAACATAATTCCCGGCCAGGGAAAACATAATTCTCATCAGAATACAGCAATACCAAGTAAATTCCCAGCCAGGGAAGACACCACACATATGACGAAAAGTGGGTTTCAACACCCACATAATACACCAATGACTCTCATATCATTTTGCAATTCTACTTCTAATTGCATGCAACATAAAATGAAAGAGAGAAAGGCTCATGCCTTTATATACAATCCATATACAAGTATAATCGTGCTCACATGCGAGCATCATGAATATGTATATAATCCTCAGGTGTATATAAGTACTCTATACGATACCGTGCTCCATCAAGCCCTGGTACCACGATCCTGGGAGTACATCCAATCAACAGCTCGAGCTCAACTCCAAAGCCATCGATGTACCTGTTCACCTGCCCCAACAGAGACAGCCCCCAACGGGGTGAGCATACCAATACACAAAATCCCATAATCACAATAATGAAATTCATAATTTACAACAAAAGTAAATACTAATGAATTTTAAATGATACTCCCTGGATGGCAACGTTCTCATCCGGGATTCCGTGTACTGTCTCTGTTCTCACAATCATCAAACTCATCAAATCTCAAAAATCAGTAAATCAACACATTGATTTAACTCATCGCATGCCTGATTCTCAAATATCTATAATTAATGATTCCAAATTCATTACACATACGAATATAGATATCTCAATATCTAATACTGATTTTCAACTTTGCTACCAATCACAGATAGCTCAAATGCCTAGCATTTATTTTATCAATTTTCCATTATACTTAGACATCTCACATGTCTTATAATGAATACAAGATTCCACGATCATTCTCAGGCATCTCAAATGCCCTACAATAGTCATATAAACTCAGTACCCCATATATCTTATAGGGTCATACTACTCTAGTATCACGCACGCTTGTAGCGGCGATGTCAAGATTGGGTCATTCCATAACTATATCAACACATATATATAACCATACGCACAACCATCAACGCAATCAAGATACATTATGCATTTCACAAATGCTTTCATATAAAGTAATGCTCGTACGTCGCACGTACCTTAAATCTCCGAAGTCCGAGCCAAACCTTGCTCGAGTTCCATGCCCCGAGGAACGATGTCCTAACACGATAAATAATTCACAATTATTTACGAACATGCAACCCATGCTCAAGCACACCCATAACCCTCAAAAATATTGTCAACACACGACAATTAACCATTATCGAAAATTACTCAAGAACTCCCCACAAATTTTCGAACCTTCACAACACAAATCGAACCCAAACTAAGCACCATAATACATCTAAAACATGTAATAAATGACCCATAACAAGAATTACCACCCCCTGCCAAAAACCCCAATTTTCGAACCCACTTCACGCACACATCCAACACAATTCGAACCAACTCACCCCAACAGCAAGAATTCGAACTAATAGAACACAAAAATGGCAGGGAATTACACAATAATGACGAAAAAGGGGTAAGGGAGGTTACCCAATCGAAAATCGGAAGGAAAATGTTCAAAATCGAAGAACCATAAATTTTGGGCGTCTGCGTCTTCTGCAAAATCCGACCCCAAAACGCGACAAAACTTCGAATTGGTGGTATGGGAAAGTGCGCCTGGACGAGACGAAGACAATGGTAGGTCGGACGCGGCGGATGGCGGCCGGACGGCGGCGGCGCACGGCCTGAAGTTGCGTGGGTCAAAGGGGATCGGGAAAGCAGCGTGCGCGAGGAGAGAGAGGGAAGGTGGGGAAAATGGTTTCGATAATTAAAATCTCGGGTTCAACTGGTATTTATAGCAAAAATACCCCAAAATACTAATAGCCCCACAAATACATCATGATTCACTAAAAATCATCTGTTTTCAAAAATTCTCTCTCTAACTCAAAAACCCCCTACTGGTGCCCACACAAAGCACCCGAGATTCCGAGACACTTCAACAATCCAACTCTTAGGTTTTACACCGGAATGAGAACACAATCTCAAACTCGGGATCCAACGATCCCAACTACCCAAAAAAACGAGCCCAGAAGGCCCAACACCGCGATTAAACTCCAAATCGCCACGTAAAACAACTTTATAGGTTATTAACACTACGGGATTAACATCTTTAATCCCTGGTCATCACAATATCCCCCACTAAAAGAATTTCGTCCTTGAAATTAGCACTGGTGTATCACGTAACACCCCGGCTACACAACAACATGAAGCCATAACCTCGATTCTTGACCATATCAGAATCGTCTTAATAAACGCGAGGATACTTACCTCACATCAAACTCTGAAACAGAGCGACATACCAAAACCAACATATCACCCAAGAGGCAAAACGTACCTCGATGCGGTTCATCCCAAAAGTCAGTCCCTCATGACTGCAAAACAACCAATACTTACCATCGTAGATCGGACAGTCATCCTTAGTTCTAATACAACTAGTAAGAATGCATCATGAATGACACCTCAACCGTAAGAACGTTGACCTCGTGTCAAACTCTGGAGTGGAATAGACTTCCAAATCCATCATAACGTCAAAGAGCGTCACCACAACTCAACGCTAACAATCCAAAAGCAGTTAGTCAACTGAAACTGCAAGGATTCGAATCGCTCCCTATTCCATCGTAGATATCATCCAATGACATCTTTATTATGACTCACGATGTCTAATACACATAATTACAAGGAAAACACTAGTATACCACGATGTACACATACCAAACCTGGTCTCCACTTCCAAACCTCCTCCATCAAATGAGCAGTCGCATCATTGCAACTCAATTGGGCAACTCACGGCCACAGATTCACACAAAAGACATCTCACAAGATGTCCACCTCCGGATATTCCAAGGATCACATCCTGATCATAAATAAACCATCGAGACTCCACAGAGTTCAAATTCTGAAAGGACATGCAATAAACCCATGGCATCCTCAACGCTTGTGTCGACAGCTACACCCAACCAATCCGAATTCCTGCCATCCCTTGATAATCCTAGGATTTAACAATCCAAACTTGGGAAGGCTATCGCATAACTCGAAGGAAAACACCAACAAGGAAACACCTCAACCCACACAAGATAATGTTGGGATATGCCCTAAGACAAGTCATTAGATGATTGTTTAAGACATACAATGGCAATTCATTATTATATATTATTCTTTTAACTGTGCATTGTGAATTAATATATATGTTAATGTCCTTAGAATAATATTGTATTATTCTTAAAGATGTCCCTAGTCAAGTATTATCATGAATTGGGATAATGATAATACGTAGAGACTATTATGTATTGATTGATGAATTGTTCATTGATATGAGATATCAAATCAGTGCATGGGTACATGTTGGAGAACGATGTACTGGACAGACCCACCATGAGATTGCAACATGGATAGTTATATGATCGTCATATGCAATTCTCATAGTGATAATAATGTATGTAATCCTTACGACTTGTGATCATCAGAGATCCCAACATAAGGAGTTATGTATCTTGATATCGTCAAACGTTACCCGTAACAGGGTATACTATAAAGGCGACTATTGGATACACTACGAATTATGTAGAGGGATGTTGACTGATCGAGATAGGATTTGTCTCTCCTATATAACAGGAGATGTGTTTGGCCCTTGATCAAGTGAGAACTAAAATGCATGGCCATGCTCGAATGAGTCGATATGAGATATCGAGCTTATTCCTTTATTCTAGTTCTACTTGGGGATCAAGAAATAAAGATTGAATATACGAGCATGACTATTCCATGACTCGTGTTCAATCTAAACACAAAGGACAAAGGGATTAAGTTACATGGTTAATATTATCACAAGTTCTAAAGGTTATGTCAAGTCATTGACATTCTTGTAATTTGGGTAGCCTCGATGTGTTCGTAGACACCGCTCTTAGCTTGTAACGTAAAATGAGAGTTTATGTCACTGCCAACATTACAAGATCCTATCGGGTCGCACAAAAGATTAAATCGATAAGGGAAATTAAATTCATTGGATGAATTAATTAATTAAGAAGAGTCTTAATTAAGTGAAGGTTTTAATTAAATCATGGGTTTGGGCCCATAAGACTTTTAGAAAGTCTTGAACCTTAATTAAAAGCCTTATAATATAAATACATGGTTTTGATTAATTGTTAATCATACTTTTTCATATCATACTTTGATATTAAAACCTAGCCACCAAAACCCCTTAAGCTCTCGGCCACCTTGAGAAGGTGACCTAATCGCCGCCGCCTCCTCTCCATCTCTTGGCCGTCGCCGCCGCTAGTAAGGGAAGGAGATCGGTTGTTTTAATTGGTTTTGATCCGTGGTTTTGGTTTTGATTCGAGAATAAGAATAGCAACTTATTCTTGAATATCCCTTTTCGATTTGATCGTGTGGATACCGTAGAGACGAAGGTGAAAACTTTCGTTTGTGACTCGGAGTTCGTTGGACGTGCTGCTCCGTGGAATCTGCTTCAAACACGCTACAAGGGTGAGACTCTTATGTTCATTTATCCGATATGATATCCTATGTATAGATCCATTGTTCTAGTAATCCAAATTTTTATTCCGCTGCGTTGTATGCTCTTGGATTGCTTACAGTGGTATCAGAGCCGTGTACAAGGCTCATATCGGATTTATGTGATTAAATTGTGTTAATCATATTAGAATTTATATTGCATGCTTATTAAAACTATTTAATTCATATATGATATGAAATAAATATTTAGTTTTTGAAAATCATCGTAATAATTGTATTTGATATAATTGGCGAAATATAATATTTATTGAGCATCAATTTTCGGCCATCACCATCACAAATGACACGACGGCTAGCCACATGAGGGCTAGGGTTTTCGAACCCTTGGCTCGAGATGGCTTAGTCGTTGTGGCTAATAATTGTGCATGGAAGTGTCGAAAATTAATTAGGGTTTAGAACCCATTGGACGTGACGGCTAGCTCATGACGGCTAGGGTTTCGAACCCTAATAGCCGTGCATGGCTCGGCCATCATCGCCTTATTTTCTAAAGTTTTGAGACGTGGATGAGTTTTTGAACTCTTTGACTCGATAATGGTTCACGCATGCATGGATTAGTAACTTTACCACATGAGAGCAAGGTTTTTCGAACCCTTAGCTCGAGATGGTTGAGCGAACCACGTTCATGGCATGACCGTGACTCGTGGCTAACAAATTCCAGCGTTTAAAACAAAATGGCTCGATAAAATACCATAAGGGTGCGAGGCGGCTAGGGTTTGGAACCCTAGCGCCGCCGCCGCATGAGCCAAGGCTCGGCCATGGGCTAGGGTTTCAAACCCTAGGCCCATCTATGGTCCAGCCGAGTGTTTGTGGTTCAAACCATGGTGGTTCGAGTCTTAGTCGCTTTAGTTCGTGGCATGTGATGTCCCGAGCGTAAGATAATTTTTCAAAAATTATTTTACAGTTTTAATTAGAATTAAATTTAAAATGTTTAGAATTTAATTAATTAAATGTTAATGCATGCTTTATGTGTTGTTTGAGCATGGTGTGTGGTTATAGCCCGTTTGACCTATTAGATAGGATTTGTGGATGTTTGTATTTATAATACGACCTGCGTGTCGTGCCTTTCTCTATTTTATTCTAAATGTAATCTCTCCCAATGTTCCCCTCGAATGTGAATCGAGGAATTCTATATCTTGTAAATAGTGTAGTTTATTTTATTGATGGTGATCAATGAAGATGGAGCATCGTGCCGGGATGAGGAGGCCATTCACAAATTGGAGCCAAAGGAAGGTGCTTGTGAAGTTACCTTAGGTTGACTCATAGGATTTTCTCATTGGCTTGAGAAAATCATTAGTAGGGGCTATAACCATGTCACGTTTAATTATGTATGTTGATGCATGATTTATCTTATGTTTTAGTTTGATAATAGTATTACACATATATGTATGTATACAACTATATGTAGTGGACATATTTTAAATTATCAAATTAATCATGAGATCAATAAATCCCTCTAAAATATTAAGTTTTAGATGCCTTCCAAAATAAAAGTACTCGTCAATAACTTCGATTGTACATGTGTGGGTTTGCCAAAGCAAAGCACCGTGGCAATCTTAGTAAGGCGCGAAAGGATAAAAGTGATATCCGTTATACTTTAATTGGGTACGACTTAACTAGGTTATCTCAATAGGATTGGGAACCTAGAGGCATGGGTTGGATTTTAATTCATTTGATGAAAACAAAGTGTTGTTCGTCCAACTATCCAAGAATTATATGTGATGTAATTGACAAAGTGTTGTCTACCTAAATAACCGAGTCTTGGGCGATTAGCCAAAGCTAACTCAAGATTAGGAGAAATATGGATCTTGGCCCACTAAAGGTTTCGAGGGTTCATATTTTTTCAAACAAAATAGTGGGAGTATCATTTAATATAAGACCATGTTAAATGATTTAAATCATAAACTTATTTTGCATATTTATATTGTAGATATCCATGGCAACTAACAACGTTACTAGCACTTTATCACTGCGATCGGTCCTTGAGAAGGACAAATTAAATGGGACGAATTTCCTAGACTGGCATAGGAACTTGAGGATAGTCCTCAAACAAGAAAAGAAACAATATGTCCTAGAGGAACCCTTGCCCGCTGAGAAACCTCCCTTAACAGCTACAAGAGCTGAAAAAGATGCTTACAAGAAGCATCAGAGTGACACACTTGATGTTGGGTGCCTCATGCTTGCCACCATGAACTCTGAGCTTCAGAAGCAACATGAGGAAATGGAGGCGTTCGATATGATCGAACACTTAAAGCAGTTGTACCAACAGCAAGCAAGATAAGAGAGGTATGACGTCTCTAAGGCGTTATTTCAGTGCAGGATGGTAGAAGGAAGCTTAGTTGGAACTCATGTGCTCAAGATGATTGGGTACATTGAGAATCTGGACAAGCTAGGTTTTCCATTGGACCAAGAGTTGGCCACCGATGTAATCTTGCAATCGTTGCCTGAGAGCTTCAGTCAATTTGTAGTAAATTACATTATGACTGACATGGAAAAGACTCTACCACAGTTGCTTGGTATGTTGAGAACATATGAAGCAAATACTAAGAAGACTAAGGCCACAAATGTCCTTATTGTGAATAAGGGCAAAGGAAGGGCCAAAGCTAAAGGCAACAAGAAAGCAAAGAAGGTCTTTGCTAAATCTAAACCAAAGTCTTCTGCACTAAAGCCAAAGGGAGGGATAGCAAAGGAAGGGAACTGTTTCCATTGCGGTGAGACCGGCCATTGGAAAAGGAACTGCAAAGTATATCTGGAGGATCTAAAGAAAGGAAGTGTGACTTCCGCTTCAGGTATTTTTGTTATAGAAGTCAATTTATCTACTTCTTCATCATGGGTATTAGATACTGGATGTGGATCTCACATTTGTGTAAATGTGCAGGATCTAAAAAGGAGTAGGACGTTGGCGAAATGTGAAGTTGATCTCCGAGTTGGAAATGGAGCAAGAGTTGCTGCATTAGCTATATGAGATTATCATTTAGCTTTACCTTCTGGTTTATCACTGATTTTGAAAGATTGTTATTTTGTGCCTTCTATTACTAAAAACATAATATCTATTTCTTGTTTGGACAAGTATGGTTTTTCATTTATAATAAAGGACAATTGTTGTTCTATTTATTTAAATGATATGTTTTATGCTAGTGCACAAATGGTGAATGGTCTTTATGTATTAAATCTTGATATGCCTATCTATAACATAAATACTAAACGGATTAAAAAATAATGATTGTAATCCGACTTATCTCTGGCACTGTCGCTTGGGCCACATAAACGAGAACCACATATCTAAACTTCATAAGGATGGAGTATTAGATTCATTTGATTTTGAATCATATGAAACATGCGAATCTTGTTTAATGGGGAAGATGACTAAAGCCCCTTTCAAGGGACATGTTGAAAGGGCAAATGTTTTATTGGGACTAATACATAGTGATGTATGTGGACCAATAAGTACACAAGCTAGAGGTGGTTTTCAATACTTCGTTACATTTACTGATGACCTCAGTAGATATGAGTATGTGTACCTAATGAAACATAAACAAACCTTTGAAAAGTTCAAAGATTTCAAGAATGAAGTACAAAACCAACTTGGCAAAAGTATCAAAATCCTTCGATCAGATCGAGGAGGTGAATACTTAAGCCAAGAGTTTCATGACTATCTAAAGGAATGTGGGATAGTCCCACAACTCACTCCTCCGTATACTCCACAATGGAATGGTGTATCCGAGAGGAGAAATCGAACCTTGTTAGACATGGTTAGATCAATGATGAGTCATGCAGATCTTCCGATATCGTTTTGGGGACACGCTCTAGAAACAGCGATTTTCTTACTGAACCGTGTTCCATCTAAATCAGTGGAAAAGACACCATATGAGATATGGACTGGGAAGCGTCCTAGTATGTCTTTTATGAAGATTTGGGGTTGTGAGGCTTTCGTTAGACGTCACGCCACTAACAAACTTGGACCCAAATCTGATAAGTGTTTATTTGTGGGGTATTCTAAGGAAACGAAAGGATACTATTTCTATTATCCCACCGAGAACAAAGTAGTTGTTGCTCGGACTGGTGTATTTCTTGAAAGAGAATTTATTTCTAGAAAAACCAGTGGGAGAAAAATAGAACTTAGTGAAGTTCAACCACAAGAAAACACTGAACCTGAGATTGAGATGGAAACAGAGCAGGCACCGCAAGCTGTTGTGGAAGAAGCACCTGCTCAAGAGACACAAGCCCAGCGTAGGTCTGTAAGAGAACACCGGGAGCCACAGAGATATGGATTTCTTGTGACTCAACAAGGTGACTTACTACTTATTGATGAGGATGAGCCGTCATCTTATCAACAAGCTATAATGGGCAATGATTCTGAGAAATGGCAAGAGGCCATGAAATCTGAGATGGAATCCATGTATGCAAACCAAGTATGGACTTTGGTTGATCCACCTGAAGGGGTACGGCCCATAGGGTGCAAATGGATTTTCAAGAAAAAGACCGATATGGATGGTAACGTACAAACCTATAAAGGTCGGCTGGTTGCAAAAGGATTCAAACAAATTCATGGTATTGACTATGATGAAACCTTTTCACCAGTGGCCATGGTTAAATCCATAAGGATCTTACTTGCAATAGCTGCATTTCATGATTATGAAATCTGGCAGATGGATGTCAAAACAACTTTCCTTAATGGAAATCTGCTCGAGGATGTGTACATGACACAGCCCGAGGGTTTTGTCGATCCAAAGGATGCTGGAAAGATATGCAAGCTACAAGGATCCATTCATGGATTGAAGCAAGCTTCTCGGAGTAGGAATCTTCGTTTTGATGATGCAATCAAAGAGTTTGGTTTTATCAAAAATGAAGATGAACCTTGTGTCTACAAGAAGGTCAGTGGGAGCGTAATCATTTTCCTAGTGTTGTATGTAGATGACATACTTCTTATTGGAAATGATATCCCTGCCTTGCAATCTGTAAAGATTTGGCTAGGGAATTGCTTTTCGATGAAAGACTTGGGAGAAGCCACCTATGTATTGGGAATCAAGATCTATAGAGATAGATCGAGAAGGCTTCTTGGTCTAAGTCAAAGTACATACATAGACAAGGTGCTTAAAAGGTTTAGCATGCAAGAATCCAAGAAAGGATTCGTGCCTATGACGCATGGCATTTATCTCTCGAAGGAACAGTGTCCTTCAACACCAGATGAGAGACAACGCATGAGTAAGATTCCATACGCGTCAGCTATTGGATCTATCATGTATGCCATGATATGTACTCATCCCGATGTATCGTATGCTTTGAGCATGACGAGCAGATATCAAGTTGATCCAGGTGAAGGTCACTGGATTGCTGTCAAGAATATCCTAAAGTACTTGAGAAGGACTAAGGATACATTCTTGATTTATGGAGGTGAGGAAGAGCTCAATGTAATGGGTTACACTGATGCAAGCTTCCAAACCGACAAAGATGATTTTCGATCGCAATCTGGATATGTGTATTGCCTGAATGGAGGTGCTGTGAGCTGGAAGAGTTCAAAGCAAGAAACAGTAGCCGATTCTACAACGGAAGCTGAGTATATTGCTGCCTTGGATGCAGCAAAGGAAGTTGTTTGGATGAGGAAGTTCATTTCTGAACTTGGAGTGGTGCCTAGCATTAAAGATCCGATAGAACTCTATTGTGACAACAATGGAGCGATCGCATTGGCTAAGGAACCAAGATCTCACCAAAGATCCAAGCACATACTTAGGCGTTTCCATTTCATTCGAGAAATCGTTGAAAGGGGAGATGTTAAAATATGCAAAGTACCAACAGATGATAATGTATCTGACCCATTGACAAAGCCGCTGTCATAGCAGAAGCATGATCGTCATACTAGATCTCTAGGCATTAGGTATATGTCTGAGTGGTCTTAGTGCAAGTGGGAGATTTGTTGGTATATGCCCTAAGACAAGTCATTAGATGATTGTTTAAGACATACAATGTTTATGGTTTTATGAATGGCAATTCATTATTATATATTATTCTTTTAACTGTGCATTGTGAATTAATATATATGTTAATGTCCTTAGAATAATATTGTATTATTCTTAAAGAAGTCCCTAGTCAAGTATTATCATGAATTGGGATAATGATAATACGTAGAGACTAGTATGTATTGATTGATGAATTGTTCATTGATATGAGATATCAAATCAATGCATGGGTACATGTTGGAGAACGATGTACTGGACAGACCCACCATGAGATTGCAACATGGATAGTTATATGATCGTCATATGCAATTCTCATAGTGATAATAATGTATGTAATCCTTACGACTTGTGATCATCAGAGATCCCAACATAAGGAGTTATGTATCTTGATATCGTCAAACGTTACCCGTAACAGGGTATACTATAAAGGCGACTATTGGATACACTGCGAATTATGTAGAGGGATGTTGACTGATCGAGATAGGATTTGTCCCTCCTATATAACAGGAGATGTGTTTGGCCCTTGATCAAGTGAGAACTAAAATGCATGGCCATGCTCGAATGAGTCGATATGAGATATCGAGCTTATTCCTTTATTCTAGTTCTACTTGGGGATCAAGAAATAAAGATTGAATATACGAGCATGACTATTCCATGACTCGTGTTCAATCTAAACACAAAGGACAAAGGGATTAAGTTACATGGTTAATATTATCACAAGTTCTAAAGGTTATGTCGAGTCATTGACATTCTTGTAATTTGGGTAGCCTCGATGTGTTGGTAGACACCGCTCTTAGCTTGTAACGTAAAATGAGATTTTTATGTCACTGCCAACATTACAAGATCCTATCGGGTCGCACAAAAGATTAAATCGATAAGGGAAATTAAATTCATTGGATGAATTAATTAATTAAGAAGAGTCTTAATTAAGTGATTAAAAGGTTTTAATTAAATCATGGGTTTGGGCCCATAAGACTTTAAGAAAGTCTTGAACCTTAATTAAAAGCCTTATAATATAAATACATGGTTTTGATTAATTGTTAATCATACTTTTTCATATCATACTTTGATATTAAAACCTAGCCACCAAAACCCCTTAAGCTCTCGGCCACCTTGAGAAGGTGACCTAATCGCCGCCGCCTCCTCTCCATCTCTTGGCCGTCGCCGCCGCTAGTAAGGGAAGGAGATCGGTTGTTTTAATTGGTTTTGATCCGTGGTTTTGGTTTTGATTCGAGAATAAGAATAGCAACTTATTCTTGAATATCCCTTTTCGATTTGATCGCGTGGATACCGTAGAGACGAAGGTGAAAACTTTCGTTTGTGACTCGGAGTTCGTTGGACGTGCTGCTCCGTGGAATCTGCTTCAAACACGCTACAAGGGTGAGACTCTTATGTTCATTTATCCGATATGATATCCTATGTATAGATCCATTGTTCTAGTAATCCAAATTTTTATTCCGCTGCGTTGTATGCTCTTGGATTGCTTACAGTGGTATCAGAGCCGTGTACAAGGCTCATATCGGATTTATGTGATTAAATTGTGTTAATCATATTAGAATTTATATTGCATGCTTATTAAAACAGTTTAATTCATATATGATATGAAATAAATATTTAGTTTTTGAAAATCATCGTAATAATTGTATTTGATATAATTGGCGAAATATAATATTTATTGAGCATCAATTTTCGGCCATCACCATCACAAATGACACGACGGCTAGCCACATGAGGGCTAGGGTTTTCGAACCCTTGGCTCGAGATGGCTTAGTCGTTGTGGCTAATAATTGTGCATGGAAGTGTCGAAAATTAATTAGGGTTTAGAACCCATTGGACGTGACGGCTAGCTCATGACGGCTAGGGTTTCGAACCCTAATAGCCGTGCATGGCTCGGCCATCATCGCCTTATTTTCTAAAGTTTTGAGACGTGGATGAGTTTTTGAACTCTTTGACTCGATAATGGTTCACACATGCATGGATTAGTAACTTTACCACATGAGAGCAAGGTTTTTCGAACCCTTAGCTCGAGATGGTTGAGCGAACCACGTTCATGGCATGACCGTGACTCGTGGCTAACAAATTCCAGCGTTTAAAACAAAATGGCTCGATAAAATACCATAAGGGTGCGAGGCGGCTAGGGTTTGGAACCCTAGCGCCGCCGCCGCACGAGCCAAGGCTCGGCCATGGGCTAGGGTTTCAAACCCTAGGCCCATCTATGGTCCAGCCGAGTGTTTGTGGTTCAAACCATGGTGGTTCGAGTCTTAGTCGCTTTAGTTCGTGGCATGTGATGTCCCGAGCGTACGATAATTTTTCAAAAATTATTTTACAGTTTTAATTAGAATTAAATTTAAAATGTTTAGAATTTAATTAATTAAATGTTAATGCATGCTTTATGTGTTGTTTGAGCATGGTGTGTGGTTATAGCCCTTTTGACCTATTAGATAGGATTTGTGGATGTTTGTATTTATAATACGACCTGCGTGTCGTGCCTTTCTCTATTTTATTCTAAATGTAATCTCTCCCCAATGTTCCCCTCGAATGTGAATCGAGGAATTCTATATCTTGTAAATAGTGTAGTTTATTTTATTGATGGTGATCAATGAAGATGGAGCATCGTGCCGGGATGAGGAGGCCATTCACAAATTGGAGCCAAAGGAAGGTGCTTGTGAAGTTACCTTAGGTTGACTCATAGGATTTTCTCATTGGCTTGAGAAAATCATTAGTAGGGGCTATAACCATGTCACGTTTAATTATGTATGTTGATGCATGATTTATCTTATGTTTTAGTTTGATAATAGTATTACACATATATGTATGTATACAACTATATGTAGTGGACATATTTTAAATTATCAAATTAATCATGAGATCAATAAATCCCTCTAAAATATTATGTTTTAGATGCCTTCCAAAATAAAAGTACTTGTCAATAACTTCGATTGTACATGTGTGGGTTTGCCAAAGCAAAGCACCGTGGCAATCTTAGTAAGGCGCGAAAGGATAAAAGTGATATCCGTTATACTTTAATTGGGTACGACTTAACTAGGTTATCTCAATAGGATTGGGAACCTAGAGGCATGGGTTGGATTTTAATTCATTTGATGAATTGAACAAAGTGTTGTTCGTCCAACTATCCAAGAATTATATGTGATGTAATTGACAAAGTGTTGTCTACCTAAATAACCGAGTCTTGGGCGATTAGCCAAAGCTAACTCAAGATTAGGAGAAATATGGATCTTGGCCCACTAAAGGTTTCGAGGGTTCATATTTTTTCAAACAAAATAGTGGGAGTATCATTTAATATAAGACCATGTTAAATGATTTAAATCATAAACTTATTTTGCATATTTATATTGTAGATATCCATGGCAACTAACAACGTTACTAGCACTTTATCACTGCGATCGGTCCTTGAGAAGGACAAATTAAATGGGACGAATTTCCTAGACTGGCATAGGAACTTGAGGATAGTCCTCAAACAAGAAAAGAAACAATATGTCCTAGAGGAACCCTTGCCCGCTGAGAAACCTCCCTTAACAGCTACAAGAGCTGAAAAAGATGCTTACAAGAAGCATCAGAGTGACACACTTGATGTTGGGTGCCTCATGCTTGCCACCATGAACTCTGAGCTTCAGAAGCAACATGAGGAAATGGAGGCGTTCGATATGATCGAACACTTAAAGCAGTTGTACCAACAGCAAGCAAGACAAGAGAGGTATGACGTCTCTAAGGCGTTATTTCAGTGCAGGATGGTAGAAGGAAGCTTAGTTGGAACTCATGTGCTCAAGATGATTGGGTACATTGAGAATCTGGACAAGCTAGGTTTTCCATTGGACCAAGAGTTGGCCACCGATGTAATCTTGCAATCGTTGCCTGAGAGCTTCAGTCAATTTGTAGTAAATTACATTATGACTGACATGGAAAAGACTCTACCACAGTTGCTTGGTATGTTGAGAACATATGAAGCAAATACTAAGAAGACTAAGGCCACAAATGTCCTTATTGTGAATAAGGGCAAAGGAAGGGCCAAAGCTAAAGGCAACAAGAAAGCAAAGAAGGTCTTTGCTAAATCTAAACCAAAGTCTTCTGCACTAAAGCCAAAGGGAGGGATAGCAAAGGAAGGGAACTGTTTTCATTGCGGTGAGACCGGCCATTGGAAAAGGAACTGCAAAGTATATCTGGAGGATCTAAAGAAAGGAAGTGTGACTTCCGCTTCAGGTATTTTTGTTATAGAAGTCAATTTATCTACTTCTTCATCATGGGTATTAGATACTGGATGTGGATCTCACATTTGTGTAATGTGCAGGATCTAAAAAGGAGTAGGACGTTGGCGAAAGGTGAAGTTGATCTCCGAGTTGGAAATGGAGCAAGAGTTGCTGCATTAGCTATATGAGATTATCATTTAGCTTTACCTTCTGGTTTATCACTGATTTTGAAAGATTGTTATTTTGTGCCTTCTATTACTAAAAACATAATATCTATTTCTTGTTTGGACAAGTATGGTTTTTCATTTATAATAAAGGACAATTGTTGTTCTATTTATTTAAATGATATGTTTTATGCTAGTGCACAAATGGTGAATGGTCTTTATGTATTAAATCTTGATATGCCTATCTATAACATAAATACTAAGCGGATTAAAAAATAATGATTGTAATCCGACTTATCTCTGGCACTGTCGCTTGGGCCACATAAACGAGAACCACATATCTAAACTTCATAAGGATGGAGTATTAGATTCATTTGATTTTGAATCATATGAAACATGCGAATCTTGTTTAATGGGCAAGATGACTAAAGCCCCTTTCAAGGGACATGTTGAAAGGGCAAATGTTTTATTGGGACTAATACATAGTGATGTATGTGGACCAATAAGTACACAAGCTAGAGGTGGTTTTCAATACTTCGTTACATTTACTGATGACCTCAGTAGATATGGGTATGTGTACCTAATGAAACATAAACATGAAACCTTTGAAAAGTTCAAAGATTTCAAGAATGAAGTACAAAACCAACTTGGCAAAAGTATCAAAATCCTTCGATCAGATCGAGGAGGTGAATACTTAAGCCAAGAGTTTCATGACTATCTAAAGGAATGTGGGATAGTCCCACAACTCACTCCTCCGTATACTCCACAATGGAATGGTGTATCCGAGAGGAGAAATCGAACCTTGTTAGACATGGTTAGATCAATGATGAGTCATGCAGATCTTCCGATATCGTTTTGGGGACACGCTCTAGAAACAGCGATTTTCTTACTGAACCGTGTTCCATCTAAATCAGTGGAAAAGACACCATATGAGATATGGACTGGGAAGCGTCCTAGTATGTCTTTTATGAAGATTTGGGGTTGTGAGGCTTTCGTTAGACGTCACGCCACTAACAAACTTGGACCCAAATCTGATAAGTGTTTATTTGTGGGGTATCCTAAGGAAACGAAAGGATACTATTTCTATTATCCCACCGAGAACAAAGTAGTTGTTGCTCGGACTGGTGTATTTCTTGAAAGAGAATTTATTTCTAGAAAAACCAGTGGGAGAAAAATAGAACTTAGTGAAGTTCAACCACAAGAAAACACTGAACCTGAGATTGAGATGGAAACAGAGCAGGCACCGCAAGCTGTTGTGGAAGAAGCACCTGCTCAAGAGACACAAGCCCAGCGTAGGTCTGTAAGAGAACACTGGGAGCCACAGAGATATGGATTTCTTGTGACTCAACAAGGTGACTTACTACTTATTGATGAGGATGAGCCGTCATCTTATCAACAAGCTATAATGGGCAATGATTCTGAGAAATGGCAAGAGGCCATGAAATCTGAGATGGAATCCATGTATGCAAACCAAGTATGGACTTTGGTTGATCCACCTGAAGGGGTACGGCCCATAGGGTGCAAATGGATTTTCAAGAAAAAGACCGATATGGATGGTAACGTACAAACCTATAAAGGTCGGCTGGTTGCAAAAGGATTCAAACAAATTCATGGTATTGACTATGATGAAACCTTTTCACCAGTGGCCATGGTTAAATCCATAAGGATCTTACTTGCAATAGCTGCATTTCATGATTATGAAATCTGGCAGATGGATGTCAAAACAACTTTCCTTAATGGAAATCTGCTCGAGGATGTGTACATGACACAGCCCGAGGGTTTTGTCGATCCAAAGGATGCTGGAAAGATATGCAAGCTACAACGATCCATTTATGGATTGAAGCAAGCTTCTCGGAGTAGGAATCTTTGTTTTGATGATGCAATCAAAGAGTTTGGTTTTATCAAAAATGAAGATGAACCTTGTGTCTACAAGAAGGTCAGTGGGAGCGTAATCATTTTCCTAGTGTTGTATGTAGATGACATACTTCTTATTGGAAATGATATCCCTGCCTTGCAATCTGTAAAGATTTGGCTAGGGAATTGCTTTTCGATGAAAGACTTGGGAGAAGCCACCTATGTATTGGGAATCAAGATCTATAGAGATAGATCGAGAAGGCTTCTTGGTCTAAGTCAAAGTACATACATAGACAAGGTGCTTAAAAGGTTTAGCATGCAAGAATCCAAGAAAGGATTCGTGCCTATGACGCATGGCATTTATCTCTCGAAGGAACAGTGTCCTTCAACACCAGATGAGAGACAACGCATGAGTAAGATTCCATACGCGTCAGCTATTGGATCTATCATGTATGCCATGATATGTACTCGTCCCGATGTATCGTATGCTTTGAGCATGACGAGCAGATATCAAGTTGATCCAGGTGAAGGTCACTGGATTGCTGTCAAGAATATCCTAAAGTACTTGAGAAGGACTAAGGATACATTCTTGATTTATGGAGGTGAGGAAGAGCTCAATGTAATGGGTTACACTGATGCAAGCTTCCAAACCGACAAAGATGATTTTCGATCGCAATCTGGATATGTGTATTGCCTGAATGGAGGTGCTGTGAGCTGGAAGAGTTCAAAGCAAGAAACAGTAGCCGATTCTACAACGGAAGCTGAGTATATTGCTGCCTTGGATGCAGCAAAGGAAGCTGTTTGGATGAGGAAGTTCATTTCTGAACTTGGAGTGGTGCCTAGCATTAAAGATCCGATAGAACTCTATTGTGACAACAATGGAGCGATCGCATTGGCTAAGGAACCAAGATCTCACCAAAGATCCAAGCACATACTTAGGCGTTTCCATTTCATTCGAGAAATCGTTGAAAGGGGAGATGTTAAAATATGCAAAGTACCAACAGATGATAATGTATCTGACCCATTGACGAAGCCGCTGTCATAGCAGAAGCATGATCGTCATACTAGATCTCTAGGCATTAGGTATATGTCTGAGTGGTCTTAGTGCAAGTGGGAGATTTGTTGGTATATGCCCTAAGACAAGTCATTAGATGATTGTTTAAGACATACAATGTTTATGGTTTTATGAATGGCAATTCATTATTATATATTATTCTTTTAACTGTGCATTGTGAATTAATATATATGTTAATGTCCTTAGAATAATATTGTATTATTCTTAAAGAAGTCCCTAGTCAAGTATTATCATGAATTGGGATAATGATAATACGTAGAGACTAGTATGTATTGATTGATGAATTGTTCATTGATATGAGATATCAAATCAATGCATGGGTACATGTTGGAGAACGATGTACTGGACAGACCCACCATGAGATTGCAACATGGATAGTTATATGATCGTCATATGCAATTCTCATAGTGATAATAATATATGTAATCCTTACGACTTGTGATCATCAGAGATCCCAACATAAGGAGTTATGTATCTTGATATCGTCAAACGTTACCCGTAACAGGGTATACTATAAAGGCGACTATTGGATACACTGCGAATTATGTAGAGGGATGTTGACTGATCGAGATAGGATTTGTCCCTCCTATATAACAGGAGATGTGTTTGGCCCTTGATCAAGTGAGAACTAAAATGCATGGCCATGCTCGAATGAGTCGATATGAGATATCGAGCTTATTCCTTTATTCTAGTTCTACTTGGGGATCAAGAAATAAAGATTGAATATACGAGCATGACTATTCCATGACTCGTGTTCAATCTAAACACAAAGGACAAAGGGATTAAGTTACATGGTTAATATTATCACAAGTTCTAAAGGTTATGTCGAGTCATTGACATTCTTGTAATTTGGGTAGCCTCGATGTGTTGGTAGACACCGCTCTTAGCTTGTAACGTAAAATGAGATTTTATGTCACTGCCAACATTACAAGATCCTATCGGGTCGCACAAAAGATTAAATCGATAAGGGAAATTAAATTCATTGGATGAATTAATTAATTAAGAAGAGTCTTAATTAAGTGATTAAAAGGTTTTAATTAAATCATGGGTTTGGGCCCATAAGACTTTAAGAAAGTCTTGAACCTTAATTAAAAGCCTTATAATATAAATACATGGTTTTGATTAATTGTTAATCATACTTTTTCATATCATACTTTGATATTAAAACCTAGCCACCAAAACCCCTTAAGCTCTCGGCCACCTTGAGAAGGTGACCTAATCGCCGCCGCCTCCTCTCCATCTCTTGGCCGTCGCCGCCGCTAGTAAGGGAAGGAGATCGGTTGTTTTAATTGGTTTTGATCCGTGGTTTTGGTTTTGATTCGAGAATAAGAATAGCAACTTATTCTTGAATATCCCTTTTCGATTTGATCGTGTGGATACCGTAGAGACGAAGGTGAAAACTTTCGTTTGTGACTCGGAGTTCGTTGGACGTGCTGCTCCGTGGAATCTGCTTCAAACACGCTACAAGGGTGAGACTCTTATGTTCCTTTATCCGATATGATATCCTATGTATAGATCCATTGTTCTAGTAATCCAAATTTTTATTCCGCTGCGTTGAATGCTCTTGGATTGCTTACAGATAATCCCTCCTCAAAGGGAGTCAACTAACTTCACGATTGTTTCTCATAATTTATCGTGCCATGGAGATTCTCAATCTCAAGGTGTTCAATATCTCTCATCAGAGATTTAACCATCCAAAAATAGTATAACTCTATGCTTGACAAAAGGAAGTCAATAACTGGCATCCGTATACTCACCGGTATACCTGCCTAGGCACGGACATCACATGCATACTCAATGCACTTGGCTCGGGTATCTACAACATACCCCTAAGCCCCAAACACAACTGTCAATTCTGAGCCATTCCTATGCAGTGGAGAATGATAATCGACGATCAACAACACGGCGTGATTTCCAAAATCAACACCACACGTACCAACTTACCGAATCCTTCAAAGATTTCCAAATAGGTATAATACTACCTCCTTCCCCACAAGGGAAGTGCTATCGAACTCGAGATCCACTAGTCTCGAACCACCGTTCGGAAAAACTGGATACAATAACACCCATTGAATCCCAAGTACACGGATTCCCCAGATCGAGTCAACGACGACTTGATGACTCTCTTGTTGGTACTCCAACATTATGAGCTGTCCCAGACAAGTCTCACCAAGATTAAACATAAACGTATACACGTTTCAGTGAGGCATGCACAACCTCAACCTCAAATGACGTGGTGACTACTAGAGTCCACCACAATCCACATCGTATCACTTTACGATTTGCCAAACTTGGTTCCAACGAGCACTATCATGGCCCCAACAAGCACACTATATCATTCCCCCAATATCTGGCTAGTAGAGCGCTGTCTACATGGGCTCATATCAAGCCCACCAACAAACCATATGTTCCATCTCGGTATGCCATACCGTACAAACCGTTAGAGTAATGGGTCATCGCCCAACATATCTCTAAAATACCAAGCACAATGGACAACCCGGTGTCCTTACTCACTTATGATGCAATCATAATCCGTTAAGACTTATCCCACACCCTCAGGGTGGGTGTAACCATGTCTACCCTACATCACAACACAAGCGAGTCGTTTCCTCAATGACTACTCTTACCACCAATCACTTGGCCCTAGCCAAACTAACGAGCATACCAAAGGGTATCATTGCTCGACAAATATTTAACTCTATAACATGATGTGGTACATTTACCGGTACAATACATCCAATACTCCACCGAGCAAACCTGCTCGGCAAAAGGTCTCGTCAACTAGTGACCCAGACTCTACCATGTGCTCATCATCGGCACTCAAACCATACAACCTAATACATAACATAAATGTATTAATCATCAAAACGACGCTACACGTCTACATAGAACATCCACTATGTCATTGTCATCCCGTGACGGTACCTGTCAACATATGACTTTGAAATAATATAATAATATTGTCGACTCGTGACAGTATATGTCGATACACGACGTCTTTAATCTCATCGTCAAACACATGACAGCATAAGTAAATCAACACATGATATCCACAATAGTGCTAAATAAACAGTAATATGCCATACCTCATTGCTAACAATATAGCGGCATACCTGTCTCCGTCATCCAACAGTGGTACGCAATCAGCACCCATCGCTCGTAGGTGGCGTAATCCAGCGTCATGTGCATATCGGCATAACCCGTCGCTATAGAATCAGGGGCATAATCCCTCGTCATAGAGTCAGCGGCATAAAACTTGGCTATAGACATCTGGCGGCATGAACCATCGCCATAGATGTAGCGGAATGTACCATCGCTATGAATACCCGGCGGCATAGGTCATCGCCAATAGAATAGCGGAATGAGACATCGCTATCAATACCCGGCGGCATAAAGCATCGCCAATAGAATAGCGGAATGAGACATCGCTATCAATATATCCGGCGGCAAGAACCATCGCCAATCAATATAGGGGAATGAACCATCGCTATCAATACATCTGGTGGAATGAACCATCGCCAATCAATATAGCGGAATGAACCATCGCTATCAATACATCTGGCGGAATGAACCATCGCCAATCAATATAGCGGAATGAACCATCGCTATCAATACATCTGGCGGAATGAACCATCGCCAATCAATATAGCGGAATGAACCATCGCTATCAATATAGATAATGTGGTTGTTCCGGTCTTGTTATAGCAGCGGAATTTTAGGACCCCTCGCTTCGACATATAGCGACATCATATGATGTCCCTCGCTTCGACAATGACAGCGGCATGTTACCTCGCTTAGACATGACAGCGGCAAATATCATATTACCATCGCTTCATATGACAGCGGCAAGTACCTCCCTCGCTCGAATATAACAACTACCGGAACTTCCACTAGCTCCATGTACCTGCATCCAGGTTAATACCACAGTTCACAATATAATGATCGATATCACGTTCCAGTTATAACCACAATATTCCACATTAATCACTAGAATTGTGACTGTTCCGGTCCCAATACAACAACGGAATTTTAGGACCCCTCGCTTCGACAATGACAGCGGCATGTTACCTTGCTTAGACATGACAGCGGCAAGTACCTCCCTCGCTCGGAGATAAAGGCTACCGGAACATTCATCAATTCTACCACAATAATCAAGCACAACAGTTAATTCCATTATCACAATATATATCACTATCATTTCACATATACCATCACATGTAAGGGTTCACTACCCACGATATACATAATCAAAGGTGTAACACGTTTTACCGTCCGAAGCCCGTACGTCTCACCTTTCCTGATTTTCCTACAAAATTAGATCCCTTAACACATAATACATGAAGGGCCAGACATCACCATAATGCCATCCCATCACATGCTACACGATTCCTGCAATCACAATGATTAGCAACACCACTTTTCATATCATAAAAAGCACATAACCAACTAGTTGTGTCATACAACATTAATGCCATCATGCATAAATATGTGCTATCAATAACTCCCTAGGCCCTTAACAGCCCCAAAGAGCAACCTGGCTCTGATACCACTAATATAAGGACCCCCAGCCCTTAACCCTCGATTAGTGTATTAACCACTATGTGTGGCACATGCTTTCAATAAAAGTCAATCGGGAAACTCAGATGATGCTTACAAAATTCCTTTAAAATTTCAACGCTATAAGATCATCTCTACTAACAAATAGACTCATAGAGTTCGCCCATTACCATCCCCTTTTTGCCACTTTTTACATTGTGGACTTTTATAAAAATTTGGGCAGAGTCTCCCCATAAATAGAGCTATCCCGAAATAAAAGCACAACGCATAACATAATTCCCGGCCAGGGAAAACATAATACTCATCAGAATACAGCAATACCAAGTAAATTCCCAGCCAGGGAAGACACCACACATATGACGACAAAAGTGGGTTTCAACACCCACATAATACACCAATGACTCTCATATCATTTTGCAATTCTACCTCTAATTGCATGCAACATAAAATGAAAGAGAGAAATGCTCATGCCTTTATATACAATCCATATACAAGTATAATCGTGCTCACATGCGAGCATCATGAATATGTATATAATCCTCAGGTGTATATAAGTACTCTATACGATATCGTGCTCCATCAAGCCCTGGTACCACGATCCTGGGAGTACATCCAATCAACAGCTCGAGCTCAACTCCAAAGCCATCGATGTACCTGTTCACCTGCCCCAACAGAGACAGCCCCCAACGGGGTGAGCATACCAATACACAAAATCCCATAATCGCAATAATGAAATTCATAATTTACAACAAAAGTAAATACTAATGAATTTTAAATGATACTCCCTGGATGGCAACGTCCTCATCCGGGATTCCGTGTACTGTCCCTGTTCTCACAATCATCAAACTCATCAAATCTCAAAAATCAGTAAATCAACACATTGATTTAACTCATCGCATGCCTGATTCTCAAATATCAATAATTAATGATTCCAAATTCATTACACATACGAATATAGATATCTCAATATCTAATACTGATTTTCAACTTTGCTACCAATCACAGATAGCTCAAATGCCTAGCATTTATTTTACCAATTTTCCATTATACTTAGACATCTCACATGTCTTATAATGAATACATGATTCCACGATCATTCTCTGGCATCTCAAATGCCCTACAATAGTCATATAAACCCAGTACCCCATATATCTTATAAGGTCATACTACTCTAGTATCACGCACGCTTGTAGCGGCGATGTCAAGATTGGGTCATTCCATAACTCTATCAACACATATATACATAACCATACGCACAACCATCAACGCAATCAAGATACATTATGCATTTCACAAATGCTTTAATATAAAGTAATGCTCGTACGTCGCACGTACCTTAAATCTCCGAAGTCCGAGCCAAACCTTGCTCGAGTTCCATGCCCCAAGGAACGATGTGCTAACACGATAAATAATTCACAATTATTTACGAACATGCAACCCATGCTCAAGCACACCCATAACCCTCAAAAATATTGTCAACACACGACAATTAACCATTATCGAAAATTGCTCAAGAACTCCCCACAAATTTTCGAACCTTCACAACACAAATCGAACCCAAACTAAGCACCATAATACATCTAAAACATGTAATAAACGACCCATAACAAGAATTACCACCCCCTGCCAAAAACCCCAATTTTCAAACCCACTTCACGCACACATCCAAAAAAATTCGAACCAACTCACGCCAACAGCAAGAATTCGAACTAATAGAACACCAAAATGGCAAGGAATTACACAATAATGACGAAAAAGGGGTAAGGGAGGTTACCCAATCGAAAATCGGAAGGAAAATGTTCAAAATCGAAGAACCCTAAATTTTGGGCATCTGCGTCTTCTACAAAATCCGACCCCAAAACGCGACGAAACTTCGAATTGGTGGTATAGGAAGGTGCGCCTGGACGAGACGAAGCCAATGGTAGGTCGGACGCGGCGGATGGCGGCCGGACGGCGGCGGGCGCACGGCCTGAAGTTGCGTTGGTCAAAGGGGATCGGGAAAGCAGCGTGCGCGAGGAGAGAGAGGGAAGGTGGGGAAAATGGTTCCGATAATTAAAATCTCGGGTTCAACTGGTAATAGCAAAAATACCCCAAAATATTAATAGCCCCACAAATACATCATGATTCATTAAAAATCATCTGTTTTCAAAAATTCTCTCTCTAACTCAAAAACCCCCTACCGGTGCCCACACAAAGCACCCGAGATTCCGAGACACTTCAATAACCCAACTCTTAGGTTTTACACCGGAATAAGAACACAATCTCAACCTCGGGATCCAACGATCCCAACTACCCAAATAAACGAGCCCAGAAGGCCCAACACCGCGATTAAACTCCAAATCGCCACGTAAAACAACTTTAGGGGTTATTAACACTACGGGATTAACATCTTTAATCCCTAGTCATCACACAGGTTAAGGCGGGTTGATGCGGTGAGCTAGTGAGGAGTGCTCTTGGTAGCAAGCACATTCTTTTGTATAGTATCTACTCTAGGAGTAGTGTAAAGCTGTAGGATTAACATTCTTTAGTTGGGAATGTAATTAATCCCTTTTGGAACTTTATTTTGGCACTGTAATCTAATAGCTCAAGACATCAACACGATTTTTATACTCCGTTTATGCATGAAAATTTTATTTACGCCTTTAATCCGCACTTAAGGAACAAGGGTCCTTACATTAGTGGTATCAGAGCAGTGGTTAGAGAACCCGGGAATGAGTGAAGGGTAGCCTTAGCATGGTTGGCTAGGTGTTTACATTGGGGCATGTTTATGCATGTGGTGCATATTGATATATAAATTGTTATACTAACATGCTTATTATCGTTCATGTTATCTAACGGCATAACATATATATTGTTTGGAATTGTTGTTAACCTTTGTATTACACCATGGTGGCTATGAATGTGGAGAACCTCAATGAAGAGGTGGGTGACGTTGGAAGCGTGAACGCTAGCATTGGTCAGACAAATCATTTACCTCCTCCTGTTGTGGACGTGGAGCCGGTAGGTCAGTTGCTTTTACTAGGGGAGCTTAGTCTGAGTCAGTTCCTAACTTTCCACCCGCCCATGTTTGAGGGGACGGAGATAGGAGAAGAAGCTGAGGAGTGGCTTGAGAGACTAGAACAGATATTTGTGTCCGCTCCTTGTGCTAGGACAGCATGGCTGAGGTTGGCGGAGTTCCAACTGGCAAAGAAGTCATCTGTGTAGTGGAAGACGACGGTGATGGAGCTGAGAGCTCAAGGTATGGTGATTGACTGGACTTTATTTTGGACTCGGTTTCTAAACCGATACTTCTATGCTGCGGCTAGGCAAACTAAGGAGGATGAATTCACGAGCTTGAAACAGGGGAGCATGTCAGTCTCGGACTATGCCATGCATTATTCATCCTTGTTGAGGTACGTTCCCCACATCGCAACAAACGGACATGCCAAGATGAGGCACTTTCTAAAGGGGCTGCGACCGGAACCTTTTGATCGGGTAATCTCCAACAACCCCACTTCTTTTGATGATGCTCTCACTAGAGCGGAACTAGCGGAGATCGGAGTCAGTGCTTACCCGGATGTTGCACCCCCACAAGTCCCACCGCCGAGGCCAATATCTTATAATCTGAGGCCACGAGGAGAATCATTTAAGCCTCGTGGGGCTTCTTCCTCATCTTCTCGGTTTGGTGGGAGACGAATGGATAACCGGAGGGGTGGTGCGCCTAGCAACAGAGGGAAGACTCAAGTGAGTAGGAGTGGAGTGGTGAAGTGTCACTTTTGTGGAGGACCACATCATATGCGAGACTGTACGGCTTGTTATAAATGTGGCAAGATGGGCCACATATCTCGATTCTGTCAGATTGGTGATGGTCAGGTGGATCTCAGAGGAGGCAGAGGGAGGTTTTCTACCGGGACAGTACATCAGAGGCCACCAATGGTTCCTCGACAGATGGGAGGACAGGCGATGGGGCCACCTCAGGGACAGGTCTATGCATTGACCCGGGAGCAGGCCGATGCAGCTCCAGAGGAGGTGATAGCTGGTACGTGCCTTCTATTTACATTTTCCGCCTTTATTTTGATAGACACAGGTGCTTCGCACTCCTTTGTGTCTGCGGATTTTGTGGCGAGACATCATATGTGCATGTCTCCGTTACCCACGTCTCTATTGGTCTCGACACCCACCAGAAAGAAAGTTGTTGCTGATCAAATTCTGATGGACTGCCTCATTTATTTTGAGGGCAATGAGATAAAGGCAGATTTGATTGTATTGGGGATGTCAGACTTTGACTGCATTGTGGGTATTGATATTCTGAACAGATATCAGGCAGTGGTAGATTGTCGGCAGAGGATAGTTCGGTTCAGATCTCATTTGGGAGTTCAGTGGATTTTCTATGGCAACGGGTCTCGTGCGAAGATTCTGTTTATTTTGACAATCAAAATGTCCCAATTGTTGGAACGTGGGCACATGGGCTACCTCATCTATGCCGTGGACACGTCGGGAAAGGGTAAAGAGTTGAAGATTGAGGATGTACCAGTAGTAGCGGAGTTTGCTGATGTGTTCCCGGAGGAGATTCCCGGATTCCCACCGGCAAGGGAAGTCGAGTTTAGGATTGAGTTATTACCGGGGACATCCGCTATTTCTCGTGCTCCTTACCGTATGGCACCGGCAGAGTTGAGATAACTGAAGGAGCAGTTGCAGGAGCTCCTTGATAAAGGATATATACGCCCTAGCGTATCACCTTGGGGCACACCGGTTCTTTTTGTGAAGAAGAAGGATGGTTCGATGCGTTTGTGCATCGACTACAGGCAATTGAATAAGGCTACGGCAAAGAACAAGTATCCTCTCCCGAGGATTGATGATTTATTTGATCAGTTGCAAGGCACAAAGCTGTATAGCAAGATTGATTTGAGATCCGAGTACCACCAGATACGGGTCAGGTAGGAGGATGTGCAGAAGACAGCATTTCGGACTCGGTATGGGCATTACGAGTTCTTAGTGATGCCGTTCGGCGTGAAGAACGCCCCGGCTGTCTTTATGAGCTTGATGAACCGGGTGTTCCAACCCTATCTGGATCAGTTCGTCATTGTTTTTATTGACGACATACTCATCTACTCCCGGAGCGAGGAAGAGCACGTGAGACACTTGAGGACAGTGCTCCAGATCCTCAGAGATCACCAGTTATATGCGAAGCTCAGTAAGTGTGAGTTTTGGTTGAGCAGTGTAGTATTTTTGGGGCATGTCATATCTAGCAGTGGGATTTCAGTGGACCCCAGGAAGATTGAGGCTGTGATGGAGTGGGCTGCACCCACTTCTGTGCCCGAGATACGGAGGTTTCTTGATTTGGCTGGTTATTACCGACGCTTCGTCGAAGGATTTTCTAAGATTGATAAACCACTGACGCAGTTGACCCAAAAGGGAGTACCCTTCTTTTGGTCAGAGGCTTGCGAGTAGAGCTTCCAAGAGTTGAAGCACCGATTGACGACGGCGCCGGTATTGGTGATTCCTACGGAGAATAAGAGGTTTGTCCTTTATATTGACGCATCACTGCGGGGCTTGGGTTGTGTATTGATGCAAGATAAGCATGTGGTAGCTTATGCATCAAGGCAGTTGAAGCCGCATGAGGCTAGATACCCAGTCCATGATTTGGAGTTGGCAGCTATTATCTTTGCCCTTAAGATTTGGAGGCACTATTTATATGGTACATCATTTACCATATATACGGATCATAAGAGCCTGAAATTCTTGTTCACTCAGGCAGAATTGAATATGCGTCAGAGGAGATGGATGGATCTACTTAAGGACTATGATTGTGAGATCGAATACCATCCTGGAAAAGCAAATTTCAGTATAAATGTATCCAGATTATCCGAACGGTGGTTCTAGATTGGAAAGTCATGGAGGCATGACACCTTCCTTGCGAGGGAAGAGGTATTGATATACCTGTTGGGAATCTTTGCAAGATTCGATGAGTTAATGCGCATGGCGTTGATGTTGAATTCACACCATTAGTCGTTGGATCGTCAATCATTATTCACTTCTGAGTTAGAATAACTGGGTGATTGACAGATGGGTTTGAGGCTTGTGGGTATGATTAGAGACCCAAGTTGCTTGTGGTTATTTGGCGTCGAGGTATACATATCGGTATGTATATTTGTGGGCCAGCAATGTTATGCTTGGATTGGCGAATGTCTGGTAAGAGATTGTGGTATCCTTGAGATTGGTAACCTGGTGGGAGAATTTATTCTGAGGAATAAATTGTGAGGTTTGGTAGACTCTCTTTTGACAAGAGGTTGTCGTGTTTTGGGTCAAGGCAGTTCTTCTGGTAAATTTCATAGTATCCTTGTATTAGAATTACTGATTCTAAGTGTAAACAAAGGATGACCAGGATTCGAATGCGCTTGGTGTCGTTGTCGACACAAGTGGTGAGAATGCAATTGATTTTTTTTTCTTGCATGTTCTCTATGGGATTTTGAGACTCTATGGAGTTTTCGGTAGTGTGTTGGAACCAATATATGATTCCTTGGAACACAGTGATGTTGACATCTTTAGTGATGTGTTTTTGTGTTGATCGGTAGCCGTGAGTTGCCCGATACGAGTTGCAAGTGGTGCAACTACTCATTTGATGGAGATGGAATTGGAGAACGGGAATCGAGTTTAGTGTGAGTATACTGTGGTATACTGGTGTTTCCTTTGTACCGATGTGTACTTGGCATCATAGACTAAGTCGTAGAGATATCATTGATGCAATATCTATGTGGAATGATTCGAATAGTTAGCAGTTATGGTCGATTGACTCCTTTTGGGTGGTTAACATCGAGGTATGTTAACATCTTTTAAGGTTGTGATGGTTTGGGAGGATAACTCCATTCCAGAATTTGGTGCGAGGGCGATATACTCGCAGTTGGTGTGTCGTTCATGGTGTGTTCATGATTCGATACTGCACATTCGAGTCGAATTGTGAGTTCTTGATGGTACTTGAAGTACGCATATGCAAATTTCGAGGAAGAAATTTTATTAGTGGTGGATAAATGTGATATCCAGAAATTAATTGTGAGGGCCCGGTCCTAATCAGAGGTTTAATTAACACACGCTTGTTATATTACCGTAAACAGCTGAAGATTTAGTTAAAAAAAAACTTTAAAAAGTAACCCTCAAAATTTTTTGAATTTTGTTTTTAAAACATTCAGGATACTGAAAATATATAATTTCAGTTTTACATCTAACATGATAATCATCGCATAAGCATCACATATAAACTTCACAATAATATAATACTTAAAATACAGATAATCGGAGCATACCCAGATAAATTGAATCACCGTTAAAATACTCTTAACAACTACTGGGACTCAAAACACAAATCATAACCCGAGCTCACTCTGAAGGAGCTCAGGTATGCAGCCATGCATCATCTCGAGCATCCGCAGCAAGTCCACATGTACCACCCCTCATGCCCATACAACAAAGACATGACAGCCCCCCACGAAGGGGGTCAGAACCCAGTACGAGAAACATGTAAAATCATAATAGTATGACAAAGTATCATGTGATGCATGCTATGCATGAATGCAAATGCATATGAGTGGTATCAAATCTCCAATATCAAGATCTCAGGAGTCCAAAGGAAGATCATCAATCAAATCTTCAAGCTCGAGCAGGGCGTTGACACGCTCGTCGCTACGACATCTCTCTCAGTCGAGCCATCGACGGTCCATCATCCTCGTGTCTGGGCGAGTCGGTACACTCACCGCTATGGAATCTCTCAACTCACTCTCTCCGCCGAGCCATCGGCGTGCCCATCATCCCCAGACACGCATCACAGATAACAATGAAAAGATATAGGTACCAACGAAGAATCGATAGGATCAACATGACATGCTCAATGTCCATGGGTGTCAATGCATCATGCAATATCATAATCTCATGTGATGCATCTAATATATCATGTCACTATATATCAGTTCAATGTATCATGTAATTCAGATACTGCATCTCAACATGTCATATAGTCACATAAGTAGCAAGTAATGACAAGTAAATCATACCCCGATAACATTACATGTCTTTGCCACACATCGTGATAGAACCGGTTTTCTACGTACCTTAGACCAATGCTAAAAACTACCGAGTGCTCCTCAAGTCGACCTCGGGATTATTAAACTTGGTCATAACAGTTTCAAATACAACATAATGTCACATACTAGCATTAAACTTATCAAAGTAAAACTCAAACTTAGGCCCAAAACCAATTCTCTAAATTTCAAGCTGTGCAATGGTAGAGATCGTCCCATAACTTGTCCAAAACTTAATAAAATCACATGGGTCTGATTTAGTTTAAAAAATAACTAAAAAATGAACATTTCATCAGTTCAACTCATCTTCAAGTTCGTTCATGTAGCCTAGGTAAAATGGCCAAGAACAATCTGCTGGAAAAATATGACAACTAACCAAATTTCAGCCTGACCCATTTTCGTATAAAATAAATTCATATGACTTCCAAATGACTTGAGGCTAGTGGTAAAATCAAGAGAACTCAAAGTACTACAGTTCATCTTTGATGTCCAGAAGCTAGTTCACTCATCTAGAGGCTCTTGCAAAGCAAAGTATGCCAGTTTTAAAAATACACATACACTCTATTTGGACAGAGTGAGCAGTTCAAGGAACAAAATGAATATCTTGTACAAATAAACTCCAAATCATGTGAGACGAGTTTCTAATGCAAGATAACTTAATGTTTTACAACTTTTATTCAGACACCAAGGTCAAATTCGTAGTACATTTTGCCCAGATTTACCAAGAACACACTGCATGTACAACCCGTCTACACGCATGTTCCAGATTGTGCACCTTGTGGTAGAAACATCAGAACTCATTCATTTTAAACCTTGTGGTAGAAACATCAGAACTCATTCATTTTAAGTCCAAATCGTCTCAAATTTCGTTCACATCTATAACTTTTATTTAGAACTCTAAGTCAGATTCAGTGTAAGGACCCCAAGCCCTTAACCCTTAATTAGTGTATTAACCATTATGTGTGGCACATGCTTTCAATAAAAAGTCAATCGGGAAGCTCAAATGATGCTTACAAAATTCCTTTAATATTCAACGTTATAAGATCATCTCTGCTAACATATAGACTCATAGAGTTGCCCATTACCATCCCCATTTTGCCACTTTTCACATTGTGGACTTTTCTAAAAATTTGGGCAGAGTCTCCCCGTAAATTGAGCTATCCCAAAACAAAAGCACATCATATAATATAATTCCCGGCCAGGGAATACACAATACCCAACAGAATACTGAACACAAAGTAAATTCCCAGCCAGGGAAGACACCACACATAAGACGACAAAAGTGGGTTTCAACACCCACATAATACACTAACGACTCTCATATCATTAGCAATTCTACCACAATTGCATGCAACATATAATGAAAGAGAGAAAGGCTCATGCCTTTATATACAACCCATATACAAGAATATCCATGCTCACAAGCGAGCATCATAAATGTGTATGTAAACCTCGGGTGTATATAAGTACTCTATACGATACCGTGCTCCATCAAGCCCTGGTACCACGATCCTGTGAGTGCATCCAATCAACAGCTCGAGCCCAGCTCCATAGCCATCGATGCACCTGTTCACCTGCCCCAACAGAGACAGCCCCCAACGGGGTGAGCATACCAATACACAAAATCTCATAATCACAATAATGAAATTCATAATTTACAACACAAGTAAATATTAATGAATTTTAAATGATACTCCCTGGATGGCAACATCCTCATCCGGGATTCCGTGTACTGTCCCTGTTCTCACAATCATCAAACTCATCAAATCTCATAAATCAGTAAATCAACACATTGATTTAACTCATAGCATGCCTGATTCTCAAGTATCAATAATCAATGATTCCAAGTTCATTATACGTACAAATATAGATATCTCAATATCTAGTACTGATTTCTCAATTTCGCTATCAATCATAGATAGCTCAAATGCCTAGCATTTATTTTACCAATTTTCCATTATACCTAGACATCTCACATGTCTTATAATGAGTACATGATCCCACGATCATTCTCAGGCATCTCAAATGTCGTACAATAGTCATATAGGCCCAGTACCCCATATATATCAACACATAAATATAGCCATGCGCACAACCATCGATGAAGTCAATATACATTATGCATTTCACAAATGCTCTCATATAAAGTAATGCTCGTACGTCGCACGTACCTTAAATCTCCGAAGTCCGAGCCAGACCATGCTCGAGTTCCATGCTCCGAGGAACGATGTGCTAACACGATAAATTAATTCACAATTAATTACGAACATGCAACCCATGCTCAAGCACACCCATAACCCTCAAAAATATTGTCAACACACGACAATAAACCAATATCGAAAATTGCTCAAGAATTCCCCACAAATTTTCGAACCTTCACAACACAAATCGAACCCAATTAAACACCATAATTCATCTAAACATGAATTAATCAATCAACAACATGAATAATCTCCCCACATGCCAAAACCCCCAAAATTCGAATTCAAAGCCCTAAATTCGAATCCAATTCCTCAATTCGAACACAATCAAGCATCATAATGCATCTAAAACATGAATTAATCAATTACTAACAAGATTCATCACTCCTTGTCAAAAGCCCCAATTTTCGAACCCTAACCCGTGAGCCAACAGCAAGAATTCGAACCACAATGCATCACCAAGGAGACTCAAAAGCTGGACCATGTGAAGCATAAGAATCTATCCAAAAATCAACAAGATTTTCGAAACAAGGAACACCAAAATTCGAACCAATTGGCAACAAATTTATGAATCACAAAGTGTGAAATATTCGACCCAAAAGCAGCACAAAAACGCCCCAAAAACACCCAAAGAACAGCCCCAAAAACGTACCAAAATCGAGCCCCATAAATCGAACAGAATCCAGTGACGAACCCTAGCGCTTTCTGCAGAAATCCGAGCTCAAATCGCGACCAAACTTCGAATTGTTGGTATGAATAGCTGCGCCTCGGAGAGACGAATCCAACGGCGGGTCGCACGCGCCGAACGGCGGCCGGACGGCGGCGGGCGCACGCCTGGAAGCGGCGTGGGTCAAAAGGGGATCGGGAATCAGCGGGTACGGGAGAGAGAGACGAGGTTCTGAAATGGTTCCGATAATTAAAATCTCGGGTTTAACTTGTATTTATAGCAAAAATACCCCGAAATACTAATAGCCCCACAAATACATCATGATTTATTAAAAATCATCTGTTTTCAAAAACTCTCTCTCTAACTCAAAAACCCCCTACCGGTGCCCACACAAAGCACCCGAGATTCTGAGTCACACTAAAAATCCAACTCACAGGTTTTCACCGAAATGAGAATACGATCTCAACCTCGGGATCCAACAATCCCAACTACTCAAATAGACGAGCCCGGAAGGCCCAACACCTCGATTAAACTCCAATTGCCACGTAAAACAACTTTAGGGGTTATTAACACTCCGGGATTAACATCCATAATTTCTGGTCATCACAATATCCCCCACTAAAATAATTTCGTCCTCGAAATTAGCACCGGTGTATCACGTAACACCCGGGCTACACAACTACAAGAAGTCATAAGCTCGATTCCTGACCATATCAGAATCGTCTTAAAAACCTCGAGAATACTTATCTCACATCGAACTCTGAAACTGAGCGACATACCAAAACCAACATATCATCCAAGAGGCAAAACATACCTCGATGCGGTTCATCCCAAAAGTCAGTCCCTCATGACTGCAAAACAACCAATACTTACGACTATAAATCAGACAGTCATCCTCAGTTCTAATACAACTAGTAAGAACGCATCATGAATGACACCTCAACCGTGAGAACGTTGACCTCGTGTCAATCTCTGGAGTGGAATAGACTTCCAAATCCATCATAACGTCAAAGAGCGTCAGCACCACTCATCGCTAATAATCCCAAAGTAGTTAGTCAACTGAAACTGCAAGGATTCGAATCGCTCCCGATTTCATCGTAGATATCGTCCAATGATATCTTTATCATGACTCACGATGTCTAACATACATCGTTACGAGGGAAACATTAGCATACCACGGTGCACACATACCAAACCTGGTTTCCACTTTCAAACCTCCTCCATCGAATGAGCAGTCGCATCATTGCAACTCAATTTGGGCAACTCACGGCCGCAGATTCACACAGAAGACATCTCAGAAGATACCCACCTCCGGATATTCCAAGGATCACATCCTGATCATAAACAAACCATCGAGACTCCACAGAGTTCAAACTCTGAAAGGACATGCAATAAACCCATTGCATCCTCAACGCTTGTGTCGGCAGCGACACCCAACCAATCTGAATTCCTGCCATCCCTTGGCAATCCTAGGATTTAACAATCCAAACTTGGGAAGGCTATCGTATAACTCGAAGGGAAACACCAACCAGGGAACATCTCAACCCACACAAGATAATCCCCCCTCAAGGGAAGTCAACTAACTTCACGATTATCCCTCATAATCATCGTGCCATGGAGATTTCCAATCTCAAGGTGTTCCATATCTCTCATCAGAGATTTAACCATCCAAAAGTAGCATAACTCTATGCTTGACAAGAAGGAAATCAATAACTGGCATCCGTATACTGGCCGGTATACTTTCATAAGCACAACATGCATACTCAATGCACTTGGCTCGGGTATCTACAACATACCCCTAAGCCCCAAACACAACTATCAATTCTGAGTCATTCCCTACCCAGTGGAGAACGATAATCGACAATCAACAACACGGTGTGATTCCCAAAATAAACACTACACGTACCAGCTTACCGAATCTTTCAAAGATTTCCAAATGGGTATAATACTACCTCCTTCCCCACAAGGGGAGTGCCATCGAACTCGAGATCCACAAATCTCGAACCACTGTTCGGAAAACTGGATACAATAACACCCATTGCATCCCAAATGCACGGGTTCCCTCAGATCGAGTCAATAACGACCTGATGACTCTCTTGTTAGTACTCCAACATTATGAGTTGCCCCAGACAAATCCCTCAAAACAATAGACGTATAAACGTTCTCATGGGGTGTCACATGCCTCAACATCATGCTACAAAGGGACAATCAAAAGCCTGCCAAAAGCTTTCATCGTATCATCATACGATTCACCAAACTCGGTTCCATCGTGCAGTATCATGGCTCCAACAATGACACTATATCATTACCACGATATCTGGCTAGCAAAGCACTGTCTCCATAGGCTCGTACCAGCTTATCGACGTGACACACGTCCCAATCCGGTATACCATACCGTACAAATTATTAGAGTTGTGGGTCATCGCCCAGCATATCTCTAAAATACCAAGCACAATGGACAACCCGATGTCCTTGCTCACTTATGATGCAATCATAATCCGTTAAGACTTATCCCACACCCTCAGGGTGGGTGCAACCATGTCTACCCTACATCACAACACAAGCGAGTAGTTTCCTCAATGACTACTCTTACCACCAATCACTTGGCCCTAGCCAAACCAACGAGCATACCCAAGGGTATCATTGCTCGACAAATATATACTTCGAATATGTGCTGCGGTATCATTCCTATACGGCGCACCCAATAGTTCCTCGAGCAACTTGCTCGGCATAATGGTCTCGTCAACTAGTGACCCAGACACTACCATGTGCCCACCAAGGCACTCAAACCATATAACCAAATACATAACATAAATGTATTAATCATCAAAACGACGCCACATGTCTACATAGAACATCAACTATGTCATCGTCATCCCGTGACGGCATGTGTCAACATATGACATCCAACTAACATAGTCAAACATACGACGGTACATGGCAATACACGGCATCCATAATCTCATCGTCAAACACATGGCATATATATAGCAACACATAGTATCCACAATAATGCTAACACAAGTAATATGCCATACCTCATCGCTATCAATATAGCGGCATACCTGTCTCCGTCGCTCGATAATAGTACGTAGTCAGCACCCATCGCTCGAAGGCGGCAAAATCCAGTGCTGAGCACATAGCGGCACAATCCATCGCTATAGAATCGACGGCATGATACCTCGTCATATAATAAGTGGCATGAAACCTCGCTATACACCTGAGCATGAATCATCGTCCACATAATAGCGGAAAGAGGCATCGCTAGCAATATATCCGGCGGCAAGAACCATCGCCAATCAATATAGCGGAATGAACCACCGCTATCCATATACATGGCGGCAAGAACCATCGCCAGTCAATATAGCGGAATAAACCATCGCTATCAATATCCATGGCGGCAAGAACCATCGCCAGTCAATATAGCGGCATGAACCATCGCTATCAATATACATGGCGGCAAGAACCATCGCCAGTCAATATAGCGGCATGAACCATCGCTATCAATATACATGGCGGCAAGAACCATCGCCAGTCAATATAGCGGCATGAACCATCGCTATCAATATACATGGCGGCAAGAACCATCGCCAGTCAATATAGCCGATCCCTAGTCATTTTCACGGTAGAGTATTTTAATGCCCCTCGCTCAAGTAAAAACATGCGGTACTCCCACCCCTCGCTTCACATATAGGCGGCATAGAATAACCTCGCTTAAATGGACATGCGGTACTCCCACCCCTCGCCTCAAATATTCTTTCCTCGCCTCATATGCTAACCACGCTTCTGTGTCCGGGAATTATGGTGGTAATCCCGGTGTTGTATTAATCCTTGATGGATTTTTAATTGTGGCAATTAGGAATTAATTGCGGTTTGGCATCTCCCGAGGTTGATAAATCGGGCATTTGGGATCGTTGGATCTCGAGGTTGAGATCGTATTCTCATTCCGGTGAAAACCTGCGAGTTGGGTTTTTAGTACGACTCGGAATCTCGGGTGCTTTGTGTGGGCACCGGTAGGGGGTTTTTGAGTTAGAGAGAGAGTTTTTGAAAACAGATGATTTTTAATGAATCATGATGTATTTGTGGGGCTATTAGTATCTCGGGGTATTTTTGCTATAAATACCAGTTGAACCCGAGATTTTATTTATCGGAACCATTTTCCTCTTCTTCTTCTCTCTCCCCGTACCCGCGCCATTCCCGATCCCCTTTTGACCCACGCCGCTTCCAGGCGTGCGCCCGCCGCCGTCCGGCCGCCGTTCGGCGCGTGCCACCCGCCGTTGGCTTTGTCTCTTCCAGGCGCTCCTATTCATACCATCAATTTGAAGTTTGGTCACGATTTGAGCTCGGATTTCTGCAGAAAGCGCTAGGGTTCGAACTGGATTTCTGTTCGATTTTGTGGCTCGATTTTGGTACGATTTTTGGGGCTCTTTTTCCAGTGTTTTTGGGGCGTTTTGTACTGTATTTTTGTGTCGAAAATTTATGCTTTGTGATTCATAAAATTTGGTTGCCAATTGATTCGATTTGAGCGCTGGATTGCATGATTTTAGTTCGAATTTCTTGTTGTTGGGCGGGTTAGGGTTCGAAAATTTGGGGTTTTGGCTTGGGGATGTTTATTCATATTGTTAATTGATTAATTCATGTTTTGGATGAATTATGGTGATTATTTGGGAAGGGTTTGTGTTGAGTTGAAAGAATTGGGGTTTTAAATAATTTTGGGTTGGTTGGTTGGAGGAGTGTTTAATTGTAGTGTTGGATGGTTTTGGTTGGTTTTATGTTATATTTGAAGTGGGTTTGAGTTGTAGGCGATTTGGTGTTGGAAGGAGCTCATTCATGGAGGTTCCTCGCGTTTACAGGGCTGCTCGATCGATCCGAAAATAATTTCGATCGATCGAGCATGGCAGAATGTGTTTTGTGGCGTTGGAACAGTGGACCGATCGATCGGGATTTGGACCGATCGATCGGAGGATGGTTCTCGATCGATCGAGGTGAGATTTCGATCGATCGAGCTGGCCAGTGTGTTGGTGCCCCTTTTTATTGTTTCTTGGCTCTTTTGGGTGTCTTGCATGCTTTTCCCCGGGTTATTTTAAAAGGCTATTGTCATAGATTGACATTATTCTTGGGAGTATTATACATGCTTAGCCGGGAATTTTTATAATTTGGTAATCGTCTTGGATGGACGATATGTTTGGGAGTTTTGAACGTGCTTGGGCACGTGGTTGCATGCTCATGCTTGATTATGGGTTGTTTATGTGTTTTAGCACATGTTTCTCGGGGCATGGAACTCAAGCCAGGCTTGACATGGACTACGGAATTTTAAGGTACGTATGACGTACGAGCATAGCCTTTTATAATGTTGCAATAGTGAAATGCATGATATATGGTAATTGTAATAAATGGACATTGAAATGCATAGTGTGTGGCATTTACAATAAATGGATATTGAAATGCATGGGGTATGGTATTGGAAATAGATGGGTGTCGAAATGCATGATTCATGGTACTTGCGATAATTGGTTTGTGGAATGCATGGTATATGGTAACTGTGATAAATAGACATACATTGGAAATCATAGGGTGCCGCTTTAGGGCGAGCAACGATTGGGTGTTGTCGCCGTTGAGCGACCATCGATCATGACGCCGCTATTGTGGAGCGAGCAATGTTATGGGAACATGGAATCCTTGGTTAAATGTATGTGAAATCTATGGCCTACATATATACTGATTTTACACATTGATTATGGAACTGGCATGATAGAACTATATTAGTTAATCTATATGGCGATTAACTGGCTTTGGGAATTTGATGAGTTTGGTTGTTTTGAGAACAGGGACAATACATGGGATCCCGGATGAGGGTGTTACCATCCAGGGAATATCATCTAATTATGGCATTTACATTCTGTAAATTATGAATTGCGATATTATTATTTTGGATAGGTGGTATTGGTATGCTCACCCCGTGTGGGGGCTGTCTCTGTTGGGGCAGGTATTACAGGTGTAGCAGCGGCTTTGGAGTCGAGCTCGGGCTGTTGGTTAGAGGTACTTCCAGGATAGAGGTACCAGAGCTGGCTGGATAGACGCTCAGATCCAGAGTTGAGATCGAGTTGCGCTTGGGAGGTGCTTCCAGGATTGAGGCACCGGTATCGACAGCTGGAAGTATGGTATTTTATACTTTATGTACACATACGATTATTTGGTGCTCGTCTGTGAGCGACGTATATGTGTGCATGGGTTGTATAAAAGGCAAATGTCTTTTCTTTTCATCTATATTGTGATATGCAATTGTTTGGGAATTGCTAGATGAATTGAGAAGTAATTAGTGTATCTCGGGAGTACATGACATGCTAAATGGTTTAGTTGGAAAAATGGAAATGATATGTATTGGATTAAAGGAAAGAATTTTATTATCGGTATATTATGCTAATCTAGCATATGGTTATTTTCCAACATATATGGTTACATGTACATGTTTATGGGATTTATGTGCTAATTACGGGTTAAGGGCACGGGGGTCCTTACAGCTTCAATGTGACATGCGGCGCTCCCACCCCTCGCTTCACATTTTAGCGGCACAAAATAATAAATAGTGGCAAGCATTTAAAATCATCACTCATCCATAACAATGACTCATGGGATATTCACCAAGTATTTCATCCATACCTGCATCACAAAGCATAATCCATATACCAACATACATCATCATGAGTGTATTTTAATGCACCTCGCTCAAATGCGACATGCGGTACTCCCACCCCTCGCTTCAACATTTGGCGGCAAAGCATTAAAATCATCACTACATGTATACATGCAACCACAATGCATAATTCCAGGATGTATATAAAATGCAGGTTACCGTTTCGTGTCTTTTCAACCATGGCCTTAGCCTTTCCACGTCATAGTGTTCCTACAGGAACAATTCCAAACCATGAGCATACGATAATCCATATTCCACACAATATGATTATAATGAGTAAATGCATAAACTATGTGTATAATGTACTTCCTGTATCCCAATGCATTTCAAAATGCTCCACTTGGTTGTCCCTGTGTCACAACTCACAATCATAATCAACAAGTTATATTATGATTCTATAGATGTCATGACATATAATCGTTTCACTATGATCACATATCACAAATGCACACAAGCAAAATAGTTGTGTCACACCACACTAACTACTATCATGCATAAATATGTGCTACTCATCCCTATCAGCATGTTCCAGGTCCTCAACAGCCCCAAAGAGCTAACCACTGCTCTGATACCACTAATGTAAGGACCCCAAGCCCTTAACCCTTAATTAGTGTATTAACCATTATGTGTGGCACATGCTTTCAATAAAAAGTCAATTGGGAAGCTCAAATGATGCTTACAAAATTCCTTTAATATTCAACGTTATAAGATCATCTCTACTAACATATAGACTCATAGAGTTGCCCATTACCATCCCCATTTTGCCACTTTTCACATTGTGGACTTTTCTAAAAATTTGGGCAGAGTCTCCCCGTAAATTGAGCTATCCCAAAACAAAAGCACATCATATAATATAATTCCCGGCCAGGGAATATACAATACCCAACAGAATACTGAACACAAAGTAAATTCCCAGCCAGGGAAGACACCACACATAAGACGACAAAAGTGGGTTTCAACACCCACATAATACACTAACGACTCTCATATCATTAACAATTCTACCACAATTGCATGCAACATATAATGAAAGAGAGAAAGGCTCATGCCTTTATATACAACCATATACAAGAATATCCATGCTCACAAGCGAGCATCATAAATGTGTATGTAAACCTCGGGTGTATATAAGTAATCTATACGATACTGTGCTCCATCAAGCCCTGGTACCACGATCCTGTGAGTGCATCCAATCAACAGCTCGAGCCCAGCTCCATAGCCATCGATGCACCTGTTCACCTGCCCCAACAGAGACAGCCCCCAACGGGGTGAGCATACCAATACACAAAATCTCATAATCACAATAATAAAATTCATAATTTACAACACAAGTAAATATTAATGAATTTTAAATGATACTCCCTGGATGGCAACATCCTCATCCGGGATTCCGTGTACTGTCCCTGTTCTCACAACCATCAAACTCATCAAATCTCATAAATCAGTAAATCAACACATTGATTTAACTCATAGCATGCCTGATTCTCAAGTATCAATAATCAATGATTCCAAGTTCATTATACGTACAAATATAGATATCTCAATATCTATGACTGATTTCTCAATTTCGCTATCAATCATAGATAGCTCAAAGGCATTTATTTTACCAATTTTCCATTATACCTAGACATCTCACATGTCTTATAATGAGTACATGATCCCACGATCATTCTCAGGCATCTCAAATGCCGTACAATAGTCATATAGGCCCAGTACCCCATATATATCAACACATAAATATAGCCATGCGCACAACCATCGATGAAGTCAATATACATTATGCATTTCACAAATGCTCTCATATAAAGTAATGCTCGTACGTCGCACATACCTTAAATCTCCGAAGTCCGAGCCAAACCTTGCTCGAGTTCCATGCTCCGAGGAACGATGTGCTAACACGATAAATTAATTCACAATTAATTACGAACATGCAACCCATGCTCAAGCACACCCATAACCCTCAAAAATATTGTCAACACACGACAATAAACCAATATCGAAAATTGCTCAAGAATTCCCCACAAATTTTCGAACCTTCACAACACAAATCGAACCCAATTAAACACCATAATTCATCTAAACATGAATTAATCAATCAACAACATGAATAATCGCCCCACATGCCAAAACCCCCAAAATTCGAATTCAAAGCCCTAAATTTGAATCCAATTCCTCAATTCGAACACAATCAAGCATCATAATGCATCTAAAACATGAATTAATCAATTACTAACAAGAATCATCACTCCTTGTCAAAAGCCCCAATTTTCGAACCCTAACCCGTGAGCCAACAGCAAGAATTCGAACCACAATGCACCACCAAGGAGACTCAAAAGCTGGACCATGTGAAGCATAAGAATCTATCCAAAAATCAACAAGATTTTCGAAACAAGGAACACCAAAATTCGAACCAATTGGCAACAAATTTATGAATCACAAAGTGTGAAATATTCGACCCAAAAGCAGCACAAAAACGCCCCAAAAACACCCAAAGAACAGCCCCAAAAACGTACCAAAATCGAGCCCCAAAAATCGAACAGAATCCCGTGACGAACCCTAGCGCTTTCTGCAGAAATCCGAGCTCAAATCGCGACCAAACTTCGAATTGTTGGTATGAATAGCTGCGCCTCGGAGAGACGAATCCAACGGCGGGTCGCACGCGCCGAACGGCGGCCGGACGGCGGCGGGCGCATGCCTGGAAGCGGCGTGGGTCAAAAGGGGATCGGGAATCAGCGGGTACGGGAGAGAGAGACGAGGTGCTGAAATGGTTCCGATAATTAAAATCTCGGGTTTAACTTGTATTTATAGCAAAAATACCCCGAAATACTAATAGCCCCACAAATACATCATGATTTATTAAAAATCATCTGTTTTCAAAAACTCTCTCTCTAACTCAAAAACCCCATACCGGTGCCCACACAAAGCACCCGAGATTCCGAGTCACACTAAAAATCCAACTCACAGGTTTTCACCGAAATGAGAATACGATCTCAACCTCGGGATCCAACGATCCCAACTACTCAAATAGACGAGCCCGGAAGGCCCAACACCTCGATTAAACTCCAATTGCCACGTAAAACAACTTTAGGGGTTATTAACACTCCGGGATTAACATCAATAATTTCTGGTCATCACATTCAGACTCTAAGAAAATCGAAAATTCGACACAATTTGCTGCATGTTCTGTCAAAATCTGCAGACTTAAAATTGCAGCAACTTTCTTCTTTAAACTCATGAGTTTCGACCCAAAATTACAAACTATGATGATAAAACTTGAAAGAGAGGTTATACCTTCCTAGATTTAGATGTTTAGAGCATAAAACCACCACCCCAACTCAAAGTTTCCACCTCAAGCTGCTACCCCTTGCAAGAAGTCCAAGCTTTTGCTTCAACTCTCAATTTTCTTGTTGGGTTCTTCTTCCCTAAGCTTGTGGCTTCCAAATACACCATTGCATGTGGGTTTCGATCAAGCTTTTCAAGAGAAGTTTGGGCAAAGAAAAGCTGAAATTTTTGAAAATCAAAAGGAGAGAAGGAGGAGTGTTTTGTTGGGGAAAGAAGAGAGAGAAAAGTTCTTGCATGATAAGTAAAAAAAAATCCAAGTCTGAAAAATAAGAAGTGGGCGTGGCTTTCCATGAGAAATTTGCGTGATTTTTAATTTATTTAATGTATTGTGGAATCCATGTGTCAATACATCACTATCATGTATTAAACATGAGTTAATTTAATTAGTGGCATGTGTTCTCCAAGTGCCATGTGATCATGCACATGCTCATGCACTAAAAACATGTTCCACTAGTTGCTTGACTTATTATAGTACAGAACACCTTAATTCAATGTCTGTACTTTTAATTATCAGGGTTTGCTTAATCATCGATAATCCGGATTAATTGCAATTAGGGCCTTACATTTTTCTCCCCTTAAAAGATTTCATCCTCGAAATCCAAAAAACTACGAGTTTCAACACATAAGTTACATTTGTCCAGCTTTACAAACGCATTGATTGCTCGTATGCAGTAGACATGGCATACAAATCAATGTTCTCATATAAGTATGGTCATTCATGTCACATCTTGACCTCCAAATCCCATGATTTCTATGTACCAAAGTAACTCATCAATGGTTAAGATTATGTGGTAGCTTCTTGTGACTGTTCACAAAGCATATAGATCGTCCCTCTAGGACAAGGAACTGATCATCTCAATCTCTCTCGGCTGAAACATGCGAGATGGATATGGTTCCAACTTCCTTAGTATAAGAACATGAGATACGTAATGTATTATCTGAATCTTCCAAGGTCTGGTAAAGACCAGTGTATGAGGTGACAGTCTACCTCGACGTCGAAACCAAGACGTCTCATAAGGAGATTTTGGAGAATACTCCTTCGCTGATCTCCAATTCTAATGATCTTTTTCTCTTGTTGGCAATGCTGGACTGCCTATCTTGGGCTGCCTTCATATATTTTATGAATAAAACAAGCTCCTGCATTTCATCTGTCAAATTAGGCTGTCTAAAGATGGTAGATATTACTCCTCACCAATTTTTTGTTTCCATGGGTTATTTAGAAACACCAAATCTCGATACAAATTTCGGATCTCTATCCAGACTAATGGAGATTGATACTCCGTATACGCGAATCAATCGTACCGTTTGCTTGTAGGTAATGTACGATTATATGGAAGAAGGTGCTAATTTTATCAATATGTCAATCCCAACCCATAGTGCATCAAAATTTATATTCGATTTGGGTAGGTAGTCAGAAAGATGTCGAAGCGAAGGATAATTCCGCTGTCATATTATTATTGCGAGGGATATTATGTTGCTACTATGTCGAAGCGAGGGATATTTTCGTTGTCATGATAAAAGGAGGAGTAGTGGCGCCGCTGTCATACCATCGCGATGAAGAATATTTATCGCTTAAGCGAGGGATATTATACCGCTAATATGGCGTAGCGATGAGCTTTCCACTGTCATATGATAGTGATGAAGGATATTTGCCGCTTAAGCGAGGGATATTATGCCGCTGGTATGTCGAAGCGAAGTAGCGAAGAGGGATATTTGTCGCTGTATAACGAGGATATCATGATGCTAGTTATTGACGATGGTTTATGCCTCGAGGTACTATATAACGATGGTACATCTCGCTAGTTTATTGGCGATGATTTATGCCGCCAGGTACTATATAACGATGGTACATTCCGCTAGTTTATTGGTGATGGTTTATGCCGCCGGGTACTATATAGCGATGGTACATTCCGCTAGTTTATTAGCGATGGTTTATGTCGTCGGGTACTATATAGCGATGGTACATTCCGCTAGTTTATTGGTGATGGTTTATGCCACCGGGTATTATATAGCGGTGGTACATTCCGCTAGTTTATTAGCGATGGTTTATGCCGCCGGGTACTATATAACGATGGTACATTCCGCTAGCGATGGGTCATACTGCTATCTACGTAGCATTGGATTGTGCCGCCCGCGAGCTATGGGTGTTGATTATGTACCACTATTGGACGATGGAGACAGGTATGCCGCTATCTTGTTAGGATGAGGTATGGTATATTACTCTTTTATTAGCATTATTGTGTATGTCATGCGTTGATATACATATATCGTCGCTTGTTTGACGATGAAATTGTGAATGTCAGGTGTTGACATGTACCATCACGAATTGATGATGTTATTTTGGATGTCATATGTTGACATATACCGTCACGGGATGACAATGACATAGTGGATGTTCTATGTAGACGTGTAGCATCGTTTTGATGACTAATACGTCTGGGTGTATGTATTTAGTCATACGGTTTGAGTGCCGATGATGATCACAAGGTGGTGTCTACGTCACCGGTTGACGAGACCATTACGCCGAGCATGTTTGCTCGATGAATTATTGGATGCACTGTACCGGTGAGTGTACCGCATCATGCATTTGAGGTAAATATTTTGCGAGCAGTGGTACCTTTGGGTATACTTGCTAGAATGGCTATGGCCAAGTGATTGGTGATAAGAGTAGTTATTGAGGAAAATACTAGCTTTTGTTGATGTGACGTGTAGTAGACATGGTCACACCCACCCGTGAGGGTGTGGAATTAAATCCTAATGGATAGGATTGCATTGGGATTGAGTAAGGACACCGGGATGTCCATTGTGCTTGGTGTTTTAGAGAAATATCGGGTGATGACCCAATATTCAAATTGTTTGGATGGCATGGTATACCGGAATGAAACGTATGATACGTTGGTAGGTTTGGTACAAACCTAAGGAATCAGCGATCTGCTAGTCAAGTATTGTTGCAATGTTATAATGTGCTTGTTGTGGCCATTATACTGCTCATTGGAATCGAGTTTGGCGAATCGTATGATGATATGATGAGGGTTATAGTGGGCTCTTGTAGTCACAATGTGATATGAGGTTTAAGTCAGAGAATACCTCACGGGGACGTTATACGTCAAATGCTTTGAGGGACTTGTACTGGGACAGCTCAGTTTTGTTGGGAGTACCAACGTGAGTGTCAAGAAGTCGTTGTTAGTTCTGGTTGAGAATCCTTGCATATGAAATGCAATGGGGAAACACAATTGGAATAGTGAAATATAGTTAGTGGAGTGACACTACTATGTTGGTGTATCTCTTGGAGAAATTTGGATATACTATCATGGAGACAGCTGATAGCGGTCATGGGTTGATTGTGAATCAGCCATGGTAAGCATTACTGGTGTTGGACCGAGTAATGGATTTCTTACCTTTCGGTGAGACGTTTGAGGATACGTCTCCGGGGAAATGCTCGAGATTGTGGAGTACTATGTTATTAGTACAGAGCATTGTTAGAATGAGTATACGTTGTGTATGCAAATTTTGGATTGGTAACAGTTGCATGGATGCACTATTCTGAATCGATTGTGTATTTATTGGTTCCGAGATATATTTTGATAGAAATATATTCAGGTTTTCCGAACGGTGGTTCGAGGTTGGAGGGTCATGGTACATGACATTTTCCTTGAGAGGAATGCGGTATAGATATATATACCTTTTGGGAATCTTTGTAGACTCGATGAGTCGGTTGGTGCGGTGTTGATGCTGGAATCACACCTTTGATCATTGGTTCATCAATCATCATTCTCCGCGATGTGAGAATAACTGGGGATTGACAGTTGTTTTTTGGGGCTTTGGGTATGATTGGTGATACCCGAGTCGATTGCATTGAGTATGCAGGTAGTATTGGTGCTTAGGCTTGTATGCCGGTGTGTGTATACGAATGCCATCATTTTCTTAGTACTCGTCGAGCATCGGGTTAGTATGCTTGAATGAATGAATCTCCGATGAGAGATTGTGGCACCTTGAGATTGGTGATCTCGATGACACGATGTATTCTGAAGAATGATCGTGAGGTCCGGTTGACTCCCTCTGAGGAGAGAATTATCGTGTTTTGGGGTCATGGTAATTCTTACTGGATAATTCGATAGCCTCCCTGTATAAGGATTGTTGAATCCTTGGGTAAACGAGGGATGGCCAGGATTCGAATTTGTTAGATGTCGTGGTTGACACGTGTCGCGGAAATGCAATTGATTTTTCTTGCATGTCCTTTCGGAAACTTGAGACCTTGTAGAGTCTCGATGATGTGTTTGGACCAAGATGTGATTTCTTGGAACATATGGATGTAGACATCTTTGGAGATGTGTTTCATGATGATCGGCGGCCGTGAGTGGCCCGATCCGTGTTGCAAGGTGGTACAACTACTCCTTTGATGGAGATGGAAATTGGAGAACGGAAACCGTATTTGGTATAAGTACACTGTAGTGTACTGGCAGTTTCCTTGGTACCAAGGTATGTTTAAACATCGTAGGCTATATAGTAGAGATATCATTAGGCGATATCTATTTTGGAATCACGAATGATTCATTTGAGTTGCAGTTATGGTTGGTTGACTACTTTTGAGATGGCTAGCATCAGGGAATGCTGACGTCTTTCTTGAGTTGTGTTGTTTTGGGAGGTTACTATATTCCAGGTTCTGGTGCGAGGTCGGTATCCTCGCGGTTGTTGTGTCATTCATGATATGTTCATGATTCGACGATGTAGATTCGTTTGGATTTTGTAGTCTCGGCAATACGTGGAGTACGCCGTGCAAATTTCAAGGATGAAATTTTTATTAGTGGGGGTTAATTGTGATGCCCGGGAATTAATGATGTTAATCCCGGTGTGGTAATAACCCTTAATGGATTTTAATTGTGGCAATTATGAATTAATTGCGGTGTTAGAACACCCGAAGATGTTAAATCGGGTATTTTGGGGATCGTTGGATCCAAGATTGAGATTGTAATCTTATCGTGGTGAAAAACCATGGAATTTGGTTTTGGTGGGATTTGGGGTCCGGAGTACTTTGTACTGGAGCTGGTAATGGAAATAGAGATTGGGAGGTAATTATTGAAAACCGTAAGGCCCCGAGATTGATTAATGTTAATTAAATATAATTGGGGTAATTATTTAGAATTAATTTGGGAATTTATTTATAGTTAATTTTAGAATTAATTAATAAGAAGTGAAATTGACCAGATGAAGGTCAACTGACAATTAAATTGGAACATGAAATATTTTTGAAATTGTAAAATATACTCCGATAATATTTTAGAGATAAGTTATTAAAATTGAGAATTTAATTAAAATGAAGAATTTAATTTTTGGTTATAGTAGTGGGTATAAATCCCAATTGTTGTCTGTAAAATTAATTTATCAGTGCCCCGGTGCACTCCGATGTACGGAACTGGGCCAGGATACAACTATTAATGTGTAATGTTGGTCAAACCCAAAACACATACTGAAAGGTGTAAACTCACACACTCATATCAGATTCTCTCTTTTTCCTTCTCTCTCGAGCGACTCCCGACCACCGCCCGCTAAAGCCGTGCGTTAGCCACCATCCAACCACAAACCGGTAAACCAAGCACACCACCGTGTAGTCAACTCACCAGCGGTCATTTCCACACCAGGAATTCAAGGTGAGAGTTTTTGAATCGTTCGGATTTTGCCCAGAAGCGATGAAATCGCATGCATTAGGGTTCAGGTAATTTTCGTCTGATTTCTTCGTCTCAACCATAAATTGGTTCGATTATTGTTGTGCGAAATCTTCCCCTCAGAATGACCGACGTTTCCCACCAGTCGCTGCCCCTCTCCGCCGCCGTGAGTCACCGGAATCGCGCATGCAACGGTCGCGGTTACTGTTCACGAGCAGAGAGCTAGGTGAGTTCGGCTTTTCCAGTATGTTAAGTCAAAATTTTGGCCTTCAAATTGGGTTTTGATGATAGTTCTTATATTGCATGTGGACGATGCATGTTCGATTTTAGCCGATGCATGTTCATTTTTCGCCGACTGATTTTCATCGTTTGGGAATGGAAAATGATTAATTCTGTTATTGATCGATATTAACCCATTTTAATCATGTTGAGGGGATTGCATGTAAATTTCAATGGCATTTTTGGAATTGAGTTCGAATTCTTATTGTTAGGCTATAGGTGTATTTAGGCGATTTCCAGTCGTTTTTGGGCGCTATTTTTCATGCTGATTTTTGATAGGTAATCTACCTTGTGCCAGTCATGTTCCTTTGGATAATTTTGAGTTAATCTCCAATTTTTCTTACCTGAGATAAGCTTAGTTATTTTTATGGCTTTGGGGTGGAAGTGCTTAAATCCTATCTTGGGTATTTCAACCCACTTAAACCATGTTCTAGCATGATTAATCAGATTAGGAAGGATGGCGTGTTTACTGCCCATAGAGCTGTTGAATGAGGAAAATCAATCGAGTTTCATGGGCCTAGTGCTTATAACTGGATAAGAGGAGAACTAAAATCATGTAGTAGTGGAACAGGTACTGAATGATCCTAAAGACTCTTAGTTAATATGTAATCAACTTGAAAGATGAGATATAAGTCCTTATGCATCACTCTTGATGATGATTATGATTGGAGTTTAAAATATTCAAGTTAGTTGATAACAATTAAATTGATTGTTAAGGTAAACTAATGAAAAGTAAACATAAGGACGGTGAAATGAAAGTAATAAGGACTACTTGCAATATATAAAAGAAAGCTAAAATATTCACCATTTTCTTATATTGTAAAACAACGAAATAATAGATGATTATAAATGATGCTATTGTATAGATTTTTAGATTCACATATGACACTGGAGCTCCACGAGCTACAAGGACGATATCCATACTTCAAAAAAGAAAGAAATAGGTATGTTGCGATCGGTAACATACGACAGGTGTGGGGTCCTCGTTACTTAATCCGTTATGTATCAGTTCATTTATACATATGTGAGTCAGAATTAAGTAAAACATACACCGATTAAGAGTTTAGTTATGTAGGTTATTACAAGTTAACAAAAAACCACGTCCTTAAATACATCATATATACAACAAAACAACCTAGACCAAAACTCCTAAGCAGTGGTTCAGCTCACAGCGGAATAGACTCACAATCCCGTCCTCCCACGTCTATGAGTCCCTACAGAAACAATCACACAATATGAGTACAGATAAACAACCATCCCAGTGCAATATCATTAAACACATAAACGATAAAGCACTATGAATAACAAATGTGATTGTCATGTATCATGCACCATCAAATGCAATTATGTCATGACATGTCTCATTCCTCATCCTGTTATAACCAGACCAATATGACATGTCTATCTCAGCTCAATATGTCAGTGGAACCCTCTCACATCTACATATTAGCAGCACATATCATAGTACCGTCCTAACATGTTATAACAGCCAGAGCATATACCCAACCGGCGTATATCTCTCATGCCAAAGCATATGTAGCATACCTATTGTGACACCCCGAAATAATTAATTGCAATTTGGGCATTAATTATGTTTATATGATTAATTATGGTGATAATTGATTTATGTGTTGGAATTAATTATCTTGTTGAAATGCTTAGTCACATGGTAGGCGTGACCCGGGGTTGCATTTCAGGGTATATCTTATGCATGTTGGAAAATGAGGTGTTAACATGATTTAATTATATCGATTGATAATTATGTGGAAGATATGGATTTAGTGGAAGTTTGGTGCATTTTTGTAAAATGCTTTTAAAATACCATGTTGGGGTATTTTATACATCATGTTAATTAATGGGGTACAAATTTAATTAACAACCCTTATAACCCCTTTACCCCACTATACCCACCTCACTTTACCACCACTCTTAAATCCCCAAATCTCATCCCCAACCCTAACCATTTAACATTTTCGAATTTGAGCAAAAGAGGAAGGAGAAATCTTCTCAAAACCCTTGTTTGTGAGATTTTTGTTAGGATTTGAAGTCCTCAAGAGGTATGGAACCCTTCCTAAAGTTTTTATGAGGTTTGGTTTCATTTTGATATGGTTTTTGATTGTTTGAAATGGGTTTATTTTGGGTTGGTATGATTTTTGGATGGGTGTAGGATTTTTGGTTGTTTAATGATGTAAAATGAAGGTTTGAAGTGTTTTTATGTTTTTGGGTTGTTGGTATAAATGTTGTTGAGGTTGGTGAAGAATTTATGGTGCAAAAATGGTGATTTTCGATGTGCAGGGATCGACGATCGATCGACCGTTTCTGGCGAACGATCGCGAGCCAACAGTAGGCTCCAGAACCATTTGGCGATCGATCGCCACTTTTGGGCGATCGATCGGTGAGGCTGGCGATCGATTGCGCCAAATGTGGCGATCCATCGCCGAAGACAGAAAAATTTGGCAACGGGCAGTGTGATCTCGCGATCGATCGGGACATCTCTGCGATCGATCGCGAGACACAGAAATATGTGTTTTTGATTATTTTGTGGGATTTTTGGATATTGGACTATAATTGGCTTCTAATATCGATTTGTATGGTTGTGTAGAACCATCCCAGGTACCCACAACTTCAAGGAGATAAAGTTCTTCAACTTCTCCACTTTTGGAATTAAGGTACGTAAGAGACGTACGGGCATCGGACGGTAAAACACACTCCTATACTTTGACTATGCAATGATTGCATAAGTATTTATGATTTTTATGACGATGATTATGATAAGTAAAGATACGATGATGTTTATGATGAGTAAAGATGCTATGATGTTTATGATGTATGTTAATCTATGTTATTAGAAATGGTAGAGTGTTCCGGTGGTTGTTATGGGCAAGCGATGAAGGTACTTACCGTAGCGAGGAGATATATCCGCTATCAAGGCGTAGCGAGGGATATCACAGTATCGCTATATGTCAAGCGAGGGGGCCAATTGTGCCGCTGACATACCAGGACCAGAACAGTCACCTTTCTAATTAACATTGTTGTTTATGAGCATATAAGTGAAGTACGATTTTAATCATTTACGTCAAGAACTAATGATTACATGCATGACTATGAAACAGGGACAACAAAAGTGGGTTAATGCGATTAACCAGGAAGTATATGCTAACGATTATTTTCATGCATTTATTTATATGCCATTATCTTATGATGTTAAGTAATGCTGTACATTGTTAGGATCAAGGTAGTGTTTAGAATGGGGGGTGGTTGAATAAACACTAGATTCAATTTCGATTTTCCTCGGGTTAACTGCAGACTGTTAAGTACTACAGTAGCTTCTCAATATAAGGCAAGTCAGCAGACACTGATTATAGTGCGGAAGACGTCTGCTGGACTTGTGAGAAGTAAAACTGAATAGTAAATAAGTAATAAGTAAAGAACACAAGTATTGTTTCTGGAAGTTTGAAGCACAACGCTTCTACGTCTCCCCTATTCCTTTGCAGGAAGGATTCACTAGAAGACTTGGTGTACAATTTACAGTATACAACCTTCTTAGGCACTCACACAACTTGGCCTAAACTCCTAGCAATCACAACTTCTTAATTTGATTACAAAAGATTCTATGACACTCTTTACAAAATAAACTTTTAGCTTCGAGTGTTCTTGAGCAGCGGACTTCAGTTGGAAAAAATCTGTCACAGATTCAGTTGCACTGCTTGTCTGCTCTTTTGCTGAACTTTTAGAATATCAGTAAGTTGATTTTCTGTTTACAATGAAGTGTTTCTCGTGATTGAATAAATCGCTCAGCTAACCTCTTCATTCTTTGCTTGGACGTATTTATAGAATCAGAGGTCCAACGGTAGCTTTTCTGTATTAGGAAGAGATCAGCTTTCCAAATTCAGATTGTCTTCTTTCCTATTTTGTTAAGCAACAACTCTTTTATTCTGACGGTAATGGTGGCGGAGATATAGCAGGGTGCGCCGCTCTGTTGTACCTTTGTCAGAGAATGTTGTACTTATTTTGTCTCGTTGCTTAGTGCTCTTACTGGATGGTTAGACTTCTGCTGGCCTTCTTTGTTCAACTGTGAGACTATCCGGTTGATGCTTTGTCCAGTAGATATCCATCCAGTTTATGTCTATCCGGTTGATGTCTGTCCAGTTGATGTCTGTCCAGTTTATGTCTATCCGGTTGGTATCTGTCCAGTTGATGTCCATCATCCGGTAGGTCTTTGTCACTCGGTAGGTCTTTGATATCCGGTAGGTGTCTGATACCCGGTAGGTGTCTGTCCGGTTGATGTCCATCCGGTAGGTCTTCAACAATCGGTAGGTGTACATCCAGTTGGTGTTTGTCATCCGGTTGGTCTTTATCACCCGGTAGGTCTTCAACCAGTTGGTGTTTGTCATCCGGTAGTTCTTCAACACCCGGTAGGTGTACATCCAGTTGGTGTTTGTCATCCCCAAAACTTAGAAATGTTTTCCTAACAATTTCCCCCTTTTTGGTGATGACAAAACTCAGTACTGGAGACTCTTGCTAGATCAAATAAGAACATCAACTCCTGTTTGATACTTAGAGACAAAACAAATATAGATTTTGCAATTTGTTAGAATAAATAAGCAGATTACAAGACGTAATCAAACTGAGCAATATGAATGAATATCATTTTTATATAAAATTAATTCTGATTACATCTTACAAATTACATCAAGCATTACAAAGATTACACTGGACATCTTACAAGTCATTTAGCAGCCTAGTTTTACAATTTATCCAAATAGAGAAACATAGCCAGTGTGGAATGATCCGAGCTGGCTAGTTTTAGGGTTATAGACAAAAGGGAGGGGGAGAAAAAGTACATACAGAAAATCTTAGAACAGAGAAAGGCCTAGAAAGAGTCCATTGTCTTCAAGGTAGTCCTCTGTTCATTTGGCAAGATCTCTGTCTTTAATAATGAGAATACTCTATCTCTGTCTTCCCCCTTTTTGTCATCAGCACCCAGGCATCTGCTATTCAAAAATTCCAGGCTGGTGGAGAGCACCAGAACTGGATCAAGAAGAAGGAGCTACTAGGGATGGGTTAGATAAGTAATCAACCCATGTAGGGTTGATTTAGATAAGTAATAAACCCATGAATTTGGAAAAATAATTTCAAGACTGGTAAGAATTTGAGTTAACATGTGCATGATGAATGAATTGAGTTAAAGAACTTAGGATGGTATTTATAGTGAAAGAATCAAGTTGTAGTGTGAAGTGTCAGATCATGAACAAGAAAAAATCAGATTAAGATAGAGATGAAATGACAATTCAGTGTATATATATATAAAAAAAAAACAGATAACGATAAATGCAAAAAGACAATAAAAGTTACTGTTTGCCTCCAAGCCAATGCGAGGAGTAGTCACGGGTGGAGGGAGGAGTGTCAGCCTGTGGTTGTCTGGAGCTGTGGACCTTTGGTGAGATGGACGCCTTGATCTACTGGATGCTCCAGAAAAAAAAAAACAGATAACGATAAATGCAAAAAGACAATAAAAGTTACTGTTTGCCTCCAAGCCAATGCGAGGAGTAGTCACGGGTGGAGGGAGGAGTGTCAGCCTGTGGTTGTCTGGAGCTATGGGACCTTTGCTGAGATGGACGCCTTGATCTACTGGATGCTCCAGCTGCAGTAGATGAGCGATTTGCTGGACTTTGGTCTCGTTGGGACTGAGGAGCAGGTCTGCTGGACTCAGGCAGTCTTCTAATGATTTGAGGAGCAGCAGGTAGGCTGTTGCTCAAGTCTTGAATTTGAGAAGCAAAAGCTGCCTGCATCGTCGCCAGTTGATCTGAGATGACTTTCTTGGCGTCTTCTATCCGATCTCCAAGAGCCAGGGAGGTGGCATCCTGAAGTGATTCATTGTGTTGATTTATCTGAAGACGAGCCTGCCCTATTCGAGAGAATGTGTCCGCAAAGGCAACCGCAACAAAAGTCTGAAGTCTGGTGACAGTAGACGTTAGGCTGTTTAAGTCCCTGTATACGTGCTGGAACTGAGTATTAGTGTGCTGCTGATGGCTTCCAAGAATAAGAGTCGCAGTGCGCTCTTCCTGTTTGAGCTTATTTACATCACTGGCTAGTGCAGAAATCACGTTGGACAGAGTTACTAGCTGATCAGCAATGTTGGGTGGCCCTTCCAGAGGGATGGAAGTTTGGAAGTCAAAGAAATCCTCCGAAGGGTCTTGAGCCATCGATTGATCCAGAGTATCTATTTGAGGTTCAGCAGCAGTAGCGAGGACTCCGGGATGATCCGTAATAGCTGCAGTGGTGAGTAAAGCAGCGGCTTCAACAAGTGGTGCAGCAGTTGAGTCTGTGGCAATAACAGCCATGCGATCAGTGGCTTGGTCCATCGCAGCTGCAGACGACTGAATGTGATCATTAGAATGTGAGGACTCGCTGGGTTCATGATTACCAGAAGAGATGGTAACTTGATGAACCACAGTTTGAATCATTGTGTCCACATTCTCATGATTAACAATCATCAGTTGGATCGGTTGATCATTTGTAGGACTGGGAGCAGAGGAGAGGGGTTGAGCAGTGGGAGAGGTGATCTCTATGGTAGGAGGAGTTGTCTCCAAGGCAGTTGAAGCTATCTCCACATCAGTGGTAGCTATCTCCAAATCAGTAGTGACTATCTGCAAATCAGTCAGATCGGGGCTTGCAACATTCACAGTTGTAGAGCACGAGTGAAGACCAGTAGATATGCGAAGATCATTAAGAGCTTGCTCGGCCATTTTCAGTTTTGGTCCAAGAGCATTCAGAACGACTCTATCATGATTCGCTGTGCCTGAATCAATGTTGAATTGCTGAAGACGGGTTTCAACAAGGGCTTGAATGTAAGGACCCTAGTTCCTTAAGTGCGGATTAAAGGCATAATTAGAGCTATCATAAATTATCAGAGTAAAATGATCGTGTTGAGACTATGAGCTTTTAGAATTACATGCCAAAAATAAGGACTATCAAATGGATTAGTTACATTCCCCAATCAAATGAATATATTTACTATAGCTTTACACTACTCCTAGAGTAGACACTATACAAAAGTAATCCTGTCCTTCATCTACCAAAAGTGTTCTTCACAAGCTCACTGCCTCAACCCGCCTTAGCCCTTCTTATCATGCCAAAAGTACCTACAAGGACAACCCCCAAACATGAGCAATAATATCATTCATATTCAACACAATATGAATATAAGGCGTAAATGCATAAATCACAATAAACACTTCCTGTTTTTCCCATGCATTTAAACGCTTCCAGTTTGGTTGTCCCTGTACCATAACTCATGAGTATAATCAATAGATTATTTAATGGTCTACACATGTCATGACATAATACCATTTCATCATCACCAAATACCAATCAACAATCCCTAGTCTGTTCATCACAATGTATTTTAATGCCCCTCGCTTATTTACATAAGGCGGCATAGAATAACCTCGCTTCAATGGACATGCGGCGCTCCCACCCCTCGCTTCACATTGAGCAGCAAATATTCTTTCCTCGCCCTATATGATAACCACGCTCAAATGTGACATGCGGCGCTCCCACCCCTCGCTTCACATTGAGCGGCACCAAATCAAATAGCGGCAAGCATTAAAATCATCAATGGATGACCATGACTCATGGGATATGCACCAATAACCATCATATGCATATACAATCATCATGCATAATTCAACATGTATTTGCATCCACAATGCATAATTCCATATATACTCACATCCACAATGCATAATCAAGGAGTATATTAGATACATGTACCGTTGAGTGCCCGTACGTCTTCTACGTACCTTTCCAAAATGTAGGATGTGGTAGGACTTCACTTCCTTGGCTGTGTCGCCACCTGGGATGGTTCTACATATTCACGCAAATCAATATTAGAACCCAATAATAGTCCAATACCAAAAATCCTACAAAAATAATCAAAAACATCATATTTTGTGTCTCACGATCGATCGCTGCAAAGAGCCGATCGATCGCGAGATCACATTGCCCGAAACCAAATTTTTATTCTTTCGGTGATCGATCGCCACATTTGGCGCGATCGATCGCCACCCTCGCCGATCGATCGCCCAAATGTGGCGATCGATCGCCATAAGCTTCTGGAGCGTACTGCCTCCTCGCGATCGATCGCCAAAAACGGGCGACCGATCGCCGAGCCCTGTGTCGCGAAAAATCGCCATTAATGCTCCAAGACTCCATTCCAATCCATACCAACTCCCCTACCAACAAACCAATAACATTAAACACATAATAACCTTCCATATACACTTTAAGCATCACAAAAACTCAACATTCAACCAAAACCACAACAACCCAAAACAAACCCATCTCAAAATCATTTCAAATCCAATCCAAACACAACAAAAACAATAGGGAGGTATCTATACCTCTTGGGGACTTCAAATCTCCCAATAAACACAACAAATCAAACTTTTGGAAGGATTTCTCTCCAACTTTTTGCTCCAACTCGAAAATGAAGAGGGAAAAGGGTTTGGGTGGTGATTTGGGGAAAAGTAAAGTAAAGGTATGGTGGGGGTTGGGGTATAAAGGGGTTGGGTTTAATTAAAATGCATTCCACAATCCCATGGTGTATAAAACACCCCAACATGATATTTTTAAAGCATTAATCCAAGATGCACCAAAATACCAATTAAACTCATGATTTCCAATTAATTGCTAACCATGGCAAATAAATCATGCTAAAAACAATTTTCCCAACATGCACAACATGCATCCTGAAATGCTCTCCCGGGTCACTCTATCATGTGACTAAGCATTTCCATATGATAAATAATTCCAGCCCATAATTAATTACCACCATAATTAATCATACAAACACAATTAATGCCCAAATTGTAATTAATTATTTTGGGGATATCACATTGAAGTTCGCCAACATAGTTCATTTGACGGAAAAGATCCCTCAGCTTCAGACTCTTCTCTGTGTCCGTGACTTGAAGATAAGCCAAAATTTGGTTCTCATCTTCCCGTGCTTGATCCAGGATTGGAGTGAAATCATTAAAGCGAATTTTTACCCGTGCCTTCACCCATCGATCAAAAAGTTCTAGCTGTGGCTGCAACTTGGCTTCAACTGTATCCATGACCATCTGTATCTCATAGGCAACAGGTGTGGTCACTGGAGCCATAAGAGTCTTTCCTTTTTCCAGCGGTGGTGGTCTTTGGATGATAGTAGGGGCACAAGGACTTGGGCATCATAAAACTAATAGTGCCAGGTGCTTGCAGAGAGCTCACCAATGTGGAGGATTTGTCAGTTGGAGCCACTGATGTAGCAAGTACCATAGCTAATGAAGCAGGTGTTGCAGTTGGTTTCTCGGGGGGAGGATTTTCAGGACTGGGCTCTCTACCAGGGATGTCTGCCGTGGACTTGCAGAGGATATGGTATTGGAAGCAGCAATGACTGTCTGTCGGAGAGCAGGAGGAGCCCCTTTTTTGGTTCTGGGCTTCTTAGGAGGAGGAGGGGGAGGAGATGACTCAACGGATTCAAATATGGTTTGTACAGAATCACTTATAACTTGAGTCGATCGGCGCTTCGTCAAACCAACCTCTCTGCCACTCCGATGTCTATGTATATGAAGATACTTAGCAGTGATAAGTCTGCCTGGATGAAGGTCGGAGGAAGCCCCTGCCTGAATGCTTTTGCTTTCAAAGATGCTGCTGAGAGGTAGGGCAAAACCAGATTGACCATTGCCTGAAGTGATGAGTCCAGTGAGGATCTGAAACAAAACTATGGACCAGTTGATTTCGAGTCCTTTGAAGATGGCGCTCATGACGTCAAACTTCTCAGGGGTGATGATGTCAAAAGATCCAGCTTTGCACAACAGCCCCTTTGAAATAACATCGGCCAGTTGCCGGAAATGACTTTTCATTAGCACCTTCTTAAATGGAGGACGTCGGAGACGTTCATTTGAGTCGGAGAAAGTGATTAGCATTTCTTCCCTGACATCCACAGGAATTGTGGAGAAATCTGTAAGTCCAGTGGCAGGAAGACAAAGGTGCGTGCTGAATTCCTGTTGAGTGATTGCAATAGGTTGTCCAGAAACAGAGGCCACCACAGAATCATTTTCAACTTTGGCGGTGGCGAATAATTCATGTAAGGGGGCTTTGTAGAAGGTCGGAGCTTGGCTGAGAATCACTAAAAGTCCCGATGTATCCAATTTTTGAAAGACTTCCTTTGTTTCGTCATCAGAGGATGTGGAGATGGAGTGGAAATCCACATGAACAGCATTAGTGATGAAACTTGGCTGAGTATTCTTCGACATTTCTGATGAATATGCGGAAAGAAAGCAGCAACAATCCAAAAAAAAATTTCTGGGAGGGAAGTTAACGCAGTAAATATCTTTGGGAAAGATAAAGAGTACTAACCAAAGTAATGGCAGTTAAAGATAGAAGTATATGTAACGTCGTACTGTAGATGAGCGGACACATGGGTACGTGGCGATCATCTAACGATTTAAATATTTAAAAAAAAATTAAAAGGACAGGATTTGGGCGGGATTCAAATAATTTATTTTTAAAACAAAAAGATGAATTTAAATTCCGACGTTCCAGTAGGTTAATAGGTATCGAATGTTATTTTAGTCAAAGCATACTTGGCAAGGTCTGCTGGTATGTAGGGTCCGACTGGTAAGAAACATCTACTGGTATGTAGAGTCCTACTGGTATGTATACACCTACTGCAACAGACCATTGTATTACCAGCTGAGCTTATATAACCAAGATAAAATTTTAGCTAAAATTCCTTCTTAATTTATGCAAATAAACTAAGTAATTCCCCATGAATACATTACCAAAAGATAATCACGAATTGATTTCAATTAAAACAATAATATTTTGAAAGTATGAAAACTTAGCGTCCGGTAGGGGTTTTGTGAAAATGGGTGCTGCCTGTTGTTCGGTAGAAATATACTCCAGCCGAATTTCTTTCTTCATGACATGATCTCTGATAAAATGATGACGATGTCAATGTGTTTAGTGCGAGTATGAAGAACTGGGTTGTATGTAATTGCTATTACAGACGTGTTATCACAAAATATGGGTGCCTCCGTGGATTCAATTCCATAATCTCTCAGTTGTTGCTGAATCCAGAGCAGTTGAGCACAGCAGCTTCCAGCAGCGAGGTATTCTGCCTCTGCAGTAGAAGTTGCTATGGATGTCTGCTTCTTGCAACCCCATGATATCAATCGATCACCAAGAAACTGACAATATCCACTTGTACTTTTTCTGTCAATTTTGCATCCAGCATAGTCAGCATCTGAATATCCAATAAGGTTAAAAGTTGAGTCTCTTGGATACCATAGACCGACATTCTCAGTGCCTTTCAGATATTTGAGGATTGTTTTGACAGCAGTGAAGTGCGACTGCTTAGGATTTGCTTGAAATCGGGCGCACATACAAACTGCGAACATTATATCTGGTCGGCTGGCCGTCAAATAAAGCAGAGATCCGATAATGCCTCGATATATTGTAACTTCGACTGGTATTCCTAAATTATCCAAGTCGAGTTTGGCAGATGAGCTCATTGGTGTAGCGGCAGCTGAGCTGGTACTCATTTCATATTTCTTCAGTAGTTCTTTACTATATTTGGACTGATTTATCAGAATTCCTTCACTGTATTGCTTGACTTGCAATCCTAAGAAAAATGATAATTCTCCCATCATGCTCATCTCAAATTGATCCTGCATAATTTTAGAAAATCTTTCGCACAATTTTGAGTTAGTACTGCCGAAAATAATATCATCAACATAAATTTGAACTAGCAGAGTATGATCTCCCTTTGTGAATTTGAAAAGGGTCTTGTCCACCGTGCCAATGGTAAAGTTATGCTTAGTCAAATATTTTGATAGATTTTCATACCATGCACGGTGAGCTTGCTTCAGACCATACAAAGCTTTATTGAGACGAAAAACATAAGAAGGCTGCTGATGGCTTTCAAATCCAGGAGGTTGTTCAACGTAAAATTCTTCCTGGAGTTTGCCGTTAAGAAACGCACTCTTAACATCCATCTGATAGACTTTAAAGTCTTTAAAAGCAGCAAATGCAAGAAATATGCGAATTGCTTCTAGTCGAGCTACAGGGGCAAAGGTTTCATCAAAGTCAATGCCTTCTTCCTGTCTGTAGCCCTGTGCGACTAATCTTGCTTTATTTCTGATTACTGTTCCATTTTCGTCTAATTTATTCCTAAATACCCATTTGGTGCCTATTATAGTGTGATGCTGTGGTCGTGGTACTAAATACCATACTTTGTTTCGCTCAAACTGATTTAGTTCTTCTTGCATTGCGTCTACCCAGCTTGGGTCTAACATAGCATCATCAATCTTCTTAGGTTCTAAGTGAGATATGAATGCAGCATGAAGGAATTCATTAATCATTTGTCCTCTGGTGCGTAGAGGAGCAACAGGGTTACCTATGACCTGCTCGGGAGGATGATCCTTCATCCACCGAAGCGGAGGTCCAAGAGGGTTGAGTTCTTCATTTGACTGGATATGAGTAGGCAATCGAGAAGTTCTGATTGTCGCATCTTTTTCATTTGCTTCCTCTAGTCATTGTTAGCTGGATGCGGTGCTTGTTGACCAGCAGACTCCTCTGTTTGGGCTTCAGGAACTTTTGGTTCTAAGGAGCAGTCAGTCTTGCTTCTGTAATTTATCTCATCATCAACATTTTCATCAATGTAAGTGCTCTCCAGTCGATTGGTCAAGTTGTTGATTTGCAGATTAGATATCGTATAGTCAGTAGGTTCATCAAATTTTACATGCACTGATTCTTCTACAGTAAGAGTTCTATTATTAAATACTCTGAAGGCTTTACTAACTGTAGAATAACCAAGAAATATTCCAGCATCAGATTTGGCATCAAAAACGGTGAGATGAGTCTTTCCATTGTTGTGAATAAAACATTTGCAACCAAACACATGGAAATAAGAAATATTTGGCTTACTGCCATTTCAGATCTCATAAGGGGTTTTATTTGCTCGCTTATTAATCATTGATCTGTTCTGCGTATAACAAGCTTTGTTGACAGCTTCTGCCCAAAATCTCTGCGATATTTTTGATTCCGCAAGCATAGTTCGCGCAGCTTCTTTCAAAGTGCGGTTCCTACGCTCAGCAACTCCATTTTGTTGAGGAGTTCTAGCAGCAGAGTATTCGTGTTTAATACCAAGGTCATCTATATATGATTCGAGTGACTGATTGGTAAACTCAGTACCTTTATCACTGCGAATTCTATCTATCCCACACGATTTCTCATTTTCGAGTATTTTCAGTAGTTTGATCAGCTTTGGAGTAGCCTGATCTTTGCCACTTAGGAACAGGACCCACGTAAAACGAGTGTAATCGTCTATTAACACTAGGGTATACTTCATTCCCCCTAGACTTGTTAGTGGTATAGGATGAAACATATCCATATGCAGCAACTCTAGGCACCGAGAAGAAGATTTACTCCCTTTGTTCTTAAAGGAGGATCTGATTTGCTTACCAAGTTGGCATGCTGCATAGATCTTGTCTTTTGAGAACTCAATATGGGGCAGTCTAATGACTAGATCAAGTTTACGCAGACTTGCAATAGTTTTAAAATTTAAGTGACTCAATCGTTTGTGCCAAAGCCAATTTTTGGAAGAGTTCAGGGCAGCAAAGCAGGTAGAGGAGGTAGGCTGATTAAGATTCCAATCAATTTTATATGTGTTATCATGCCTTCTTCCTACAAGTAATATACTGCCATCAGTAGATTTGATTGTGCATGAGTGCTGGTTGAACTCTACAGAGTGACCATTGTCACAGAATTGACTTATGCTAATCAAGTTATAACATAGATTTTCAACCAACAGAATATCTTTAATAATAATGTTACCGTAGATAATCTTACCCTTACCCACGGTTCTACCTTTTGCGTTGTCTCCAAAAGTTATTCTGGGTCTGGTGGAGTCCACCAGTTCAGACAATAAGCTCGCATTTCCTGTCATATGTCTAGAGCATCCGCTGTCCAGAAACCACTCTGAGCTCCGAACTTGATGCATTCTAGTTTTCTGCAATTAAAGCGATAAAATGATTGGTACCCAATTTTACTTGGGTCCGGGCAGGATTAGTCCTTTCGGGACCCACACTTGGATAACCCTGACTTGTTTGGGTCTGTGTGTGTCCTAAAATGTGTGTGCATTAACTGAAGAAGTTATTCTTGGGTAATACATGTGATACTGAGTGTATGCGTGTTGTTTAGGTTTTTGGTTTCTGTTAGGAAGCATGTATCTCTTTTGGACAGGCATACAATTATGATACTAGTTAGATTTTACCTCTCGAGTGGCCTGACCAGTGGTTTTATGTTTATTTCTAAACATTTGCCCCTGTCGAGCTTTCTCTTTTGGCTCCACATAACCAATACCTTTGTGTGATGCCCGTTCTTTGAAGAGTATTGGTTCAACATATTCCTTAACCAACTCACTTGGTTCATATACTGTGCTTGATTTAACAAAATTCATTGTTTGAATCTTGTTTCTTTCTAGACACAACACACTTGAGATTTGATGCCGGATGAATTACTATCATTGTTAGAGTAGCCTATACCGGTAAGATCACCAGCAAGTCTTATCGACTCAAGCATTTCATCCTTTTTGGCAGTAGATGAATTCCATGTGCGAACCAGCTTACTGAGTTTCTGGTGTGCACATGTTGCTTCATCCCTTTCTTTCTTGAGCTGACTTACTTTATCCCTCAAGCTTTTCAACTCAGTGGATTGTTCACAATCACATTCGTTGTTCTGCTGTTTTGTTGGGACTTGTTGTTCAGTCTTGTAGTTCTCGAAGGATTCGTACAACATCTGCTACTCATTTATCATGTCCTGTAATGCATTTGTGAGCTCAATATGTGTAAATTCAGAAAGATTAGGATCATTTACCTCACAGTCATCGTTGGCCATTAGACAATGAACTTCTTCATCTTCACTGTCACTGGATGAGCTGGAAGAAGTTTCTGATTCTGAGTCAGCCCATTTGTTCTTGTTTTCTTCCGCCACCAGTACTTTTTGTTCTCTGTCTCTTCTGGATGATCTTCTATTCTCTTTAGACTTTCTATATTCTTTTGGTCCTTTCTTTTGACCATCCTTCTTCGGTTTAGGACAGTCAGCAATAAAATGTCCTGGTTTGAGACAGTTAAAGCATACACGTTCATCTTCATCTAAGCTATTCTTGAAGCTTTGTCTTCTTGGGTAGGATTGATAAGTCTTTTGACTTTTCTTCATAAACTTTCCAAATTTCTTGACAAATAGCACCATTGCATCGTTGCATATTTTTTCAGGAGTCATCTCTGTTGTGACAGGTGGAGCTTCAGATGCAGTAAGAGCTTTGGTTGGTTGACTGGTGCTGGGTTCATCTTCAATCCGAATACCTAGTTCGAACTCATAAGCTTTTAAGTCAGCAAATAAGTCGTGTAGGTCTATCTTGTTTAGATCTTTTGATTCTCTCATAGCAATCGTCTTTACATCCTATTCTCTTGGGAGACCTCTTATGACTTTTAGAGTGACTTCCCTGTTGGATAGATCTTTACCAAGGCTATTGAGTTCATTTATGATGCCAGTTACTCTCTCATCGTATTCGCTTAGAGTTTCTCCGGACATCATTTTGATGTTTTCAAACTTCTGTAAGGCAACAGTGAGCTTGTTTTCCTTGGTTTGATCATTTCCTTCGCACAGCTGAGCAATCTTTTCCCAGATGTCCTTTGTAGTGGGACACATCTTGATCTTGTTGAACATATTGTCCTGATTTGCCTTTTTCTTTTCTTCATTTTTCCAGAAGGATCTATCCTTTTCAACCATCTGAGGTTCACCACCAGAGATAGCAGTTGCTGTATTGACTTTCATGATCTTCATTGGTCCATCAGTGATGACGAACCACATATCATCATCTTGGGCACTTAGATGTGCTTGCATACGAATTCTCCAATCGTCATATTCATCCTTTTTGAACATTGGAATCTTGCTGAATGAGGCCATCAGTTTTTGGTAATATCTCAAGATTGAGAAGACCTAAGCTCTGATACCACTTGTTAGGATCAAGGTAGTGTTTAGAAGGGAGGGGGGGTTGAATAAACACTAGATTCAATTTCGATATTTTGGGTTAACTGCAGACTGTTAAGTACTACAGTAGCTTCTCAATATAAGGCAAGTCAGCAGACACTGATTATAGTGCGGAAGACGTCTGCTGGACTTGTGAGGAGTAAAACTGAATAGTAAATAAGTAATAAGTAAAGAACACAAGTATTGTTTCTGGAAGTTCGAAGCGCAACGCTTCTACGTCTCCCCTTCTTCCTTTGCAGGCAGGATTCACTAGAAGACTTGGTTTACACTTTACAGTATACAACCTTCTTAGGAACTCACACAACTTGGCCTAAACTCCTAGAAATCACAACTTCTTAATTTGATTACAAAAGATTCTATGACACTCTTTATAAAATAAACTTTTAGCTTTGAGTGTTCTTGAGCAGCGGACTTCAGTTGGAAATAATCTGTCACAGATTCAGTTGCACTGCTTGTCTGCTCTTTTGCTGAACTTTTAGAATATCAATAAGTTGATTTTCTGTTTACAATGAAGTGTTTCTCGTGATTGAATAAATCGCTCAGCTAACCTCTTCATTCTTTGCTTGGACGTATTTATAGAATCAGAGGTCCAACGGTAGCTTTTCTGTATTAGGAAGAGATCAGCTTTCCAAATTCAGATTGTCTTCTTTCCTATTTTGTTAAGCAACGGCTCTTTTATTCTGACGGTAATGGTGGCGGAGATATAGCAGGGTGCGCCGCTCTGTTGTACCTTTGTCAGAGAATGTTGTACTTATTTTGTCTCGTTGCTTAGTGCTCTTACTGGATGGTTAGACTTCTGCTGGCCTTCTTTGTTCAACTGTGAGACTATCCGGTTGATGCTTTGTCCAGTAGATGTCCATCCAGTTTATGTCTATCCGGTTGATGTCTGTCCAGTTGATGTCCATCCAATTTATGTCTATCCGGTTGGTGTATGTCCAGTTGATGTCCATCTTCCGGTAGGTCTTTGTCACTCGGTAGGTCTTTGATATCCGGTAGGTGTCTGATACCCGGTAGGTGTCTGTATCCGGTTGATGTCCATCCGGTAGGTCTTCAACACCCGGTAGGTGTACATCCAGTTGGTGTTTGTCATCCGGTTGGTCTTTATCACCCGGTAGGTCTTCCACCAGTTGGTGTTTGTCATCCGGTAGTTCTTCAACACCCGGTAGGTGTACATCCAGTTGGTGTTTGTCATCCCCAAAATTTAGAAATGTTTTCCTAACATACATGCTCATGATGGGTTGTTCCTGTAGGTACACTTTTGGACTGAAGGGCTAAGGGTCGGGTTGAGGCAGTGAGCTACGAGGAGCATGAAATAATTTAGGTTACAGGATTTTTGGATAGTCTCTACTCTAGGAGTAGTGTAATTCTATAGCTTTAACATTCATTATCGAGAATGTAATTAATTAGCTTTTGGAATTTTATTTTTGGCCTGTAATCCTATTAGCTCAAGGCTACAATCGGAACCCTAAGATGTTATTAATGCATGTTTAGTCCGTAATACGTTATTATAATGAGGTTAAGGTAGGAAGACCCTACACCTATCGTGGCAACAATCCCAGCCAAAGCATATGCCCAACACTGGCATATCTATCGTGGCACCGATCTCAGCCAAAGCATACGCTACACATCTATCGTGGCATCCCTCTCAACAATATATAATATCATGAATGCACATGCATACGATGTCAATAATCATATGATATCATGCTCATATCATCATCACAATAATATCATATACTCGTACGTCAAAACATACATGTTCTACGACACAAACTATATAAATTAGGTGTCACTGTCTAACCGCCTCGTTGTCCCGTCCCCTGTGATGACGCTACAACAATACCAACAATATATCATGTTATCATAGGCATTAAAATCAAATTCTACAAAAATATAACATGTTTTGAAAATCTGGCCCTGGCGATCGATCTCATGTTTTGACGCGATCGATCGCCTAAAGATTTGGTCATAGGCGATCGATCTCATATTTTCACGGGATCGGTCGCCTACCCCTTTGGAAAACATTCTACCTTGAGGCGATTGATTGCCTACTTGAAGTGATCGATCGCTCAAGCACCGCCATTCTCATGTTTAGCCACAGGCGATCGATTGCCTCAAACATCGCGATCGATCGCTTTCTCTGTTTTCTGAAAAACCATGGCTATTTTCTACTTCTTTTCTTGGTGTTTCTCCTACACCTCACTTCCCATCATTACAACTTATTCCATGAAATCTCTAACATCAAACAAACATGTTTACATACTTTTACACCTTGTGTCTTAACTTCATATAGACTTTAAGCAACAAGGAACCATCACATGCTTTCATGCTTCAAAATTCAAGCATACCCAAAGAACTTCTAAATACCATGATAAAGTAATGAAAGGTTATTCTCCTTACCAAGTAAATCACTTCCTATTAAGTTCCAAAAGGCTTTGCAAGTGTAACTCCAAACCAAACCCTCAAAAGAGTCCAAAGCAAGTGTAGAGATTTGTAGGTGTTTATGGTGTAAGTATGTGTTGTAAAATCTGATTTTACCTTTAATATAAACTCCTTTACCACAAACTCAAATTCACATGACATGCAAATTCTAATGCCTCTCAAATGCTAGCTAAATGCACACCAAGGTCATATCCCACTATACATTCCATGTCCCTTCATTCTCTTGCATATAAAATAAGACATGCATCAATATTTCAAGAACATAGATAGATTTGTTCACAACTCACATAACTCCCATATTTCTTGGTTTATGTTACCTCATAATTGCTACAACTTCGTATTGAACTCTCATAAGTAATTAATTCTATGATTACATCGATCATCACTCGGTTCAACCCGAATCCGAGTCCACATCGTACTGTACTTAATCATAAGTACACTATACTCATATCATACATATATAGGTCATGTCGAGGCATGACATTTCTCCCATACTTATTGAATTTTGTCCTCGAAATTGCATATACATAACATGCATATATATATATTCAATTCTATCATCTTCTTGTAACAAGGAAATAAACAACATGATATCAGTACTATTACTCACCAAAAGTATCATAACAATGTAAATTTGTAAGGACCCTAGTTCCTTAAGTACGGAAAGGCACAATTAGAGCTAACATAAATTATCAGAGTAAAGTGATCGTGTTGAGACTATGAGCTTTAAGAATTACATGCCAAAAATAAGGACTATCAATGGATTAATTACATTCCCAATCAAATGAATGTTATCAACTATAGCTTTACACTACTCCTAGAGTAGACACTATACAAAAGTAATCCCGTCCTTCGATTCCCAAAAGTGTTCTTCACAAGCTCACTGCCTCAACCCGCCTTAGCCCCTTCTTATCATGCCAAAAGTGTACCTACAAGGACAACCCCCAAACATGAGCATATAATAATTCATATACAACACAATATGAATGTAAGGCGTAAATGCATAAACCGTAATAAACACTTCCTGTTTTCCCATGCATTTTAAACGCTCCCTTTTTGGTTGTCCCTGTACCATAACTCATGAGTATAATCAAATAGATTATTTAATGGTCCACACATGTCATGACATAATACCATTTTCACTATTACCAATTACCAATCACCAATCCCTAGTCTGTTCATCACAATGTATTTTAATGCCCCTCGCTTTTCATAAAGGCGGCATAGAATAACCTCGCTTCAATGGACATGCGGCGCTCCCACCCCTCGCTTCACATTGAGCGGCAAATATTCTTTCCTCGCCTTATATGACAACCACGCTTCAATGTGACATGCGGCGCTCCCACCCCTCGCTTCACATTGAGCGGCACCAAATCAAATAGCGGCAAGCATTAAAATCATCAAGGGATGACCATGACTCATGGGATGGGCACCAATAACCATCATATGCATATACAATCATCATGCATAATTCAACATGTATTTGCATCCACAATGCATAATTCCATATATACTCGCATCCACAATGCATAAACAATGAGTATATTAGATACATGTACCGTTGGGTACCCGTACGTCTTCTACGTACCTTTCCAAAAGTAGGATGTGGTAGCACTTCACTTCCTTGGCTGTGTTGCCACCTGGGATGGTTCTACATATTCACACAAACCAATATTAGAACCCAATAATAGTCCGATACCAAAAATCCTACAAAAATTACCAAAAATATCACATTTTGTGACTCGCGATTGATCGCTGCGAAGGGCCGATCGATCGCGAGATCACACTGCCCGAAACTCAAATTTTGTTCCTTCGGCGATCGAACGCCACACTTGGCGCGATCGATCGCCACCCTCGCCGATCGATCGCCCAAGCGTGGCGATCGATCACCATAAGCTTCTGGAGCGCACTGCCGGCTCGTGATCGATTGCCAAAAATGGGCGATCGATCGCCAAAAACGGGCGATCGATCGCCGAGTCCTGCACTTCGAAAAATCGCCATTTTTACTCCAAAACTCCATTACAATCCATACCAACTCCCCTACCTTCAAACCAACAACATTAAACACATAATAACCTTCAAAATACACTTTAAACATCCCAAAATTCCAACATTCAACCAAAATAATACCAACCCCTAAAACCCATTTCAAACCATACAAAACCACAACAAATCCAATCCAAACACAACAAAAACAACAAGGAGGTATCCATACCTCTTGGGGACTCCAAATATCCCAACAAATTTCAAAAATCAAACTTTTGGAAGGATTTCTCCCCACCTTTTTGCACAATTTCGAAATTTAAGGGGAAAGGGTTTGGGAGGAGTTATTTGGGAAAGTAGAAAAGTGATGGTATGGTGGGGTTTGGGGGGTATAAAGTGGGTTGTTTTAAAATGAATTGCACTCCTCAATTACCATGGTGTATAAAACACCCCAACATGATATTTTAAAAGCATTTACCAAAATGCATCCAAATCCCAATTAATATCATGCTCGACCAAATAATTATCGATTACCATAAACAACCATAATAGCTCCCAATTTCCCAACATGCATAACATGCATCCCGAAATGCATCACCGGGTCACGCATACCATGTGACTAAGCATTTTACCAAGATAATTAATTCCAACACATATATTAATTATCACCATAAAAATCACATAAACATAATTAATGCCCAAATTGCATATAATTATTTCGGGGATATCACAATACTCCCATACTTATAAGATTTCGTCCTCGAAATCGCATGCACTTACCCCGAAATGAAACTAAACATAAATCACATACCAGAGAATAGTTCCGGGTAGTGCTGCACCATATGCCGCTCCGTCTCCCACGTAGCCTCCTCGACACCCCTGCGATCCCACTAAACCTTGATCATAGGTATCACTTTGTTCCGAAGTCTACGGTCTGCTCGATCCAGAATTCTAACAGGCCGTTCCACATAAGACACATCGGATTCTAACTGAACCTCAGAAGGCTGCAATACATGCGACGGATCCGGCTCATACTTCCGTAGCATCGATACATGAAACACATCATGTATACCAGATAAAGAAGGTGGCAAAGCCAGTCGGTAAGCCAAGGTGCCAATGCGCTGCAAAACCTCGTACGGTCCAACATACCTCGGAGATAGTTTCCCGCGCATCCCAAATCGTACAACACCTCTGAAAGGCGAGATCTTCAAGAAGACCTTATCTCCCAACTGAAACTCCAACGGTCTCCACCGTTTATTCGCATAAGCTGCCTGTCTGTCCTGGGCTGCTTTCATTTTCTGCCTTATCATCTTTATCTTCTCTTCCATTTCCCGAACCAATTCCGGTCCTCCGACCGATTTGCGGTCCAAGTCATCCCAACACAAGGGTGATCTACACCGTCTGCCATAAAGAGCCTCAAAGGGAGCCATCTGAATGCTCGTTTGGTAGCTATTATTATAAGAGAACTCTACCAAGGCTACTGAATCCTGCCAAGAAGCATCGAACTCCAATACACAAGCCCTCAACATGTGCTCGAGCGTTTGGATAGTACGCTCGGTCTGGCCATCCGTCTGAGGGTGATAGGCAGTGCTCAATCTGACTTCAGTTCCCAAGGCTGACTGAAGACCCTCCCAAAAATGAGATGTGAACCGTGGATCTCGATCCGACACTATAGAAATGGGGATCCCATGCAATCTCACCACGTCTCGAATATACAGCTGAGCCATCTTCAAAAAGGTGAAGGTCATGCTATAGGGAATGAAATGAGCTACCTTATTCAATCGATCCACAATCACCCAAGTAGCATCAAAACCCGAAGCACTCCTCGGTAAGTGAGTCACGAAGTCCATGGAAATGTGTTCCCACTTCCACTTCGGTATCTCAAAGCTTTTCAACTTGCCTCCAGGTCTCTGTCTCTCTGCCTTAACCTGCTGGCAGATCAAGCACCTCTTAACAAAAGCGACGACATCACACTTCATTCTTTTCCACCAAAACTGATCACGTAGATCTTTATACATCTTCTTCCCGCCTGGGTGGATGCTAAGTCTGCTACTATGAGCTCGCTCCAAGATCCCTCTACCCAACTCCGGCGTACTCGGAACCACCCAACGGTTACCCAATCTCAAGGATCCGTCATCGGCCACTCTGAATTTTGTTGGTTGACCAAGATGTACTAAAGATAGCCATCTCTGAACCTCATCATCTGACTTCTGAGCTCTCCTGATGTTCTCATAGATATCCGGCTCAGCTAACAAGGTCGATACATACACAGGCGATGTATCTATGTCAAAATCATAGCCCAGATGGCAATAAGAAGTCATCATGGTTGACAAATGGATGACGTCCTCAGCAGTATTCCTCACTTTCCGGCTCAAAGCGTCTGCTGTCAAGTTAGCTTTTCCGGGATGGTACTCAATCTCACAATCATAGTCCTTGAGTAAGTCCATCCATCTTCTCTGCCTCATATTCAGCTCTGCCTGAGTGAATAAGAACTCCAGGCTCTTGTGGTCCGTGTATATGGTGAACGACGTACCATACAGATAATGCCTCCAAATCTTTAGGGCGAAGATGATAGCCGCCAATTCCAAGTCATGGACGGGGTATCTAGTCTCATGCGGCTTCAACTGTCTCGATGCATAAGCTACCACATGCTTATCTTGCATCAGTACACACCCAAGGCCCTGAAGTGATGCATCGGTATACAAAACAAACCTGGAGTTTTTCGTAGGAATTACCAATACCGGTGCCGTCGTCAACCGGTGCTTCAACTCCTGGAAGCTCTCCTCACAGGCTCTTGACCAAAAGAATGGTACTCCCTTCTGGGTCAACTGTGTCAACGGCTTGGCGATCTTTGAAAAACCCTCGACGAAACGTCGGTAATATCCTGCCAAACCAAGAAAGCTCCGTATCTCAGGTACAAAAGTGGGTGCAGCCCACTCCATCACAGCTTCAATCTTCCTGGGATCCACAGATATCCCGCTGCTAGATATGACATGCCCCAGAAACACTACACTGCTCAGCCAAAATTCACATTTGCTGAGCTTGGCATACAACTGATGATCTCTGAGAATCTGGAGTACTGTCCTAAAGTGTTTCGCATGCTCTTCCTCACTCCGAGAGTAGATAAGTATGTCGTCAATAAATATAATGACGAACTGATCCAAATAGGGTTGGAACACCCGATTCATCAAGCTCATAAAGACAGCCGGGGCGTTCATCACGCCGAACGGCATTACTAAGAACTCGTAGTGTCCATACCGAGTCCGAAATGCTGGCTTCTGTACATCCTCCTCCCTGACTCGAATCTGGTGATACCCGGATCTCAAATCAATCTTGCTATAAAGTCTGGTACCTTGCAACTGGTCAAACAGATCATCAATCCTTGGGAGAGGATACTTGTTCTTCATTGTGGCTTTATTCAGTTGCCGGTAATCGATGCACAAACGCATCGAGCGGTGCGCCCCATGGCGATACGGTCGGGCGTATATATCCCTTGTCAAGGAGATCCTGCAACTGCTCCTTCAATTCTCTCAACTCCGTCGGTGCCATCCTGTAAGGAGCACGAGAAATAGCGGACGTCCCTGGTAATAACTCAATCCCAAACTCGACTTCTCTAGCCGGTGGGAATCCAGGAATCTCTTCCGGAAATACATCAGCAAACTCTGCTACCACCGGTACATCCTCAACACTCAATTCTTTATTCTTCCCAGACGTGTCCACGGCATAGATGAGATAGCCCGTGTGGCCACGTTCCAACAATTGAGTCATCTTGATTGCTGAAATCAACGGAATCTTTGCACGAGAACCGTTGCCATAAAAAGTCCACTGTATACCCAAATCAGATCTGAACCTCACTGTTCTCTGCCGACAATTCACCACCGCCTGGTATCTGTTCAAAATGTCAATACCCATGATGCAGTCGAAGTCTGACATGCCTAACACAATCAAGTCTGCCTTCAACTCATTGTCCTCAAAATAAATGAGGCAATCTGCCAGAAACTGATCGGTAACAACATTTCTTCCAGTGGGTGTCGAGACCATAAGAGGCGTGGGTAGAGAAGACGTGCGCATATGGTGTCTTTCCACAAAGCCCATAGATACAAAAGAGTGGGAGGCACCTGTATCTATCAATATAAAAGCAGGGTACGTAAATAAATGGCACGTACCGGTGATCACCTCCTCCGGGCCTGCTTGAGCCTGCTCTCTGGTCAGTGCATACACCTGTCCCTAGAGCGGTCCCACTGTCTGACCTCCCGATGGTCGAGGCACAAACTGCTACCTCTGATGCACTGTCCTATCCTCAAATCTCGGCCTGTTCCCTTGAAAATCTGACTGTCCTCCCCGAGTGGGGCAAAACCGAGAAATGTGGCCCATCTTGCCACAACTATAACAAGCGGGGCAATTACTCGAAGAATTCGGCCCTCCACAATTGTCGCACCTTGTCTCTCCCGATCTAGTTCCTTGAACAGGTCCTCGGTTGGTCGACCAATTGTTCTTCTTGTTCTCTTGCTTCCGACCAAATGATTTCTTTCCGCTGAACCGTGAGGATGAAGAGGCACCACGAGGCTTAAATGACTCCTCTCGGGGCCTCAAGCTATCAGTAGCTTTCGTCTGTTGTGGCACGTGTGGGGGTACAGCATTAGGATAGGCCCCAACTCCGATCTCCGCAAGTTCTGCTCTTGTGAGAGCATCATCAAAAGAAGTGGGGTTATTGGTGATAACCCGGTCAAAAAGCTCCGGCCGCAATCCCTTCAGAAAGTTTCTCATCTTTGCATGTCCATTGGTGGCAATGTGTGGAACATACCTCAGCAACGAAGAATAGTGCATAGCATAGTCTGACACTGACATGCTTCCTTGTTTCAAGTTTGCAAACTCATCTTCCTTCATCTGTCTCGCCGCCGCAGAGAAGTACCGGTTCAGAAATCGGGTTCTGAAGAGCGTCCAATCGATCAATGCACCCTGTGCTCTCAGTTCCATTACCGTGCTCTTCCACCACATGGAAGGTTTCTTTGCCAGCTGGAACTCCGCCAGCCTCAGCCATGCTGTAACAGCACAAGGAGCGGATACAAATATCTGTTCAAGTCTCTCTAGCCACTCTTCAGTCTCCTCCCCTGATTCTGTCCCCTCAAACCGGGGTGAGTGGTAAGACAGAAACTGAGTCAAACTGATCTCACCAGGTAGTAACAACTGAGCCACTGGTTCCATGCCTACAGCTGGTGGAGGTAAAGGGTTTGTCTGACCAATGCTCGCATTAACACTACCAACGTCACCCACCTCTTCATTGAGGTTTCCCAAGTTCATAGCCGTCATGCTGTAACACAAGGGTTAAAACAACTCCAAAACAAACATATATATGTTATGCCGTTAGATAACAGGAATGATAATAAGCATGTTAGTATAACAGTATATACAACAATATGCACCACATGCATAAACATGCTTCAAATGTAAGCACCTAGCCAATCATGCTAAGGCTACCCTTCACTCGTTCCCGGGTTCTCTAACCACTGCTCTGATTCTGTAAGGACCCCAAGCCCTTAACCCTTGATTAGTGTATTAACCACTATGTGTGGCACATGCTTTCAATAAAAAGTCAATCGGGAAGCTCAGATGATACTTTACCATTGAATGGCAATTACAAAATTTCCTTTAATACTCAATGTCATAAGATCATCAGCCTAACAACAAATAGACTCATATGTTCGCCCTTTACCATCCCCTTGGTGCCACTTTTTACATTGTGGGCTTTTATAAAAGTTTGGGCAGAGTCTCCCCATAAGTTGAGCTATCCCAAAACAAAAGCACATCACATAATATAATTCCCGGCCAGGGAATACACAATACTCAACAGAATACAGAACACAAAGTATTTTCCCAGCCAGGGAAGACACCACACATAAGACGACAAAAGTGGGTTTCAACACCCACATAATACACTAACGACTCTCATATCATTAGCAATGCTACCCTTAATTGCATGCAACATATAATGAAAGAGAGAAAGGCTCATGCCATTATATACAACCCATATACAAGTATAATCGTGCTCACATGCGAGCATCATAAATGTGTATATAACCCTCGGGTGTATATAAGTACTATATACGATACCGTGCTCCATCAAGCCCTGGTACCACGATCCTGGGAGTACATCCAATCAACAGCTCGGCTCAACCCCAAAGCCATCGATGTACCTGTTCACCTGTCCCAACAGGGACAGCCCCTAACGGCGTGAGCATACCAATACACAAAATCCCATAATCACAATAATGAAATTCATAATTTACAACGAAAGTAAATACTAATGAATTTTAAATGATACTCCCTGGATGGCAACGTCCTCATCCGGGATTCCGTGTACTGTCCCTGTTCTCACAATCATCAAACTCATCAAATCTCAAAAATCAGTAAATCAACACATTGATTTAACTCATAGCATGCCTGATTCTCAAGTATCAATAATTAATGATTCCAAATTCATTATGCACACAAATATAGATATCTCGATATCTAATACTGATTTTCAACTTTGCTACCAATCACAGATAGCTCAAATGCCTAGCATTTATTTTACAAATTCTCATTTATACTTAGACATCCCACATGCCTTATAATGAATACATGATTCCACGATCATTCTCAGGCATCTCAAATGCCCTACAATAGTCATATAAACCCAGTACCCAATATCTCTTATAAGGTCATAATACTCTAGTATCACGCACGCTTGTGGCGGCGATGTCAAGGTTGGGTCGTTCCATAACTATATCAACACATATATATATATAACCATACGCACAACCATCAATGCAATCAAAATACATTATGCATTTCACAAATGCTCTTATATAAAGTAATGCTCGTACGTCGCACGTACCTTAATCTCCGAAGTCCGAGCCAAACCTTGCTCGAGTTCCATGCCCCGAGGAACGATGTGCTAACAAGATAAATAATTCACAATTATTTACGAACATGCAACCCATGCTCAAGCACACTCATAACCCTCAAAATCGAACATAAACCCCTCAAACAGCATTCAAATTCGAACCATTAAAGCAACAGATTTTCGAACCAAAACCTCACGCCCAACAGTAAGAAATTTGAACCAAATCCACCCAAAAATAGCAGGGAAATACACGATAATGACGAAAAATGGGTAAGGGAGGTTACCCAATCGAAAATCGGAAGTAAATCGTTCGAAATCAATGAACCCTAGGAATTGGGGATCGGCGCTTTCCTGCAAAATCCGACTTCAAAACGCGACGAAACTCTCAATTGCCGGAGGGGATAGCTGCGCCTCGACGAGACGAAGCCGGTGGCGGGTCGCACGTGCCGAACGGTGGCCGGACGGCGGCGGGCGCACGGCCTGAAGCCGCGGGGGTTGGGGAAATCGGGAATGGGCGCGGACGGGGAGAGAGAGACGGCTGAAGGAGGTGAAATGGTTTTTCCAATTAAAATCTCGGGTTCAACTGGTATTTATAGCAAAAATACCCCGAAATACTAATAGCCCCACAAATACATCATGATTCATTAAAAATCATCTGTTTTCAAAAATTCTCTCTTTAACTCCAAAACCCCCTACCGGTGTCCACACTAAGCACCCAGATCCCGAGTCACACTAAAAACCCAACTCTTAGGTTTTTCACCCAAATGAGAATACAATCTCAACCTCTGGAGCCAACGATCCCAACTACCCAAATAAACGGGCCCAGAAGGCCCGACACCGTGATTAAACTCCAAATCGCCACGTAAAACAACTTTAGGGTTATTAACACTCCGGGATTAACACCTATAATCCCTGGTCATCACAATATCCCCCACTAAAAGAATTTCGTCCTCGAAATTAGCACCGGTGTAACACGTAACACCCGGGCTACACAACAACATGAAGCCATAACCTCGATCCTTGACCATATCAGAATCGTCTTAAAAAAAAACGCGAGGATAATTACCTCACATCAAACTCTGAAACAGAGCGACATACCAGAACCAACATATCACCCAAGAGGCAAAACGTACATCGATGCGTTCATCCCAAAAGTCAGTCCCTCATGACTGCAAAACAATCAATACTTACGACCGTAGATCGGACAGTCATCCTTAGTTCTAATACAACTAGTAAGAACGCATCCTGAATGACACCTCAACCATGAGAACGTTGACCTCGTGTCAATCTCTGGAGTGGAATAGACTTCCAAATCCATCATAACGTCAAAGAGCGTCAGCACCACTCAACGCTAATAATCCAAAAGCAGTTAGTCAACTGAAACTGCAAGGATTCGAATCGCTCCCGATTCTATCGTACATATCATCCAATGACATCTTTATTATGAATCACGATGTCTAATACACATCATTACGAGGAACACACTAGTATACCATGATGTACACATACCAAATCTGGTCTCCACTTCCAAACCTCCTCCATCAAATGAGCAGTCGCATCATTGCAACTCAATTTGGGCAACTCACGGTCACAGATTCACACAAAAGACATCTCACAAGATGTTCACCTCCGGATATTCCAAGGATCACATCCTGATCATAAATGAACCATCGAGACTCCACAGAGTTCAAATTCTGAAAGGACATGCAATAAACCCATGGCATCCTCAACGCTTGTGTCGACAGCTACACCCAACCAATCCGAATTCCTGCGATCCCTTGATAATCCTAGGATTTAACAATCCAAACTTGGGAAGGCTATCGCATAACTCGAAGGAAAACACCAACAAGGGAACACCTCAACCCACACAAGATAATCCTTCCTCAAAGAGAGTCAACTAACTTCACGATTGTTTCTCATAATCATCGTGCCATGGAGATTCCCAATCTCAAGGTGTTCCATATCTCTCATCAGAGATTTAACCATCCAAAAATAGCATAACTCTATGCTTGACAAAAAGAGAATCAATAACTGGCATCCGTACACTCACCGGTATACCTGCCTAAGCATTGACATCACATGCATACTCAATGCACTTGGCTCGGGTATCTACAACATACCCCTAAGCCCGCAAACACGACTGTCAATTCTGAGTCATTCCCATGCAGTGGAGAATGATAATCGACGATCAATAACACGTCGTGATTCCCAAAATCAACACCACACGTACCAACTTACCGAATCCTTCAAAGATTCCCAAATAGGTATAATACTACCTCCTTCCCCACAAGGGAAGTGCTATCGAACTCGAGATCAGCTAGTCTCGAACCACCGTTCGGAAAAACTGGATACAATAACACCCATTGCATCCCAAGTACACGGATTCCCCAGATCGAGTCAACGACGACTTGATGACTCTCTTGTTGGTACTCCAACATTATGAGCTGTCCCAGACAAGTCCCTCGAAACAAAAGACGTATAACGTTCTCATGGGGTGTCACATGCCTCAAACATCATGCTACAAATGGACAATCGAAAGCCTGCCAAAAGTCTTCAACGTATCATCATACGATTCACCAAACTCGGTTCTAACGTGCAGTATCATGGCTCCAACAAGCACACTATATCATCACTACGATATCTGGCTAGCAAAGTGCTGTCTCCATAGGTTCATATCAAGTCCACCAACAAACCATATGTTCCATCTCGGTATGCCATACCGTACAAACCGTTAGAGTAATGGGTCATCGCCCAACATATCTCTAAAATACCAAGCACAATGGACAACCCGGTGTCCTTGCTCACTTATGATGCAATCATAATCCGTTAAGACTTATCCCACACCCTCAGGGTGGGTGTAACCATGTCTACCCTATATCACAACACAAGCGAGTAGTTTCCTCAATGACTACTCTTACCACCAATCACTTGGCCCTAGCCAAACCAACGAGCATACCCAAGGTATCACTGCTCGACAAATATTTACCTCTATAACATGATGTGGTACATTACCGATACAATACATCCAATACTCCACCGAGCAAACCTGCTCGGCAAAAAGGTCTTGTCAACTAGTGACCCAGACTCTATCATGTGCTCACCATCGGCACTCAAACCATACAACCAAATACATAACATAAATGTATTAACCATCAAAACGACGCTACACGTCTACATAGAACATCCACTATGTCATTGTCATCCCGTGACGGTACCTGTCAACATATGACTTTGAAATAATATAATAATATCGTCGACTCGTGACAGTATATGTCGATACACGACGTCTATAATCTCATCGTCAAACACATGACAGCATAAGTAAATCAACACATGATATCCACAATAGTGCTAAATAAACAGAAATATGCCATACCTCATTGCTAACAATATAGCGGCATACCTGTCTCCGTCATCCGACAGTGGTACGCAATCAGCACCCATCGCTCGTAGGTGGCGTTATCCAGCGTCATGTACATAGCGGCATAACCCGTCGCTATAGAATCAGTGGCATAATCACTCGTCATAGAGTCAGCGGCATAAAACATCGCTATAGACATCTGGCGGCATGAACCATCGCCATAGATGTAGCGGAATGTACCATCGCTATGAACACCCGGCTGTTGGGGTATGCCCTAAGACACATCATTAGATGATTGTTTATGACATACAATGTAATATGATTTTATCAATGGCAATTCATTATTATATATTATTCTTTTAACTGTGCAATGTGAATTAATATATATGTTAATGTCCTTAGATAATATTGTATTATTCTTAAAGATGTCCCTAGTCAAGTATTATCATGAATAGGGATAATGATAATACGTTGAGACTAGTATGTGTTGATCGATGAATTGTTCATTGATATGAGATATCAAATCAACATATAGGTACATGTTAGAGAACGATGTACTGGACAGACCCACCATGAGAATGCAACATGGATAGTTATATGATCGTCATATGCAATTCTCATAGTGATAATAATGTATGTAATCCTTACGACTTGTGATCATCAGAGATCCCAACATAAGGAGTTATGCATCTTGATATCGTCAAACGTTACCCGTAACAGGGTATACTTGAAAGGCGACTATTGGATACACTACGAATTATGTAGAGGGATGTTGACTGATCGAGATAGGACTTGTCCCTCCTATATAACAGGAGATGTGTTAGGCCCTTGATCAAGTGAGAACTAAAATGCATGGCCATGCTCGAATGAGTCGATATGAGATATCGAGCTTATTCGTTTATTCTAGTTCTACTTGGGGATCAAGAAATAAAGATTGGATATACGAGTATGACTATTCCATGACTCGTGTTCAATCTAAACACAAAGGACAAAGGGATTAAGTTACATGATTAATATTATCACAAGTTCTAAAGTTATGTCGAGTCATTGACATTCTTGTAATTTGGGTAGCATTGATGTGTTGCTAGATACCGCTCAATGCTTGCGACATAAAATGAGATTTTATGTCACTGCCAACATTACAAGATCCTATCGGGTCGCACAAAATATTAAATCGAGAAGGGAAATTAAATTCATTGGATGAATTAATTAATTAAGAAGAGTCTTAATTAAGTGAATAAAAGGTTTTAATAAAATCATGGGTTTGAGCCCATAAGACTTTAAGAAAGTCTTGAACCTTAATTAAAAGCCTTTTAATATAAATACAAGGTTATGATTTAATTGTATGACACAACTTCATATCATTCAACCTAAAAACCAAGCAAGACACACGGCCTCAAAAACCAACAAAAGAGCTCTCGGCTTCTTCATCATAGCCGAAGAGAATTTGTGATTTTTGGGCGTGCCTTTTGATTTAGAATCGAGTGTCTTTCTTGTTCCGGTTTAATAACTTGTCTAGCAACTTGTTATTAAACTATCCCTTCACCCGATTTGATCGTGTGGATACCGTTGAGACAAAACTCATTGAGTTTTGCTAGTGACTCGGAGAAGGCGTAGGATGTAAGGACCCTAGTTCCTTAACGAAGAAATCAAGATATAAACATGGCTAAACATGTATTAGAGACATCTTAGAGTTCAGGTTGTTATGTGAGCTCAATATAATTACAGGACAAAAATAAAACTTCAATAGTTAGTTAATTACATTCCCAAAATGAATGATACGACTAACAAAAATCCTGTAATCTAACTTCTTTCAAATCTCTTTCAGCTCACAGTTCAACCCAACCTAGAGCCCTTTTTGTCCAAAAGCGTACCTACAGGAACAACTCACCATGAGCATATAAATATCACCATTTAATCACAATTCAACTTAACAAAATAATTAAGCGCATGCGGCAAATAATAGATATGCTCCTTGATCACCACATTAGCACATTTCACTGTTGTTCCTGTTTCACAAATTTATGCACAAAATCATTAGTTCACGACATAATGATCGATAACGCGTTTCCAATTATATCCACAATATTTCAAATTAATCACTAGAATTGTGACTGTTCCGGTCCCAATACAACAACGGAATTTTAGGACCCCTCGCTTCGACATATAGCGGCATCATATGATATCCCTCGCTTCGACAATGACAGCGGCATGTTACCTCGCTTAGACATGACAGCGGCAAATATCATACTACCATCGCTTCATATGACAGCGGCAAGTACCTCCCTCGCTCGGAGATAAAGGCTACCGGAACATTCATCAATTCTACCACAATAATCAAACACAATTGATTCCAATATCATGATATAACACTATCATTTCACATATCTCATCACATATGAGGACACACTATTCACAATATGCATCATTAAAGTTGTAACACGATTTACCGTCCGCTGCTCGTACGTCTCACTACGTACCTTAGTTTCAAAAGTGGAGAAGTTGTATAACTTTATCTCCTCGACGTTGTTGGCACCTGAGATGGTTCTACACAACCATACAATTCAATATTAGAAGCCAAATAATAGTCGAATACCAAAAATTCAACAAAATACAACATTTTTCAAAATTACACAGCTGGCGATCGATCGCTCCACTGAGGCGATCGATCGCCTCAAATTTTTTCTTCGCGGCGATCGATCGCTTCAAACATGGCGATCGATCGCCTAACCCTTGGTTTGGCTACTGCCTCTCGGCGATCGGTCGCCTCAGTTCAGGCGATCGATCGCCTGCCCTGCACTTCGCCCACTGTCCTTAGGCGATCGGTCGCCTCTTTTCAGGCGATCGATCGCCTCGCACAGACACACAATTTTAACCATTTTTACACCAAAAATTCCTTCCCAACTTCCACAACACATATACCAACAAACTCAAAACACAAAAACACACGCCCTCAATATGTCCTCAAGTGTCTGTATGGTATGCTCTGTCTGACCATCTGTCTGAGGGTGATAAGCCGTACTCAGCCTCACTTCTGTACCCAAAGCCGATTGAAGACCCTCCCAAAAGTGCGATGTGAACCGCGGGTCTCTATCAGACACAATCGAGACTGGGATGCCATGCAATCTCACCACGTCCGGTACATACAACTGGGCCATATTTAAGTATGTGAAAGTCATACTATATGGACTGTAGTGATCCACCTTCGTCAGTCGATCTACAATCACCCAGATCGCATCAAATCCCGAGGCAGTCCTTGGCAAGTGGGTCACGAAATCCATAGAGATGTGCTCCCACTTCCACTCTGGTATCTCTAAACTCTTCAACTCGCCTCCGGGCCTCTGCCTTTCTGCTTTCACTTGCTGGCAAATTAGGCACTTCTTAACGAATGACATAACGTCTCTCTTCATCCGTCTCCACCAAAATTGATCACGCAAGTCCTTGTACATCTTTCTCCCACCTGGATGGATGCTAAATCTGCTACTGTGAGCACGATGCAAGATTCCTTGACGTAACTCTGGTGCCCTCGGCACTACCCAACGGTTACCAAGCCTCAAGGAACCATCTTCTGTTACTCTGAACTTCGATAATTGACCCAGACGTAAGTATGACAACCATCTCTGTACCTCAACGTCTGTCATCTGAGCTTTCCTGATAAGTTCAAAGATGTCCGGTTCTGCCAATAGGGTCGATACTAGCACCGGCGATACATCTAAATCAAAATCATATCCCAAATGACAACAAGATGTCATCAAGTCCGACAACTGAATAACATCATCTGCCGTACACTTCACCTTCCTACTTAAGGCGTCAGCTGTCAGGTTCGCCTTCCCTGGATGGTACTCTATCTCGCAATCATAGTCCTTGAGCAAGTCCATCCACCTCCTTTGCCTCATGTTCAGTTCCGCTTGGGTAAATAGGAACTTCAAGCTCTTATGATCCGTGTAAATGGTGAAAGAAGTACCATAAAGATAATGCTGCATAATTTTCAAAGCGAAAATAATGGCCGCCAGTTCCAAATCATGAACCGGGTACCTGGTCTCATGAGGCTTCAACTGCCTCGATGCATAAGCCACCACATGCTTATCCTGCATCAGTACACAGCCCAAACCCTGCAGTGATGCATCCGTGTACAAAGCAAACCTTTCGTTCTCCCAAGGGATCACCAGAACAGGTGCTGTAGTCAACCGGTGTTTCAACTCTTGGAAGCTTTGCTCACATGCCTCAGACCAAGAAAATGGAACACCCTTCTGAGTCAACTGCGTCAACGGCTTAGCGATCTTAGAGAATCCCTCGACGAAACGTCGGTAGTAACCCGCTAAACCGAGGAAGCTACGGATCTCGGGCACAGATGTAGGCGCAGACCAATCCATCACTGCTTCCACTTTCCTGGGATCCACAGAAATCCCATCACTAGAGATCACATGCCCCAAAAATACCACGCTGCTCAGCCAAAATTCACACTTGCTCAGCTTAGCATACAACTGATTGTCCCTCAGAATCTGGAGCACTGTCCTCAAATGATTCCTGTGATCTTCCGCGCTCCGAGAATAGATAAGTATATCGTCAATAAATACGATGACGAATTGATCCAAATAGGGTTGGAACACTCGATTCATCAAGCTCATAAACACAGCCGGGACGTTTGTCACTCCAAACGGCATGACCAAAAACTCATAGTGACCATAACGGGTCCGAAAGGCCGTCTTCTGCACATCATCCTCTCTAACTCGGATCTGGTGGTACCCCGACCTCAAATCAATCTTACTGTACAACCTCGTGCCCTGCAACTGATCAAACAAGACGTCGATCCGCGGAAGAGGGTATTTATTCTTCACTGTGGCCTTATTCAATTGTCTGTAGTCGATGCACAATCGCATCGACCCATCCTTCTTTTTCACAAATAACACAGGCGCACCCCAAGGTGATACGCTGGGGCGTATGTAACCCTTATCAAGTAGTTCTTGTAGCTGCTCTTTCAGCTCTCTTAACTCCGCTGGTGCCATCCTGTAAGGGGCACGAGAAATAGCGGATGTCCCCGGTAACAATTCGATTCCGAACTCAACTTCCCTAACCGGCGGGAATCCGGGAATCTCCTCCGGAAATACATCGGCAAACTCGGCAACCACGGGTATATCTTCAACTCTTAACTCATCTTTCTTACCAGCAATGTTAACGGCATAAATAAGATAACCCTCGTGCCCACGTTCCAATAACTGAGTCATCTTTAAAGCCGATATCAACGGAATTCTTGAGCGGGAACCATCCCCATAAAAAGTCCACCGAACCCCTAAATCAGATCTGAACCGTACTGTCCTCTGACTGCAGTCCACTACTGCCTGGTATCTGTTCAGCACATCAATACCCACAATGCAATCGAAGTCCGACATCCCCAGAACAATCAGGTCTGACTTCAACTCGTTGCCCTCAAAATAAATGAGGCCGCCATCAACAAACTGATCTGCAATCACACTCTTTCCAGCGGGTGTCGAAACCACAAGAGGCGTGGGTGACGGAGTCGTGCATATACTGTAAGGACCCCAAGCCCTTAACCCTTGATTAGTGTATTAACCACTATGTGTGGTACATGCTTTCTATAGAATGTCAATCGGGAAGCTCTGATGATACTTAATCATTGCCTGTCAATGAAAGACTCATATGTTTGCCCTTTACCAACCCCTTGGTGCCACTTTTCACATTGTAAACTTTTATAAAAATTTGGGCAGAGTCTCCCCATAAATAGAGCTATCCCAAAAAAAGAGTACAACACATAACAAAATTCCCGGCCAGGGAACACATAATACTCAACAGAAAGCAGTAATACAAATAGATTCCCAGCCAGGGAAGACACCACACATATGTCAACAAAAGTGGGTTCCAACACCCACATAATACACCAATGACTCTCATATCATTCTAGCAATTCAACCTAATTGCATGCAACCTTAAATGAAAGAGGGAAAGGCTCATGCCTTTATATACAATCCATATACAAGTATAATCGTGCTCACATGCGAGCATCATGAATATGTATAAATCCTCAGGTGTATATATAGGTACTCTATACGATACCGTGCTCCATCAAGCCCTGGTACCACGATCCTGGGAGTACCTCAAATCAACAGCTCGAGCTCAGCTCCATAGCCATCGATGTACCTGTCCACCTGTCCCAACAGAGACAGCCCCCAACGGGGTGAGCATACCAATACACAAAATCCCATAATCATAATAATGAAATTCATAATTTACAACAAAGGTAAATGCTAATGAATTTAAATGATACTCCCTGGATGGCAACATCCTCATCCGGGATTCCGTGTACTGTCCCTGTTCTCACAACATCAAACTCATCAAATCTCATAAATCAGTAAATCAACACATTGATTTACACATCGCATGCCTGATTTACAATATCAATAATGAATGATTCCAAGTTCATATACATGCAAAAATAGATATATCAATATCTAATATTGATTTCATAACCTTGCTTTCCATTATACTTAGACATCTCATATGTCTTATAATGAAAACATGAGTCTATGAACCTAGACATCTCAAATGTCTCATAATGAATACATGATTCTACGAACCTAGACATCTCAAATGTCTTACGAAGAATGCATGATTCTACAACCTAGACATCTCAAATGTCTCATAATATAGTCATATAAACCCAGTACCCCTTATATCATGTAAGAGTCATCCTACTCTAATGTCACGCACGCTACAAGCGGCGATATCAAGATTTGGGTCATTCCTTGGCTATATCAACATATATATATATAATCCTCATGCGCGATTATTCAATGAAATCAAATTTTCATTATGCATTCACATATGCCTTAAAATATAGAAATGCTCGTACGTCGCACGTACCTTAAATCTCCGAAGTCCGAGCCAAACCTTGCTCGAGTTCCATGCCCCGAGGAATGATGTGCTAACACAATAAATAATTCACAATTATTTACGAACATGCAACCCATGCTCAAGCACACCTATAACCCTCAAAATATTGTCAACACACGACAATCAACCTTTTAAAAGACCCGGGGCAGGGTACATGCAGGGAGGGAAATAAATGAGACAATATCGAAATTTGTTCAAGAACTCCCTACAAAAATCGAACCCGAATCTCACAATTTCGAACCCAAATAATTCCATAATTCATCTAAAAATGTGAATTAATCAATCCATAGCATGAATAATCATCCCACATGCCAAACCCCCAAATTTTCGAATTTCAAGCCCTAAATTCGAACTCAATTAAGCATCAACAATACATCTACACATGTAATAAATGACCCATAACAAGAATCGTCACAACCCTGCCAAAACCCCCAAATTCGAACCCATTTCATGCACACATCCGAAATTCGAACCAACCCTCACGAATCGAGCTGACATTTCGAACCAATCCAACACAAAATAGCAGGGAAATACACAAAAGCATGAAAAAGGGGGTTAGGAAGGTTACCCACGAAAATCGGAAGCAAAATCGGACGAAATCCGATGAACCCTAAAAATTGGGGATCGCCGCTCTTCTGCAAAATCCGAACTCAAACCGCGAAGAAACTTTGAATTGACAGAGGGGAAAGGAGCGCCTCGTCGAGACGAAGCCGTGGGTAGGTCGCACGCGCCGATCGGCGGCGGGACGGCGGCGGCCGAAGCGCTTTTACGCGCGGAGGGGGCTGGCAGACGGGAAATCGCGTTTTGGGAGAGGGAGAAGAACTTTGGGGCTTAAAATGAAATTAAATGTAAAATTTTGGGTTCAAATGGTATTTATAGCAAAAATACCCCGAAAAATTAATAGCCCCACAAATACATCATGATTCCTTAAAAATCATCTGTTTTCAAAAACTCTCTCTCTAACTCCAAAACCCCCTACCGGTGCTCACACAGCACCCGAGATCCCGAGACACATTAAAAACCCAACTCTTAGGTTTTACACCGTAATGTGAATACAATCTCAACCTCTGGATCCAACGATCCCAACTACCCAAATAAACGAGCCCAGAAGGCCCAATACCTCGATTAAATTCCAAATCGCCACGTAAAACCACTTTAGGGATTATTAATACTCCGGGATTAACACCTATAATCCCTGGTCATCACAATATCCCCCACTAAAAGAATTTCGTCCTCGAAATTAGCACTGGTGTATCACGTAACACCCAGGCTACACAACAACATGAAGCCATAACCTCGATTCCTGACCATATCAGAATCGTATTAATAAACGCGAGGATACTTACCTCTCATCTAACTCTGAAACAGAGCGACATACCAAAACCAACATATCACCCAAGAGGTAAAACGTACCTCGATGCGGGTCATCCCAGAAGTCAGCCTCTCATGACTGCAAATCAACCAATACTTACGACCGTAGATCGGTCAGTCATCCTTCGATCTAATACAACAGTACGAACACGTCCTGAATGACACCTCAACCGTAAGAACGTTGACCTCGTGTCAAACTCTGGAGTGGAGTAGACTTCCAAATCCATCATAACGTCAAAGAGCGTCAGCACAACTCAACGCTAACAGTCCAAAAGCAGTTAGTCAACTGAAACTGCAAGGATTCGAATCGCTCTTGATTCTATCGTAGATATCATCCAATGGCATCTTTATCAAGACTCACGATGTCTAACCTACATCGTTACGAGGGAAACACTAGTACACCACGGTGTACACATACCAAACCTGGTTTCCGCTTTCAAACTTCCTCCATCGAAGGAGTAGTCGCCTCATTGCAACTTAATTTGGGCAACTCACGGCCACAAATTCAAACAAAAGACATCTCACAAGATGTCCACCTACGGATGTTCCAAGAATCACGTCCTGATCATAAATTACAACCGAGACTCCGCAGAGTTTAAAATTCTTAAGGGGCATGCAATAAACCCATTGCATCCTCAACGCTTGTGTCGTCAGCGACACTCAACCAATCCGAAATCCTGCCATCCCTTGAAAATCCTCGGATTTAACAATCCAAACTTGGGAAGGCTGTCGCATAACTCGAAGGAAAACACCAACAAGGGAAATACCTTAACCCTCACAAGAAAATCCCTCCTCAAGGGAGTCAACTAACTTCACGATCATTCCTCATAATCATCGTGCCATGGAGATTCCCAATCTCAAGGTGTTCCATATCTCATCAGAGATTTAACCCTCCTAAAATAGCATAACTCTATGCTTAACAGAGAGGAAATCAATAACTGGCATCCGTATACTCACCGGTATACCTGCCTAAGCACTGATATCGCATGCATACTCAATGCACTCGGCTCGGGTATCTACCACATATCCCTAAGCCCCAAACACAACCGTCAATTCTGAGTCATTCCTTACTCAGTGGAGGATGATAATCGACGATTAACAATACACGGTGTGATTCCCAAAATCAACACCACTTGCACCAACTTACCGAATCTTTCAAGATTCCCAAATAGGTATAATACTACCTCCTTCCTCGCAAGGGAAGTGCCATCGAACTCGAGATCCACAAGTCTCGAACCATCGTTCGGAAAAACTGGATACAATAACACCCATTGTATCCCAATACACGGGTTCCTTTAGATTGAGTCAATAACAACCTGATGACTCTCTTGTTGGTACTCCAACATCCTGAGCTGTCCCAGACAAGTCTCCAAGATTAAACATAAACGTATACACGTTTCAGTGAGGCATGAACAACCTTAACCTCAATGACATGGTGACTACTAGAGTTCACCACAATCCTCATCGTATCACCTTACGATTTGCCAAACTTGGTTCCAACGAGCAGTGTAACGGCTCTAGCAAGCCCATCATGGTGCTACACACACGCGGCAGACAACCAGTCGCTGCCTCTCTAGGTTCACCTCAAACCTACTAACAAGACGGACGTTTCCACATGGTACAACATACTATGGGAAGAAAACTCAATAGAGTAGCGGGTCTTTATCCAACATTCCTCAATGCCGATATACCCTGGACACTCCAATGTCCCTATGTACTTAACATAACCTGATCCTACTCCCTTAGGACCCATCCTACACCCTCAAGGGTGGTGTGATCATGTCTACCACATGTCACATCGACAGAAAGCGAGTAATTTCCTCCATGATTACTCATGTCGTCAAATCACATGGCCAAAAGCCATTCCAACGAGCATACCTCAAGGGTATCACCACTCGTAAAATGATTACCCCCAATCGTAAGCTGCGGTACAATCACATGTACAGCGCATCCAACCATTCCTCGAGCAACCCGCTCGGTATAAGGGTCACGTCCATCGGTGTCGCACACACCACCTTGTGCTCGGTACTGGCACCCAAGGCATACCACTGAATACGTATACTCAACGCATCGATCATCGTAACGATGATGCATGTCTAATAAGACATCTCCTACACCATCGTCATCCCGTGACGACACATGCCAACTCATGGCATCTAAAACATTGCCCACTAGTGACGATACATGTACATCAGCGTATGTCATCCACTATCATGCTAGTAAAATAGGCATAATAAAACATGTATATCAATGCATGCCAGCTACAATAAAGCTAATAAAATAGCAATATCTCATACCTCATCGCTAGTGATATAGCGTCATACCTGTCTCCGTCGCTCAATAATAGTGCGTAATCAGCACCCATCGCTCGAAGGCGGCAAAAATCCTGTGCTGAGTACATAGCGGCAAGATCCCTCGCTATAGAATCGACGGTATGACACCTCGTCAGATAATAAGTGGCATGAAACCTCGCTATACCCTGAGCATGAATCATCGTCCACATAGTAGCGGAAAGAGGCATCGCTATCAATACACCTGGCGGAATGAACCATCGCCAATAGATATAGCGGAATGAACCATCGCTATAAATACACCTGGCGGAATGAACCATCGCCAATCAATATAGCGGAATGAACCATCGCTATAAATAAACCTCGAATTGAGTCACTTATCAGTAGTGTATTTCAATGCTTCTCACTACTCCATATAAGCGGAATCCTTCCTCGCTTCATATGGACCTTAGCGCAAGCATTGAAATCCTCACTAGGATAACCTGGACTCGTGAAATATCAGTGCATTTCAATGCTTCTCACTACTCCATATAAGCGGAATCCTTCCTCGCTTCATATGGACCTTAGTGTAAGCATTGAAATCCCCACTTTATATTTCACAATATACATATGCAAAACAATGCGTATCAACATGTATCATATCATAATGCACTATCTTATGCATACCTTGATTTACCTTGTGTTAAATGACTAACCACATAATACATGTTGCCCTTGGGATGCCCGTACATATGTATAATCATCATTCCTTTTCGTATTCCTTATTTCCTGTAACCTGCAACCATCAGGGTTAACAACAATAGCCATATACGCTATGCATCAACATTCAATACATAATAAAAACGCATTATATGAATGTATGGATATGCAATGTCATGACATTCTTTTTCCTTAAATCCTTATTTCATCCTGAGCCCTTATCATTAGTACATTTTAATGCTTCTTGCTACTCCAGGAAAGCGGAATTCTTCCTCGCTTCCACTGGACTTTAGCGTTGCTACTCCATGTAAGCGGGACTCTTCATCGCTTCCAATGGACTTTAGCGTTGCTACTCCATGTAAGCGGGACTCTTCATCGCTTCCAATGGACTTTAGCGTTGCTACTCCATATAAGCGGGACTCTTCATCGCTTCATATGGACTTTAGCATAAGCCATTAAAATCCTTACTAAGATAACTTTGACTCAAGAAATACACCTCTTATATTTCATAACATGCATATGTAAAAACAGTGCACAATAACATATATCATAACCTCAATGCACCACTTTGCATTCATCATGTGTCAACAAGACAACGTAAAATACATGTTACCTCGGAAATATCCCTTTATCTGATTTTCTTAAAACCAGCTTCCTTGGCACATAACACACGGAGTGCCAGACATCCCCATAAATGTCATCCTATCGTGTTCCACACGATTCCTGCAACCACAATGGTTAGCAATACCACTTTTCATATCATAAGAGCACATAAACAATTTGCTATGTCATACAACATTAATGCCATCATGCATAAATATGTGCTATCAATAACTTCCTAGGCCCTTAACAGCCCCAATGAGCAACCACTGCTCTGATACCACTAATGTAAGGACCCCAAGCCCTTAACCCTTGATTAGTGTATTAACCACTATGTGTGGTACATGCTTTCTATAGAATGTCAATCGGGAAGCTCTGATGATACTTAATCATTGCCTGTCAATGAAAGACTCATATGTTTGCCCTTTACCAACCCCTTGGTGCCACTTTTCACATTGTAAACTTTTATAAAAATTTGGGCAGAGTCTCCCCATAAATAGAGCTATCCCAAAAAAAGAGTACAACACATAACAAAATTCCCGGCCAGGGAACACATAATACTCAACAGAAAGCAGTAATACAAATAGATTCCCAGCCAGGGAAGACACCACACATATGTCAACAAAAGTGGGTTCCAACACCCACATAATACACCAATGACTCTCATATCATTCTAGCAATTCAACCTAATTGCATGCAACCTTAAATGAAAGAGAGAAAGGCTCATGCCTTTATATACAATCCATATACAAGTATAATCGTGCTCACATGCGAGCATCATGAATATGTATAAATCCTCAGGTGTATATATAGGTACTCTATACGATACCGTGCTCCATCAAGCCCTGGTACCACGATCCTGGGAGTACCTCAAATCAACAGCTCGAGCTCAGCTCCATAGCCATCGATGTACCTGTCCACCTGTCCCAACAGAGACAGCCCCCAACGGGGTGAGCATACCAATACACAAAATCCCATAATCATAATAATGAAATTCATAATTTACAACAAAGGTAAATGCTAATGAATTTAAATGATACTCCCTGGATGGCAACATCCTCATCCGGGATTCCGTGTACTGTCCCTGTTCTCACAACATCAAACTCATCAAATCTCATAAATCAGTAAATCAACACATTGATTTACACATCGCATGCCTGATTTACAATATCAATAATGAATGATTCCAAGTTCATATACATGCAAAAATAGATATATCAATATCTAATATTGATTTCATAACCTTGCTTTCCATTATACTTAGACATCTCATATGTCTTATAATGAAAACATGAGTCTATGAACCTAGACATCTCAAATGTCTCATAATGAATACATGATTCTACGAACCTAGACATCTCAAATGTCTTACGAAGAATGCATGATTCTACAACCTAGACATCTCAAATGTCTCATAATATAGTCATATAAACCCAGTACCCCTTATATCATGTAAGAGTCATCCTACTCTAATGTCACGCACGCTACAAGCGGCGATATCAAGATTTGGGTCATTCCTTGGCTATATCAACATATATATATATAATCCTCATGCGCGATTATTCAATGAAATCAAATTTTCATTATGCATTCACATATGCCTTAAAATATAGAAATGCTCGTACGTCGCACGTACCTTAAATCTCCGAAGTCCGAGCCAAACCTTGCTCGAGTTCCATGCCCCGAGGAATGATGTGCTAACACAATAAATAATTCACAATTATTTACGAACATGCAACCCATGCTCAAGCACACCTATAACCCTCAAAATATTGTCAACACACGACAATCAACCTTTTAAAAGACCCGGGGCAGGGTACATGCAGGGAGGGAAATAAATGAGACAATATCGAAATTTGTTCAAGAACTCCCTACAAAAATCGAACCCGAATCTCACAATTTCGAACCCAAATAATTCCATAATTCATCTAAAAATGTGAATTAATCAATCCATAGCATGAATAATCATCCCACATGCCAAACCCCCAAATTTTCGAATTTCAAGCCCTAAATTCGAACTCAATTAAGCATCAACAATACATCTACACATGTAATAAATGACCCATAACAAGAATCGTCACAACCCTGCCAAAACCCCCAAATTCGAACCCATTTCATGCACACATCCGAAATTCGAACCAACCCTCACGAATCGAGCTGACATTTCGAACCAATCCAACACAAAATAGCAGGGAAATACACAAAAGCATGAAAAAGGGGGTTAGGAAGGTTACCCACGAAAATCGGAAGCAAAATCGGACGAAATCCGATGAACCCTAAAAATTGGGGATCGCCGCTCTTCTGCAAAATCCGAACTCAAACCGCGAAGAAACTTTGAATTGACAGAGGGGAAAGGAGCGCCTCGTCGAGACGAAGCCGTGGGTAGGTCGCACGCGCCGATCGGCGGCGGGACGGCGGCGGCCGAAGCGCTTTTACGCGCGGAGGGGGCTGGCAGACGGGAAATCGCGTTTTGGGAGAGGGAGAAGAACTTTGGGGCTTAAAATGAAATTAAATGTAAATTTTGGGTTCAAATGGTATTTATAGCAAAAATACCCCGAAAAATTAATAGCCCCACAAATACATCATGATTCCTTAAAAATCATCTGTTTTCAAAAACTCTCTCTCTAACTCCAAAACCCCCTACCGGTGCTCACACAGCACCCGAGATCCCGAGACACATTAAAAACCCAACTCTTAGGTTTTACACCGTAATGTGAATACAATCTCAACCTCTGGATCCAACGATCCCAACTACCCAAATAAACGAGCCCAGAAGGCCCAATACCTCGATTAAATTCCAAATCGCCACGTAAAACCACTTTAGGGATTATTAATACTCCGGGATTAACACCTATAATCCCTGGTCATCACATATACGGTGCCTCTCCACAAAACTCGTCGACACAAAGGAGTGTGACGCACCTGTATCTATCAAAATATAAGCAAGGTGCGTAAATAAATAACACGTACCCGCTATCACTTCCTCTGGAGCTGCTGTATCCTGCTCTCTGGTAAGGGCATACACTTGCCCTTGAGGTGGCCCCAACGGCTGTCCTCCCAATGGCCTCGGTGCAAATGGTGGTCTCTGCTGTGCTGGCCTGTCTGAAGGTCTCCCCATAGTATTCTGTGGCCCTCCCCGGTTAGGACAATTTCGGGCCAAGTGCCCATGTTTCCCACACTCATAACAAGCAGAGCATCCTTTCACTGAATGGGGTCCCCCGCACAGAAAACACTTAACCTTCTCAAAATTGCTAGCCTGAGACTGTCCCCTATGAGACGGAGCATTACTTCCACGACCACCCCTTCCACGAGCATCTTGCCATCTACCACCGAATCTGGAAGATGATGAGTTTCCCTTTGGCTTAAAATGGTCGCCCCTTGGTTTCAAGTTTTCAGGGGTCGGTCTCTGAGATGGTGCTGGAGGCGGTGCCACAGTCGGATATGCACCCACTCCTAATTCTGCTAGTTCAGCTCGTGCTAGGGCGTCATCAAAACAAGTAGGGTCATAAGTGATCACCCTATCATACAACTCCGGCCTCAAGCCTTTCATAAAATTCCTCATCTTTGCTTGGGTGCTAGAGGCGATATGAGGCACATATCTGAGTAAGTAACAGTACTGGAGAGCATAGTCAGACACCGGCATAGTACATTGCCTCAAGCTATTGAATTCCTCCTCTTTAGCCTGCCGTGCCGCTGCTGAGAAGTACCGGGGCAGAAATCGAGTCCTAAACAGCTTCCAGTTTATTTTCTGACCCTGAGCCTCCTGTTCAATTACTGTGGTCTTCCACCACATCAACGCCTTTTTGGCCAATTGAAATTCTGCTAGCCGTATCCAAGCTGTCTTTGCGCACGGGGCAGCTACAAATATCTGCTCCAACCTCTCTAGCCATTCCTCGGCCTTCTCCCCTGTTTCAGTCCCTTCAAAAGTCGGGGGCCGATAAGCTAGAAATTGCATCAAACTCAGTTCTCCCGGCAATAGCTGTTGTTCGGACGGCTCTTCGCCCAAGGCGGGCGGCGGTAGGGGATTTGTATGCCTAGCACTAGCATTTACACTCACTGCATCACCAGCATCTACATTTGCTGTCATACTGCAACACAAGGATTAACAACAATATCCAAAAACAATTCACATAATACATCGTTAGAAAGCCATAACATGTTAGCATAACAGTCACATATTTCATATGCGCACAACATGTTTAAAAGTAAACGCCTAGCCAACTTATTGCTAAGGCTACCCTTCACTCGTTCTCGGGTTCTCTAACCACTGCTCTGATACCACTAATGTAAGGACCCTAGTTCCTTAACGAAGAAATCAAGATATAAACATGGCTAAACATGTATTAGAGACATCTTAGAGTTCAGGTTGTTATGTGAGCTCAATATAATTACAGGCCAAAAATAAAACTTCAATAGTTAGTTAATTACATTCCCAAAATGAATGATACGACTAACAAAAATCCTGTAATCTAACTTCTTTCAAATCTCTTTCAGCTCACAGTTCAACCCAACCTAGAGCCCCTTTTGTCCAAAAGCGTACCTACAGGAACAACTCACCATGAGCATATAAATATCACCATTTAATCACAATTCAACTTAACAAAATAATTAAGCGCATGCGGCAAATAATAGATATGCTCCTTGATCACCACATTAGCACATTTCACTGTTGTTCCTGTTTCACAAATTTATGCACAAAATCATTAGTTCATGACATAATGAACGATAACGCGTTTCCAATTATATCCACAATATTTCACATTAATCACTAGAATTGTTACTGTTCCGGTCCCAATACAACAGCGGAATTTTAGGACCCCTCGCTTCGACATATAGCGGCATCATATGATATCCCTCGCTTCGACAATGACAGCGGCATGTTACCTCGCTTAGACATGACAGCGGCAAATATCATACTACCATCGCTTCATATGACAGCGGCAAGTACCTCCCTCGCTCGGAGATAAAGGCTACCGGAACATTCATCAATTCTACCACAATAATCAAACACAATTGATTCCAATATCATGATATAACACTATCATTTCACATATCTCATCACATATGAGGACACACTATTCACAATATGCATCATTAAAGTTGTAACACGATTTACCGTCCGATGCTCGTACGTCTCACTACGTACCTTAGTTTCAAAAGTGGAGAAGTTGTATAACTTTATCTCCTCGACGTTGTTGGCACCTGAGATGGTTCTACACAACCATACAATTCAATATTAGAAGCCAAATAATAGTCGAATACCAAAAATTCAACAAAATACAACATTTTTCAAAATTACACAGCTGGCGATCGATCGCTCCACTGAGGCGATCGATCGCCTCAAATTTTTTCTTCGCGGCGATCGATCGCTTCAAACATGGCGATCGATCGCCTAACCCTTGGTTTGGCTACTGCCTCTTGGTGATCAGTCGCCTCATTTCAGGCGATCAATCGCCTGCCCTGCACTTCGCCCACTGTCCTTAGGCGATCGGTCGCCTCTTTTCAGGCGATCGATCGCCTCGCACAGACACACGATTTTCACCATTTTTACACCAAAAATTCCTTCCCAACTTCCACAACACATATACCAACAAACTCAAAACACAAAAACACTTTAAACCTTCAATACACATCATAAAACAACCCCAAAATCCCACACCCAACCACAAAACACACCAACCCAAATAAACCCATTTTCAAACTCCAAACAACAACCCAAATTCACAATAAACCTCACAAAACAACAAGGGATGATATATATATACACCCTAGGCCCCAAATCTTACCAAGAAACCACAAGAATCAAGTTTTGCAAGAACTCCTCTTCCACCTTGGGGCTCAACTCGAAAATGAGAGGAGGAGGGTAGGGTTTGAAAAGTGTTGGGGGTTGAATAATGTGAGGGGGGTAAAGAGGATATGAGGTTATAGTGGGTTATGAAAGTTAATTAAATTTTACACCCCACTTCCTAACATGATGCAAATTATGCCCAACATTGTATTTTAGACACATATCACCACAATGCGCCAAATATCAATTAAATGCATGTTTCACAAAATAATGACTACTAACACATGTTAAGCCATCAAAACACCCGATTACCCAACATGCATAACATGTACCCTGAAATGCTCTACCAGTCCACATGACCAAGCATTTTCACATGGCGATTAATTCTAACACATAAGGCAATTACCACCATAATTAATCATAATTAATCATACGAACACAATTTATGCCTTAAACACAATTAATCATTTCGGGGACATCACATAGGACGTGGTGCTGCTCCGTGGATTCTGCTTCAAACACGCTACAAGGGTAAGACACTTGTAATTCCTTTATCCGATATGAATCCTATGTGTAGATCTGCTGGTTAGTAATCCATAAAATTTTATTCCGCTGCGTTGTATGCTCTTGGATTACTTACAGTGGTATCAGAGCCTGGTTCAAGGCTCATATCGAATTTATGTGATTAAATTGTGTTAATTATATTAGAATTAATATTGCATGCTATTTAAAACTGTATGAACATATATGATATGTTAATATTTAGTTTATGAAAATCATCGTAAAATTGTATTTGATATAATTAGGCGAATATCGAACCATCTGTCACAAGTTTTCGGCCATCACCATCACAAATGACACCACGGCTAGCCACATGAGGGCTAGGGTTTTCGAACCCTTGGCTCGAGATGGCTTAGTCGTTGTGGCTAATAATTGTGCATGGAAGTGTCGAAAATTAATTAGGGTTTAGAACCCATTGGACGTGACGGCTAGCTCATGACGGCTAGGGTTTCAAACCCTAGTAGCCGTGCATGGCTCGGCCATCATCGCCTATTTTTCTAAAGTTTTGAGACGTGGATGAGTTTTGAACTCTTTGACTCGATAATGGTTCACGCATGCATGGATTAGTAACTTTACCACATGAGAGCAAGGTTTTTCGAACCCTTAGCTCGAGATGGTTGAGCCAACCCCGTGCATGGCCTGACCGTGACTCGTGGCTAACAAATTCCGGTGTTTCAAACAAGATGGCTCGATAAAATTCCATAAGGGTACGAGGCGGCTAGGGTTTGGAACCCTAGCGCGGCCGCCGCTCGAGACATGGCTCGGCCATGGGCTAGGGTTTCGAACCCTAGGCCCACTATTGGTCCAGCCGTGTGCTTCATGGTTCGAACCATGGTGGTTCGTGTCTTAGTCGCTTTAGTTCGTGGCATGTGATGTCCCGAGCGTACGATAATTTTTCAAAAATTATTTTACAGTTTTAATTAGAATTAAATTTAAAATGTTTAGAATTTAATTAATTAAATTTTAATGCATGCTTTATGTGTTGTTTGAGCATGGTGCGTGGTTATAGCCCTTTGACCTATTAGATAGGATTTGTGGATGTTTGTAATGTATAATACGACCTGCGTGTCGTGCCTTCTCTATTTCATTCTAAATGTAATCCCTCCCCTATGTTCCCCTCGAATGTGAATCGAGGAATTCTATATCTTGTAAATAGTGTAGTTTATTTTATTGATGATGATCAATGAAGATGGAGCATCGTGCCGGGATGAGGAGGCTATTCACAAATTGGAGCCAAAGGAAGGTGCTTGTGAAGTTACCTTAGGTTGACTCATAGGATTTTCTCATTGGCTTGAGAAAATCATTAGTAGGGGCTATAACCATGTCACGTTTAATTATGTATGTTGATGCATGATTTATCTTATGTTTTAGTTTGATAATAGTATTACACATATATGTAGATATGTATACAACTGTATGTAGTGGACATATTTTAAATTATCAAACTAATCATGAGATCAATAAATCCCTCTAAAATATTAAGTTTTAGATGCCTTCCAAAATAAAAGTACTCGTCAATAACTTCGATTGTACATGTGTGGGTTTGCCAAAGCAAAGCACCGTGGCAATCTTAGTAAGGCGCGAAAGGATAAAAGTGATAACCGTTATACTTTAATTGGGTACGACTTAACTAGGTTATCTCAATAGGATTGGGAACCTAGAGGCATGGGTTGGATTATAATTCATTTGATGAATTGAACAAAGTGTTGTTCGTCCAACTATCCAAGAATTATATGTGATGTAATTGACAAAGTGTTGTCTACCTAAATAACCGAGTCTTGGGCGATTAGCCAAAGCTAACTCAAGATTAAGTGAAATATGGATCTTGGCCCACTAAAGGTTTTGAGGGTTGATATTTTTAAACAAAATAGTGGGAGTATCATTTAATATAAGACCATGTTAAATGATTTAAATCATAAACTTATTTTGCATATTTATATTGTAGATATCCATGGCAACTAACAACGTTACTAGCACTTTATCACTGCGATCGGTTCTTGAGAAGGACAAATTAAATGGGACGAATTTCCTAGACTGGCATAGGAACTTGAGGATAGTCCTCAAACAAGAAAAGAAACAATATGTCCTAGAGGAACCCTTGCCCGCTGAGGAACCTCCCCTAACAGCTACAAGAGCTGAAAAAGATGCTTACAAGAAGCATCAGAGTGACGCACTTGATGTTGGGTGCCTCATGCTTGCCACCATGAACTCTGAGCTTCAGAAGCAACATGAGGAAATGGAGGCGTTCGATATGATCGAACACTTAAAGCAGTTGTACCAACAGCAAGCAAGACAAGAGAGGTATGACGTCTCTAAGGCGTTATTTCAGTGCAGGATGGTAGAAGGAAGCATAGTTGGAACTCATGTGCTCAAGATGATTGGGTACATTGAGAATCTGGACAAGCTGGGTTTTCCATTGGACCAAGAGTTGGCCACCGATGTGATCTTGCAATCGTTGCCTGAGAGCTTCAGTCAATTTGTAGTAAATTACAATATGACTGACATGGAAAAGACTCTACCACAATTGCTTGGTATGTTGAGAACATATGAAGCAAATACTAAGAAGACTAAGGCCACAAATGTCCTTATTGTGAATAAGGGCAAAGGAAGGGCCAAAGCTAAAGGCAACAAGAAAGCAAAGAAAGTCTTTGCTAAATCTAAGCCAAAGTTCTATGCACTGAAGCCAAAGGGAGGGATAGCAAAGGAAGGGAACTGTTTCCATCGCGGTGAGACCGGCCATTGGAAAAGGAACTGCAAAGTATATCTGGAGGATCTAAAGAAAGGAAGTGTGACTTTCGCTTCAGGTATTTTTGTTATAGAAGTCAATTTATCTACTTCTTCATCATGGGTATTAGATACTGGATGTGGATCTCACATTTGTGTAAATGTGCAGGATCTAAAAAGGAGTAGGACGTTGGCGAAAGGTGAAGTTGATCTCCGAGTTGGAAATGGAGCAAGAGTTGCTGCATTAGCTATAGGAGATTATCATTTAGCTTTACCTTCTGGTTTATCATTGATTTTGAAAGATTGTTATTTTGTGCCTTCAATTACTAAAAACATTATTTCTATTTCTTGTTTGGACAAGTATGGATTTTCATTTATAATAAGGACAATTGTTGTTCTATTTATTTAAATGATATGTTTTATGCTAGTGCACAAATGGTGAATGGTCTTTATGTATTAAATCTTGATATGCCTATCTATAACATAAATACTAAAAGGATTAAAAATAATGATTGTAATCCGACTTATCTCTGGCACTGTCGCTTGGGCCACATAAACGAGAACCGCATATCTAAACTTCATAAGGATGGAGTATTAGATTCTTTTGATTTTGAATCATATGAAACATGCGAATCTTGTTTAATGGGCAAGATGACTAAAGCCCCTTTCAAGGGACATGTTGAAAGGGCAAATGTTTTATTGGGACTAATACATAGTGATGTATGTGGACCAATAAGTACACAAGCTAGAGGTGGTTTTCAATACTTCGTTACATTTACTGATGACCTCAGTAGATATGGGTATGTGTACCTAATGAAACATAAGCATGAAACCTTTGAAAAGTTCAAAGATTTCAAGAATGACGTACAAAACCAACTTGGCAAAAGTATCAAAATCCTTCGATCAGATCGAGGAGGAGAATACTTAAGCCAAGAGTTTCATGACTATCTAAAGGAGTGTGGGGTAGTCCCACAACTCACTCCTCCGTATACTCCACAATGGAATGGTGTATCCGAGAGGAGAAATCGAACCTTGTTAGACATGGTTAGATCAATGATGAGTCATGCAGATCTTTCGATATCGTTTTGGGGACACGCTCTAGAAACAACGATTTTCTTACTGAACCGTGTTCCATCTAAATCAGTGGAAAAGACACCATATGAGATATGGACTGGGAAGCGTCCTAGTATGTCTTTTATGAAGATTTGGGGTTGTGAGGCTTTCGTTAGACGTCACGCCACTAACAAACTTGGACCCAAATCTGATAAGTGTTTATTTGTGGGGTATCCTAAGGAAACGAAAGGATACTATTTCTACTATCCCACCGAGAACAAAGTAGTTGTTGCTCGGACTGGTGTATTTCTTGAAAGAGAATTTATTTCTAGAAAAACCAGTGGGAGAAAAATAGAACTTAGTGAAGTTCAACCACAAGAAAACACTGAACCTGAGATTGAGATGGAAACAGAGCAGGCACCGCAAGCTGTTGTGGAAGAAGCACCTGCTCAAGAGACACAAGCCCAGCGTAGGTCTGTAAGAGAACACCGGGAGCCACAGAGATATGGATTTCTTGTGACTCAACAAGGTGACTTACTACTTATTGATGAGGATGAGCCGTCATCTTATCAACAAGCTATAATGGGCAATGATTCTGAGAAATGGCAAGAGGCCATGAAATCTGAGATGGAATCCATGTATGCAAACCAAGTATGGACTTTGGTTGATCCACCTGAAGGGGTACGACCCATAGGGTGCAAATGGATTTTCAAGAAAAAGACCGATATGGATGGTAACGTACAAACCTATAAAGGTCGGCTGGTTGCAAAAGGATTCAAACAAATTCATGGTATTGACTATGATGAAACCTTTTCACCAGTGGCCATGGTTAAATCCATAAGGATCTTACTTGCAATAGCTGCATTTCATGATTATGAAATCTGGCAGATGGATGTCAAAACAGCTTTCCTTAATGGAAATCTACTCGAGGATGTGTACATGACACAGCCCGAGGGTTTTGTCGATCCATAGGATGCTGGAAAGATATGCAAGCTACAACGATCTATTTATGGATTGAAGCAAGCTTCTCGGAGTTGGAATCTTCGTTTTGATGATGCAATCAAAGAGTTTGGTTTTATCAAAAACGAAGATGAACCTTGTGTCTACAAGAAGGTCAGTGGGAGCGTAATCATTTTCCTAGTGTTGTATGTAGATGACATACTTCTTATTGGAAATGATATCCCTGCCTTGCAATATGTAAAGATTTGGCTAGGGAATTGCTTTTCGATGAAAGACTTGGGAGAAGCCACCTATGTATTAGGAATCAAGATCTATAGAGATAGATGAAGAAGACTTCTCGGCCTAAGTCAAAGTACATACATACACAAAGTGCTTAAAAGGTTTAGCATGCAAGAATCAAAGAAAGGATTCATGCCTATGACGCATGGTATTTATCTCTCGAAGGAACAGTGTCCTTCAACACGAGATGAGAGACAACGCATGATCAAGATTCCATACGCGTCAGCTATTGGATCTATCATGTATGCCATGATATGTACTCGTCCCGATGTATCATATGCTTTGAGCATGACGAGCAGATATCAAGTTGATCCAGGTGAAGGTCACTGGATTGCTGTCAAGAATATCCTAAAGTACTTGAGAAGAACTAAGGATACAGTCTTGATTTATTGAGGTGAGGAAGAGCTCAATGTAATGGGTTACACTGATGCAAGCTTCCAAACCGACAAAGATGATTTTCGATCGCAATCTGGATATGTGTATTGCCTAAATGGAGGTGCTGTGAGCTGGAAGAGTTCAAAGCAAGAAACAGTAGCCGATTCTACAACGGAAGCTGAGTATATTGCTGGCTCGGATGCAGCAAAGGAAGCTGTTTGGATGAGGAAGTTCATTTCTGAACTTGGAGTGGTGCCTAGCATTAAAGATCCGATAGAACTCTATTGTGACAACAATGGAGCGATCACATTAGCTAAGGAACCAAGATCTCACCAAAGATCCAAACACATACTTCGGCGGTTCCATTTCATTCGAGAAATCGTTGAAAGGGGAGATGTTAAAATATGCAAAGTACCAACATATGATAATGTATCTGACCCTTTGACGAAGCCACTGTCACAGCAAAAACATGATCGTCATACTAGATCTCTAGGCATTAGGTATATGTCTGAGTGGTCTTAGTGCAAGTGGGAGATTTGTTGGGATAAGCCCTAAGACACATCATTAGATGATTGTTTATGACATACAATGTAATATGATTTTATGAATGGCAATTCATTATTATATATTATTCTTTTAACTGTGCAATGTGAATTAATATATATGTTAATGTCCTTAGAATAATATTGTATTATTCTTAAAGATGTCCCTAGTCAAGTATTATCATGAATAGGGATAATGATAATACGTTGAGACTAGTATGTGTTGATCGATGAATTGTTCATTGATATGAGATATCAAATCAACATATAGGTACATGTTAGAGAACGATGTACTGGACAGACCTACCATGAGAATGCAACATGGATAGTTATATGATCGTCATATGCAATTCTCATAGTGATAATAATGTATGTAATCCTTACGACTTGTGATCATCAGAGATCCCAACATAAGGAGTTTGCATCTTGATATCGTCAAACGTTACCCATAACAGGGTAAAGGCGACTATTGGATACACTATGAATTATGTAGAGGGATGTTGACTGATCGAGATAGGATTTGTCCCTCCTATATAACAGGAGATGTGTTAGGCCCTTGATCAAGTGAGAACTAAAATGCATGGCCATGCTCGAATGAGTCGATGTGAGATATCGAGCTTATTCGTTTATTCTAGTTCTACTTGGGGATCAAGAAATAAAGATTGGATATACGAGTATGACTATTCCATGACTCGTGTTCAATCTAAACACAAAGGACAAAGGGATTAAGTTACATGATTAATATTATCACAAGTTCTAAAGGTTATGTCGAGTCATTGACATTCTTGTAATTTGGGTAGCATTGATGTGTTGCTAGATACCGCTCAATGCTTGCGACATAAAATGAGATTTTATGTCACTGCCAACATTACAAGATCCTATCGGGTCGCACAAAAGATTAAATCGAGAATGGAAATTAAATTCATTGGATGAATTAATTAATTAAGAAGAGTCTTAATTAAGTGATTAAAAGGTTTTAATTAAATCATGGGTTTGGGCCCATAAGACATTAAAAAAGTCTTGAACCTTAATTAAAATCCTTTTAATATAAATACAAGGTTATGATTTAATTGTATGACACAACTTCATATCATTCAACCTAAAAACCAAGCAAGACACACGGCCTCAAAAACCAACAAAAGAGCTCTCGGCTTCTTCATCATTGGGCGTGCCTTTCGATTTAGAATCGAGTGTCTTTCTTGTTCCGGTTATAACTTGTCTAGCAACTTGTTATTAAACTATCCCTTCACCCGATTTGATCGTGTGGATATCGTTGAGGCAAAACTCATTGAGTTTTGCTAGTGACTCGGAGAAGGCGTAGGACGTGGTGCTGCTCCGTGGATTCTGCTTCAAACACGCTACAAGGGTAAGACACTTGTAATTCCTTTATCCGATATGAATCCTATGTATAGATCTGCTGGTTAGTAATCCATAAAATTTTATTCCGCTGCGTTGTATGCTCTTGGATTACTTACACCGGCGGCATAAGTCATCGCCAATGGAATAGCGGAACGAACCATCGCTATCAATATATCCGGCGGCAAGAACCATCGCCAATCAATATAGCGGAATGAGACATCGCTATCAATATATCCGGCGGCAAGAACCATCGCCAATCAATATAGCGGAATAAGACATCGCTATCAATATATCCGGCGGCAAGAACCATCGCCAATCAATATAGCGGAATAAGACATCGCTATTAATACACTTGGCGGCGTGAACCATCGCCAACCAACATAGCGGAATGAGACATCGCTATCAATATCGATAATGTGGTTGTTCCGGTCTTGTTATAGCAGCGGAATTTTAGGACCCCTCGCTTGGACATATAGCGGCATCATATGATATCCCTCGCTTCGACAATGACAGCGGCATGTTACCTCGCTTAGACATGACAGCGGCAAATATCATATTACCATCGCTTCATATGACAGCTGCAAGTACCTCCCTCGCTCGAATATAACAACTACCGGAACTTCCACTAGCTCCATGTACCTGCATCCAGGTTAATACCACAGTTCACAATATAATGATCGATATCACGTTCCAGTTATAATCCCAATATTCCACATTAATCACTAGAATTGTGACTGTTCCGGTCCCAATACAACAGCGGAATTTTAGGACCCCTCGCTTCGACAATGACAGCGGCATGTTACCTCGCTTAGTCATGACTGCGGCAAGTACCTCCCTCGCTCGGAGATAAAGGCTACCGGAACATTCATCAATTCTACCACAATAATCAAGCACAACAGTTGATTCCATTATCACAATATATATCACTATCATTTCACATATACCATCACATGTAAGGGTTCACTACCCACGATATACATAATCAAAGGTGTAACACGTTTTACCGTCCGAAGCCCATACGTCTCACCTTTCCTGATTTTCCTACAAAATCAGATCCCTTAACACATAATACATGAAGGGCCAGACATCACCATTAATGCCATCCCATCTCATGCTACACGATTCCTGCAATCACAATGATTAGCAACACCACTTTTCATATCATAAAAGCACATAACAACTAGTTGTGTCATACAACATTAATGCCATCATGTATAAATATGTGCTATCAATAACTCCCTAGGCCCTTAACAGCCCCAAAGAGCAACCACTGCTCTGATACCACTAATGTAAGGACCCCAAGCCCTTAACCCTTGATTAGTGTATTAACCACTATGTGTGGCACATGCTTTCAATAAAAAGTCAATCGGGAAGCTCAGATGATACTTTACCATTGAATGGCAATTACAAAATTTCCTTTAATACTCAATGTCATAAGATCATCAGCCTAACAACAAATAGACTCATATGTTCGCCCTTTACCATCCCCTTGGTGCCACTTTTTACATTGTGGGCTTTTATAAAAATTTGGGCACAGTCTCCCCATAAATTGAGCTATCCCAAAACAAAAGCACATCACATAATATAATTCCCGGCCAGGGAATACACAATACTCAACAGAATACAGAACACAATGTAAATTCCCAGCCAGGGAAGACACCACACATAAGACGACAAAAGTGGGTTTCAACACCCACATAATACACTAACGACTCTCATATCATTAGTAATTCTACCCTTAATTGCATGCAACATTAAATGAAAGAGAGAAAGGCTCATGCCATTATATACAACCCATATACAAGTATAATCGTGCTCACATGCGAGCATCATAAATGTGTATATAACCCTCGGGTGTATATAAGTACTATATACGATACCGTGCTCCATCAAGCCCTGGTACCACGATCCTGGGAGTACATCCAATCAACAGCTCGAGCTCAACCCCAAAGCCATCGATGTACCTGTTCACCTGTCCCAACAGAGACAGCCCCCAACGGGGTGAGCATACCAATACACAAAATCCCATAATCACAATAATGAAATTCATAATTTACAACGAAAGTAAATACTAATGAATTTTAAATGATACTCCCTGGATGGCAACGTCCTCATCCGGGATTCCGTGTACTGTCCCTGTTCTCACAATCATCAAACTCATCAAATCTCAAAAATCAGTAAATCAACACATTGATTTAACTCATAGCATGCCTGATTCTCAAGTATCAATAATTAATGATTCCAAATTCATTATACACACAAATATAGATATCTCGATATCTAATACTGATTTCAACTTTGCTACCAATCACAGATAGCTCAAATGCCTAGCATTTATTTTACAAATTCTCATTTATACTTAGACATCTCACATGTCTTATAATGAATACATGATTCCATGATCATTCTCAGGCATCTCAAATGCCCTACAATAGTCATATAAACCCAGTACCCCATATCTCTTATAAGGTCATAATACTCTAGTATCACGCACGCTTGTGGCGGCGGTGTCAAGGTTGGGTCGTTCCATAACTATATCAACACATATATATATAACCATACGCACAACCATCAATGCAATCAAAATACATTATGCATTTCACAAATGCTCTTATATAAAGTAATGCTTGTACGTCGCACGTACCTTAATCTCCGAAGTCCGAGCCAAACCTTGCTCGAGTTCCATGCCCCGAAGAACAATGTGCTAACACGATAAATAATTCACAATTATTTACGAACATGCAACCCATGCTCAAGCACACTCATAACCCTCAAAATCGAACATAAACCCCTCCAACAGCATTCAAATTCGAACCATTAAAGCAACAAATTTTCGAACCAAAACCTCACGCCCAACAGCAAGAAATTCGAACCAAATCCACCCAAAAATAGCAGGGAAATACACGATAATGACGAAAAAGGGGTAAGGGAGGTTACCCAATCGAAAATCGAAAGTAAATCGTTCGAAATCAATGAACCCTAGGAATTGGGGATCGGCGCTTTCCTGCAAAATCCGACTTCAAAACGCGACGAAACTCTCAATTGCCGGAGGGGATAGCTGCGCCTCGACGAGACGAAGCCGGTGGCGGGTCGCACGCGCCGGACGGCGGCCGGACGGCGGCGGGCGCACGGCCTGAAGCCGCGGGGGTTGGGGAAATCGGGAATGGGCGCGGACGGGGAGAGAGAGACGGCTAAAGGAGGTGAAACGATTTTTTCCAATTAAAATCTCGGGTTCAACTGGTATTTATAGCAAAAATACCCCGAAATACTAATAGCCCCACAAATACATCATGATTCATTAAAAATCATCTGTTTTCAAAAATTCTCTCTCTAACTCCAAAACCCCCTACCGGTGTCCACACTAAGCACCCAGATCCCGAGTCACACTAAAAACCCAACTCTTAGGTTTTTCACCCAAATGAGAATACAATCTCAACCTCTGGATCCAACGATCCCAACTACCAAAATAAACGGGCCCAGAAGGCCCGACATCGCGATTAAACTCCAAATCGCCACGTAAAACAACTTTAGGGTTATTAACACTCCGGGATTAACACCTATAATCCCTGGTCATCACAGATACCACTAATGTAAGGACCCTAGTTCCTTAAGTACGGATTAAAGGCACAATTAGAGCTAACATAAATTATCAGAGTAAAGTGATCGTGTTGAGACTATGAGCTTTAAGAATTACATGCCAAAAATAAGGACTATCAATGGATTAATTACATTCCCAATCAAATGAATGTTATCAACTATAGCTTTACACTACTCCTAGAGTAGACACTATACAAAAGTAATCCTGTCCTTCGATTCCCAAAAGTGTTCTTCACAAGCTCACTGCCTCAACCCGCCTTAGCCCCTTCTTATCATGCCAAAAGTGTACCTACAAGGACAACCCCCAACCATGAGCATATAATAATTCATATACAACACAATATGAATGTAAGGCGTAAATGCATAAACCGTAATAATCACTTCCTGTTTTTCCCATGCATTTTAAACGCTCCCTTTTTGGTTGTCCCTGTACCATAACTCCTGAGTATAATCAAATAGATTATTTAATGGTCCACACATGTCATGACATAATACCATTTTCACTATTACCAATTACCAATCACCAATCCCTAGTCTGTTCATCACAATGTATTTTAATGCCCCTCGCTTTACATATAGGCGGCATAGAATAACCTTGCTTCAATGGACATGCGGCGCTCCCACCCCTCGCTTCACATTGAGCGGCAAATATTCTTTCCTCGCCTTATATGACCACCACGCTTCAATGTGACATGCGGCGCTCCCACCCCTCGCTTCACATTGAGCGGCACCAAATCAAATAGCGGCAAGCATTAAATCATCAAGGGATGACCATGACTCATGGGATGTGCACCAATAACCGTCATATGCATATACATTCATCATGCATAATTCAACATGTATTTGCATCCACAATGCATAATTCCATATATACTCGCATCCACAATGCATAAACAATGAGTATATTAGATACATGTACTGTTGGGTGCCCGTACGTCTTCTACGTACCTTTCCAAAAGTAGGATGTGGTAGGACTTCACTTCATTGGCTGTGTTGCCACCTGGGATGGTTCTACATATTCACACAAACCAATATTAGAACCCAATAATAGTCCGATACCAAAAATCCTACAAAAAATATCACATTTTGTGACTCGCGATCGATCGCTGCGAAGGGCCGATCGATCGCGAGATCACACTGCCCGAAACTCAAATTTTGTTCCTTCGGCGATCGATCGCCACACTTGGCACGATCGATCGCCACCCTCGCCGATCGATCGCCCAAGCGTGGTGATCGATCGCCATAAGCTTCTGGAGCGCACTGCCGGCTCGCGGTCGATCGCCAAAAACAGCCTTCAAACCAACAACATTAAACACATAATAACCTTCAAAATACACTTTAAACATCCCAAAATTCCAACATTCAACCAAAATAATACCAACCCATAAAACCCATTTCAAAACCATACAAAACCACAACAAATCCAATCCAAACACAACAAAAACAACAAGGAGGTATCCATACCTATTGGGGACTCCAAATCTCCCAACAAATTCCACAAATCAAACTTTTGGAAGGATTTCTCTCCACCTTTTTGCACAATTTCGAAATTTAAGGGGAAAGGGTTTGGGAGGAGTTATTTGGGAAAGTAGAAAAGTGATGGTATGGTGGGGTTTGGGGGGTATAAAGTGGGTTGTTTTAAAATGAATTGCACTCCTCAATTACCATGGTGTATAAAACACTCCAACATGATTTTTTAAAAGCATTTACCAAAATGCATCCAAATCCCAATTAATATCATGCTCGACCAAATAATTATCGATTACCATAAACAACCATAATAGCTCCCAATTTCCCAACATGCATAACATGCATCCCGAAATGCATCACCGGGTCACGCATACCATGTGACTAAGCATTTTACCAAGATAATTAATTCCAACACATATATTAATTATCACCATAAAAATCACATAAACATAATTAATGCCCAAATTGCATATAATTATTCGGGGATATCACAAAATTCATACCAGAAAATAACTCAGGATACTGATGTATCATATGCTGCTCCGTCTCCTACGTTGCCTCCTCGACACCCCATCGATCCTATTGTACCTTTACCATTGGTATCACTTTGTTACGCTGTCCGCACAGCTCTATCCAAAATTTTCACTGGTCGTTCCACATAAGACACGTCTGTATCCAACTGTATTTCAGATGGTGGCAATACATGACCCGGATCTGGTTCATATTTCCTCAACAGTGAAACATGAAACACATCGTGGATACTACTCAATGCTGGCGGTAATGCCAATCGATATGCCAACATACCAATACGTTGCAATACCTCATACGGACCAACATATCGTGGAGACAACTTTCCACGCTTACCAAATCGTACCACACCTTTAAAAGGTGAGATTTTTAAGAATACTCGATCACCAACTTGGAATTCAAGTGGTCTACGTCGTTTATTGACATAAGCAGCATGTCTATCCTGAGCAGCTTGCAATTTCAATCTGATCAGTTTCACTTTTTCCTCCATTTCACGTAACATTTCTGGTCCATGAAGTGCAGTCTGATCAATATCATCCCAATATAATGGCGATCTATAGCGTCGCCCATACAATGCCTCAAATGGTGCCATCTGGATACTAGTTTGATAACTGTTATTGTACGAAAATTCCACTAATGGCAATGACTCTTGCCATGAGTTATCAAACTCCAATACACAGGCACGCAACATATCCTCAAGCGTTTGTATCGTACGCTCTGTTTGTCCATCTGTCTGAGGATGATAAGCTGTACGCAATCGTACTTCCGTTCCCAATGCTGACTGTAATCCTTCCCAAAAAAGAGAAGCAAATCTCGATCTCTATCCGATACAAATGACACTGGTATGCCATGTAGTCTCACTACATTTTGAATGTATAATTGTGCCATTTTCAAATAAGTAAACGTCATACTGTAAGGTATGAAGTGAGCTACTTTCGTCAGTCTATCAACAATGACCCAGATCGCATCAAAGCCAGAGGAAGTCCGTGGCAAATGGGTAACAAAATCTATTGTAACATGTTCCCATTTCCATTGAGGAATCTCAAAACTCCTCAATTCACCTCCTGGTCTTTGTCGTTCTGCTTTTACTTGTTGACAGAACAAACACCGTTTCACAAAGTTCAGCACAACCTGTTTCATGCGTTTCCACCAAAATTGGGTACGCAAATCTTTATACATTTTCTTTCCTCCAGGATGTATACTGTAGCGACTACAATGCGTACGTTGTAATATTTCTTGGCGTGCAGCAGGTACTACCCAACAATTTCCATACTTCAAAGTTCCATCACTTGCAAATACAAATTGAGATGTTTGTCCTTGACATACCATTTCCTTCCAGTGTTGTACCTCATCATCAGTACCTTGTGCCGTTCTGATTTTCTCAAAGATATCGGGTTCAACCAACAATGTTGATACCCTTACTGGCTCTGTATCTACATCAAACTCATAACCTAAGGTACAACAAGAAGTCATCAAGGCTGATAAATGCATTATCTCATCAGCAGTAGTATGAACTTTTCGACTTAAGGCATCTGCTGTGAGATTAGCCTTTCCTGGATGATATTCGATCTCACAATCATAATCCGTCAAGAGATCCATCCATCTCCTTTGCCTCATATTCAACTCTGCTTGAGTGAATAAAAATTTAAACTTTTATGATCAGTATATATGGTAAACGACGTACCATATAAATAGTGTCGTCATATCTTCAAGGCAAAGACAATGGCAGCCAACTCTAGATCATGTACTGGATATTTCATTTCATGTGGCTTCAACTGTCGTGATGCATAAGCCACTATATATTTATCCTGCATCAAAACACAACCCAAACCAAGTAATGATGCATCGGTGTAAAGAGCAAACCTGTCATGTTCTGATGGAATAATCAACACTGGAGCAGTAGTTAACCGATGTTTCAATTCTTGAAAACTATGCTCACATGCGTCTGACCATCTAAATGGTACTCCCTTCTGTGTCAGCTGTGTAAGTGGTTTGGCAATTGCTGAATAGCCTTCAACAAACCGTCTATAATATCCAGCCAAACCCAAGAAACTACGAATTTCTGGCACAGAGGTAGGTGATGACCAATTCAACACCGCTTCTACCTTTCTCGGATCAACTAAGATACCATCTTTAGAAATCACATGCCCCAAAAATACTACACTGGTCAACCAAAACTCGCACTTACTGAGTTTGGCATATAACTTATGTTGTCTCAATAACTGTAACACCAGATGCAAATGGTGGACATGTTCGGTTTCACTCCGAGAATAGATCAAGATATCATCAATGAACACAATGACAAATTGATCAAGGTAGTCCTGGAAAACTCGATTCATCAAGCTCATGAAGACAGCTGGAGCATTTGTCACACCAAATGGCATTACTAGAAACTCATAATGTCCATAGCGAGTTCTAAATTATGTCTTCTGTACATCTCTTTCCCTCACACGTATCTGATGATAACCTGATCTCAAATCAATCTTAGAATAGATCATAGATCCCTGTAACTGATCAAACAAATCATCAATACGAGGAAGAGGATATTTATTCTTTATAGTTACCTTGTTCAACTGTCTATAGTCAATGCACAGTCGTATTGACCCATCCTTCTTTTTAACAAACAATACCGGAGCACCCCAAGGCGATACACTAGGACGTATGTACCCCTTGTCCAATAGATCTAGTAATTGTGTTTTCAACTCTCTCAATTCCGAAGGTGCCATTCGATATGGTGCTCGTGAAATTGCAGAAGTACCAGGCACTAACTCAATACCAAAGTCTACTTCTCGACTTGGTGGAAATCCAGGAATCTCATCTGGAAATACATCTGCATACTCTGCAACCACTGGTATATCCTCCACTCTTCTTTCTACCTTCCTATCTGTGACATCTATTGCATATATCACATATCCCATATGTCCATGTTCTAACAAACGAGACATTCGAAGAGTAGATATCAATGGAATCTTAGCACGTGATCCTTGTCCATAGAATATCCATTGATTTCTAGTATCACACTGAAATCTCACTGTCTTCTGACAACAATCTACAACAGTTTTATATCTGCTCAACACATCAATACCCAAAATACAATCAAAATCCATCATATCTAGCACAATCAAATCAGCATGTATCTCCTATTCAGTAGCAAACTGAATAACACAATCAGACACACTCTGACAAGCCATCACAGTAGTTCCCATGGGTGTCGAGACATATAGAGGCATCAACAGTGGAGACGAGCATATATGATACTGGTCAATAAACGCTTGTGCAACAAATGAATGTGATGCACCAATATCAATCAAAAGTAAAGCAGGATAAGTAACTAAACTACACTTACCCGCAATCACATCATCAGGAGCTGCCTATGCTTGCTCCTTATTCAGTGCATACACCTGAGCCTGAGGTGGTCCTATTCTCTATCCTCCACCAGTCCGTGGAACACCTTGTGGTCTCTGCAGCACTGTACTCTCTGATATATTCTCTCTAACCTGTTGTCCCTCAGCTTGAGGACAATCTCTGATCAAGTGTCCTGTCCTCCCACAGCGGAAACAAACTTGAGTATCAAGTTGTGGACAATCTCTTTTAAAATGTGGCCCTCCACATTTAAAACATTGTAGTCCTCGACCACTACTACTACTACTACCTTGGGACTGTCCCTTGGTACCTCGGTCACCACCCTTTCATTGAACAAATCGCTTCCCACTAAATCTAGAGGAAGATGCACCACCTCGTGATGATTTAAATGGTTCTCCTCTAGGTCTCATACTTTCTGATGTAGGTGGTTGGGATTGTCCTACATCCTTGTACACTCCAACTGCAATCTCAGTCATCTCGGCTCTAGTCAATGCTTCTTCATATGATGTAGGGTTATTGGAAATTACCCTATCAAACAATTCAGGCCTCAAGCCCTTCACAAACTGTCTGATCTTTGCCTTTGTATTTGCAGCGATATGTGGTACATACCGTAGCAATGAAGAATATTGTACCGCATAATCAGACACTGTCATTGACCCCTGTCTCAAATTTGTGAATTCATCTTCTTTCCTCTGCCTTGCAGCAACAGAGAAATAGTGATCAAGAAACCTAGTTCTGAACACATCCCAATTCACTGTCTATCCTTGAGCTCTCGGCTCAATCAATGTAGCTTTCCACCACATCATGGCTTTCTTTGCCAACTGGAATTCTGCCAAACATATCCAGGCGGATTTGGCACATGGCGCTGACACAAAGATCTGTTTAATCCGTTCCAACCATTCCTCTGTTTGTTCCCCTGATTCCGTACCCTCAAAGCAAGGTGGCTGATAACTCAAAAACTGTGTCAAAGTCAACTCCCCAGGTAACAGTACCTATTAAGTGGCCCTTGCCCAAATGGTGGTGGTGGCACAGGCGCCAATCCAACACTAGCATTGCCACTCATGGCATCCCCAACCTCATCGTGTGGTACTCTGTCTGCCATTACTGCAAATACAGGTTACCAACAACAAGAAATATATAAAGCATGTCAGTATAACATCATATCATGACTCATAACATGCTTTCAAGTGATTAGGCAACTCCCTAATACACTTCCTCTACCCTTGTTCACCCCGTTCTCGAACCACTGCTCTGATACCACTAATGTGGGGTCCTCGTTACTTAATCCGTTATGTATCATTTCATTTATAGATATGTGAGTCAGAATTAAGTAAAACATACACTGATTAAGAGTTTAGTTATGTAGGTTATTACAAGTTGACAAAAAACCATGTCCTTAAATACATCATATATACAACAAAACAACCTAAACCAAAACTCCAAAGCAGTGGTTCAGCTCGCAGCGGAATAGACTCACAATCCCGTCCTCCCACGTCTATGAGTCCCTACAGAAACAATCACACAATATGAGTACAGATAAACAACCATCCCAGTGTGATATCATTAAACACATAAACGATAAAGCACTATGAATAACAAATGTGATTGTCATGTTTCATGTACCATCAAATACAATTATGTCATGACATGTCTCATTCCTCATCCTGTTATAACCAGACCAATATGATATGTCTATCTCAGCTCAATATGTCAGTGGAACCCTCTCACATCTTCATATTAGCAGCACATATCATAGTACCGTCCTAACATGTTATAACAGCCAGAGCATATACCCAACCGGCGTATATCTCTCATGCCAAAGCATATGTAGCATACCTATCGTGGCAACAGTCCCAGCCAAAGCATATGCCCAACACTGGCATATCTATCCTGGCACCGATCTCAGCCAAAGCATACGCTACACATCTATCGTGGCATCCCTATCAACAATATATAATATCATGAATGCACATGCATATGATGTCAATAATCATATGATATCATGCTCACATCATCATCACAACAATATCATATACTCGTACGTCAAAACGTACCTGTTCTACGACACAAACGATATAAATTAGGCGTCATTGTCTAACCGCCTTGTTGTCCCGTCCCCTGTGATGATGCTACAACAATACCAACAATATATCATGTTATCATAGGCATTAAAATCAAATTCTACAAAAAATATAACATTTTTCAAAAATCTGGCCCTGGCGATCGATCTCATGTTTTGACGCGATCGATCGCCTAAAGATTTGGTCATAGGCGATCGATCTCCTATTTTCACGCGATCGGTCGCCTACCCCTTTGGAAAACATTCTGCCTTGAGGCGATCGATTGTCTACTTGAAGTGATCGATCGCTCAAGCACCGCCATTCTCATGTTTAGCCACAGGCGATCGATTGCCTCAAACCTCGCGATCGATCGCCTCCTCTGTTTTCTAAAAAACCATGGCGATTTTCTACTTCTTTTCATGGTGTTTCTCCTACACCTCACTTCCCACCATTACAACTTATTCCATGAAATCTCTAACATCAAATAAACATGTTTATATACTTTTACACCTTGTGTCTTAACTTCAATAGACTTTAAGCAACATGGAACCATCACATGCTTTCATGCTTCAAAATTCAAGCATACCCAAAGAACTTCTAAATACCATGATAAAGTAATGAAAGGTTATTCTCCTTAGCAAGTAAATCACTTCCTATTAGGTTCCAAAAGGCTTTGCAAGTGTAACTCCAAACCAAACACTCAGAAGAGTCCAAAGCAAGTGTAGAGATTTGTAGGTGTTTATGGTGTAAGTATGTGTTGTAAAATCTGATTTTACCTTTAATATAAACCCCTCTACCACAAACTTAAATTCACATGACATGCAAATTCTAATGCCTCTCAAATGCAAGCTAAATGAACACCAAGGTCATATCCCACATACATTCCATGTCTCTTCATTCTCTTGCATATAAAATAAGACATGCATCAATATTTCAAGAACATAGATAGATTTGTTCACAACTCACATAACTCCCATATTTCTTGGTTTATGTTACCTCATACTTGCTACAACTTCGTATTGAACTCTCATAAGTAATTTATTCTATGATTACATCGATCATCAATCGGTTCAACCCGAATCCGAGTCCACATCGTACTGTACTTAATCATAAGTACACTATACTCATATCATACATATATACGTCATGTCGAGGCATGACAACAAGTATCTGTATTATTTGATACATGATTGCTGAACTTACGTGACTTACGTGAAATTACTTGGCTATGTGATTGTTCTTGAATTATGAGCATTCACAGGTGATATATCGATGTATGAAAATAAATGTTTTGTTAACACACAACTTTTTCAGTAAATCTACATCAATATATGACTTTCATGTTGGACATATTGAGTTGCATCATATGAGATTATGATATTGGCATGATGCATTGACACGCATGGGCATTGAGCTTGTCATGTTGATTCTACCGATTCTTTCGTTGATACCCTTTATCTTTTTCGTTGGTATCTGTGATGCGTGTCTGGGTATGATGGGCACAACGATGGCTCGGCGGAGAGAGTGAGTTGAGAGATGCCGTAGCGACGAGTGTGCCGACGTTGCCAGACACAAGGGATGATGGATCGCTGTTGGCTCGAGTAAGAGAGATGTCGTAGCGAAAAGCGAGTCGACCCCCTGCTCGAGCATGATATTTGATTGATGATCCCGAGATGATTTGTAGCCTTCATGCATCGCATTACATTGCATTGCATTGCATGATATCATGTATCACATTTTATAGATGCATGTTGTATTTACTTGATAGTTTCATATTGGGCTTTGGCTCATCCCGTAGGGAGCTGTTGTTGTCTTTGTGTGTGGGCAATGACAGGTATTACAGGTAACCAGGATCCCAAAGAGGGAATGCTCGCTGGAAGTTGATAGGCTTAGATTTTAAGTGTTTTTAGCTGTAATTTCTTCCCATTTTTCGTACTTTTTCCTGGATGATATTATGCTTTTTGGTGTTTATTTGTTTGTTTCAGGAAAATAGGTCGGAAGTGGAAGAAATGAGCTAAAATGAAGAAAACGGGCGAAATCGAGCCGAAAAAGAGATCAAATGAAGAAAATGAATTTTTCAAGGCTTCGATCGATCGAGATTTATTCTAGATCGATCGAGCCAGGTAGTGTGTTGAGAAGCGAAATTATTCAAAGCACCGATCGATCGAGATTTTATCTCGATCGATCGATCGAGGCAGAGACTTCAGCAACAAATTTTGAGAATTGTCGATCGATCGGAAATATATCTCGATCGATCGAGCGAGGCAGTGAGTTGAAAATGCTGAAGCATACAGTGCACCGATCGATCGAAAAAACCTTTCGATCGATCGAGACGCGAAATCCTGAAGATTTTATTTTCCATGTTTATCGTGATCTTCGGGGGTTTTAAGGAGGATCTCTTCCATTCCATCATATATCTCATATCAGACGAAACTCTACACGAAAATAAACCCTAGCCGTCGCCTAGCCGCCGAAGGAGATCCCGGAGCAAGCCTTCTTCTCCGTTCTTCGTCCGAGCTTGAGCCAACCGATTCCGGAGTGCAAGGAAGGAGCAAGAGAAGAAATCACGGTGCAACGCACGGATTCATCTGCCGTTTATCGTATTTCTAAACTTTGATTTCTTTGATTTTCATTTTCATTTGATGTTTTTGAGGTCGAGAGACAATTAAACTCTTATGTATTTTATTTGAATTAAATCTAGTTTATTTTATTGAGATTTAGTATCATTGTGTTTGACTTATTGATTCAATTGTGTTTGAGTGTATTGATTCCTATTGTTCATGAATTAATTGCTTGTTAAGATCAAAGCCTAGCTAACTTTGATTGATTCTGAGAGTTATAACCGAGATCGAGAGATAACGTTATAGCACACTCTATTAATTCATGAAGTATGTTTAAGATTGAGATCGAGAGATGAAATCACATACGTGAGAACTTTGAATCGAGAGATTTAGAGTAACGAGGTTTTGACGATTTATGCAATATTGAATTAGTAAATAGGTGCACGAGAGATATTGAATTAGTAAATAGGTGCACGAGAGTGACTTGTTCTAGTTTGATATTAGTTTCTTTACAGCTCGAGAGAGTGTATTGAATAACAGCGAAAACCTTTCACCTTTAGAATCAATTGGTTGATAATTTGCTTATTCAGATGAATCATTAAAGATAACACAGTTGAACGAAGAGCTTGATAAATTTCTTGAGAGAATTACCTTCGCATATCCGGAACCATTCATTTTATTGTTTCTTGTTTAATTTTCGTTCCTTAGTTTAATTTTCCATTAGTTAATCACCTTCTTTATCGTAGGCTAAATATAATTTTATTAATCTTATTTGGTACTTATACATTAGTCCCTGTGGATTCGACAACCCTTACTTTCAATTAAACTATACTAAAACTTGACAACCGTGCACCTGCGGTAGAATCGCTTCACACTACACTTTGAAATATTTTCTGTTTAAAATTAAAGTGGTCAAGTTTTTGGCGCCGTTGCCGGGGACTAATCTGTATAATATCATACGAGATTAGTTAATTGTAATTTAACCAATTTTTATTAGTGCGTTTTTATTTTTTCTTTTTCATTTTCATTTGTTGATTTTTGTTAATAATTTTGTATTTTTTTTGTTGTCGTCTCCTTTTGTCTATTCAGTTCAGGAAGCATTCGTTTTAGTGCATGCTTAGAAGAGAGGAACCCTATTCTTGAGCCGTTTGATCCAGAGATAGAGAGAACATTACTAAGAAGATTACGAGAAGCTCGAGAAATGGCTGACAATAACGAAGCACAGAACCCTAGATCAATGATGGACTTTGCACAGCCGGCATTTCATGGATCTTTATCCAGTATAACGAGGCCGGCGATTCAAGCAAACAACTTTGAGATCAAGCCGGCGATTATCCAAATGATACAGCATTCTGTAATGTTTGGGGGAGCTGCCACGGACGATCCGAACAATCACATCTCCAACTTCTTGGAGATTTGTGACACGTTTAAACATAATGGCGTCTCCGACGACGCCATCAGGTTAAGGCTCTTTCCTTTTTCATTACGAGACAAGGCTAAATCATGGTTGAATTCACTACCTGCAGGTTCAATAACAACATCGGAAGGGATGACAAAAGCATTTTTATCGAAGTACTTTCCCCCTTCCAAGACAGCAAAGATGCGGAACGATATCACGACATTTGGGCAGTTCGACCCTGAGACGTTATATGAAGCGTGGGATCGTTTTAAAGAATTGTTGAGGAGATGCCCACACCATGGTCTACCCATATGGCTACAGGTACACACTTTCTATAATGGTTTGTTTTCTGCTAACCGTTCGATGATAGATGCAGCATCTGGGGGATCAATAAAGAGGAAGACACCGGAAGAGGCATACAATTTATTGGAGGAAATGGCGTACAACAGCTACCAGTGGCAGTCAGAGAGGAGCACGCCACAGAAACCTATAGGAGTCCATCAAGTGGGTGAGATTACTGCTCTTTCGGCTCAGTTGGAAGCTATGAACCGGAAGATAGACAGCATGGGAGCAGCAGCGATGCAAGCTCAAGCTATCTTCTGTGACTTGTGTGGAGGGGGTCATCCTAGCATCGAATGCCAGGCAGGTAATCAATTTAACCAATCTATTGAGGCTGTGAATTTTGTGGGTAATAGGCAGCAGAACAATTCATATTCGAATTATAACCAACCATGGAGGAACCACCCGAATCTGAGATGGTCGAACCAGGAGAATGTGTTGAACCCACAACCACAGGCGGGGTTCACACAAAAACCGAGTACGGAAGAACTGATGGCCAAGTTGATTTCGTCGACGGAGGTGAGGATGCAAAATCAAGATGCATCAATTAAAAATTTGGAAGTGCAGATAGGGCAGTTGGCCACGTTGATATCTGGGAGGACACAAGGTACGCTCCCGAGTGATTCTGTGAAGAATCCAAAGGAGCAGTCAAATTGACAGACGAGGAGGTGACAGTCCAGCATGGGACTATAAATTAAGAACTTCTTTTTCCTTCCTTGAGCTTTTGTTTTGGTTTGTTCTTTCTAGCTTGGTTGTTTTAATTTTGTTTTTAGATGTTTCCGTTGATAAGTCCGTGTGTTTTCTATTGCAGGTGTAGAAACAAAAGCAATAAGGATGTAGGCGAGGCAACCCGAGAGAAAAGTTGTTGAGAAAAATTCAATTTTTGGTTGCTGGTGCTGGCGATCGATCGAGACAAAATCTCGATCGATCGCCCGAAGCTTTTAAATTACTATTTGAGTTACTGCCTCGCTCGATCGATCGAGAATTATTTTCGATCGATTGAGCGAGAGAAAATTTTGAAAAAAAATAGGGCACCGACGCAGCAGCCAGCAATTTATCAAAAATCTTTCCTCTCCACTCCAACAAAGAAAAATTTCGCCTTTTTCAATTTCTCATCTATATTCTTTCTAATTGTCAAATTACTTCAAATCTTTGAAGTAAGAATTGATTCTGATGAGATATTCTTTGCAGATCTGAAATATTACGCACCGAATTGGGTAGAATTGCAGGCGAAAGGAAATTCCAAGTCAAGCACAAAGAGTCATCAAAGATCAGATTTTTACTTGGTAATTGGTTTCATAATTCATTTATTTTCATCCTTTGGTGCAATTACTTTGTTGAATTGAATTGGGTAGAGAAGCATCAAAGTTTGGGGGAATTATTGTTGTGTTGAGGGGTATTGGCTTTGCAGTAGTTGTGGGGTGGTGTTTAGTTGCAATTAAGTGAGATATTTGAGAATAAATTAGCAAGACAATGGCTCCGAGAAAGAGGTCAAAGCAGGCAGAGGCTTCACAAAAGCAAAAGCAGGCGGAGGCCACGACTTCTAAGCAAGAGCATGACGAACAGAAGTTTGTCAATGCCACAGTTGCTGAGTTATATCCCACTTATCATAAGAAACCCCTTAGTCGTGAAAGGGGCATGAGCATGGAAAAAATTGAGTGTCCGGACATTAGGACAGCACGGCGACGAGGGTGGTATCAATTTGTTCAGACACCTATTGATGCTGTGGTGCCACTGGTGAGGGAATTTTATACAAATCTTCGAATCATTCGACCAGGGCACCAAGCAATTGTTTATGTTCGAGGGAAGGATGTGTTGGTAGATCGAGCCTCAATCAATAATATTTACCGGATGCCTTTCATTCACAACTGTGCGTACCAATCTTTCCGCATGAGTTTGATCAATTATGATGAGGTACTCACAGTCATTGGCATGCCGGGAGTAGATTGGCAGCGGAACGACAAGGGAGAGCCACAGGTGGTTCTCAAAAAGCATATGACACCAGAGGCCCAAGCATGGTTCTCATTTTTCGCCTCACGGGTCATGCCTTCGACCCACACTTCGGAGGTGACGAAGGACAGAGCGGCCCTTGTTTTTGCCATTCTCACAGGGCAGGATGTGGATTTGGGTGAGATCATTAGTGATCACATCCATGAGATCGGTAGCAGCCCACCTACCTCCGCACTACCTTTTCCATCTACCATCACGGAGTTATGCAAGAGAGGCGGAGTGCAATGGGGAGAGGACGAGGAGCTACTCCCACCAAAGACCCCGATTATTGTTGACGGTCCACCACCACCTACAGGCCGAAGAAGGGCTGCCCCACGACCCTCGGACACTAGACAGGCCGGAGCATCATCATCCTCTGCTGCAGAGCGTACACGTGTTACATTGGACTCTCTTCACAGGGATCTCCAAGATATTCGCCTGGAGCAGCAGAGCATTCATAGCATGCAGCGGGACATTCATAGCATGCAGAGAGCATTGCAGATGGACCATGAGCAGGTAGCTCAGCGTTAGATGGAGTTCATGCACTACAGAGTGCATGGAACACTGCCATGGCCCAGGGCTTTCCAAATTTCCAGTTCCCGCCAGAGCCACACTTTGCACCATATCAGCCGCATGCACCTCCACCTTCTGAATACCCACCATTTCCGCCATATCAGGGCGAGGAGCATCACTACCCAGTTCCCCCTCCGGAGCATGATGAGGACGATGATCAGTGACGATCGTTGTCATGGTATGTGTTTTTGCCATTGCATTTATTTTTTCTTGTTCATTGAGGGCAATGCACATACTAAGTTTGGGGGGGTTTTGAGTATTTGTATATATCTTGTTTTTGCACATTCTGCTACTTGTCTTGTTTCTACTTGCATGACTGCACGATTTTGTGACTGATTCTTCCTTGAGCATTACCAACAAAAAATATTTTATTGAGTTATTCTTGAGAAATGAGGAATTAGATTTGCAACGGTAATACATGAGGAAATTAATCATCATCTAGATAGGAGTCATGAAAATGTTTAACTTGACCCCAACACCTGAACTCGTCATTAGTTCATTTATGACGAGTTCAGGTGTTGGGGTCTTACATTAGTGGTATCAGAGCAGTGGTTGCTCCTTAGGGCTGTTAAGGGCCTAGGAAATTGTTGATAGCACATATTTATACATGGAGCGAGAGGGGGGAGGCTCGCTTGTACATGGAGGCGAGGTTTACCATATGAAGCGAGGATAGAAATACCGCTTATATGATGATTTTTAAACCGCTGTTATGTCGCTAAAAATGTGGAGCGGGAGGGGGGAGGCTCGCTTGCACATGGAGGCGAGGTTTGCCATACGAAGCGAGGATAGAAATACCGCTTGTATGAAGAAGCGAGGGGGGGGAGGTCCGCTTGTTCTAAAGTTATGAAGCGAGGGGCATTAAAATACACTGATGGTAAACAGACTAGGGATTGGTTATTGATAGCGATGTCTTTTCCGCTATGTTACTGAGGATGATTCATTCCTTTATGATGACTGGTGATGGTTCATGCCGCCGGACACATGTATAGCGATGGTTCATTCCGATGTGTCGACTGAGGATGATTCATTCCTTTATGATGATTGGCGATGGTTCATGCCGCCGGACACATGTATAGCGATGGTTCATTCCGCTGTGTCGACTGAGGATGATTCATTCCTTTATGATGATTGGCGATGGTTCATGCCGCCGGACACATGTATAGCGATGGTTCATTCCGCTGTGTCGACTGATGATGATTCATTCCTCTATGATGATTAGCGATGGTTTATACCGCATTCGAGCGACGGGTGCTGATTACATATTGCTGTTGAGCGAAGGAGACAGGTATGCTGCTACCTTGTTAGCGAGGAATGGATGTATATTACTGTTTCTTTCGTATTATTTTTGATGTCGTGTATTGACGAAGAGTATATTAGACCGTCGTGTTATTGACGATGAGTATATCAATTATGTATTGATATGAAATTATATTTTGTGGAATATTTATGTTGAGAACATGGACAGTTTAAAGGATCAAGTGTGGATCCACAGTGTACAGTAATTGTTATTACATCTTATTGTTTTAAGAATGTAATTTTATTCATTGTGATTATGGATATTATATGGATGCCCGTAGTGACGATGAGATTATGCATGACAGTGTTGGCGATGAGTATTGATATACTGCTATTGTGTTAGCAATAAATATTGTTGTACCGCTATTGTGTTAGCGATGAATATTAATGATATGTTGATTGCAGATAGCAGTGAACATTGTGTTATACAAACCATATTATTATTTCCTGGACACATGAGTTGTAGGCTCAAGAGAATATGGGAATGTTCCACGGGAACGAGGAATTAAGTGATGAGACAGGGTGTGGTGTAACCGCTGTGGTGATACCATCATATCTATGTTATGCATTGGGTAATGATATTATTTTGTGATGATGTTTGTTGCTATGAAAGCATGCTAGTCTTTTGTATATTTTTGGATTAATAATTGACTAATCACTTGTTGTATTCAATTGGATATGATCATGAGATAATGAGTATGTCGCGGGATGACATGGAACATCGTAAGTTGACATGCGATCACTGTGAATGTCGTGTGTGAACATGTGATCATTGTGAACGTCAAGGGTTGACGTGGAACTATCGTGAATTCCACGGATCGATATGAAGTTATGATTTTATTTTCTCTGATGCATAACGAGAGTAATGAGAAATAATCATGTGATGATTAATGATGAACTAGATTTGACGTGACGGACAAAAATGTTATTGTGTGAATATAAGTGATATATGGACATTCATGATTAAATGATTTATTATGTTTTGACGATGAGTTAGTAACTGAAAAGAATATAAATGAGGACATATGCATGTAGGAAGTACTAATGGATATTCCAGTAATTACTTGGTATCAAGTATTGCTTAGATAATGATACGTGATGAGACTAATGTCTAAGAATGCATGAATACTTACCACACTATGATGTTATGAATATCAGTAGTGCATAATGACAAGGTGAGTGGTTGATACATGTATACGAGTAGTACTAATGATATTGTTTCTAGTACTTGTTTTACACAGATGACAGCGGGTGATGGGATGTGGAGAGAATGATGCTTAGAGCATTTGAGTACTGTGATGAGCATGGTGTTGTAATACTGACATATCTTGTTGACAATTGCATCTCTACAGGTATGAAATTATGTATACGATATTAATATTGCTGCAATTTCATAAAATTGATATTGAGAAAAGAATGATAAGAGGTCTATGTGAGGTTTTGTGGATTCTGATGGTTCATTACTTCGCACGAGACAAATGTAATGTAGATATTATTGATTTGCATATAATGTGAATCCGTGGGGAATAATTTAACGGCATGATAATACTTGAAGGGCGTGATTGATACACCACGTACTTGAATCGTATACATGATATAGAACCGTTAAGGAGATGTCTAACATGAGAGAATAACGAAAATGTTATGCATGTATACTCATGAACGAGTAAGAATCCTAATGGGATGTAAAAGCAATGGATAGTATGTAGATACTAATCCGAGATAACAAATAGTAATGGAACACGGTTGGATGGGTAATGGTATAAATTGAATGAAAGTTAGCTATGGAAATTAGACTGAATGTGTTCCATATAAGATCCTTAGGAATTTATTAAAACTAGCAGCCAATACACACGCGTTGTGTGTGTAATAAAATTTTAAATTTTATATATTGTATATGTATACTAAATTTTAATATTTGAAATATCTAATTTAAAAAATATGATATTTTATGGGAAGTGAAAAAATTGTTGCACATATTTTCAGAATGAAAAAAATGATGAAAATTGGGAACTAAGTTGGAAAGTTAATAGGTGGTCATCCGATATTATCCTTTATCTCATGATTTTGTGGCTATTACTAAAGCAAATAGAGGGTATTTTTGGAATTTCACAATGACCATACCAAGGTGGTTATTCTAAGGTGCTCACACATTATAATATAGTATAGATGATGATGTATTGGGGGCATGCGATAATTCAAATATAGCATCGTTTAAAGATGCAATACCTACTGGTACGTAACAACAGAACATGCACATGTAGTGAGAAAAATTAAAAGGATCTTATAAGTTCTCTATCTAATATGGGATAAGAAAACAATGTATTGTTAAGAGGAAAATGGAAAAGAAATGATGGAATAGAATTTTCTGTTGTTTATTAGTCTAAACAGGGTGACATCAATAAACATACATGTATGTATTTTATTTTGTATAATGATATTAATCTCGTGATGAATTACATGAATAAATGTATTCATATATGTTAGCTCATCGAATGCTAAGATTGGGATATGGTAAAGTAATGTGACCTGCAGTCTTGAAATCGTTGGTGTGGTACGCCACGTTTACGAGCCATGATGATTTGATTGATGGTGTCGTCCTACAGATTTGTAACAACACCATCTTGAGTTGTATAACGGTATGTAAATTTTACTGTTGGATTTTAATGGTAAGCATACATTTAAATTTCGGGGTCGAAATTTTATTGGTTGGGGAGAATTGTGATGCCCGAAATAATTTATATCTAATTATTTGATTTTTTAGTTCTGGTAAATTAGGAGAGATTCATGGAATTAAAATCGTAGTTGACCCGGAGTTGGAATAAAATGAAGGTAAGTTGCTATTGAGATACAAATAATTTAAGAAGATGGATCTTTGCATATAATAAGATATAATTTTATTAATTAAAAGATAATAATAGTCATAATAGTGGATAAATTGTGTGGAGGAGATTAATTGATAGTATGAGATATTGTGGTTTGTGGAATAATATAATTGAAGTTGGCTTTTCTCTCTCTCCCCTCTTCCTTCATAATCGAGATACCCATCTTCCTTCCCCTTTCAATTTTTTTTCCTTCTGTTCGTTCAAGGCTGGCAGAACAGCTCCAAAAATCTTTGTTAGCAATTTTCCACAAGTTTGTGAGTATGATTCTATCTAGTCCCCTTAGTTGCACTTTCCTTTCCATACTCGATTTTATGGTTTGAAATTGGGAGCTTTGATTTATGTTCTATGGATGTTTATGTCATTTGATTTGTGTTAAGCTTTGTTAAATCATGAGCTGAATGGGTGTATAGATTTTTCATTTGCATTTCCATTCTTTCTTCCTGTATTGAACGAAGCTTGTTGTGTTTCTTTTTGGGAATTCTTGCTGTCGATTTTCCATGGTTTTTGTTGTTCCAACATGAAGTTCTTGTCACAACTACTGCATTATTGATGCTAGAATTCATGAGTTATTAATCATTGATGCTAAGAAAGATTGTGAAATAGGAAAACAAGTAAGCAGATTTTGGACAGAAAGTTGACTGCACATACCCATTATTCTATGAATTTATGAGATTGATGTGTTTACTTTCTGAAAATATGATTCAAATGAAAGTTGTAGCTCTATGTGTTATCTTTATTCTCCAACTAGGCCCACTCAATTTTGTTATTTCGTTTGGGAGTTATGGCATAAATACTAAAACCTGGCAGCTTATGAATTCTACTGTTATAAGTTGCATATCATGTCTGTTACAGCTCCGTTTAACCTTAGAATATGAGCGAATCAATTAAAATGTTGAACATATGAAATGTTACCCTATGATTTAGATTTGTAGTCCAATTCGAATCAGGTTAATTGGTTGAGTAACAAAAGAGTTAAGGTAAAAATACCCAAGGGTGGTAAAACTGGAATTTATTAGACTTCACCACTCAAGTGTCATTGTTATTTATTTGATGGCTATGGGTATTTTGGGGATTTCTTGAACAATGAACTAAACTTATGTTTATCGAACAATGTGAATTTACTTACTATATAGTTGTGTTGGTAGATAACTCGAATAAATGGAGAATTATTGGCTTGTTTGAGTAAATTATGAAGCATGAGAAGGAGGTTGGTTATAATGACTAAATTATCATGAGTTTGTGATTGTTTTAGTAAGGGACATGACGAATTGTATGATAGATGATTTTATTGTTCATTACGAAAGTGAGAAGTGTTTAATGGATATTGATTGCATTAGGAATTAGCTAATATTAAAATGGTCATTATATATAGATACTTCATGAGCCTCCGGGCATCAAGGGTGGCTTATTCACGTCGTCGACTTTAAGGTACGTGGTGACGTACGAGCAGGTATACCTAGTATCTATACATTCATATACACTTGTATTTTGATTTTGATGTTTCAGGATAAGTGTTTGACTTTAATAATTGAGTTTAATATACGAAGTATGGTGGACACATAGTGGTACGTGATCCGATTATACTAGTTGAGTATTGATGCCTTGGGCATGAGCAATATGAGAAAGCGTCGAGAATGAGATAGTGGGATAACCAGGTTTACATTGATGTTGAATTATTTATGTTGAGCATAAATAATACATTGTTGTTGTATTGAATTCATGATGTTGTTGGGTATCATATTTTCAATGATAATACTGAACTTGACATTATGAAAGTGCGTGAGTTTGAAACAGGAACATTGCGTGGAAGCTATACAATTTTGGAATTGTACAGGGAGTATATTTTATGAGTTTTGAATAATCTAAACTGTTGCATTATGATTTTGTATATCGATTTGTGATTGAATTTTGAGTTGGAGTATGCTCACCCTGTCTGGGGACTGTTTCTGTTGAAACAGGTACAACAGGTACGATGCTGCCTTGGAGTGCTAGGCTCGAACCTTGTTGGATGATGCTTCCAGAAGCGTAGTATGAGATTGAGCCGATATACGAGGTTGAGCTGTTGGTATATATATTAATTATGCATCCGGATGAGTATCCGTTATTCGTTGCTCTTCTGTGAGCACTTCTATCTGTATATGGACTGTATAAGGGTGTTGAAACCCACTTTTGTTGTCTTATTAGTGTGGTGCTTCCCTGGCTGGGAATTTACTTAGTGTTTCTATATTCTGTTTAGTATTGTGTTGTCCCTGGTCGGGAGTTTTGTTATGTGATGTGTTTTTATTTCCGGATAGCTCAGTTTATGGGGAGACTCTGCCCAAATTTTAATAAAAATAACCCACAATGTAAAAAGTGGTGTAATGGGGATGGTAATGGACGAAATCTTTGAGTCTATTTGTTAGTAGAGATGAACATATAATGTTGAACATTATTTATGTCATGGGATTATGGGAAACATGTAATGATTCTTTTTAAAGAATGAAAAGAAAATGTAAAATTTATACATATACGACGTCATAAATGAACTAATGACGAGTTCAGGTGTTGGGATCTTACAGTATTTATCCTGTGTTGAGCATATGTCAAAACTGAGGAATAGTTTGAGCACGTTTTGAGTCATGATTGAGTGAAGTATGTATTGATTAAAGTGACAACTTGTGTTAACGATGATTAGTCTTGAGCATCTTAGATAACGCTACAATTTATTTGAAAGCACTTTGAGGCGAAATTTATAATTAGGAACTTGACTTGGAGATGATTTAGGCGATCTTTGGACCGTTTGTGCCTTTCAAGCCTACCTTTTTTACATCATTCCTTAGTGTCCCCTCTTGAGCCTTATTGAAAAAGAATGGTATATGCATTGCATATGATTAGACCCCCATTCGACATTCTTGGCAAACTCATTATACCTACCTTGGTTTGAGCCTAAAAGAAAAATTTTATCCATCCCTAAGGGAGTATAATGAATCTCATTCTTTGCACGGAATTGTTATATGTAAATGAGTTCAAAATGAGTAAAAGAATGAGCAAAGAAAAAGAAAAGATGTAGAGAAAAGCCTTGAAAAGAAAAATTTGAATAAGACCCAAAGTGGCCAAGGCTAGAAAAAGTTGAAGAGAAGTTCAATAGTGTGCGATAAAATTTGTGGAACTGATTTTATTATACTCTCTTCCTTGCATTCATCCTACCTTTTCTTTGGAGCCGACACCAAAAGGCCTAACGCTATAAGCTTTTAAAGACCTTTTGATCCAAATCTAGGGAATAATTACATTAGTGGAGAAGTACTGAATAGTATATTTGTAGAGTAATTCGAAGTATGCTTGACTTTGAGTTTTTATGGCACATTTTGATCTTAAAGATATGTACATTATTCATGTTTGACAATAGCACACACGCACGTTCCAATGTTGCGATGTATTGTTTGACTTACGTGTGTTATAAAGATGATTCATGCATAGTATTAAGTTCAACTCTTCTTTTTGAGCTTATTGCTTGCTCGAGGACGATCAAGTCTAAGTTTGGGGGAGTTGATAGGCTTAGATTTTAAGTGTCTTTAGCTGTAATTTCTTCCCATTTTTCGTACTTTTTCCTGGATGATATTATGCTTTTTGGTGTTTATTTGTTTGTTTCAGGAAAATAGGTCGGAAGTGGAAGAAATGAGCTAAAATGAAGAAAACGGGCGAAATCGAGGCGAAAAAGAGATCAAATGAAGAAAATGAATTTTTCAAGGCTTCGATCGATCGAGATTTATTCTCGATCGATCGAGCCAGGCAGTGTGTTGAGAAGCGGAATTATTCAAAGCACCGATCGATCGAGGCAGAGACTTCAGCAACAAATTTTGAGAATTGTTGATCGATCGGAAATATATCTCGATCGATCGAGCGAGGCAGTGAGTTGAAAATGTTGAAGCATACAATGCACCGATCGATCGAAAAAACCTTTGATTTCTTTGATTTTCATTTTCATTTGATGTTTTTGAGGTCGAGAGACAATTAAACTCTTATGTATTTTATTTGAATTAAATCTAGTTTATTTTATTGAGATTTAGTATCATTGTGTTTGACTTATTGATTCAATTGTGTTTGAGTGTATTGATTCCTATTGTTCATGAATTAATTGCTTGTTAAGATCAAAGCCTAGCTAACTTTGATTGATTCTGAGAGTTATTGTAAGACCCCGATGCTAATTAACCCGGATTAACAACGATTAAGCGAACCGGATGATAAAAAGTATAGACTTTAAATTAAGGTGTTCCGGACCACGATGGGTCAACCAACTAGTGGAACATGTTTTAGTGCATGAGCACATGGCATTTGGAAAACGCATGCCATTAATTAATTTAACTCATGTTTAATACATGATTTTGGAGCTTTAACCTTGCAAGATAGTGATGTATTGACACATGGATTCCACAATACATCAAATATATATAAAAAAAAACATGCAATGGTGCATTGAATCTCACGCATAAAACCATGCAATTCAGATTTTTGCCTTCATTTTTTTAGCCACCATTTTCTCTCTCTTCTTTCACCATCAAACTCTCCTCCTTCTCTCTTCTTTGCAATTTCGAAAATTGCAGCTCAACTCCTACCAAATTCCTCTTGATTTTGCAAGTGCATGTCACATGCAAAGATATATTTGAATGCTACTAAGCTTGAGGAACAAGATGCACCAAGAAATTTCAAGTTTGGAGAAAGGACATGCAAGATTTTCGAGTAGCAGCAGTTTTGGTGTAGGATTTTCGATCTTGGCTTGGTTTTGTGGATGATCAAGCTTCAAATCTTGAAGATAAATGAAGGTATATCATCATCCTTGAGTTTTATCAACATGCATGTAGGATTGAGGGTCGAACCATGGTGTTCATTCATGAAGAAGTTGCTGTCAATTGTAGTCTGCTAAAACCAGTGCATAAACCGTCTGATATTTCGCGTTTTTAGCATAGTTACGTTTCGAATTGGAAAATATAGCTCTTATAACAAGTTGTAGTATTATGTGTTAGCTTTAACTGTCCACCGAAATCAGCTAATTTGGATTTAAGATGGAAAAGTTATGGTCGTTCTACCAACATGTGTCAAATCTGGAAATTCACTGCATGCGAGTTTCATGCATTTTGTTATTCGTATTTTTGGGAATAAATGGCTACGAATATGAATTTTTAGGCTCTAATAAGTATTGTAGTATTCGAGGTTATCTTGCATTTGAAATTGGCTTCACTCAATTTGGAGCTCATATGAAAGAATTATGATAATTTTTACCAGCAACTATACAATCTGGAAGCAGGGGATATACGAGTTTTTAGGCTGTACGTTTTTCACATAATGTACATGAAGATGAATTGTTTAGCTTAAAGCTCATAAGAGATGTTTTGTTTTATGTTGGGTTATATTGCATTAGAAACTGGCCTTACATGTTTTGGAGTTTCCATGTGTAAGATATGCAATTTTCCCTAGAACCGCTCACTCTGTCAAAACAGAATATGAGTATTTTAAATCTGGCATACTTTGCTTTGCATGTGCCTCTAGATGACCGAACTAGCTTCTGGACTTCAAATATGAACTGTAGTACTTTGAGTTTTCGTGATTTCCCCACTAGCCTCAAGTCATTTGGACATCATATGAATTTAATATGAAATTTATACAAAAATGGGTCAAGCTGAAATTTGGTAAATTGTCCTGTTTTTCTAGCAGATTGTTCTTGGCCATTTTACCTAGGCTAAATGAACGAATTTGAAGATGAGTTGAACTGATGAAATGTTCATTTTTGAGTTAGCTTTGAAAATAAATTGGACCCATATGAGTTTATTAGGTATCGGACAAGTTATGAGCCGATCTCTACAGTTGCGCAGACTGAAATTTAGAGAATTGGTTTTGGGTCTAAGTTTGAGTTTTATTTTGATAAGTTTAAGACTAGTATGTGACATTTATGTTGTATTTGGAACTGTTATGACCAGGTTAATAGATTCCGGTGTTGACTCGAGAAGTCTCGGTAGATTAGCTTGGGTCGAGGTACGTTGAAATGAGTTTTATCATGACGTCTGGCAAAGACGTGTAATGATGCTAATGTATGGCCTTATATGTCATTATTTGATTTATATGACTTATTTGTCACTATATGATTCTTATATGACTATATGACATGATGAATATCTTGGATTACATGATATGTGAAATTACATGATTTGTATATACTTTCACATGAGATTGCATGATATATTGAGTTGCATATGTCATTTGATGCATAAATGATTCATGGGCATATCATATTGATCTATCATTCCTTTGATATCCATGATTTGACTGAGTTGACTTACTCTGAGTGTCGGGTACGACGAGCATGGCGATGACAGGCAGTATAGGTAGTAACTGTAGTCACGTGCAGGTGCGACTCGACCTAGACACGAGGGCTGGATGCAGTAACGTACATAGGATGAGTTTTCCTAGCGCAATGTACGTATACTGTCACCCTCTGCTCGAGCTTTGATGATTTGATGATACCTTCCTTTGGACTCCGATTTTTGGTATCTTGATATTCGATTCCTTGTACCCATTCATACATCGCATTCATACATGGTATGCATTGCATGATACTTTGTCATTTGACATGATTTATTTATTTCTCGTACTGGGGTACTGACCCCCTTTGTGGGGGCTGTCATGTCTTTTATTGTTCGGGCATGACAGGCTTTACAGGAGGACATGGTGACGATGCTTTCAGCGACGCATCGAGAGATACCAGAGCTCCTTGAGAGCGAGCTCAGGTTTATATTTTATGTTTTGCGTCCCAGTAGATGTTAGAATATTTTTAATTATGTTTTGAATTACCGGGGTATGCCCCGAGTATCTGTATTTTAAGTATCCTACTACTGGTTGAGTTATACTTGATATGGATGTTATGCTCAACATGTTAAATTGGAAACTGGAATTACGTATTTTCAGTATCACTATATATGTATCACCTAAAAGCAAAAAAAAAAAAAATTTTTAGGGCCATTTGATAAGACCTTTGAAATAAATCTTCCGCTGTTTACGTAAATTAATCATTATGTGTTACTTAAACACCACATTAGGATCGGGCCCTCACATTATGGTATCAGAGCATATATCTGGGATATGCTCGAATTAGAGTTAGGACACTGAGAATAGACACAAATGAATTGTTTGTGCATGTGTCTGACTATGTGATTTTATATGCTCTTGCCTGCTATGTTTACATGTTAGATAATGAACTGTTAGACATGTAATAGATTATTAAGCAAGGATAGCGAGATGTCATATTAATATGCTGATTTGCACATAATGTAGAGAATTTGAATGCTGAATTGCATAGAATCTAGAAAATTTGAATGCTGAGTTGCTTATATTCTAGAGAATTTGAGAATTTTATTTGTTAGCACTGATAGTTGCTGACCGGATGATGATGTAGAATAAGTGATGAGAACATCTCTGACTTGAGATTTATGTTTTGATTTTATGATGGACAGTTAGTGTTTGGACAGGTAGCAGTGTTATGAACTGTAAGAGCTGTTTAGCGAACCTGTAGGCACTGCAAACTGTTAATTGAATTATAACTTAGTGATATGCATCCATTATTAGGAATTTTATTTATCACTTTGGGACTTAATCCTTGTGAATAGTGGGATGACACTAGAACTAATTAAAACGCTTTGTGTCGATTGACATTAGGAATTTAAGCCTGAAGGACCAAGGTTATACGTATGAGTTTACGTCAAAACCTGTGTACGACGATATGATAATTTTGAACTTGAGGATATTGAAATTAGTGATATTTCAATTGAAGAATAAAGTTAGTTGTTGTGAGAAACAATGAGAATTGGTTTGAATGAGGACTTGGATATGGAGACTGTCGCAATTTAGTTCCCGTTTTTGTGTCCGAACTATGAATAAACACTACAATATGAACTCTTTTAGATGAGAATATCTAGAGTAATAGTAGTGACGGATGACGATTTTTTTTTTCTCTTTCTGATACGAGAAAATATGTTTATGGGAATGCCATATTGATTACATGGAAAATGATAATTGATTATCGTGGACTTGAGAAATGGAAATATGTGCTTAATCTCAATAACTACTCACTAGTGAAGAGATTAGATATCGACTGAAGAATAAGACACTGATGTGGTGCGAAGTAATTAGAACTGGATTAAAGATTAATGAAGTGACTATCATTGGGATAATCCAAGTAATCCTGGAAAAGTTTCAGAAGTATCACTCAAATTTATCCAGCTCTAGTAGTTCTAGAGGTACTAAGAGATTGTAGAATACCAAATCTTTTTGAGGTCACTGTGGATGTAAGTGGTCAGTCAGAGCATGTACGTTACGTGCTCAGGAACAGATGCAACCATAACAACAAATACCCTGAGCTAGGGGTAGATATCATGGTGGTTATTCTTTACGACCACTCAGTTCCAGCAGCAGTAAATTACCTGCAGACTAGAGGTAATACCTGATAGTTATTTTTGGTTTCCCAACAGACCAGAGAGTATACCTTGATAGAGGATACGGTTAGAGATGCTTAAATACTAGTGATCACAGATACATGTCACGTATTTGATCACACTGCACAAGTGTTATTGAGACAAAAAAAAAAAAAAAATGTGCATCAGTTATTATGATTTGGAAAATACATCAGCAGTGCTAGTTATACTATCCACACTTGTAATAGTGAACTGTAGCTTACAATTTTAATGATAGTGATGTGGATTCGAATTAATTGGTGTTGTCGAAATATGGTTTTGATTGTATCAAGGACATGTATACTCTGATAAATTTTCAGATATTGTAAGTTGATTTTAGAGTATAATGGATTTTTGATTATGTTGTGGCTACAAATGAAATGTATATCGACACGAATAGCAAGTTAAGATATTGATAGTATCAGCTATGAAAATATTATGGTTGCAATACATGGAAAACGATGGATATTTGATAATAAGCAGTTGATGCTTATAAAAAAGAGTTGAGGTTGACTGATATTATAGAGGTAAGAAAACCTACCAAGATTTTCCTGAGGAAATGAAAGAATTTTCACTAAAGAAGGAAATTGATTTTAACTATTCGTTGATGACAAAGAATAGATTTGATATCGAAAGCACTGTACGGAATGTCATCAGCAGAGTTGACAGATATATGAATAGTTGCTGAATATCCTCGATACTGGTACATATGTCTGAGTATGTCACCTTGAGGGAACATCAGTATTGTTCGTGAAGAAGAAAAAATGATATGATGAAGATGTGTATCGATTAAAGGTAGTTGAATTGGGCTATTGTCAAGAATAAATACCCACTGCCTAAGATCGAAAAGTAACTGATCAAGTTGTAAGGAACTTTACTGTATAAGAAGAACGATTTTTACTCTGGTTACCATCAGTTTGAGTCAGAAGAGAAAATGTTCTCTAGGCAATTGGTCAAACCAGATATAGACATTTTCTCAAGGCAATTGGTCAAACCAGATATAGACATTTTGAATTTTTGGAAATGTCGTGTGGTCTGACAATGTGATGACCTGGGATTGGAGATGTTAATCCCGGAGTGTTAATAACCCCTAAAGATGTTTTACGTAGCGATTTGGAGTTTAATCGCGATGTTGGGCCTTCTGGGCTCGTTTATTTGGGTAGTTGGGATCGTTGGATCCCGAGGATGAGATTGTATTCACATTACGGTGTAAAACCTAAGAGTTGGGTTTTTAATGTGTCTCGGAATCTCGGGTGCTGTGTGAGCACCGGTAGAGGGTTTTGGAGTTAGAGAGAGAGTTTTTGAAAACAGATGATTTTTAAGGAATCACGATGTATTTGTGGGGCTATTAGTTTTTCGGGGTATTTTGCTATAAATACAAGTTGAACCCGAGATTTTTATGAAAATATCATTTCAGCCCAATTTTCTTTCTCTCTCCCCGCCATTCCCGAAACCCGCTGCTACAGTACCCCCGCGCACGAAAACGCCGCGCCCGCCGCCGTCCGGCCGCCGTTCGGCGCGTGTGACCTATCACCGGCTTCGTCTCGACGAGACGCTCCTTTCCCCTCCGTCAATTCGAAGTTTCATCGCGGTTTGAGTTCGAATTTTGCAGATAAGCGGCGATCCCCAAATTCTAGGGTTTATCGATTTTGGTCGATTTTTCTTCCGATTTCGTTTGGGTAACCTTCCTAACCCCTTTTTCCATGCTTGTGATGTGATTCCCTGCCAAATTGTGATTTATTGGCTCGAATGATTTCGATTTTCGTTGGCTTGGGTTCGATTTTTGGATGGGTGCATGAAGTGGGTTCGATTTTGGGGGTTTTGGAAGGGTTGTGACGATTCTTGTTATGGGTCATTCATTACATGTTTTAGATGTATTGTTGATGCTTAATTGCGTCCGAATTTAAGGTATTGAGTTCGAATTTAGGGCTTTGAAATTCCAAAATTTGGGGGTTTTTGGCAAGGGTGATGATTCTTGCTATTAATTGATTAATTCATATTTTAGATGAATTATGATGTTTAATTTGGGTTCGATTTGTGAGATAAGGGTTCGAAATTTGTAGGGTATCCTTGAACAATTTCCGTTGTTGTCTCATTCGTTCCCCTCCCTACATGTACCCTGCCCCGGGTCTTTTAAAGGTTAATTGTCGTGTGTCGACAATATTTTGAGGGTTATGGGTGTGCTTGAGCATTGGTTGCATGTTCGTAAATGATCGTGAATTATTTATCGTGTTAGCACATCATCCCTCGGGGCATGGAACTCGAGCAAGGTTTGGCTCGGACTTCGAGGATTTAAGGTACGTTTAGCGTACGAGCATAACTTAAATGATGTTTTACAAGTATGATGCATGATTTAAAATACATGAAATGCTTTACTATGATGGCACCGTGACTTGGTTACGTTATGTTGAATCACATGGTGAAATGCTTGGTGCCGCTATTAAGCGAGCAAACGATGGGTGTGGTCGCTACGGAGCGAACACCAGTAGTATGACGCTACTTTGAAGTAAGAAATGAAAATGTGGTGTTGATTAGATATCTATGATATCTGTATTTTATTCCCTATTGGTAATGAATAGGAACAGAGACGTAGTTAATCAGAGAAGTGATTAACTAGTATCGGAAGTTAAGGAAGTCTCAATATGATATCTAGAATTATGATAATTGCTAGATAAAGAAAGATGTTATGAAATGTTGTTAATTCGAAACTGGTTAGGGTTAACCAATATGATGATTAACTGCATATTCAGGATTTGATGATTTATCTGTTTTGAGAACAGGGTTATTACAGGGGTACGCTAGGATGAGGATGATACCATCCAGGCAGTGTCACATATGTTCCACAATATTTACATTTTTTGTAAATTATGTATTATGTCATTATGATTATGAAATTGTGGAATTGGTATGCTCACCCCGTTGGGGGCTGTCTCTGTTGGGGCAGGTGAACAGGTACATCGATGGCTTTGGAGATGAGCTCGAGCTGTTGATTGGATCTACTCCCAGGATCGTGGTACCAGGGCTTGATGGAGCACGGTATCGTATAGAGTACCTATATACCCATGATGATTATATACATGTTCATGATGCTCGCATGTGAGCACGATTATGCTTGTATATGGGTTGTATGTAAAGGCATGAGCCTTTCTCTCTTTCATTCTATGTTGCATGCAATTAGAGGTAGAATTGCTAAATGATAAGAGAGTCATTGGTGTATTTGTGGGTGTTGAAACCCACTTTTGTCGGCATATGTGTGGTGTCTTCCCTGGTTGGGAATTTACTTGTATTACTGCTTTCTGATGAGTATTATGTGTTCCCTGGCCGGGAATTATGTTATATGCTGTGCTTTTTTTTTTTGGGATAGCTCTATTTATGGGGAGACTCTGCCCAAATTTTTATAAAAGTTCACAATGTGAAAAATGGCACCAAGAGGTTGGTAAAGGGCAATCATATGAGTCTTTTATTGTTAGGATGATGATCTTACAACATTGAGTATTAAAGGAAGTTTTGTAATTGACATTCAATGGTAAAGTATCATCTGAGCTTCCCGATTGGCTTTTTATAGAAAGCATGTACCACACATAGTGGTTAATACACTAATCAAGGGTTAAGTATACGGGGTCCTTACATTAGTGGTATCAGAGTAGTGGTTGCTCATTGGGGCTGTTGAGGGCCTAGGAAGTTATTGATAGCACATATTTATGCATGATGACATTAATGTTATACGACATGACTAATTGTTTATGTGCTTAAATGATATGAAAAGTAGTATTGCTAACCATTGTGGTTGCAGGAATCGTGTGGAACACGATAGGATGGCATTAATAGCGATGTCTAACACTCTATATGCTACGTGCCAAGGAACCTGATTTTGGAAGAGAATCAGGGAAAAGAAAGATATGATGTATTGTCTGAGGACAGACTGGGTAGACAACCGACAGTGGAATACTTCGGTATGGTCTCAATTATTAATTGAATATACTAATGCGTTTGTTCATGTAATGCTCAAGCAAGGAAAGTACGTAAGAAACGTACGAGCATCAAACGGTAACATATTCCTAAACTATGACCTTGCATTAATTGCATGAGTATATATGATGATGATGTTTACGATGATGTTTACGATGATGTTTACGATGATGATGATCATGATGATGTTTATGATAACGTATATGAGAAGGGTAAGATGCCCATATGGTAAGAGACCATACGATGTTATTATGTGGTAAGACGCCATAGGGTAAGATGCCCATATGGTAAGAGACCATACGATGTTATTATGTGGTAAGACGCCACAGGGTAAGATGCCCATATGGTAAGAGACCATGCAATGTTATTATGTGGTAAGACGCCACAGGGTAAGATGCCCATATGGTAAGAGACCATACGATGTTATTATGTGGTAAGACGCCACAGGGTAAGATGCCCATATGGTAAGAGACCATACGATGTTATTATGTGGTAAGACGCCACAGGGTAGGATGCCCATATGGTAAGAGACCATACGATGTTATTATGTGGTAAGACGCCACAGGGTAGGATGCCCATATGGTAAGAGACCATACAATGTTATTATGTGGTAAGACACCACAGGGTAAGATGCCCATATGGTAAGAGACCATACGATGTTATTATGTGGTAAGACACCACAGGGTAAGATGCCCATATGGTAAGAGAGCATGCAATGTTATTATGTGGTAAGACACCACAGGGTAAGATGCCCATATGGTAAGGGACCATACAATGTTATTATGTGGTAAGACACCACAGGGTAAGATGCCCATATGGTAAGAGACCATGCAATGTTATTATGTGGTAAGACGCCACAGGGTAAGATGCCCATATGGTAAGAGACCATACAATGTTATTATGTGGTAAGACGCCACAGGGTAAGATGCCCATATGGTAAGGGACCATACAATGTTATTATGTGGTAAGACACCACAGGGTAAGATGCCCATATGGTAAGGGACCATACAATGTTATTATGTGGTAAGACGCCACAGGGTAAGATGCCCATATGGTAAGAGACCATACAATGTTATTATGTGGTAAGACGCCACAGGGTAGGATGCCCATATGGTAAGAGACCATACAATGTTATTATGTGGTAAGACGCCACAGGGTAGGATGCCCATAAGGTAAGAGGCCATACAATGTTATTACGTGGTAAGACGCCACGGGGTAAGATGCCCATATGGTAAGAGGCCATACAATGTTATTACGTGGTAAGACGCCACGGGGTAAGATGCCCATATGGTAAAATGCCATACAATGTTATCACGTGGTAAGATGCCACACGATGTTATGATATGGTAAGATGCCATACGATTGGGTAAGACGCCCACGTGGTAAGATGCCACACGATGTTATGATATGGTAAGATGCCATACGATTGGGTAAGACGCCCACGTGGTAAGATGTCACACGATGTTATGATATGGTAAGATGACATACGATGGGGTATGATACCCATATGTACGAATGTGAATCAGGGTCAACAAAAAGAAGCTGACGAATACCCAGCATGTTTACTTAACTATGATTTCGTACATTTACCGTTATACTTATGTGATGATGATGTATAAGATGACGATGCTTATATGATGATGATGTATAAGATGATGATGCCTATATGATGATGATGTATAAGATGATGATGTATAAGATGACGATGCTTATATGATGATGATGTATAAGATGACGATGCTTATATGATGATGATGTATAAGATGACGATGTTTATATGATGATGATGTATAAGATGATGATGCCTATATGATGATGATGTATAAGATGATGATGTATAAGATGATGATGCTTATAAGATGATGATGTATAAGATGATGATGCTATAAGATGATGATGCTTATATGATGATGATGTATAAGATGATGATGCTATAAGATGATGATGCTTATGTAATGATGATGTTATAAGATGATGATATTTATGAAATGATGATGCTCATATGATGAAGATGTTATAAGATGGTGATAATTATAAGATGATGATTTTTATCATTCATGTCAAGAATTAATGACTATATGCATGGCTATGAAACAGGGACATTGGAGTGTCCTGGGTGTATAGACATTAGAGGAATGTTGGGTAAAGACCCACTACTCTATTGATTTTCTTCCCACAGTATGGTATGTCGTGCGGAAACGTCCATCTTATTGGTAGGTTTGAGGTGAACCTAGAGAGGCAGCGACTAGTTTGTCTGCCGTGTGTATGCAGCACCAAGAGGGGCTTGTTAGAACCGTTATACTGCTCGTAGGAACCAAGTGTGGCAAATCGTAAGGTGATACGATGTGGATTGTGGTGGACTCTAGTAGTCACCATGTCATCGAGGTTGAGGTTGTGCATGCCTCACTGAAACGTGTATACGTTATGTTTAATCTTGGTGAGACTTGTCTGTGACAGCTCATGATGTTGGAGTACCAACAAGAGAGTCATCAAGTCGTCGTTGATTCGATCTGGGAATCCATGTATTTGGGATGCAATGGGTTTATTGCATGTCCTTTCAAGTTTGAAACTCTGAGGAGTCTCGATTGTTTGTTTATGACCGGGATGTGGTTCTTGGGATATCCAGAGGTGGACATCTTATGAGATATCTTTTGTGTGAATCTGTGGCCGTGAGTTGCCCAATTTGAGTTGCAATGATGCGACTGCTCCTTCGACAGAGGAGGTTTGAAAGTGGAAACCAGGTTTGGTGTGTGTACACCGTGGGATACTAGTGTTTCCCTCGTAACGATGTATGTTAGACATCGTGAGTCATGATAAGAGATGTCATTGAATGATATCCACGATGGAATCGGGAGCGATTCGGATCCTCGCAGTTTCAGTTGACTAACTGCTTTTGGATTGTTAGCGTGGGTTGCGCTGACGCTTTTTGACGTTATGATGGATTTGGAAGTCTATTCCACTTCAGGGTTGACACGAGGTCAACATTTCCACGGTTGAGGTGTCATTCAGGATACGTTCTTACTGGTTGTATTAGAACGAAGGATGATTGTCCGATCTACAGTCGTAAGTATCGGTTGTTTTGCAGTCATGAGGGACTGACTTTTGGGATGACCCGCATCAAGGTACGTTGCCTCTTGGGTGATATATTGGTTTTGGGTAAGTCGCCCTGTTTCAGAGTTTGATGAGAAGTAAGTATCCTCGCGTTTATTAATACGATTCTGTTATGATCAAGAATCGAGGTTATGGCTCCATATTGTGGTGTACCCCGGGTGTTACGGGATACACCGGTGCTAATTTCGAGGACGAAATTCTTTTAGTGGGGGATATTGTGATGACCTGGGATTGGAGATGTTAATCCCGGAGTGTTAATAACCCCTAAAGATGTTTTACGTAGCGATTTGGAGTTTAATCGCGATGTTGGGCCTTCTGGGCTCGTTTATTTGGGTAGTTGGGATCGTTGGATCCCGAGGATGAGATTGTATTCACATTACGGTGTAAAACCTAAGAGTTGGGTTTTTAATGTGTCTCGGAATCTCGGGTGCTGTGTGAGCACCGGTAGAGGGTTTTGGAGTTAGAGAGAGAGTTTTTGAAAACAGATGATTTTTAAGGAATCACGATGTATTTGTGGGGCTATTAGTTTTTCGGGGTATTTTGCTATAAATACAAGTTGAACCCGAGATTTTTATGAAAATATCATTTCAGCCCAATTTTCTTTCTCTCTCCCCGCCATTCCCGAAACCCGCTGCTACAGTACCCCCGCGCACGAAAACGCCGCGCCCTGCCGCCGTCCGGCCGCCGTTCGGCGCGTGCGACCTATCACCGGCTTCGTCTCGACGAGACGCTCCTTTCTCCTCCGTCAATTCGAAGTTTCATCGCGGTTTGAGTTCGAATTTTGCAGATAAGCGGCGATCCCCAAATTCTAGGGTTTATCGATTTTGGTCGATTTTTCTTCCGATTTCGTTTGGGTAACCTTCCTAACCCCTTTTTCCATGCTTGTGATGTGATTCCCTGCCAAATTGTGATTTATTGGCTCGAATGATTTCGATTTTCGTTGGCTTGGGTTCGATTTTTGGATGGGTGCATGAAGTGGGTTCGATTTTGGGGGTTTTGGAAGGGTTGTGACGATTCTTGTTATGGGTCATTCATTACATGTTTTAGATGTATTGTTGATGCTTCATTGCGTCCGAATTTAAGGTATTGAGTTCGAATTTAGGGCTTTGAAATTCCAAAATTTGGGGGTTTTTGGCAAGGGTGATGATTCTTGCTATTAATTGATTAATTCATATTTTAGATGAATTATGATGTTTAATTTGGGTTCGATTTGTGAGATAAGGGTTCGAAATTTGTAGGGTATCCTTGAACAATTTCCGTTGTTGTCTCATTCGTTCCCCTCCCTACATGTACCCTGCCCCGGGTCTTTTAAAGGTTAATTGTCGTGTGTCGACAATATTTTGAGGGTTATGGGTGTGCTTGAGCATTGGTTGCATGTTCGTAAATGATCGTGAATTATTTATCGTGTTAGCACATCATCCCTCGGGGCATGGAACTCGAGCAAGGTTTGGCTCGGACTTCGAGGATTTAAGGTACGTTTAGCGTACGAGCATAACTTAAATGATGTTTTACAAGTATGATGCATGATTTAAAATACATGAAATGCTTTACTATGATGGCACCGTGACTTGGTTACGTTATGTTGAATCACATGGTGAAATGCTTGGTGCCGCTATTAAGCGAGCAAACGATGGGTGTGGTCGCTACGGAGCGAACACCAGTAGTATGACGCTACTTTGAAGTAAGAAATGAAAATGTGGTGTTGATTAGATATCTATGATATCTGTATTTTATTCCCTATTGGTAATGAATAGGAACAGAGACGTAGTTAATCAGAGAAGTGATTAACTAGTATCGAAAGTTAAGGAAGTCTCAATATGATATCTAGAATTATGATAATTGCTAGATAAAGAAAGATGTTATGAAATGTTGTTAATTCGAAACTGGTTAGGGTTAACCAATATGATGATTAACTGCATATTCAGGATTTGATGATTTATCTGTTTTGAGAACAGGGTTATTACAGGGGTACGCTAGGATTAGGATGATACCATCCAGGCAGTGTCACATATGTTCCACAATATTTACATTTTTTGTAAATTATGTATTATGTCATTATGATTATGAAATTGTGGAATTGGTATGCTCACCCCGTTGGGGGCTGTCTCTGTTGGGGCAGGTGAACAGGTACATCGATGGCTTTGGAGATGAGCTCGAGCTGTTGATTGGATCTACTCCCAGGATCGTGGTACCAGGGCTTGATGGAGCACGGTATCGTATAGAGTACCTATATACCCATGATGATTATATACATGTTCATGATGCTCGCATGTGAGCACGATTATGCTTGTATATGGGTTGTATGTAAAGGCATGAGCCTTTCTCTCTTTCATTCTATGTTGCATGCAATTAGAGGTAGAATTGCTAAATGATAAGAGAGTCATTGGTGTATTTGTGGGTGTTGAAACCCACTTTTGTCGGCATATGTGTGGTGTCTTCCCTGGCTGGGAATTTACTTGTATTACTGCTTTCTGATGAGTATTATGTGTCCCCTGGCCGGGAATTATGTTATATGCTGTGCTTTTTTTTTGGGATAGCTCTATTTATGGGGAGACTCTGCCCAAATTTTTATAAAAGTTCACAATGTGAAAAATGGCACCAAGAGGTTGGTAAAGGGCAATCATATGAGTCTTTTATTGTTAGGATGATGATCTTACAACATTGAGTATTAAAGGAAGTTTTGTAATTGACATTCAATGGTAAAGTATCATCTGAGCTTCCCGATTGGCTTTTTATAGAAAGCATGTACCACACATAGTGGTTAATACACTAATCAAGGGTTAAGTATACGGGGTCCTTACAGACAACTATACCGGTAGAGTTATGAATTTGATGAAGAAAATATTCCGTAACTTTTGGGCGGAAGTGTAATCATATTCATCAGTGGTATACTAGTGTATACGAGATCCGGAAGGAACCACACAGAACACATGTGATTGATTTTTCAGACGCTTCGTGAAGCTCAAAGGGTGTACCAAGTTATTGAAATGTAAATCTTGGTTGAATCAAGTGTTGTTTTGGGATAGGTGATATAATCTCACCAGATACCTGTTGATTCCAGTAAAGTAAAGATAGTACTAATTTGGCCAAGACCAATCATTGTACTCAAGATGAAAAGTTACTCAAGATGAAAAGTTTTATGAATTTTGACAGATACTACAGGCTTTTACGGAAGGATATTCTAGAATAGCCTGTCTTATGAACTAATTGACCAAGAAGAAATTTGATATTCGTTTGGTCAGATAAATGAGAAAGCTGTTTCATAACTGAAACTTAAATGGAAGTGAACTACAGCCCCAATGTTGATGTGGTTAACCGATTCAGGGAGATATGTAGTTGTGCAAATACGTATGTCAAAGATTGAAGATATGTTCTAATGTATCATGAAAAGATGATTGCATATTCTTGAGATATAAGCGATGACTGGATTTATTAAAGAATTTGACTTTGATAGTCAATATAAATCAAGGGAAATGAAACTAGTAGCAGATGTACTGAACCTAAAAGTGCAAGGTGCAATGGTAGCATCGATGTTTGCTTTGCAGTTTGATAACATCTGATTTTGACGATCGGAAAGACTCGAAGGACAGACCCATACAGATATTGAGTTAAGAAATTGGTTCTGTCTTATCAACCAAGTAAATTTAGTATGCCATTTAGTGGTGGTTGCGAATGAAAAATCAGTATATAGCATCGAATTTTACTGATTTGAAAGACGTATTACAGTAGAAAGCACACTATAGAGAACATAGTGTTATTCTGGGAATGATGAGATGTATCATTCTTGAGATCCTATTTCTGACGGGATGGTATAGAGAAAGAAATTTTGGAAAATTTCGTGGCAAAATTGTTTGGCATGTCAGCAGTTCAAGATAAAAGACGATACCTATTGGAATACTACGGATTTTGTAAGTGCCACAATGAATTTGGGAATTTCTAGTTTTGAGTTTTATAGCTAAAATATTTACAAACAGAGATTGTGAAACAAGTTGAATCGAAATTGATTGACTATTCAATACAAGATATTGATTTCATGTGATAGTCTATATGTCTATGAGAAGACGACATGTTTAAGATATGGATAATGTGGTTTAGTTACAGTGAGTTCTGTAATAAATGTATCTGATTGAGATCCGATGATAATATCAGAATTCGAAACTATTTTCAGAATGTAATGGATACTAAGTTAGAAATGAGTATTGCTTAGCATACCCATACTGATGAATAAACTGAGATAATATCCAGACATTGGAATCTATGTCCCGATTAATAGTGGTGAATTTAGTGAGAACTGACAGAATCACTATTCACTAGTAGAATTTTCCTATAATTTAAGTTTCATATATCTTTTGGGATGGCATCGGTTCAGATTTTGCAGAGCCAGAATTACCGATCGGTGATGTGATGATAGAAAATTGATAAGAAATTTTGGCATAACTTAAGATTGTTGAAGAAAAAAAAAATGCCAGGAACGATAAAATTTCGGCGAAAACGATTGAAATTTGGCTTAAGGTGAGCAGATTTGCTACGCCAAAGAGAAATATATCGTTAGACTTCGAGTTGAGAATCAGGTAAATATGAAGATATTACCTTTGCGATGATCAATATGATTCGTTAAGTGAGGTATGATGTTGCCTCGATATTTTGAACTTTGTGGAATCACAGAGAAGTTGATTCAGTGGTATATCGTTGACACGATCACATTAGTTGTTATTGAAACATGATGATTCTTATGTATCTATGAACGGGATTGAGACATCTCATATGATTTAAATTGTTGAGTTATACTTAGTTTTGTGATTTCGAGGACGAAATCTTTTTAAGAGGGGAAGAAGTGTAAGACCCCGATGCTAATTAACCCGGATTAACAACGATTAAGCGAACCGGATGATAAAAAGTATAGACTTTAAATTAAGGTGTTCCGGACCACGATGGGTCAACCAACTAGTGGAACATGTTTTAGTGCATGAGCACATGGCATTTGGAAAACGCATGCCATTAATTAATTTAACTCATGTTTAATACATGATTTTGGAGCTTTAACCTTGCAAGATAGTGATGTATTGACACATGGATTCCACAATACATCAAATATATATAAAAAAAAACATGCAATGGTGCATTGAATCTCACGCATAAAACCATGCAATTCAGATTTTTGCCTTCATTTTTTTAGCCACCATTTTCTCTCTCTTCTTTCACCATCAAACTCTCCTCCTTCTCTCTTCTTTGCAATTTCGAAAATTGCAGCTCAACTCCTACCAAATTCCTCTTGATTTTGCAAGTGCATGTCACATGCAAAGATATATTTGAATGCTACTAAGCTTGAGGAACAAGATGCACCAAGAAATTTCAAGTTTGGAGAAAGGACATGCAAGATTTTCGAGTAGCAGCAGTTTTGGTGTAGGATTTTCGATCTTGGCTTGGTTTTGTGGATGATCAAGCTTCAAATCTTGAAGATAAATGAAGGTATATCATCATCCTTGAGTTTTATCAACATGCATGTAGGATTGAGGGTCGAACCATGGTGTTCATTCATGAAGAAGTTGCTGTCAATTGTAGTCTGCTAAAACCAGTGCATAAACCGTCTGATATTTCGCGTTTTTAGCATAGTTACGTTTCGAATTGGAAAATATAGCTCTTATAACAAGTTGTAGTATTATGTGTTAGCTTTAACTGTCCACCGAAATCAGCTAATTTGGATTTAAGATGGAAAAGTTATGGTCGTTCTACCAACATGTGTCAAATCTGGAAATTCACTGCATGCGAGTTTCATGCATTTTGTTATTCGTATTTTTGGGAATAAATGGCTACGAATATGAATTTTTAGGCTCTAATAAGTATTGTAGTATTCGAGGTTATCTTGCATTTGAAATTGGCTTCACTCAATTTGGAGCTCATAGGAAAGAATTATGATAATTTTTACCAGCAACTATACAATCTGGAAGCAGGGGATATACGAGTTTTTAGGCTGTACGTTTTTCACATAATGTACATGAAGATGAATTGTTTAGCTTAAAGCTCATAAGAGATGTTTTGTTTTATGTTGGGTTATATTGCATTAGAAACTGGCCTTACATGTTTTGGAGTTTCCATGTGTAAGATATGCAATTTGCCCTAGAACCGCTCACTCTGTCAAAACAGAATATGAGTATTTTAAATCTGGCATACTTTGCTTTGCATGTGCCTCTAGATGACCGAACTAGCTTCTGGACTTCAAATATGAACTGTAGTACTTTGCGTTTTCGTGATTTCCCCACTAGCCTCAAGTCATTTAGACATCATATGAATTTAATATGAATTTTATACAAAAATGGGTCAAGCTGAAATTTGGTAAATTGTCCTGTTTTTCTAGCAGATTGTTCTTGGCCATTTTACCTAGGCTAAATGAACGAATTTGAAGATGAGTTGAACTGATGAAATGTTCATTTTTGAGTTAGCTTTGAAAATAAATTGGACCCATATGAGTTTATTAGGTATCGGACAAGTTATGAGCCGATCTCTACAGTTGCGCAGACTGAAATTTAGAGAATTGGTTTTGGGTCTAAGTTTGAGTTTTATTTTGATAAGTTTAAGACTAGTATGTGACATTTATGTTGTATTTGGAACTGTTATGACCAGGTTAATAGATTCCGGTGTTGACTCGAGAAGTCTCGGTAGATTAGCTTGGGTCGAGGTACGTTGAAATGAGTTTTATCATGACGTCTGGCAAAGACGTGTAATGATGCTAATGTATGGCCTTATATGTCATTATTTGATTTATATGACTTATTTGTCACTATATGATTCTTATATGACTATATGACATGATGAATATCTTGGATTACATGATATGTGAAATTACATGATTTGTATATACTTTCACATGAGATTGCATGATATATTGAGTTGCATATGTCATTTGATGCATAAATGATTCATGGGCATATCATATTGATCTATCATTCCTTTGATATCCATGATTTGACTGAGTTGACTTACTCTGAGTGTCGGGTACAACGAGCATGGCGATGACAGGCAGTATAGGTAGTAACTGTAGTCACGTGCAGGTGCGACTCGACCTAGACACGAGGGCTGGATGCAGTAACGTACATAGGATGAGTTTTCCTAGCGCAATGTACGTATACTGTCACCCTCTGCTCGAGCTTTGATGATTTGATGATACCTTCCTTTGGACTCCGATTTTTGGTATCTTGATATTCGATTCCTTGTACCCATTCATACATCGCATTCATACATGGTATGCATTGCATGATACTTTGTCATTTGACATGATTTATTTATTTCTCGTACTGGGGTACTGACCCCCTTTGTGGGGGCTGTGAGACCCCGATATCTCAATATACTAATAGGTGCGATTAAGAGAACTAAACATTCATATGAATAAATCAGAGTAAAGAGTCATGTTGATTTTCCTGAGCTTAAGGAATACAGTAGCAAAAGTTTCAAAAGGGATTTCACAAATTCCTACAAAAGGTGCTACATTATAGTCTTATTCTACCACAAGTAGACTCTATATAAAATTTTCTCAAATCTTGTAGCTAATCCCGTAACTCTCCTTACAGCTCAGCTTCTCAACCCCGACCCTGGTTCTCAACATCAAAAGCACCTACAAAGACAACCCCCAACACATGAGCATATCACAATTCATATTCAACATAATATGAAAATAAGGCGTAAATGCACAATCATAAAATACAAATCACTTCCTGTATTTCCATCGCATTTACAATGCCCACTGGTTGTCCCTGTACCATGATTCATAATATAACACATTATATGAATGTATGGTTTCACAAATGAATGTCATGACATTTCCTCTTTTTTCTTGAGTCAGTCATCATCGGTTATTTAATACTTCTCCGCTTTTATAATCTCAAAACAAGCGGTATCTCATCCTCGCTTCTTTATACTAGCGGTATCTCATCCTCGCTCAGTATAGTATATACCCGCCTCCATGTGCAAGCGAGCCTCCCCCCTCCCGCTCCACATTTTTAGCGGTAAAGCGTAAGCATTAACACCTTAACCGTGATCGCCCTGACTCGTGGAATACATCTCTTTATCCCACATCACAATATGCAACAACAATGCATAATATGCAACAACAATGCATAATAACATGTATCAACTCAATAATGCATCACATTGCATTCATCATGTGTCATGCAGACAAAACATAAATACATGTTACCGTTGGGATGCCCGTACGTCGCTTACGTACCTTTCCAAAAAGTAGTGTGTGGTGGGACTCTATCCCCTGCGTTGTGTAGCCGTCTGTGAAGGCTCTACACCAGTGTACAACACAATATTAGATGCCATTATATGATTCAAAATAAAAAATCCAACAAAAAACAATATTTCAAAATTTTGCTTCTGGCGATCGATCGCTACCCCTTGGCGATCGATCGCCAAACTCCACTGTCCCATGGCGATCGATCGCGCCTTTCATGGCGATCGATCGCGTGGCTTTGATTTTGGCTACTGGACCTCGGCGATCGATCGCGCCCTTTGTGGCGATCGATCGCCACCTGGTCTGTGCGCGATAATTTTCCAGAATGTTCAACACCGATATTCACACCTTTCATTCTAACATGTAAGACATACAACATGCCAAGACCAACATGCTAGTATTTAAAATACATTACCCTGAGTGTATTTACATCAAGATTGTACCCCAACCACAAACTCACATGCATTAAAAACACCCATGAACATCAGTACTCATCCAACATTTTCTGGAAACAGGGCATTGTCTTCCTGCCCAGATTTTTGAGTACACATTTTCAAGCAATGAAATCTACCACATAAGTCATGCAATTTGCTCGAATAAAAATGCCAAGGGTTTCACCAAACTACCATGCATATTTTCACATCGAAGGTTCATTCAAAAACCCTTCTAACATGCATAATACCACCCCTTCAATATCACTCCCAGATCACATATTTCCAGAAAACAGGGGAAAATATCTACCCAGATTTCGAACACCATACTTTACATGCTTAAATCTACCACATAAAACATGTAATGTGCTCAAGGAAAAATACTGGAAGCTTCATAAACACACCATAAATGAACATGAATCGAAGGTTTAACGAAACCTAACCTAACATGCCATTTCTCACACTAAACAAAGTATGAACTCAACAACAAAAACTTCAAACCCAGAAATGGTTTCTCACCCCTTTTGGCTCCGATTTTTGCAAGCTTTCCAAGCAAGAAAAATGGTGGATCTCCTCTTGTTTTCCCTTACCAGATGTTGGACGAAAAAGTTGGAAAGAATGGAGTGATTTCAGTTATGACAAGGTGGAGTGAGAGGTAAGGGAAAAGGTATGGGCAAGCTGCAGCTGGCAGCAGGGTATGGGTCAAGGGGGGTGGTTTGTGGTGGGTTTATGTGATGTGTTATGTTTTGGTCCCGGTATTTCGCACGATGTATTAAAATATCCTCACATGATATTTTATAGTATTTTCTCATTAAAATACTTCAATTCCCATTTAAAATATACTTTACCAAAACGATTAACACACACCCCAAATTAAACATGCCACAATCCCCAAAATCCCAACATGTAACACATGCACCCTCACATGCACCTCCCAATATTATTAATTCATCACAAGAATTAGTACCATAAATTTCACAACAATGATTAATGTTTAAATAACACATAATCATTTCGGGGATATCACAATACTCCCCTACTTATAGGATTTCGCCCTCGAAATCAGCATGCACTTACCCAAAATAAAATGAAACGTAAATCACATACCAGAAAACAGTTCTGGGTAGTGCTGCACCATGTGTCGCTCCGTCTCCCACGTGGCATCCTCGACACCCCTACGATCCCACTGAACTTTGACCATAGGTATAACTTTGTTTCTCAGTCTGCGATCTGCCCTATCCAAAATCCTGATAGGCCGCTCCACATAGGAAACATCGGACTCAATCTGAACCTCAGAAGGCTGTAACACATGTGAAGGGTCCGGCTCATACTTCCTCAGCATAGACACATGGAATACATCGTGTATACCCGACAGAGAAGGCGGTAAAGCCAAACGGTACGCCAGAGTACCCACACGCTGTAAGATCTCATACGGCCCCACGTATCTAGGAGACAACTTCCCCCGCATACCAAACCGTACCACACCCCTGAAGGGTGAGATCTTCAGAAAAACTCTGTCGCCCAACTGAAACTCCAACGGTCTCCGCCGCTGATTGGCATATGCTGCCTGTCTATCCTGAGCTGCCTTCATCTTTCGTCTGATAACCTTAACTTTCTCTTCCATTTCCTGAACCAACTCTGGTCCTCCAACCGACTTACGGTCCAAGTCATCCCAACACAAGGGTGACCTACAACGCCTACCATAGAGGGCCTCAAAAGGAGCCATCTGTATACTTGCCTGGTAGCTGTTGTTGTAAGAGAACTCCACCAAGGCTATCAAGTCCTGCCATGATATGTCGAACTCTAACACACAAGCTCTCAACATATCCTCGAGCGTCTGTATCGTACGCTCAGTCTGTCCGTCCGTCTGAGGGTGATAGGCTGTGCTCAGCCTCAACTCCGTACCTAGAGCTTTCTGCAGACCTTCCCAAAAGTGAGATGTGAACCGTGGATCTCGATCAGACACTATCGAAACAGGAATCCCGTGTAGTCTCACTATATCTCTGACATATAACTGTGCCATCCTCAAGTGCGTATATGTCATACAGTAAGGAATGAAATGAGCCACTTTAGTCAATCTGTCCACGACTACCCAGATGGCATCAAAACCCGAAACAGTCCTCGGTAAGTGGGTCACGAAGTCCATCGACACGTGCTGCCACTTCCACTCGGGTATCTCCAAACTCCTTAGTTCACCTCCAGGCCTCTGCCTCTCAGCCTTCACCTGTTGACAAATCAAACAGCGCTTGACAAATGAGGTGACATCTTGTTTCATACGCCTCCACCAGAACTGGTTGCGTAGATCCTTATACATCTTCTTCCCGCCTGGGTGAACACTCATCCTACTGCAATGAGCTCGCTGTAAGATACCCTGGCGCAACTCGGGTGTATTTGGAACCACCCATCTATCGCCAAGTCTCAAAGAACCGTCCTCAGCCACTCTGAATCTCGATGGCTGATCTGAATGGACCACTGACATCCATCTCTGAATCTCTGCATCGGTCCCCTGAGCCTTCCTGATGTGATCATAAATAACCGGCTCAGCTAGCAAAGTCAAAACCTGTACTGGTGAAGTAGACACATCGTAATCGAATCCCAAATGGCAGTAGGAGCCCAACATAGCCGATAGGTACATGGCATCCTCTGCTGTGCTCCTCACCTTCCGACTCAAGGCGTCGGCTGTCAAGTTTGCTTTCCCGGGATGGTATAGGATTTCACAATCATAATCCTTCAATAGATCCATCCATCTCCTCTGTCTCATGTTCAGCTCAGCCTGTGTAAACAAGAACTTCAGGCTTTTGTGATCAGTGAAGATGGTGAATGAGGTACCGTATAAGTAGTGTCGCCATATCTTTAAGGCGAAAACTATAGCTGCCAATTCCAGATCATGGACTGGATACCTCGTCTCATGTGGCTTCAACTGTCTCGAAGCATAAGCCACTACATGTCTGTCCTGCATCAGTACGCATCCTAAGCCCTGTAGCGATGCGTCGGTATAAAGAACAAATCCTTTGTTCTCCTTGGGAATCACAAGAACTGGTGCAGTAGTCAGTCTGTGTTTCAATTCCCGGAAACTCTGCTCACAAGCCTCTGACCAACAAAAAGAGACTCCCTTCTGAGTCAGCTGTGTAAGTGGTTTGGCGATCTTTGAGAAACCCTCGACGAAACGTCGATAATAGCCAGCCAACCCAAGAAAACTCCGAATCTCACTGACTGAAGTAGGGGTAGACCAATCCATAACTGCCTCTATCTTCCTCGGGTCTACTGATATCCCTTCTCGTGATATAATATGGCCCAAGAATGCAACACTGCTCAGCCAAAACTCACACTTGCTGAGTTTGGCGTACAACTGATGATCTCTGAGGATCTGGAGCACTATCCTCAGATGATTGGCATGATCCTCCTCACTCCTTGAATAGACGAGGATGTCATCAATGAATACGATCACAAACTGATCGAGGTACTCCTGAAATACTCTGTTCATCAGGCTCATAAAAACTGCAGGTGCATTTGTCACACCGAAAGGCATCACCAAGAACTCATAGTGTCCATATCGAGTTCTAAAAGCCGTCTTTTGAACATCACCAGTTCTAACCCGTACCTGATGATAGCCTGACCTCAAGTCTATCTTCGAGTACACCTCTGTACCCTGAAGCTGGTCGAACAGATCATCAATCCTCGGGAGTGGATATCTGTTCTTCACTGTAGCCTTGTTCAATTGCCTGTAGTCAATGCACAGACGCATTGATCCATCCTTCTTTTTCACGAACAAGACTGGTGCACCCCAAGGCGATACACTAGGACGAATGTATCCCTTGTCAAGGAGCTCCTGTAACTGTACCTTTAGTTCCCTCAGCTCTGCCGGTGCCATCCTGTATGGGGCACGAGAAATGGCTGATGTCCCCGGTAACAGCTCAATAGCAAACTCAACATCCCTGACAGGCGGAAATCCCGGAATCTCATCTGGGAACACATCAATGAACTCCGCCACAACTGGAATGTCCTCGGCTCTCACTTCTTTTTCCTCAGATACATCCACCGCATAAATGATGTAACCGGTGTGGCCGCGCTCCAATAACCGCGACATCTTAACCGCTGAGATCACTGGAATCCTTGGACGAGAGCCGTCCCCATAAAAAGTCCACTGGAACCCCTGATCAGATAGAAAACGAACAGTCCTCTGCCGACAGTCTACCACAGCTCGGTATCTGCTCAACACATCAATGCCGATAATACAGTCAAAGTCTGCCATCTCTAACTGAATCAGATCAGCCCTCAGATCATTGCCCTCAAAATAAATGAGGCAATCAGACAACAGCCGATCCGCAATCACATGCTTCCCCGTGGGTGTCGAGACCATGAGAGGCGTGGGCAACAGAGACGAGCACAAGTGGTGTCTCTCCACAAAAGCAACAGACACAAAAGAATGAGAAGCACCTGTATCTACCAAAATAAATGCAGGGTACGTAAATAAATGACACGTACCAGCAATGACCTCCTCTGGGGCTGCCTCAGCCTGCTCCCTAGTCATTGCGTACACCTGACCCTGCGGTGGTCCTGCCGCCTGACCTCCTTGCGGTCGAGGCGCAAACTGCTGTCTCGGTGGTGCCCTCCCAGCATCAAATCTTGGCCTATTCGGCCCTGAGTCTGTCTGACTTGCCCGATTGGGGCAGTTCCTAGCTAAGTGGCCCACCTTGCCACAAACATAACAGCCTCGGCAGTCACGTGACAAGTGAAATCCTCCACAGCGGTCACACCTGTCCCCTCCTGCCTTACTCCCCTGTGTAGGTCCTCGATTGCTCTGTTTCTGACTCTGAGATTTCTTCCCGCTAAATCTGGAAGATGATGAGGCTCCACGAGTCTTGAACTGATCTCCTCGTGGTTTCAAACTATCAGCAACAGGCCTCTGTGATGGTACTGGAGGGGGTACAACATCCTTGTATGCTCCCACTGCAATTTCCGCTAACTCTGCCCGTGTCAGGGCGTCATCAAAAGAGCTAGGGTTGTTGGAGATAACCCGGTCAAATAGTTCTGGCCTGAGTCCTTTCATGAAATGCCTCATCTTTGCATGGCTGCTCACAGCAATATGGGGGACATACCTCAACAGTGAGGAATACTGCAAGGCAAAGTCTGAAACTGACATGTTTCCCTGCTTCAAATTAGTGAATTCGTCCTCTTTGACTTGTCTAGCAGCGGCAGAAAAATACCGGTTAAGAAACCGGGTCCTGAATACAGTCCAGTCTACTACCATGCCCTGAGCTCTCAGCTCCACCACAGTGGTCTTCCACCACATAGAAGGCTTCTTCGCCATCTGAAATTCGGCTAACCTCAGCCATGCGGTACGTGCACAGGGCGCAGTCACAAGTATCTGCTCTATCCGTTCTAGCCACTCTTCGGCCCCTTCTCCAGATTCGGTCCCCTCAAACATGGGTGGACGGAAATTCAGAAACTGTGTCAAACTGAGCTCCCCGGGTAATAACATCTGTGCACTGGGCTCTATTCCCACAGCAGGTGGCGGTAAAGGATTCACATGAGCAACACTAGCATTCATACTGCCCATATCCCCTACCTCTTCATTGAGGTTCTCCGGGTTAATAGCCGCCATGCTGCAACACAAGAGTTAACAACAATACCAAAAGCAGTTCATAGTATAAGCCGTTAGATAACAAGAGTATCATATCCAAAAGCATGTTAGTATAATACTTATACAACAATATGCATCACATGCATAACATGCCCAACAATGAATACCTAGCCAACTTGTCTCTAAAGGCTACCCTTCACTCTTCCCTGGTTATCTAACCACTGCTCTGATACCACTAAATGTGAGACCCCGATATCTCAATATACTAATAGGTGCGATTAAGAGAACTAAACATTCATATGAATAAATCAGAGTAAAGAGTCATGTTGATTTTCCTGAGCTTAAGGAATACAGTAGCAAAAGTTTCAAAAGGGATTTCACAAATTCCTACAAAAGGTGCTACATTATAGTCTTATTCTACCACAAGTAGAAGCTATATAAAATTTTCTCAAATCTTGTAGCTAATCCCGTAACTCTCCTTACAGCTCAGCTTCTCAACCCCGACCCTGGTTCTCAACATCAAAAGCACCTACAAAGACAACCCCCAACACATGAGCATATCACAATTCATATTCAACATAATATGAAAATAAGGCGTAAATGCACAATCATAAAATACAAATCACTTCCTGTATTTCCATCGCATTTATAATGCCCACTGGTTGTCCCTGTACCATGATTCATAATATAACACATTATATGAATGTATGGTTTCACAAATGAATGTCATGACATTTCCTCTTTTTTCTTGAGTCAGTCATCATCGGTTATTTTAATACTTCTCCGCTTTTATAATCTCAAAACAAGCGGTATCTCATCCTCGCTTCTTTATACTAGCGGTATCTCATCCTCGCTCAGTATAGTATATACCCGCCTCCATGTGCAAGCGAGCCTCCCCCCTCCCGCTCCACATTTTTAGCGGTAAAGCGTAAGCATTAACACCTTAACCGTGATCGCCCTGACTCGTGGAATACATCTCTTTATCCCACATCACAATATGCAACAACAATGCATAATATGCAACAACAATGCATAATAACATGTATCAACTCAATAATGCATCACATTGCATTCATCATGTGTCATGCAGACAAAACATAAATACATGTTACCGTTGGGATGCCCGTACGTCGCTTACGTACCTTTCCAAAAAGTAGTGTGTGGTGGGACTCTATCCCCTGCGTTGTGTAGCCGTCTGTGAAGGCTCTACACCAGTGTACAACACAATATTAGATGCCAATATATGATTCAAAATCAAAAATCCAACAAAAAACAATATTTCAAAATTTTGCTTCTGGCGATCGATCGCTACCCCTTGGCGATCGATCGCCAAACTCCACTGTCCCATGGCGATCGATCGCGCCTTTCATGGCGATCGATCGCGTGGCTTTGATTTTGGCTACTGGACCTCGGCGATCGATCGCGCCCTTTGTGGCGATCGATCGCCACCTGGTCTGTGCGCGATAATTTTCCAGAATGTTCAACACCGATATTCACACCTTTCATTCTAACATGTAAGACATACAACATGCCAAGACCAACATGCTAGTATTTAAAATACATTACCCTGAGTGTATTTACATCAAGATTGTACCCCAACCACAAACTCACATGCATTAAAAACACCCATGAACATCAGTACTCATCCAACATTTTCTGGAAACAGGGCATTGTCTTCCTGCCCAGATTTTTGAGTACACATTTTCAAGCAATGAAATCTACCACATAAGTCATGCAATTTGCTCGAATAAAAATGCCAAGGGTTTCACCAAACTACCATGCATATTTTCACATCGAAGGTTCATTCAAAAACCCTTCTAACATGCATAATACCACCCCTTCAATATCACTCCCAGATCACATATTTCCAGAAAACAGGGGAAAATATCTACCCAGATTTTCGAACACCATACTTTACATGCTTAAATCTACCACATAAAACATGTAATGTGCTCAAGGAAAAATACTGGAAGCTTCATAAACACACCATAAATGAACATGAATCGAAGGTTTAACGAAACCTAACCTAACATGCCATTTCTCACACTAAACAAAGTATGAACTCAACAACAAAAACTTCAAACCCAGAAATGGTTTCTCACCCCTTTTGGCTCCGATTTTTGCAAGCTTTCCAAGCAAGAAAAATGGTGGATCTCCTCTTGTTTTCCCTTACCAGATGTTGGACGAAAAAGTTGGAAAGAATGGAGTGATTTCAGTTATGACAAGGTGGAGTGAGAGGTAAGGGAAAAGGTATGGGCAAGCTGCAGCTGGCAGCAGGGTATGGGTCAAGGGGGGTGGTTTGTGGTGGGTTTATGTGATGTGTTATGTTTTGGTCCCGGTATTTCGCACGATGTATTAAAATATCCTCACATGATATTTTATAGTATTTTCTCATTAAAATACTTCAATTCCCATTTAAAATATACTTTACCAAAACGATTAACACACACCCCAAATTAAACATGCCACAATCCCCAAAATCCCAACATGTAACACATGCACCCTCACATGCACCTCCCAATATTATTAATTCATCACAAGAATTAGTACCATAAATTTCACAACAATGATTAATGTTTAAATAACACATAATCATTTCGGGGATATCACAGGGGCTGTCATGTCTTTTATTGTTCGGGCATGACAGGCTTTACAGGAGGACATGGTGACGATGCTTTCAGCGACGCATCGAGAGATACCAGAGCTCCTTGAGAGCGAGCTCAGGTTTATATTTTATGTTTTGCGTCCCAGTAGATGTTAGAATATTTTTAATTATGTTTTGAATTACCGGGGTATGCCCCGAGTATCTGTATTTTAAGTATCCTACTACTGGTAGAGTTATACTTGATATGGATGTTATGCTCAACATGTTAAATTGGAAACTGGAATTACGTATTTTCAGTATCACTATATATGTATCACCTAAAAGCAAAAAAAAAAAAATTTTTAGGGCCATTTGATAAGACCTTTGAAATAAATCTTCCGCTGTTTACGTAAATTAATCATTATGTGTTACTTAAACACCACATTAGGATCGGGCCCTCACAGTTATAACCGAGATCGAGAGATAACGTTATAGCACGCTCTATTAATTCATGAAGTATGTTTAAGATTGAGATCGAGAGATGAAATCACATACGTGAGAACTTTGAATCGAGAGATTTAGAGTAACGAGGTTTTGACGATTTATGCAATATTGAATTAGTAAATAGGTGCACGAGAGTGACTTGTTCTAGTTTGATATTAGTTTCTTTAGAATCAATTGGTTGATAATTTGCTTATTCAGATGAATCATTAAAGATAACACAGTTGAACGAGAGCTTGATAAATTTCTCAAGCGAATTACCTTTTCATATCCGGAACCATTCAGTTTATTGTTTCTTGTTTAATTTTCGTTCCTTAGTTTAATTTTGCATTAGTTAATCACCTTCTTTAATCGTAGGCTAAATATAATTTTATTAATCTTATTTGGTACTTATACATTAGTCCCTGTGGATTCGACAACCCTTACTTTCAATTAAACTATACTAAAACTTGACAACCGTGCACTTGCGGTAGAATCGCTTCACACTACACTTTGAAATATTTTCTGTTTAAAAATAAAGCGGTCAGAAGTCTTACCTGAGGTTGTTTTCTTTTGTCTTTTCTCAGTCGTAGGATAGTTAAGTATACCAATGTGTGTCCTGGATAGTATAATTATGTAGTTTGAGTTTATTTCAGTCCAGCCTTGCCTATTTGTTATTATTCAGTGTTTACTTCCTGCTGATGATATTATGTAAATATTTTAAGTAAGAAATGTGTGCTGGAGATATATTGTGCATGCTATGGTATGATGTAAATTTTTAGTACGACTTAGTGCTGGGTGCCTATGATGCGTGCTATGTTATTATGTATTTACTTGCTGCACTGGGATATGATATTTGTGCTTTTACTTTTTTGTGGTATGTCCCTCGTGCGCGGAGGTCGTGCCGAAATTTTTAGAGCCACTTGTTGGCAGAACTTTTTTTTAAAAAAATCTTCCGCTGTTTACAAATAAATAATCATTGTGTGATAATTAACACTTGATTAGGAACGGGTCCTCACAGGTGGTATCAAAGCATAAACTGGGAATGCTCTAATCTTGAGTCTTGTGTACACTTCGAATAGGCACGAATGAACATGTGTGCATGTGTTTGAAACTTATTTGATCTATTTGCTCTTACATGATTTGGAGTGAAATAGTTGATGTCAATATGTGATTTATAATTGAGTATGCTGAGTCGTGTTGTATTGATATTGACCATGATATCGATACATATGTTTGATAAAACTTAGTAGGAAAGATTTTACACTCGAGCGCCTACGAAACCTGTTATTATTGAACGAATGCTGCATTAGAATGAATAAATGAAGAGTATGCATATCATTAGACATTTAAACTTTTTTATGAAGTTTTAATAAGTAAGATGTCTTTGGCAATGAAGTTGCTCCAGAACCTGTTGAGAATAACATTGTTGAATGAGTTATGATATAAATGATGAATGAGAGTCCTTGGATATGATTAAGATATCTCCAGGACATAGAGCCATTTAGATTTCGGCAATGAGATGCTGGAAAATAATGAAATAAGGCTATATTGAAATTAGATTTGAGTATGATTTATTTTACAAAAAAGTACAAAGAATGGATTAACAAATATGTTGTATGAAAACATAGTTAGATGCTGGCTTTGATGAAATGAACTATAGAATTGATAGTCACCAAGAATGAATTGTATAGAAACATCATGAGATGTTGGGAAAATGCAAATATATGAGATATAGATCGAAAGCTTTTGGGAAGTCTTGTCCTTCAGATAAATTCCCATGTACTCAAAATTGTGAAATGAAATTTAATGATGATATGACTATTTGATATATGATCGAATCTACAGAAGATGATGTTCCACAAATAGTTCGATGTTAGTTGATTAATATGAGGAGATGAAATTTTAGGGCAGGATGTCTAAGCCGAAGTTCCTTCTGTGTTGCGGTACTTCATAAGCAATCTTAATTCTAAGAAAATGATTGAACCTTCGAGTTGTTATGTGTTAATAATGTAGATGATGCACAAATGATGTGACTCGTCAGCTTACATAATAAGAGAATGTACAGATGTACATCCGGAACATATAATGAACGAGGGGCACATATGGTTCGATATATTTGGAAACCATTAATGAAAAAGTTCATATACGAACTCTGTATAAGTTTACCATAGAATCAGTTTCTAAGTAAAGTTAAATTTTCTGAAAATCTTGAAGTGGTACAGATCCAGACCTGGAGATTGCACAACAGTAGTATTGAGCGTGAACTTGTGCTTGAAGCTATCATGGATCAGGTTAACTAGAGTGATAAGCTTGGGTATATTAAAGAATAGAATTTGCATGGACCTGAATATTAGCTCGGTATAGACTCCGTGAATTTGTGATAAAGTTTCGAGAAAAAATTTAAAATGTTGGAGCTTTCGAAGATACTTACAATGAAGATTGGTAAGCATATCGATAAAGAGACATCGTCTTATGTTAAGGATCTACTTCAGACATTTCGGTACGTCTACGAGAAGATTTTCACTTTGACTAATATCCGGTGTCGATCGAAAGCCAAGATCCGCAGTTAATCTATCTTGTTGCTCGACGTATGATTATGTCATACTAATATTCTAATTCTTGATATTTTTGGACTTGATGAGTCGAATTTTTTGACAAATTCTTGATCGAATTGTAAAGTCTTTCGAGATGAAAATAGACTGTGTTGAATAGTTAAAACAGATATCTCAGATTTCATTTATGAAATAATTTCATCAATCCATCCAACCTGAATGTAGATTGCACATGATGGTTATCTTTCTTATCGATAGCAAAGAATATGAAAATATCACATCTCTTTTGCGATTAACTCAAGTGAATCAGATATTTCTTTGACCAGACGAGCGTAACTTTAATTCTTGAATTAACCACCAAATTTGTTTTTGTCATTCATTCTGCTACCACAGAAATAGAACAGATCTGAAATTGATATATCAGTTTCCTATCAGAAAATGATTTTGTATGCCAAGCTATCTAAACGAAATTTTGGATGATCGAAGCGATACTCTTGGGCCACGTCATTTATCGACGTAGCATTTCTGTTGATTCAAAGTAGTGCTAAACTGGCTAAGACCTACCAATGTTCATGAGGTCCGATGTTTTATGGATTAGCGGAATTCCAAAAATCAATTTATCGAAAGGATTTGTTTTTGAAAAATGGCTAAACCTATTACTCAACTGACACAGAAAAGTTAAAAATATTTTTGGTAAGATGAGTATGAAATTGTTTTCTTGAGACCCAATATATAGTTTTGAACTGGTAACAAATGTTTGTTTTAAAAATTTGACGTCACTAATTATACGGGGGCAAAATTTGTTTTTAGTCGGACCACAAGAACTTAAAATATCTATTCTTTTATTCCGATTGAATACGAGGCATCGCAGGTTGATGAATCTTTTGAAGGATTACGATGGTGAAGCTCAATATCATTCTAGATGAATGAATGTCGCTACAGCTGTCCTCAATTGTAAAGTCCATGAGTCTATTCTAGCTTATGTTCATAGCACCATGGATATTTATACATCTGACTGAGCTTTTCAATCATTACAGAAATTATATCATTGTCTCAGCATTTCAAGTTGAGTCGAAATTTATTATAAACATCAGATAAGCCTAACGAATTGATGTTCAAGCTCAGAAATCTTCAGAACATCCATTTTGCTTTCAGATATCTACTGATAGTTTTTACAACTTAATCATTGATAATTGTCCCTGATAGTTCTGACACGACTCAGTAATTATTCGTGAAGTTCATAACTTTGAAGACAGTAGCTACCTTGAAGACGAAAGATGCTTATGACTCCGAGACCTCAATTCAGATGGAGATGTATCAGATGAGGCATTAATGAATGTATTGTCAAATTTTGAAGTTGTCAACAAGTTTAAACCAAATGAATACAACTCGGAGGGTTGCTTCATGGATTTGGTAATGGGGTTGAGAACTGATGGCTATGGATTCTGTGACAGTATTCCTCGATCACCCAGAGACTGTGATGCTGTTTGGACATTATTGATCTACTTCCTACGTCTGCACTTTTCTTTCCTTACGAGCGGACTTATCCCTATACGAATATGACCGTTGTTTATCGAGGATATTTTACATAATGTGGCGAACTATTTTAACTTTGGAGGGCATGAAGCCTTGTCGTTAATCGAAGTTCCTATATTCATAACTACCAAACGAGCTTAGGTTCGACATCTTTTGAAATCTTTTAGGAAAGACGTTGAAGATCGCCTCTAGCCTGGAAAGAAACCGGTGAAAAACCAGTTGACTGGACCTGATATAATACGAGAAACGAATGATAAGATTCAGATGTTCAGATAGCGGATGATGGCTGCCCAGGATCGTCAACAAGTTATGCTTTTAGACGAATACGACCCATAGAATTTCAGTTAGAAGATCGTGTGCTTCTGTAAAGTTCTCCGTCAGAGACACTAACTTGTTTTGGGCATGCGAGACAAATTATCACCATGTTGTGTTGACTGTACAAGATCTGAGAATGAATTGGAATCTTGCCTATAGATTGGCATTGCCACCAGCTGTATCGGTCACTCGCGATGCATGTTTCTTCATGTTGCTCGTTGCGAATATATTAATCGGATCGATCACGTCTTTCAGCCTGATGAGATTGGACTCGATGATTTGTGTTAAACATCTTCTTCGCATTTTGGATCGTAAGGATATATATCAGTTCCATTTTATTCAATATATCCTGTCGTGTATTCTGATATGCGAATTGCTTCTAATCGAGCTATAGGAGCAAAAGTTTATCGAAATCGATGCCTTCTTCCTGTATGTAGCCCTCTGCAACTAATCTTTTATTTCTGATGACTACACCATTTTCATCTAATTTATTTCGAAATACCCATTTGGTACCTATTACAGTGTGATGCGGTGTGATGTGACAAGAAATAGACATATCTATTGCGCTTAATTGTCTACGATTTGGTATATTTTGATGGATAAATTGATACATATGCTACCTAATCGTATATTTGTGTAAATGTAGGAAAAGGTGAAGAAATCAAGCTAAAATGATGAAAGAAGGAGTAAAGTTGAAGAAAAGAGGAAAAAACTGGAATCCAAGACACATGTTGCTCCTTTCTCCTCAAATTTCTATATGTTCAAGCCACGTTTTGGAAATGTGGTCCATATAAAAGTTGTAGAACTTTTAGTTATCTTCGCGTGGACAGCTGACTCGTCGAATTCGGAGTTTGTATGTGAAAGTTATGGCCAAAATACGAACTTGCCAGAAAAATTGATGACAGGCGTAATTACACCATTATTAGGCGTAATTACGCCAATGCTACGGCATGTGTAGGCGTAGCTACGCCATTCTACGCATATTTACGCCAGAAGAGTTTTGGAAAGTGTAAAAACTTGATTTCTTTCCTTCCCACATGGATTCTAACCTACTCCATCAGCCTCCCTATACATATATGAATGAAAATCAGACTAAAGAACAGCTAGATAGTTAGGGTAGAGTAGTTTAGGATAGTTTTACAATTTTTCTTTCAATTTTGTTGAAGAATGCTACGAAGATCGAAGCGAAGGCGGGATTGACACCTCGACGAGCGGAGATTGGATTAGTTTTCTTTCCTTTGTTTTTATTTATTGCTTTATCTTAGATTATGTCTAGCTAATTTTAATTCTTGGTTGAGGAAGACAAATCCTTGGATTTTATTTATCTTGGGGAGATTCTTACGCTTTAATTATCAATTTTATTGAGTATCAAGATTTTTTCTGATTTTGTTGATATGATTGGTGTTTGTTTATTGGATTGACAACCTAATAACTTGCATGTAATCTAACGCTAAATTAGATATCAAATACGGAATTATTTGATCCCTCTAATTTACGAAGCAACTAAGATTGATGAATTTTAGCTTGTGAATTTGCTAAATTCTTAGGAAGAACACTTGACTAGATTAAACATAGACGCTTGGATTATGTTGTTTAGCTTCATCGATCTCACTAGTTCATATGCTATCAACGATTTAAATCTTAATTGCTTGTATTTCGATTGATTGTTTGATAAGGGTTAAACTAGAACGCTTGAGCTACTTAACTAAACGTAAGGTGAGATAGGACTTTGATTATTGGATTAAACGTCCAACGATGAATATTCATATAAAAATTGTGTCTTTTGTGAATCGATGAAATAGATGATAATTCCAAAGAAGAGTCGACCGATACCAAGAATCGCTTTCATTAGTTAATCTTTGTTTTTAATTTTAATTAGTATAATTCAACCTCACAACCCCATCCTTTATTATTCTTTTGTTTTGATTTTCTTTAACACAAGAATTCAAACCTCCTCGTGGGATCGATCCCTACTCATGCTACTACATTATTGTTATCAATCTTGAGGATTGAGTGAGGTTAATTTGGGCGTACACGATAAACGCACACCACGGTGGTCGTGGTACTAAGTACCATACTTTGTTTCTATCAAATTGATTTAGTTATTCCTGCATTGCTTCTACCCAACTTGGGTCTAACATAGCATCATCAATCTTTTTGGGTTCTATGTGAGATATGAATGCAGTATGAAGGAATTCATTAATCATCTGTCCTCTGGTGCGCAGAGGAGCTACAGGGTTACCTATGACCTGCCCGGGAGGATGATCCTTCATCCACGGAGCGGAGGTCCAAGAGGATTGATTTCTTCATTTGGGTGAATATGAGTGGGTAGCTCAGAAGATTTGATTGATTCATCTTTTTCGTTTGATCCATCTACTGCAGCTGGGGTGTGTATAACAGTGTCATTGTCAGCTGGGTGCAGTGTTTGTGGACCAGCAGACTCCTCTGCTTGTGCTTCAGGAACTTCTGGTTCCAAGGATGTTGGGTCTTCCCACCTTAACAGTGTTCGGATAACAAAAATTGAACTAAACATGCATTTTATAACGTTTTAGGGTTCCGGTTGTTATGTGAGCTAATAGGATTACAGGCCAAAATAAAAAAAAAACTTTGTAACTTAATAGATACATTCCTAAACAAGAATGCTAACGTTTTAGATTTATACTACTCCTAGAGTAGATACTAAACATAAACAGAATCCTATGCATCTTGTATCCTTGTAGCTCACAGCTTCAACCCAACCCTTAGCCCCTTCAGTCCAAAAGCGTACCTACAGGGACAACGCATCGTGAGCATACCAGTGTTTATTTAACATCATATAAAAAGGCATAACAGTAAATGCATAACATCTTAGTTAAGTAAAATTTTGTTGGTCGTTCTTTAACTTCTTTTTGTTGTCCCTGATTCTCATTCATGTATAAGGGCATCTTACCCCATTGTATGGCATCTTACCATAACATAACATCGTGTGGCATCTTACCACATGGGCATCTTACCCAATCGTATGGCATCTTACAATATCATAACATCGTGTGGCATCTTACCACATAGGCATCTTACCCTTTCATATGGCATCTTACCATATCATAACATCGTGTGGCATCTTACCACATGGGCATCTTACACATTCGTATGGCATATTACCATATCATAACATCGTGTGGCATCTTACCACATGGGCATCTTACCCATTCGTATGGCATCTTATCATATCATAACATCGTGTGGCATCTTACCACATGGGCATCTTGTTAGTCATCCTTAGAGCATACAACGCAGCGTAATAAGAAATTGGATTACTAGAACAATGGATCTATACATAGGAATTCATATCGGATAAAGGAATACAAAAGTCTCACCCTTGTAGCGTGTTTGAGCAGATTCCACGGAGCTGCACCACGTCCAACGCCTCCTCCGAGTCACTAGCAAAACTTGTCTAGTTTTGCCTCAACGGTATCCACACGATCAAATCGGGTGAAGGGATAGTTTAAGAACAAGTTGCTATACAAGTTCTTAAACCGGAACAAGAAGCACACTCGATTCCAAATCGATTAATGGCACAACACACCAAGATCACCCTTCGGTTATCAAGAAAACCGAGAGCACTTAGGCGGCCGTGTGCTTATTGTATTTTAGGTTGAATGATATGAATTGTGTTGATTACCTTAATCACCATGCAATCCCATTATTTATCATTTAATTAAAGGCTTTCATAAAGCTTCATGGGCTTAAGCCCATGATTTAATTTAATCATTATGATAATTAATTAAGGCTCATCTTAATTATTTAATTCATCCCATGAATATAATTTCCCTTCTCAATTTAATCTTTTGTGCGACCCGATAGGATCTTGTAATGTTGGCAGTGACATAAAATCTCATTTTACGTTACAAGCAAAGAGCGGTGTCTAGCAACACATCAAGGCTACCCAAATTACAAGAATGTCAATGACTCGACATAACCTTTAGAACTTGTGATAATATTAACCATGTAACTTAATCCCTTTGTCTTTTGTGTTTAGATTGAACACGAGTCATGGAATAGTCATACTCGTATATTCAATCTTTATTTCTTGATCCCCAAGTAGAACTAGAATAAACGAATAAGTTCGATATCTCATATCGACTCATTCGAGCATGGCCATGCATTTTAGTTCTCACTTGATCAAGGGCCAAACACATCTCCTGTTATATAGGAGGGACAAATCCTATCTTGATCAGCCAACATCCCTCTACATAATTCGTAGTGTATCCAATAGTAGCCTTTATAGATTACCCTGTTACGGGTAACGTTTGACGATATCAATATACATAACTCCTTATGTTGGGATCTCTGATGATCACAAGTCGTAAGGATTACATACATTATTATCACTATGAGAATTGCATATGACGATCATATAACTATCCATGTTGCATTCTCATGGTGGGTCTGTCCAGTACATCGTTCTCTAACATGTACCCATATGTTGATTTGATATCTCATATCAATGAACAATTCATCGATCAACACATACTAGTCTCTACGTATTATCATTATCCCTATTCATGATAATACTTGACTAGGGACATCTTTAAGAATAATACAATATTATTCTAAGGACATTAACATATATATTAATTCACATTGCACAGTTAAAAGAATAATATATAATAATGAATTGCCATTCATGAACTCATAAACATTGTATGTCAAAACAATCATCTAATAATTTGTCTTAGGGCATATCCCAACAAATCTCCCACTTGCACTAAGACCACTCAGACATATACCTAATGCCTAGAGATCTAGTATGACGATCATGCTTCTGCTGTGACAGTGGCTTCGTCAATGGGTCAGATACATTATCATCTGTTGGTACTTTGCATATTTTAACATCTCCTCTTTCAACGATTTCTCGAATGAAATGGAAACTCCTAAGTATGTTCTTGGATCTTTGGTGAGATCTTGGTTCCTTAGCCAATGCGATCGCTCCATTGTTGTCACAATAGAGTTCTATCGGATCTTTAATGCTAGGCACCACTCCAAGTTCAGAAATGAACTTCCTCATCCAAACCGCTTCCTTTGCTGCATCCGAGGCAGCAATATACTTAGCTTCCGTTGTAGAATCGGCTACTGTTTTGCTTTGAACTCTTCCAGCTCACAGCACCTCCATTTAGGCAATACACATATCCAGATTGCGATCGAAAATCATCTTTGTCAGTTTGGAAGCTTGCATCAGTGTAACCCATTACATTGTGCTCTTCCTCACCTCCATAAATCAAGAATGTATCCTTAGTTCTTCTCAAGTACTTCAGGATATTCTTGACTGCAATCCAGTGACCTTCACCTGGATCAACTTGATATCTGCTCGTCATGCTCAAAGCATACGATACATCGGGACGAGTACATATCATGGCATACATGATAGATCCAATAGCTGACGCATATGAAATCTTACTCATGCGTTGTCTCTCATCTGGTGTTGAAGGACACTGTTCCTTCGAGAGATAAATACCATGTGTCATAGGCATGAATCCTTTCTTTGATTCTTGCATGCTAAACCTTTTAAGCACTTTGTCTATGTATGTACTTTGACTTAGGCCAAGAAGCCTTCTGGATCAATCTCTATAGATCTTGATTCCTAATACATAGGTGGCTTCTCCCAAGTCTTTCATCGAAAAGCAATTCCCTAGCCAAATCTTTACAGATTGCAAGGCAGGGATATCATTTCCAATGAGAAGTATGTCATCTACATACAACACTAGGAAAATGATTACGCTCCCACTGACCTTCTTGTAGACACAAGGTTCATCTTCGTTTTTGATAAAACCAAACTCTTTGATTGCATCATCAAATCAAAGATTCCAACTCCGAGAAGCTTGCTTCAATCCATAAATGGATTGTTGTAGCTTGCATATCTTTCCAGCATCCTTTGGATCGACAAAACCCTCGGGCTGTGTCATGTACACATCCTCGAGCAGATTTCCATTAAGGAAAGCTGTTTTGACATCCATCTGCCAGATTTCATAATCATGAAATGCAGCTATTGCAAGTAAGATCCTTATGGATTTAACCATGGCCACTGGTGAAAAGGTTTCATCATAGTCAATACCATGAATTTGTTTGAATCCTTTTGCAACCAGTCGACCTTTATAGGTTTGTACATTACCATCCATATCGGTCTTTTTCTTGAAAATCCATTTGCACTCTATGGGTCAAACCCCTTCAGGTGGATCAACCAAAGTCCATACTTGGTTTGCATACATGTATTCCATCTCAGATTTCATGGCCTCTTGCCATTTCTCATAATCATTGCCCATTATAGATTGTTGATAAGATGACGACTCATCCTCATCAATAAGTAGTAAGTCACCTTGTTGAGTCACAAGAAATCCATATCTCTGTGGCTCCCGGTGTTCTCTTACAGACCTACGCTGGGCTTGTGTCTCTTGAGCAGGTGCTTCTTCCACAACAGCTTGCGGTGCCTGCTCTGTTTCCATCTCAATCTCAGGTTCAGTGTTTTCTTGTGGTTGAACTTCACTAAGTTCTATTTTTCTCCCACTGGTTTTTCTAGAAATAAATTCTCTTTCAAGAAATACACCAGTCCGAGAAACAACTACTTTGTTCTCGGTGGGATAATAGAAATAGTATCCTTTCGTTTCCTTAGGATACCCCATAAATAAACACTTATCAGATTTGGGTCCAAGTTTGTTAGTGGCGTGACGTCTAACGAAAGTCTCACAACCCCAAATCTTCATAAAATACATACTAGGACGCTTCCCAATCCATATCTCATATGGTGTCTTTTCCACTGATTTAGATGGAACACGGTTCAGTAAGAAAATCGTTGTTTCTAGAGCGTGTCCCCAAAACGATATCGGAAGATCTGCATGACTCATCATTGATCTAACCATGTCCAACAAGGTTCGATTTCTCCTCTCGGATACACCATTCCATTGTGGAGTATACGGAGGAGTGAGTTGTGGGACTATCCCACATTCCTTTAGAGAGTCATGAAACTCTTGGCTTAAGTATTCACCTCCTCGATCTGATCGAAGGATTTTGATACTTTTTGCCAAGTTGAAATCTTTGAACTTTTCAAAGGTTTCATGCTTATGCTTCATTAGGTACACATACCCGTATCTACTGAGGTCATCAGTAAATGTAACGAAGTACACATACATCACTATATATTAGTCCCAATAAAACATTTGCCCTTTCAACATGTCCCTTGAAAGGGGCTTTAGTCATCTTGCCCATTAAACAAGATTCGCATGTTTCATATGATTCAAAATCAAATGAATCTAATACTCCATCCTTATGAAGTTTAGATATGCGGTTCTCGTTTATGTGGCCCAAGCGACAGTGCCAGAGATAAGTCGGATTACAATCATTATTTTTAATACTTTTAGTATTTATGTTATAGATAGGCATATCAAGATTTAATACATAAAGACCATTCATCATTTGTGCACTAGCATAAAACATATCATTTAAATAAATAGAACAACAGTTGTCCTTTATTATAAATGAAAAACCATACTTGTCTAAACAAGAAATAGAAATTATGTTTTTAGTAATAGATGGCACAAAATAACAGTCTTTTAAAATCAACGATAAACCAGAAGGTAAAGCTAAACAATAATCTCCTATAGCTAATGCAGCAACTCTTGCTCCATTTCCAACTCGGAGATCAACTTCACATTTCGCCAACGTCCTACTCCTTTTTAGATCCTGCACATTTACACAAATGTGAGATCCACATCCAGTATCTAATACCCATGATGAAGAAGTAGATAAATTGACTTCTATAACAAAAATACCTGACGCGGAAGTCACACTTCCTTTCTTTAGATCCTCCAGATATACTTTGCAGTTTCTTTTCCAATGGCCGGTCTCACCGCAATGGAAACAGTTCCATTCCTTCGCTATCCCTCCTTTTGGTTTCAGTGCATAAGACTTTGGCTTAGATTTAACAAAGACCTTCTTTGCTTTCTTATTGCCTTTAGCTTTGGCCTTTCCTTTGCCCTTATTCACAATAAGAACATTTGTGGCCTTAGTCTTCTTTGTATTTGCTTCATATGTTCTCAACATACAAAGCAATTGTGGTAGAGTCTTTTCCATGTCAGTCATATTGTAATTTACTACGAATTGACTGAAGCTCTCCGGCAACGATTGCAAGATCACATCGGTGGCCAACTCTTGGTCCAATGGAAAGCCCAGCTTGTCCAGATTCTCAATGTACCCAATCATCTTGAGCACATGAGTTCCAACTAGGCTTCCCTCTACCATCCTGCACGGGAACAACGCTTTAGAGACGTCATACCTCTCTTGTCTAGCTTGTTGTTGGTACAGTTGCTTAAGGTGCTCGATCATATCAAACGCCTCCATTTCCTCATGTTGCTTCTGAAGCTCAGAGTTCATGGTTGCAAGCATAAGGCACCCAACATCAAGTGCGTCACTTTGATGCTTCTTATAAGCATCTTTTTTGGCTCTTGTAGCCGTTATGGGAGGTTCCTCAGCTGGTAAGGGTTCCTCTAGGGCATATTGTTTCTTTTCTTGTTTGAGGACTATCCTCATGTTCCTATGCCAGTCTAGGAAATTTGTCCCATTTAGTTTGTCCTTCTCAAGGACCGATCGCAGTGATAATGTGTTTGATACGTTGTTAGTTGCCATGGATATCTACAATATAAATATGCAAAGTAAGTTAATGATTTAATCATTTAACATGGTCTTATATTAAATGATACTCCCACTATTTTGTTTAAAAAATATCAACCCTCAAAACCTTTAGTGGGCCAAGATCCATATTTCGCCTAATCTTGAGTTAGCTTTGGCTAATCGCCCAAGACTCGGTTATTTAGGTAGACAACACTTTGTCAATTACATCACATGTAATTCTTGGATAGTTGGACGAACAACACTTTGTTCAATTCATCAAATGAATTATAATCCAACCCATGCCTCTAAGTTCCCAATCCTATTGAGATAACTTAGTTAAGTCGTACCCAATTTAAAGTAAACGGATATCACTTTTATCCTTTCGCGCCTTACTAAGATTGCCACGGTGCTTTGCTTTGGCAAACCCACACATGTACAATCGAATTTATTGACGAGTACTTTTAATTTTGGAAGGCATCTAAAATTTAATATTTTAGAGGGATTTATTGATCTCATGATTAGTTTGATAATTTAAAATATGTCCACTACATATAGTTGTATACATATCTACATATATGTGTAATACTATTATCAATCTAAAACATAAGATAAATCATGCATCAACGTACATAATTAAACGTGACATGGTTATAGCCCATGCTAACGATTCTCTCAAGCCAATGAGAAAATCCTAAGAGTTAAGTAAGGACCCTAGTTCCTTAAGTACGATTCAAGGCATAATTAGAGCTAATATAAATGATCAGAGTAAAATATTCGTGTTGAGACTATGAGCCTTAAGAATTACATGCCAAAATGAGGACTATCAATGGATTAGTTACATTTCCAAATCAAATGAATGTTATCAATTATAGCTTTACACTACTCCTAGAGTAGATACTATACAAAATTAATCCTGTCCTTCCTTTCTCAAAAGAATTCTTCACAAGCTCACCACCTCAACCCGCTTAGCCCTTCTTATCATGCCAAAAGTGTACCTACAAATACAACCCCCAAACATGAGCAATAATATCATTCATATTCAACACAATATGAACATAAAGCGTAAATGTATAAATCACAATAAAACACTTCCTGTTTTCCCATGCATTTCAAAACGCTTCCAGTTTGGTCGTCCCTGTACCATAACTCATGAGTATAATCAATAGATTATTTAATGGTCTACACATGTCATGACATAATACCAGCTCGTCGATACCAAATACCAATCACCAATCCCTAGTCTGTCCATCACAATGTATTTTAATGCCCCTCGCTTATTTACATATAGACGGCATAGAATAACCTCGCTTCAATGGACATGCGGCGCTCCCACCCCTCGCTTCACATTGAGCGGCAAATATTCTTTCCTCGCCCTATATGATAACCACGCTCAAATGTGACATGCGGCGCTCCCACCCCTCGCTTCACATTTAGCGGCAACAAAATAAATAGCGGCAAGAATTAAAATCATCAAGGGATGACCACGACTCATGGGATGTGCACCAATAACCATCATATGCATATACAATCATCATGCATAATTCAACATGTATTTGCATCCACAATGCATAACCACATATATACTCGCATCCACAATGCATAAACAATGAGTATATTAGATACATGTACCGTTGGGTGCCCGTACGTCCTCTACGTACCTTTCCAAAAAGTAGGATGTGGTAGGACTTCAATTCCTTGGCTGTGTCGCCACCTGGGATGGTTCTACACATTCACACAAATCAATATTAGAACCCAATAATCAATACCAAAAATCCCACAAAAAATATCCAAAAACACCAATTTTGGTGTCCCGCGATCGATCGCCATATAGCCCCGATCGATCGCGAGACTACACTGCCTCGCCCAACAAAATTTTACAATTCGCGATCGATCGCCGAGTTCGCGCCGATCGATCGCGGCCTCGCCGATCGATCGCGCCAAACTCGCGATCGATCGCTGAAGGCTACTGCCTTTAGCCCTTGCAGCTCGCGATCGATCGCTGAAGGCGCCGATCGATCGCCGAGTTCTGCACATGCGATATTCGGGCACTATTCACCCTTCTCCTTCCCAAACTCAAATATTCAGACACCAACCATACCAAATCACTACAAATCTTCAATAAACATCCTCATACAACCATAAATCTAACACTCATCCAAAAATAACACCAACTCAAACAAACCCATTTCAAAACCCTTCAAAACCATTTCAAACTCAAATAAAACACTACAAAATCAACAATGAGGTATCCATACCTCTTGGGGACTTCAAATCTCCCAACAAACTCCACAAATCAAGGTTTTTGGAAGGATTCCCTTTACCCTTAAGCTCAATTTCGAAAATGGGGAAAAGGAGGGTTTGGGTGGTGTAATTTTGGGAAAGTTAAAAAGTAAGAGTGAATGTGTGGTGGGGGTTGGGGTATAAAAGTGGGTTATTTAAAATAGAGTGCATTCCACAATACCATGGTGTATAAAACACCCCAACATGAGCATAACACCACAATGTTCCACAATCTCAAATATATGCATGTTTCCCCAATAAATGACTACCAACACATGCAAGTCATTAAAACACCCAAATAACCACATGCAACACATGTACCCTGAAATGCATTCCCGGGTCACCCTTTCCATATGACCATGTATCTCCATAAGATAAATAAATCCAACACATAATTAATTACCACCATAATTAATCATATAAACACAATTAATGCCTAAATTGCAATTAATCATTTCGGGGATATCACAATACTCCCCTACTTATAAGATTTCGTCCTCGAAATGCATGCACTTACCCCCAAAAGAAACTAAACATAATCACATACCAGAGAATAGTTCCGGGTAGTGCTGCACCATATGCCGCTCCGTCTCCCACGTAGCCTCCTCGACACCCCTGCGATCCCACTGAACCTTGATCATAGGTATCACTTTGTTCCGAAGTCTACGGTCTGCTCGATCCAGAATTCTGACAGGCCGTTCCACATAAGACACATCGGATTCTAACTGAACCTCAGAAGGCTGCAACACATGCGACGGATCCGGCTCATACTTCCGCAGCATAGACACATGAAACACATCATGTATACCAGATAAAGAAGGCGGCAGAGCTAGTCGGTAAGCTAAGGTGCCAATGCGCTGCAAAATCTCGTACGGTCCAACATACCTCGGAGACAGTTTCCCGCGCATCCCAAATCGCACAACGCCTCTGAAAGGCGAGATCTTCAAAAAGACCTTATCTCCCAGCTGAAATTCCAACGGTCTCCACCGTTTATTCGCATAAGCTGCCTGTCTGTCCTGGGCTGCTTTCATTTTCTGCCTTATCATCTTTATCTTCTATTCCATTTCCCGAATCAACTCCGGTCCTCCGACCGATTTACGGTCCAAATCATCCCAACACAAGGGTGATCTACACCGTCTGCCATAAAGAGCTTCAAAAGAAGCCATCTGAATACTCGCCTGGTAGCTGTTATTATAAGAGAACTCTACCAAGGGTACCGAATCTTGCCAAGAAACATCAAACTCCAAAACACAAGCTCTCAACATGTCCTCGAGCGTCTGAATAGTATGCTCGGTCTGGCCATCCGTCTGAGGATGATATGCAGTGCTCAATCTAACTTCAGTTCCCAAGGCTGACTGAAGACCCTCCCAAAAATGAGATGTAAATCGGGGATCTCGATTCGACACTATGGAAATGGGGATCCCATGCAATCTCACCACATCTCGAATATACAACTGCGCCATCTTCAAAATGGTGAAAAAGTCATGCTATAGGGGATGCAATGAGCTACCTTAGTCAATCGATCCACAATCACCCAAATAGCATCAAAGCCTGAAGTACTCCTCGGCAGGTGAGTCACGAAGTCCATGGAAATGTGTTCCCACTTCCACTTCGGTATTTCCAAGCTCTTCAACTCGCCGCCAGGTCTCTGTCTCTCTGCTTAACCTGCTGGCAGATCAAGCACCTCTTAACAAAAGTGACGACATCACTCTTCATTCTTTTCCACCAAAACTGACCACGCAGATCTGTATGCATCTTCTTTCCGCCTGGGTGGATGCTAAGTCTGCTACTATGAGCTCGCTCCAAGATCCCTCTACGCAACTCCGGCGTACTCGGAACCACCCAACGGCTACCCAATCTCAAAGATCCGTCCTCAGCCACTCTGAACTTCGTTGGCTGACCAAGATGTACTAAAGATAACCATCTCTGAACCTCATCATCTGACGTCTGAGCTCTCCTGATGTTCTCATAGATATCCGGCTCAGCCAATAAGGTCGATACGTACACTGGTGATACATCTATGTCAAAATCATAGCCTAGATGGCAATAGGAGGTCATCATAGCCGACAAATGGATGACATCCTCAGCAGAACTCCTCACTTTCCGGCTCAAAGCGTCTGCTGTCAAATTAGCTTTCCCGGGATGGAACTCAATCTCACAATCATAGTCCTTGAGTAAGTCCATCCACCTTCTCTGCCTCATGTTCAGCTCCGCCTGGGTGAATAAAAACTCGAGGCTCTTGTGATCCGTGAATATGGTAAATGAAGTACCATACAAATAGTGTCTCCAAATCTTCAGGGCGAAGATGATAGCCGCCAATTCCAAGTCATGGACTGGGTATCTAGTCTCATGCGGCTTCAACTGCCTCGACGCATAAGCTACCACATGCTTATCTTGCATCAGAACACACCCAAGGCCCTGAAGTGATGCATCGGTATACAAAGCAAATCTGGAATTCTCCGCAGGGATCACTAATGTGAGACCCCATTATCACATCAAGATATTTAGGTGCAATTAAGAGAACTAAGCATTCACATGCATAATCAGAGTAGTAATGTCGTGTTGATTAACCTGAGCTTAAGAGATTACAGTACCAAAAGTTCAAAAAGGAATTTCACATATTCCTACAAAAAGGTACTACGTTATAGTCTCATTCTACTACAAGTAGAAGCTATACAAAATTCTCTAACATGCTAATCCTGTAGCACTCCTTATAGCTCAGCATTTCAACCCCGACCCTGGTTCTCATCATCAAAAGCACCTACAAAGACAACCCCCAACACGAGCATAACACAATTCATATTCAACATAATATGAATGCAAGACGTAAATGCAAAATCATAAATAAAAGCACTTCCTGTATTTCCAAGCATTTACAACGCCCATTGGTTGTCCCTGTACCATAACTCATAATGACACGTTATATGAACATATGGTTTTATAAATAAATGTCATGACATCCTTTCTCCTTAAATCCTTATTTCAATCCTGAGTCCTTATCATTAGTACATTTTAATGCTTCTTGCCACTCCATGAAAGCGGAATTCTTCCTCGCTTCCTATGGACCTTAGCGTAAGCATTAAAATCCTTACTAAGATAACCTTGACTCGTGAAATACACCTCTTATATTTCACAACATACATATGCAAAAACAATGCATAATAACATGTATCATAACCTTAATGCACCACATTGCATTCATCATGTGTCAAATAGACAAACATAAAGTACATGTTACCGTTGGGATGCCCGTACGTCGCTTACGTACCTTTCCAAAAGATAGAGGAGTCAATCGACTATCTCCTCGGCTGTGCTGGCACATGAGATGGTTCTACATAGCCACACAACACAATATTAGGCACCTCATAATAATCCGGAATCAAAACTCAATTAAAAACCACATTTATCCAACAATGTCATCTCGCGATCGATCGCCCCTGAGCCCCGATCGATCGCGAGATGCTACTGCCTCGCATACCAAAAAAATGCAGTCAGCGATCGATCGCCTCAATATTGGCGATCGATCGCCAAAACTCACTGGAACGTCGCGATTGATCTCGCCTCCTTGGCGATCGATCGCCAACCTTGTTCCTTTGAGCGATTTTCCAGAATTGCTTAACACCGATATTCATACCCTTAAATCTAACATGTAAGACATAATACATGCCAAGACCAACATGCTAGCAGTTGCACTACACTACCCTGAGTGTATTCAATCCAAATTTACACCATAAACATAAGCCCACATGCATAAACGTCGACCATTTAAACAAGTACTGGATCAACTTTTCTGGAAACAGGGCAACATATTCATTTCCAGATTTCTTGAGCACCTCTTTTCATGCTATTAAAACTATCACATATAACATAAAGAATGCTCGAACAAACATGCCAAGGACTTCACAAAACTACCATGCATATTTTCACATCAAAGGTTTACCAAAACCTAAGCTTAATGTGCATGATAAAGCCTTCATAAAAACACTCCCCACTCATATTTTTCCAGAAAACAGGGCACAGTCTTACCCAGATTTTCGAACACCTTACTCTACATGCTTATTTCCTCTACATAAAACAGGCAACATGCTCAAGGAAAAATGCAGAGAGCTTCATTAACATCACATAAAAGTACTCATAACAATATTTCTTTAAACCCTACACTAGCATGCCAAATCTGCTACGAAGAACATACATGCTAGAAATCTGAAAACTGGGAAAAACAAGTGACTCCTCACCACTTTTGCTCTTCGATGTTCTATATGAAGGGATGTACGAAATCCGATCACTTTCATCCTAGAAACCGACCAAGTTGCAGACAAAAGGAAGGGAAGAAGAAGGAGTCTTTTTGGAAGAGGCAAAATGAAAATATCTTAGTGCAAAGAGGCTTACTAGTCAATCTGCTTTCCAGAAAAACAGGGGAGGGGCGTGGGTTGAGTCAAGTGGGGGTGGGGTGGTTGGATGTAGGGTGGTTTTGTGGTGTTTAATTGTGTCCCGATATTTCATACGATGTATAAAAATATCTCTCCTTGATATTTTATTATTTTACCACATCAACACAACAATTAAAAACACCTAACATGCTCCCTAAACCACATCATCAAAATAAATAAATCACTCCCACATAAAATACGCCTTTAGCACATAGGCTCACAATTAACAACCCTTAATTGTATGATTACCCACATAATCATTTCGGGGATATCAAAATACTCCCCTACTTATAAGATTTCGTCCCCGAAATCAAACATGCTGTCAATCAAAAGATAACACAATACATAAACGCATACCAGAAAATAGCTCTGGATAGTGCTGCACCATGTGTCGCTCTGTCTCCCACGTGGCCTCCTCGACACCCCTACGATCCCACTGAACCTTGATCATAGGAATAACCTTGTTCCGAAGTCTGCGGTCTGCCCTATCCAAAATCCTGATAGGCCGCTCCACATAAGAAACATCGGACTCTATCTGAACCTCTGAAGGCTGCAACGCCTACCATAGAGGGCCTTGAAAGGAGCCATCTGTATACTTGCCTGGTAGCTGTTGTTGTAAGAGAACTCCACCAAGGCTATCGAGTCCTGCCATGAAGTGTCGAACTCTAGTACACAAGCCCTCAACATATCTTCGAGCGTCTGTATCGTACGTTCGGTCTGTCCGTCCATCTGGGGATGATAGGCTGTGCTCAGCCTCAACTCTGTACCTAGAGCTGTCTGTAGGCCCTCCCAAAAGTGAGATGTAAACCGCGGATCTCGATCAGACACAATCGAAAAAGGGATCCCATGCAGTCTCACCACATCTCTGACATATAACTGTGCCATCCTCAAGTACGTGAAGGTCATACAGTAGGGAATGAAATGAGCACTCTTAGTCAATCTGTCGACGACTACCCATATGGCATCAAAACCAGAAACAGTCCTCGGTAAGTGGGTCACGAAATCCATAGATACGTGTTGCCACTTCCACTCAGGTATCTCCAAACTCCTTAATTCACCTCCAGGCCTTTGCCTCTCAGCCTTCACCTGCTGACAAGTCAGACAGCGCTTGACGAATGAAGTAACATCCTGTTTCATTCGCCTCCACCAGAACTGGCTGCGTAGATCCTTATACATCTTCTTCCCGCCCGGGTGGATACTCATCCTGCTGCAATGAGCTCGCTGTAATATACCCTGGCGCAACTCGGGTGTATCTGGAACCACCCATCTGTCGCCAAGTCTCAGAGAACCGTCCTCAGCCACTCCGAATCTCGATGGCTGACCTGAATGAACCACTAACATCCATCTCTGAACCTCTGCATCGGTCCCCTGAGCCTTCCTGATGTGATCATAAATAATAGGCTCGGCTAGCAAGGTCAAAACCTGTACTGGTGAAGTAGACACATCATAATCAAATCCCAAATGGCAGTAGGAGCCAAACATAGCTGATAGACACATAGCATCCTCTGCTGTGCTCCTCACCTTCCGACTCAAAGCGTTGGCTGTCAAGTTTGCTTTCCCAGGGTGATATTCGATTTCACAGTCGTAGTCCTTCAGCAGGTCCATCCATCTCCTCTGCCTCATGTTTAGCTCAGCCTGTGTAAACAAGAACTTCAAGCTCTTGTGATCAGTGAAGATGGTGAATGAGGTACCGTACAAGTAGTGTCGCCATATCTTCAAGGCGAACACTATAGCCGCTAACTCCAAATCGTGGACTGGATACCTCGTCTCATGTGGCTTCAACTGTCTCGAAGCATAAGCCACTACATGTCTGTCCTGCATCAGTACGCACCCTAGGCCCTGTAACGATGCGTCCGTATAAAGAACAAATCCTTTGTTCTCTCTGGGAATCACTAGAACTGGTGCAGTAGTAAGTCTGTGCTTTAATTCCCGGAAACTCTGCTCACAAGCCTCTGACCAACAAAATGGGACTCCCTTCTGAGTCAGCTGTGTAAGTGGCTTGGCGATCTTTGAGAAACCCTCGACGAAACGTCGGTAATAGCCAGCCAAACCAAGGAAACTCCGAATTTCACTGACTGAAGTAGGGGCAGACCAATACATAACTGCCTCTATCTTCCTCGGGTCTACTGATATCCCTTCTCGTGATATGATATGGCCCAAGAATGCTACATTGTTCAGCCAAAACTCACACTTGCTGAGTTTGGCGTACAACTGATGATCTCTGAGGATCTGGAGTACTATCCTCAGATGATCGGCATGATCCTCCTCACTCCTTGAATACACCAGGATGTCATCAATGAATACGATCACAAACTGATCGAGGTACTCTTGAAATACTCTGTTCATCAGGCTCATAAAGACTGCAGGTGCATTTGTCACACCGAAAGGCATCACCAAGAACTCATAGTGTCCATACCGAGTCCTAAAAGCCGTCTTTTGGACATCGCCAGCTCTAACCCGTACCTGGTGATAGCCTGATCTCAAATCTATCTTGGAGTACACCTCTGTACCCTGAAGCTGGTCGAACAGATCATCAATCCTCGGAAGTGGATACCTGTTCTTCACTGTAGCCTTGTTCAATTGCCTGTAGTCAATGCACAGACGCATTGATCCATCCTTCTTTTTCAAGAACAAGACTGGTTCACCCCAAGGCGATACACTAGGACGAATGTATCCCTTGTCAAGGAGTTCCTGTAACTGTATCTTCAGCTCCCTCAGCTCTGCCGGTGCCATCCTATAAGGAGCACGGGAGATAGCAGAAGTCCCTGGCAGCAGCTCAATAGCAAACTCCACATCCCTGACAGGCGGAAATCCCGGAATCTCATCTGGGAACACATCAATGAACTCTGCCACAACCGGAATGTCCTCGGCTCTCACTTCCTTTTCCTCAGATACATCCACGGCATAAATGATGTAACCTGTGTGGCCGCGCTCCAATAATCGCGCCATCTTAACCGCTGATATTACCGGAATCTTTGGACGAGAGCCGTCCCCATAAAAAGTCCACTGGAACCCCTGATCAGATAGGAAACGTACTATCCTCTGTCGGCAGTCTACCACAGCTCGGTATCTGCTCAACACATCAATGCCGATAATGCAGTCAAAGTCTGCCATCTCTAACTGAATCAGATCGGCCCTCAGATCATTGCCCTCAAAATAAATGAGGCAATCAGTAACAGTCGGTCTGCAATCACATGCTTTCCCGTGGGTGTCGAGACCATAAGAGGCGTGGGTAACAGAGACGAGGACAACCGGTGTCTTTTCACAAAAGCAGTAGATACAAAGGAATGGGAAGCACCTGTATCTATCAATATAAGTGCAGGGTACGTAAGTAAATGGCACGTACCAGAAATGACCTCCTCTGGGGCTGCCTCAGCCTGCTCCCTGGTCAGTGCATACACCTGTCCCTGCGGCGGTCCTGCCGTCTGACCTCCCTGTGGTCGTGGTGCAAACTGCTGTCTCTGTGGTGCCCTCCCAGCATCAAACCTTGGCCTATTCGGCCCTGAGTCTGTCTGAACTGTCCGATTGGGGCAACCTCGAGCCATGTGGCCCATCTTGCCACAGACATAGCAACCCTGACAGTCACGTAACAAGTGCCATCCTCCACAGTTGGTACACCTACTTCCCCCTGTCTTGCTTCCCTGTGTGGGTCCCCGATTGTTCTGCTTCTGCCCCTGTGACTTCTTCCCACTAAATCTGGAAGATGATGAGGCCCCACGAGCCTTGAACTGATCCCCTCGTGGCCTCAGACTATCAGCAGCAGGCCTCTGTGGTGGTACGAAAGGGGGTACAACATCCTTGTACGCGCCCACGGCAATCTCCGCCAACTCTGCCCGTGTCAGGGCATCATCAAATGAGCTGGGGTTGTTGGAGATAACCCGATCAAACAGCTCTGGCCTCAGACCCTTCAGAATGTTCCTCATCTTGGCATGACTGCTGACAGCAATATGAGGTACATACCTCAGTAGTGAGGAATACAGCATAGCGTAATCTGACACTGACAGGCTGCCCTGCTTCAAACTATTAAACTCATCTTCCTTCAACTGTCTAGCAGCTGCCGAAAAGTACCGGTTAAGGAACCGGGTCCTGAATACTGTCCAATCTACCGTCATACCCTGGGCTCTCAGCTCCATGACTGTGGTCTTCCACCACATGGAAGACTTCTTCGATAACTGGAACTCTGCCAACCTCAGCCAGGCAGTCCGTGCACAGGGTGCCGATACGAAAATCTGTTCCAGTCGCTCAAGCCATTCCTCGGCTGCGTCCCCAGTCTTTGTCCCTTCAAAAAGTGGTGGATGATAATTCAAGAATTGGGTCAGACTTATCTCCCCTGGTAGCAGTATCTGTGCTACAGGCTCCAAGCCTACAGCAGGTGGCGGTAATGGATTCGTCTGAGCAATACTAGCATTCATGCTGCCCATATCCCCACCTCTTCATTGAGGTTCTCCGGGTTAACAGCCGCCATGCTGCAACACAAAAGTTAACAACAATACCAAAAGCAGTTCATAATATAAGCCGTTAGATAACAAGAGTATCTTATTCAAAAGCATGTTAGTACAACACTTATACACAATATGCATCACATGCATAACATGCCCAACAATGAATACCTAGCCAACTTGTCTCTAAAGGCTACCCTTCACTCTTCCCTGGTTATCTAACCTGGCTCTGATACCACTAAGTGTGAGACCCCATTATCACATCAAGATATTTAGGTGCAATTAAGAGAACTAAGCATTCACATGCATAATCAGAGTAGTAATGTCGTGTTGATTAACCTGAGCTTAAGAGATTACAGTACCAAAAGTTCAAAAAGGAATTTCACATATTCCTACAAAAAGGTACTACGTTATAGTCCCATTCTACTACAAGTAGAAGCTATACAAAATTCTCTAACTTCCTAATCCTGTAGCACTCCTTATAGCTCAGCATTTCAACCCCGACCCTGGTTCTCATCATCCAAAGCACCTACAAAGACAACCCCCAACACATGAGCATAACACAATTCATATTCAACATAATATGAATGCAAGACGTAAATGCAAAATCATAAATACAAGCACTTCCTGTATTTCCAAGCATTTACAACGCCCATTGGTTGTCCCTGTATCATAACTCATAATGACACGTTATATGAACATATGGTTTTATAAATAAATGTCATGACATTCTTCCTCCTTAAATCCTTATTTCAATCCTGAGTCCTTATCATTAGTACATTTTAATGCTTCTTGCCACTCCATGAAAGCGGAATTCTTCCTCGCTTCCTATGGACCTTAGCGTAAGCATTAAAATCCTTACTAAGATAACCTTGACTCGTGAAATACACCTCTTATATTTCACAACATACATATGCAAAAACAATGCATAATAACATGTATCATAACCTTAATCCACCACATTGCATTCATCATGTGTCAAATAGACAAACATAAAGTACATGTTACCGTTGGGATGCCCGTACCACGCTTACGTACCTTTCCAAAAGATAGAGGAGTCAATCGACTATCTCCTCGGCTGTGCTGGCACCTGAGATGGTTCTACATAGCCACACAACACAATATTAGGCACCTCATAATAATCCGGAATCAAAACTCAATTAAAAACCACATTTATCCAACAATGTCATCTCGCGATCGATCGCCCCTGAGCCCCGATCGATCGCGAGATGCTACTGCCTCGCATACCAAAAAAATGCAGTCAGCGATCGATCGCCTCAATATTGGCGATCGATCGCCAAAACTCACTGGAACGTCGCGATCGATCTCGCCTCCTTGGCGATCGATCGCCAACCCTGTTCCTTTGAGCGATTTTCCAGAATTGCTTAACACCGATATTCATACCCTTAAATCTAACATGTAAGACATAATACATGCCAAGACCAACATGCTAGCAGTTGCACTACACTACCCTGAGTGTATTCAATCCAAATTTACACCCTAAACATAAGCCCACATGCATAAACGTCGACCATTTAAACAAGTACTGGATCAACTTTTCTGGAAACAGGGCAACATATTCATTTCCAGATTTCTTGAGCACCTCTTTTCATGCTATTAAAACTATCACATATAACATAAAGAATGCTCGAACAAACATGCCAAGGGCTTCACAAAACTACCATGCATATTTTCACATCAAAGGTTTACCAAAACCTAAGCTTAACGTGCATGATAACGCCTTCATAAAAACACTCCCCACTCATATTTTTCCAGAAAACAGGGCACAGTCTTACCCAGATTTTCGAACACCTTACTCTACATGCTTATTTCCTCTACATAAAACAGGCAACATGCTCAAGGAAAAATGCAGAGAGCTTCATTAACATCACATAAAAGTATCATAACAATATTTCTTTAAACCCTACACTAGCATGCCAAATCTGCTACGAAGAACATACATGCTAGAAATCTGAAAACTGGGAAAAACAAGTGACTCCTCACCACTTTTACTCTTCGATTTTCTATATGAAGGGATGTACAAAATCCGATCACTTTCTTCCTAGAAACCGACCAAGTTGCAGACAAAGGAAGGGAAGAAGAAGGAGTCTTTTTGGAAGAGGCAAAATGAAAATATCTTAGTGCAAAGAGGCTTACTAGTCAATCTGCTTTCCAGAAAAACAGGGGAGGGGCGTGGGTTGAGTCAAGTGGGGGTGGGGTGGTTGCATGTAGAGTGGTTTTGTGGTGTTTAATTGTGTCCCGGTATTTCATACGATGTATAAAAATATCTCTCCTTGATATTTTATTATTTTACCACATCAACACAACAATTAAAAACACCTAACATGCTCCCTAAACCACATCATCAAAATAAATAAATCACTCCCACATAAAATACGCCTTTAGCACATAGGCTCACAATTAACAACCCTTAATTGTATGATTACCCACATAATCATTTCGGGGGTATCCCAACTAACACTGGCGCCGTGGTCAAACGGTGCTTCAACTCCTGGAAGCTCTCCTCACAAGCTTCTGACCAAAAGAATGGTACTCCCTTCTGGGTCAACTGTGTCAACGGCTTGTCAATCTTCGAAAATCCCTCGACGAAGCGTCGATAATCACCGGCCAAACCAAGAAAGCTTCGAAATTCAGGCACAGAAGTGGGTGCAGCCCACTCCATCACAGCTTCAATCTTCCTGGGATCCACAGATATCCCGCTGCTAGATATGACATGCCCCAGAAATACTACACTGCTTAACCAAAACTCACACTTACTGAGCTTGGCATACAACTGGTGATCTCTGAGAATCTGGAGAACTGTCCTCAAGTGTTTCACGTGCTCTTCCTCGCTCCGGGAATAGATGAGAATGTCGTCGATGAACACGATGACGAACTGATCAAGATACGGCTGAAACACTCTGTTCATCAGACTCATAAATACCGCTGGAGCATTCGTCACGCCGAACGGCATCACTAGGAACTCATAATGTCCATATCGAGTCCGAAATGCTGTCTTCTGCACATCTTCCTCTCTGACTCGAATCTGATGGTACCCGGACCTCAAATCAATCTTGCTATAAAGTATGGTACCTTGCAACTGATCAAACAAGTCATCAATCCTTGGGAAAGGATATTTGTTCTTTACTGTGGCTTTATTCAGTTGCCGGTAATCGATGCACAACCGCATCGAACCGTCCTTCTTCTTCACAAAGAGAACCGGTGCGCCCCATGGCGATACGCTCGGGCGTATATATCCCTTGTCAAGGAGCTCCTGCAACTGCTCCTTCAACTCTCTCAACTCTGTCGGTGCCATCCTGTAAGGTGCACGAGAGATAGCGGATGTCCCCGGTAACAACTCAATCCCAAACTCAACTTCTCTAGCCAGTGGGAATCCTGGGATCTCTTCTGGGAATACATCAGCAAATTCTGCTACCACTGGCACATCCTCAACTCTCAGTTCTTTATTCTTCCCAGACGTGTCCACGGCATAGATGAGATAGCCCGTGTGGCCACGTTCCAACAGCTGAGTCATCTTGATCGCTGAAATCAACGGAATCTTCGCACGAGAACCGTTGCCATAAAAAGTCCGCTGACTACCCAAATCAGGTCTGAACTTCACTGTTTTCTGCCGGCAATCTACCACTGCCTGATAATTGTTCAGAATATCAATACCCATGATGCAGTCGAAGTCGGACATGCCCAACACGATCAAGTCTGCCTTCAACTCGTTGCCCTCAAAATAAATGAGGCAATCTGCCATAAACTGATCAGCAACGACATTTCTTCCAGTGGGTGTCGAGACAAAGAGAGGCGTGGGTAGAGAAGACGTGCGCATATGGTGTCTCTCCACAAAGCCAACAGATACAAAAAAGTGGGAGGCACCTGTATCTATCAAAATAAAAGCAGGGTACGTAACACGTACCGGCGATCACCTCCTCTGGGGCTGCCTGGGCCTACTCTCTAGTCAGCGCATACACCTGCCCCTGGGACGGTCCCACTGTCTGACCTCCAGATGGTCGAGGCACAAACTGCTGCCTCTGGTGTACTGTCCTGTCATCAAATCTCGGCCTGTTGCCCTAAAACTATGACTTTCCTCCCCGGGTGGGGCAATACCGAGAGATGTGACCCATCTTGCCACAGCTATAACAGGCAGGGCACTTATTCGAAGAATGTGGCCCTCCACAATTGTCGCACCTTGGCTCCCCCGATCTATTTCCCTGCGTAGACCCTCGGTTGGCGGACCAATTGCTCTTCTTGTTCTCCTGCTTCTGACCAAAGAATTTCTTCCCACCGAACCGTGAAGATGAAGAGGCACCACGAGGTTTAAATGGCTCTCCTTGGGGCCTCAAGCTGTCATTAGCTTGCCTCTGTTGTGGTACTTGTGGTGGCACAGCACTAGGATAAGCTCCTACTCCAATCTCGGCAAGCTCCGCTCTTGTGAGAGCATCATCAAAAGAAGTGGGGTTATTGGTGATAACCCGGTCAAAGAGCTCCGGTCGCAACCCCTTCATAAAATTTCTCATCTTTGCGTGCCCATTGGTGGCAATGTGGGGAATATACCTCAGCAACGAAGAGTACTGCATGGCATAGTCTGACACTGTCATGTTCCCCTGTTTCAAACTTGCAAACTCATCCTCCTTCGTCTGTCTCGCCGCTGCGGAGAAGTACCGGTTCAGAAACCGGGTTCTGAAGAGTGTCCAATCAATCACAGCACCCTGTGCTCTCAGTTCCATTTCCGTGCTCCTCCACCACATGAGAGGTTTCTTTGCCAACTGAAACTCTGCCAGCCTCAGCCAAGCTGTAACAGCACAAGGAGCCGATACAAATATCTGCTCAAGTCTTTCTAGCCACTCCTCAGCTTCCTCTCCTGATTCTGTTCCCTCAAACCGGGGCGGGTGGTAAGACAGAAACTTAGTTAAGCTAATCTCACCAGGTAGCAATAACTGAGCCACTGGTTCCATGCCTACTGCTGGTGGAGGTAGAGGGTTTGCCTGACCAATGCTAGCGTTCACGCTCCCAACATCGCCAACCTCTTCGTTAAGGTTCCCCGCATTCATAGCAGCCATGCTGTAACACAAAGGTTAACAACAATTCCAAAACAAATATATATGTTATGCCGTTAGATAACAGGAATGATAATAAGCATGTTAGTATAACAGGATATACATCAATATGCACCACATGCATAAACATGCTTCAAATGTAAGCACCTAGCTAATCATGCTAAGGCTACCCTTCTCTCGTTCCCGGGTTCTCTAACCACCGCTCTGATACCACTAATGTAAGGACCCTAGTTCCTTAAGTACGATTCAAGGCATAATTAGAGCTAATATAAATGATCAGAGTAAAATATTTGTGTTGAGACTATGAGCCTTAAGAATTACATGCCAAAATGAGGACTATCAATGGATTAGTTACATTTCCAAATCAAATGAATGTTATCAATTATAGCTTTACACTACTCCTAGAGTAGATACTATACAAAATTAATCCTGTCCTTCCTTTCTCAAAAGAATTCTTCACAAGCTCACCACCTCAACCCGCTTAGCCCTTCTTATCATGCCAAAAGTGTACCTACAAGGACAACCCCCAAACATGAGCAATAATATCATTCATATTCAACACAATATGAACATAAAGCGTAAATGCATAAATCACAATAAAACACTTCCTGTTTTCCCATGCATTTCAAAACGCTTCCAGTTTGGTCGTCCCTGTACCATAACTCATGAGTATAATCAATAGATTATTTAATGGTCGACACATGTCATGACATAATACCAGCTCATCGATACCAAATACCAATCACCAATCCCTAGTCTGTCCATCACAATGTATTTTAATGCCCCTCGCTTATTTACATATAGACGGCATAGAATAACCTCGCTTCAATGGACATGCGGCGCTCCCACCCCTCGCTTCACATTGAGCGGCAAATATTCTTTCCTCGCCCTATATGATAACCACGCTCAAATGTGACATGCGGCGCTCCCACCCCTCGCTTCACATTTAGAGGCAACAAAACAAATAGCGGCAAGCATTAAAATCATCAAGGGATGACCACGACTCATGGGATGTGCATCAATAACCATCATATGCATATACAATCATCATGCATAATTCAACATGTATTTGCATCCACAATGCATAACCACATATATACTCGCATCCACAATGCATAAACAATGAGTATATTAGATACATTGTGATGCCCCGAAATTAATTGATGGCAATCTGAATATTAATTATGCTTATATGATGATTTATTACTATGATTAAGATATGTGTGGGAAATGAAGAAGTAACATGATTTAAGGATGTTGATTTTAATTATGAGGATGATATGGGTTTAATGAAGTTGTTGCATTTTGTAAATGCTTATCATGTTAATGTATTTTATATACATCATGTTATTTATTGGGGTACAAGTTAAATGTAAGAATTTAATACTTAACCCACCACTTTTACCTCACCTCACCTTTACACTCAAATCCCCAAAATCACTTTCCCAAAACCCTCTTCCCCTCATTTTCGATTTTTGACCTAAAGGTGGGAAGAAATCCTTGTAAAAGCTTTGTTCTTGCACTTCTTGGTAAGATTTAGTGCCTATGATGTTTATATACCACTTATTGATGTTCTTGAAGTGTTGATTGAGTTTTGGAAGGGTTTTAAAAAGGGTTTTAAAATGGGTTTGTTTGGGTTAGTGTGATTCTTGGTGGGATGTTGGATTGTTAGTGGTTTTATGATGTGTGTTGAAGGTTTTGAGTGTTTTAATATTTATGAGTTGTTGGTATAAATGAGGGTTGAGGTTGGTGAGGTTTAAATGTGCAAAAATGGAGTTTTTCGTGGTACAGAGGCTGGCGATCGATCGCCCGTTTTTGGCGATCGATCGCGAGCATGCAGTAGGCTCCAGAAGCCTTTGGCGATCGATCGCCACTTTTGGGCGATCGATCGGTGACGATGGCGATCGATCGCGCCAAGTATGGCGATCGATCGCCGAAGAAGGAAAATTTCACCCCCGTCCAGTGTGATCTCGCGATCGATCGCGCCTGGGCGGCGATCGATCGCGAGATGTAAAAAAATGGGTATTTTGATTATTTTGTGGGATTTTTGAATATTGGACTATGATTAGCTTCTAATATTGAATTCTATGGTTGTGTAGAACCATCCCAAGGACCCACGACTTCAAGAAGATAAAGTACTACGATTTCACCACATTTTGAAAAGGTACGTAAGAAACGTACGGGCATCAAACGGTAACATATTCCTAAACTATGACTTTGCATTAATTGCATAAATATTTATGATGATGATTATGATGATTATGATGAATAAGTTTAAGATGATGATGTTAATGATGATGCTTATAAGATGATGACGCATGTTTAACTATGCTACTTAGAATGGTTGAATGTCCGGTGACTATTATGGGCAAGCGAGGAAGGTCTTGCCGCTCACATAACTGAGCGATGGGGTACATCCGCTATCAAGGTGTAGCGATGGGTATCATCCGCTGAGCGATGGGGTACATCTGCTATCAAGGTGTAGATGGGTATCATCCGCTGAATAAGAGATACATCCGCTATCAAGGCGTAGCGATGGGTATTGGTAGCGCTTATCGTGTACGCCCAAATTAACCCCACTCAATCCTCAAGATTGATAACAATAATGTAGTAGCGTGAGTAGGGATCGATCCCACGAGGAGGTGTGAATTCTTGTGTTAATGAAAATCAAAATCAAAACAATAAAATATGGGGTTGTGAGTGATTGAATTATACTACTTAAATTAAAATTAAAGATTAAACTAATGAAAGCGATTCTTGGTATCGGTCGACTCTTCCTTAGAATTATCATCTATTTCATCGATTCACAAAAGACTCAATTTTTCATATGAATATTCATCGTTGGACGTTTAATCCAATAATCAAAGTCCTATCTCACCTTACGTTTAGTTAAGTAGCCCAAGCGTTCTAGTTTAACCCTTATCAAACAATCAATCAAAATACAAGCGATTAAGATTTAAATCGATGATAGCATATGAACTAGTGAGATCGATGAAGCTAAACAACATAATCCAAGCATCTATGTTTAATCTAGTCAAGTGTTCTTCCTAAGAATTTAACAAACTCACAAGCGGAAATTCATCAATCTTAGTTGCTTCGTAAATTAGAGGGATCAAACGATTCCGTATTTGATATCTAATTTAGCGTTAGATTTCATGCAAGTTATTAGGTTGTCAATCCAATAAACAAACACAACAATCATATCAATAAAATCAGAAAAACTCTTGATACTCAATAAAATTGATAATTAAAGCGTAAGAATCTCCCCAAGATAAATAAATCCAAGGATTTGTCTTCCTCAACCAAGAATTAAAACTAGCTAGACATAATCTAAGATAAAGCAATAAATAAAAACAAGGGAAAGAAAACTAATCCAATCTCCGCTCGTCGAGGTGTCAATCCCGCCTTCGCTTCGATCTTCGTAGCCGTTCTTCAACAAAATTGAAAAGAAAATATATAACTATCCTAAACTACTCTACCCTAACTATCTAGATGGTTTAAAGGTCTGATTTTCGTGCATATATGTATAGGGAGGCTGATGGAGGAGGTTAGAATCCATGTGGGAAGGAAAGAAATCAAGTTTTTACACTTTCCAAAAGTCTTCTGGCGTAAATACGCGTAGAATGGCGTAGCTACGCCTACAGATGCCGTAGCGTTGGCGTAATTACGCCTAATAATGGCGTAATTACGCCTGCCATCAATTTTTCTGGCGAGTTTCGTATTTTGGCCGTAACTTTCTCGTCCGAACTCCGAATTCGATGAATCAGCTGTCCACGCGAAGATAACTCAAAGTTCTACAACTTTTCTATGGACCACATGTCCAAAACATGGCTCGAACATATAGAAATTTGAGGAGAAAGGAGCAACATGTGTCTTGGATCTGATTTTTTCCTCTTTTCTTCAACTTTATTGCTTCTTTCATCATTTTAGCTTGATTTCTTCACCTTTCCCTACATTTACACAAATATAAGATTAGGTAGCATATGTATCAATTTATCCATAAAAATATACCAAATCGTAGACAATTAAGAGCAATAGATGTGTCTATTTCTAGTCACATCAGGTATCATACGATGAGTTATGTCGAGCGAGGGGGGCCAATCGTGCCGCTGTCATAATAGAACCCGGATAGTCCCATTTCTAATTAACATGGATTGTTGTGAGCTTATATACGAAATATGATGTTAATCATTCATGTCTTGAACTAATGATGATATGCGTAATTATGACACAGGGACAACCAAGGAAGGATAGTACTATTAAACAGGAAGTATATGTTATCAATTATTTCCATGCATTATTTATATGCCAGTAACTCATGATGTTAAGTAACGATGTACATGCTCACGATGGGTTGTTCCTGTAGGTACACTTTTGGATCGAGACTAAGGGTCGGGTTGAGATGGTGAGCCAAAGGAGCATAAGAAGATAGATACAGGATTTTGTTAGCCTTAACATTCTTTTTGGGGAATGTAACTAACTAACTATTGAAGTTTCATTTTGGCCTGTAATTACATTGAGCTCACATAACAACCAGAACTCTAAGAAGTCTCTAATACATGTTTAGTTCATAATACGCTATTAATATGATGTTAAGGTAGGAAGACCCTACATTAGTGGTATCAGAGCAGTGGTTAGATAACCCGGGGATGAGTGAAGGGTAGCCTTAGCAGTAGGTTGGCTAGGCGCTTACTTTTGACATATTATGTTGCACATGAAGTATATGGGTGTTATGATAACATGTTATGGCTTTCTAACAATGTTTATATGAATTGCTTTTGGATCTTGTTGTTAACCCTTGTGTTGCAGTATGGCAGCAAATATCGACATTGGTGATGCGGTAAGTGTGAACGCTAGTGCGGGGCGCACGAATCCCCTACCCCCGCCAGCCCTAGGCGAAGAGCCGTCCGAGCAACAGTTATTGCCGGGAGAGTTGAGTTTGACTCAGTTTCTAGCGTATCGGCCCCCGACTTTTGAAGGGACTGAAACAGGGGAACGGGCCGAAGAATGGCTAGAAAGAATAGAACAAATATTTGTGGCAGCCCCGTGTGCAAAGACGGCCTGGATAAGGCTAGCAGAGTTCCAATTAGCCAAGAAAGCACTGATGTGGTGGAAGACCACCGTGATTGAACAGGAAGCAAAGGGTCAAGAGGTAAACTGGAAACTGTTTCGAACTAGATTCCTGGCCCGATACTTTTCAGCGGCTGCACGTCAAGCTAAAGAGGATGAGTTTACTAAGTTGAAGCAAGGTACCATGCCGGTGTCAGATTATGCCCTCCACTACTGTTCTCTACTCAGATATGTACCTCATATCGCCGCCGACACTCAAGCAAAAATGAGGAACTTTATGAAGGGCTTGAGGCCAGAACTCTATGATAGGGTGATTACATATGGCCCTACCTGCTTTGACGATGCACTTACACGGGCTGAGTTAGCCGAACTGGGGGTAGGTGCATACCCTGATGCTGTACCACCTCCAGCACCCCCTCAGAGATCTACTCCCGACAATTTAAGGCCAAGGGGTGATCGGTTCAAGTCTGGGGGGAACACTTCTGCGTCAAGAGAGAGGAAACCCCAGGAATGACGCCCCACCAAGAGGAGGACAGTCTCGAGGAGGTAGTGTTGGGGAGGTTCAATGCTCTCTTTGTGGGCAACCACATCTGACGAAGAATTGTGTGGGATGTTATGTTTGTGGCGAGAGAGGCCACTTTGCTCGACAGTGTCCCAACAGGGGAAGGCAGCAGAACTCTACTGAGAGGTCTACGGTCAGAACAGCACAGAACAGACCCCCATATGTACCGAGGCAGTTTGGAAGTCAGCCTACGGGGCCACCTCAAGGGCAGGTGTATGCATTGACAAGGGAGCAGGCCACAGCGGCTCCGGAGGAGGTTATAGCGGGTACGTGTCTTTTATTTACGCACCCTGCTTTTATATTGATCGACACAGGTGCGTCACACTCTTTTGTGTCGACAAGTTTTGTGGAAAGGCACCACATATGCACTTCTCCGTCGCCCAAGCCTCTTATAGTCTCGACCCCCGCTGGAAGAAGTGTGATTACTGATCGGATTGTCTACGATGGCCTCATTTATTTTGAGGATAAAGAACTAACGTCAGATCTGATTGTTCTGGGAATGTCAGACTTTGACTGCATTCTGGGCATTGATGTTCTGAACAGGTATCAGGCAGTTGTGAACTGCAGGCAGAGGACAGTGCGGTTCAAATCTGATATGGGAGTTTCATGGACGTTCTATGGGGATGGTTCTCGTTCAATGATTCCGTTGATATCCGCTGTCAAGATGACACAATTATTGGAACGAGTCCATACAGGATATCTTATTTATGATGTTGATGTTTCTGGAAAGAAGGAAGAGCTACAGGTTGAAGATGTGCCCGTAGTGGCGGAATTTCCTGATGTATTTCCTGAAGAGATTCCTGGATTCCCACCGGCGAGAGAGGTCGAGTTTGGAATCGAATTGCTGCCGGGGACGTCAGCCATTTCTCGTGCCCCGTACAGGATGGCACCAACAGAGCTAAAGGAGTTAAAGGTTTAGTTGCAAGAACTCCTTGACAAGGGCTATATACGCCCTAGCGTATCGCCCTGGGGTGCACCAGTTTTGTTTGTCAAGAAGAAAGATGGCTCGATGCGTTTGTGCATCGATTACAGACAACTGAACAAAGCCACAGTAAAGAACAAGTATCCACTTCCGAGGATCGATGATTTATTTGATCAGTTGCAGGGTACGAGACTCTACATAAGATCGATCTGAGGTCGGGGTACCATCAGATTCGGGTAAGGGAGGATGATGTGCAGAAGACAGCTTTCAGGACCAGATATGGGCACTATGAATTCTTAGTTATGCCCTTTGGGGTGACGAATGCCCCAGCTGTTTTCATGAGTTTAATGAACAGGGTATTCCAGCCATATTTGGACCAGTTCGTCATAGTCTTCATTGATGATATACTTATTTACTCCCGGACTGAAGAAGAACATGTTGAGCACTTGAGGACAGTACTTCAGATCCTTAGAGATCATCAATTATATGCAAAGCTTAGCAAGTGCGAGTTTTGGTTGGACAGTGTGGTATTCTTGGGCCACGTTATATCTAGCAGTGGGATATCTGTGGATCCCAGAAAGATTGAAGCTGTTATGGAGTGGGCTGCACCCACTTCTGTGCCCGAGATACGGAGCTTCCTTGGTTTAGCAGGTTATTACCGATGTTTCGTCGAAGGATTCTCTAAGATTGCTAAGTCATTGACACAGCTAACTCAGAAAGGAGTACCGTTCTTTTGGTCCGAAGCTTGTGAGGAAAGCTTCCAAGAATTGAAGCGTCGTTTGACGACAGCACCAGTATTGGTGATCCCTTCTGAGAATAAGAAGTTTGCCTTGTACACGCATGCATCATTGCAAGGTTTGGGTTGTGTGTTGATGCAATATAAGCACGTGGTAGCTTATGCTTCGAGGCAGTTGAAGCCCCATGAGACCAGATACCCAGTCCATGACCTGGAACTGGCGGCCATCATTTTCGCCTTGAAGATTTGGCGTCATTATCTCTATGGTACGACGTTTACCATCTTTACAGACCACAAGAGCCTGAAATTCTTATTCACCCATGCAGAACTGAATATGAGGCAAAGAAGATGGATGGACTTACTCAAGGATTATGATTGTAAAATAGAGTACCATCCGGGTAAAGCAAATATGATAGCAGATGCCTTAAGTCGAAAAGTGAAGAGCACCACTGAGGATACTATGAGCTTATCAGCTCTTATTGCCATTTAGGCTATGATTTTGATGTAGACACGTCGCCAGTGCGAGTGTCGACCTTATTGTCTGAGCCAGACATATTTGAGGCTATTAGGAAAGCTCAGAAGTCGGACGATGAAATTCAGAGATGGTCGTCGATAATACTCCAAGGGCAACCATCAAAGTTCCGAGTGGCTGAGGATGGTTCATTGAGACTAGGCAACCGTTGGGTGGTACCAAAGACACCAGAATTACGCCAAGGAATCTTGCACCGTGCCCACAGTAGCCGGTTCAGTATCCACCCAGGAGGAAGAAAGATGTACGAGGACCTATGTAGTCAATTTTGGTGGAGACGCATGAAGCGTGAAGTAATTGCTTTTGTTAAGAGGTGTCTAATCTGCCAGCAGGTAAAGGCAGAAAGACAGAGGCCTGGGGGTGAGTTGAAGAGCTTAGAGGTACCTAAATGGAAGTGGGAGCATATATCTATGGACTTCGTGACCCACTTGCCAAGGTCGGCCTCTGGATTCGATGCGATCTGGGTAATCGTGGATAGGCTGACGAAGGTAGCCCATTTCATCCCTTACAATATGACTTTCACATATTTGAAGATGTCCCAACTATATGTGCGGGATGTAGTGAGATTGCATGGCATTCCAGTCTCGATAGTGTCTGACAGGGACCCGAGGTTCAGTTCACATTTCTGGGAGGGTCTCCAGACAGCTTTGGGCACGGAGGTAAGACTGAGTACAGCCTATTACCGTCAGACAGACGGTCAGACAGAGCGTACCATACAGACGCTCGAGGATATGTTAAGGGCATGCGTTTTAGAGTTTGATACTCCGTGGCAGGATTCAGTACCACTGGTGGAGTTCTCCTATAACAACAGCTATCAGGCGAGCATTCAAATGGCTCCTTTTGAAGCTCTTTATGGACGACGATGTAGATCGCCGCTGTATTGGGAGGACTTGACTAGTAAAGCGGTCGGAGGACCGGATATGATTAAAGATATGGAAGAAAAGATCAAGACGATACGCTTAAAGATGAAAGCGGCCCAAGATACGCAAGCGGCCTATGCCAATAAGCGGCGACGATCGCTAGAATTCCAAGTAGGAGATAAGGTTTTCTTGAAAATCTCACCCTTCAGGGGTGTGGTCCGTTTTGGTATGCGGGGAAAGTTATCTCCGAGGTATGTGGGGCCGTATGAAATATTGCAGCGCATCGGTACTTTGGCCTACCGTTTGGCGCTACTACCGTCCTTATCCGGTATTCATGATGTCTTTCATGTTTCCATGTTGAGAAAGTATGAACCCGATCCGTCTCATGTATTGCAACCTTCAGAGGTTCAGTTGAGTTCAGATGTATCCTATGTTGAACGACCGGTTAGAATTCTGGATCGTAAAGATCGCAGGCTACGAAGTAAGATTATACCGATGGTCAAAGTTCAGTGGGATCGCCGGGGTGTCGAGGAGGCTACGTGGGAGACGGAACGGCATATGGTGCAGCACTACCAGGAACTATTTTCTGGTATGATTTATGTTTAGTTTCTTTTTGGGTAAGTGCATGTGATTTCGAGGACGAAATCTTATAAGTAGGGGAGTAATGTGATGTCCCGAAATTAATTGATGGCAATCTGAATATTAATTATGCTTATATGATGATTTATTACGATGATTAAGATATGTGTGGGAAATGAAGAAGTAACATGATTTAAGGATGTTGATTTTAATTATGAGGATGATATGGGTTTAATGAAGTTGGTTGCATTTTGTAAATGCTTATCATGTTAATGTATTTTATATACATCATGTTATTTATTGGGGTACAAGTTAAATGTAAGAATTTAATACTTAACCCACCACTTTTACCTCACCTCACCTTTACACTCAAATCCCAAAAATCACTTTCCCAAAACCCTCTTCCCCTCATTTTCGATTTTTGACCTAAAGGTGGGAAGAAATCCTTGTAAAAGCTTTGTTCTTGCACTTCTTGGTAAGATTTAGTGCCTATGATGTTTATATACCACTTATTGATGTTCTTGAAGTGTTGATTGAGTTTTGGAAGGGTTTTAAAAAGGGTTTTAAAATGGGTTTGTTTGGGTTAGTGTGATTCTTGGTGGGATGTTGGATTTTTAGTGGTTTTATGATGTGTGTTGAAGGTTTTGAGTGTTTTAATGTTTATGAGTTGTTGGAATAAATGAGGGTTGAGGTTGGTGAGGTTTAAATGTGCAAAAATGGAGTTTTTTGTGGTACAGAGGCTGGCGATCGATCGCCCGTTTTTGGCGATCGATCGCGAGCATGCAGTAGGCTCCAGAAGCCTTTGGCGATCGATCGCCACTTTTGGGCGATCGATCGGTGACGATGGCGATCGATCGCGCCAAGTATGGCGATCGATCGCCGAAGAAGGAAAATTTCACCCCCGTCCAGTGTGATCTCGCGATCGATCGCGCCTGGGCGGCGATCGATCGCGAGATGTAAAAAAATGGGTATTTTGATTATTTTGTGGGATTTTTGAATATTGGACTATGATTAGCTTCTAATATTGAATTCTATGGTTGTGTAGAACCATCCCAAGGACCCACAACTTCAAGAAGATAAAGTACTACGATTTCACCACATTTTGAAAAGGTACGTAAGAAACGTACGGGCATCAAACGGTAACATATTCCTAAACTATGACTTTGCATTAATTGCATAAATATTTATGATGATGATTATGATGATTATGATGAATAAGTTTAAGATGATGATGTTAATGATGATGCTTATAAGATGATGACGCATGTTTAACTATGCTACTTAGAATGGTTGAATGTCCGGTGACTATTATGGGCAAGCGAGGAAGGTCTTGCCGCTCACATAACTGAGCGATGGGGATCCGCTATCAAGGTGTAGCGATGGGTATCATCCGCTGAGCGATGGGGTACATCCGCTATCAAGGTGTAGCGATGGGTATCATCCGCTGAATAAGAGATACATCCGCTATCAAGGCGTAGCGATGGGTATCATACGATGAGTTATGTCGAGCGAGGGGGGCCAATCGTGCCGCTGTCATAATAGAACCCGGATAGTCCGATTTCTAATTAACATGGATTGTTGTGAGCTTATATACGAAATATGATGTTAATCATTCATGTCTTGAACTAATGATGATATGCGTAATTATGACACAGGGACAACCAAGGAAGGATAGTACTATTAAACAGGAAGTATATGTTATCAATTATTTCCATGCATTATTTATATGCCAGTAACTCATGATGTTAAGTAACGATGTACATGCTCACGATGGGTTGTTCCTGCAGGTACACTTTTGGATCGAGACTAAGGGTCGGGTTGAGATGGTGAACCAAAGGAGCATAAGAAGATAGATACAGGATTTTGTTAGCCTTAACATTCTTTTTGGGGAATGTAACTAACTAACTACTGAAGTTTCATTTTGGCCTGTAATTACATTGAGCTCACATAACAACCAGAACTCTAAGATGTCTCTAATACATGTTTAGTTCATAATACGCTAATAATATGATGTTAAGGTAGGAAGACCCTACATACATGTACCGTTGGGTGCCCGTACGTCCTCTACGCACCTTTCCAAAAAGTAGGATGTGGTAGGACTTCAATTCCTTGGCTGTGTCGCCACCTGGGATGGTTCTACACATTCATACAAATCAATATTAGAACCCAATAATAGTCCAATACCAAAAATCCCACAAAAAATATCCAAAAACACCAATTTTGGTGTCTCGCGATCGATCGCCATATAGCCCCGATCGATCGCGAGACTACACTGCCTCGGCCAACAAAATTTTACAATTCGCGATCGATCGCCGAGTTCACGCCGATCGATCGCGGCCTCGCCGATCGATCGTGCCAAACTCGCGATCGATCGCTGAAGGCTACTGCCTTCAGCCCTTGCAGCTCGCGATCGATCGCTGAAGGCGCCGATCGATCGCAGAGTTCTGCACACGCGATATTCGGGCACTATTCACCCTTCTCCTTCCCAAACTCAAACAAACTCAAATATTCAAACACCAACCATACCAAATCACTACAAATCTTCAATAAACATCCTCATACAACCATAAATCTAACACTCATCCAAAAATAACACCAACTCAAACAAACCCATTTCAAAACCCTTCAAAACCATTTCAAACTCAAATAAAACACTACAAAATCAACAATGAGGTATCCATACCTCTTGGGGACTTCAAATCTCCCAACAAACTCCACAAATCAAGGTTTTTGGAAGGATTCCCTTTACCCTTAAGCTCAATTTCGAAAATGGGGAAAAGGAGGGTGTGGGTGGTGTAATTTTGGGAAAGTTAAAAAGTAAGAGTGAATGTGTGGTGGGGGTTGGGGTATAAAAGTGGGTTATTTAAAATAGAGTGCATTCCACAATACCATGGTGTATAAAACACCCCAACATGAGCATAACACCACAATGTTCCACAATCTCAAATATATGCATGTTTCCCCAATAAATGACTACCAACACATGCAAGTCCTTAAAACACCCAAATAACCACATGCAACACATGTACCCCGAAATGCATTCCCGGGTCACCCTTTCCATATGACCATGTATCTCCATAAGATAAATAAATCCAACACATAATTAATTACCACCATAATTAATCATATAAACACAATTAATGCCTAAATTGCAATTAATAATTTGGGGATATCACAACTCTTTACAAGATATAGAATTCCTCGATTCACATTCAAGGGGAACATAGTGGAGGGATTACATTTAGAATGAAATAGAGAAGGCACGACACGCAGGTCGTATTATATATTACAAACATCCACAAATCCTATCTAATAGGTCAAAGGGCTATAACCACGCACCATGCTCAAACAACACATAAAGCATGCATTAACATTTAATTAATTAAATTCTAAACATTTTAAATTTAATTCTAATTAAAACTGTAAAATAATTTTTGAAAAATTATCGTACGCTCGGGACATCACATGCCACGAACTTAAGCGACTAAGACACGAACCACCATGGTTCGAACCACAAAAGCACACGGCTGGACCAATAATGGGCCTAGGGTTCGAAACCCTAGCCCATGGCCGAGCCAAGCTCGAGCGGCGGCGGCGCTAGGGTTCCAAACCCTAGCCGCCACGCACCACCTTGGGTTTTCATCGAGCCATCTAGTTCAAAACGCCGGAATTTGTTAGCCACGAGGCACGGTCAGGCCATGCATGGGGTTGGCTCAACCATCTCGAGCTAAGGGTTCGAAAAATCTTGCTCTCATGTGGTAAAGCTACTAATCCATGCATGCGTGAACCATTATCGAGCCAAAGAGTTCAAAACTCATCCACGTCTCAAAACCTTAGCATAAGAGGCGACGATGGCCGAGCCCATGCACGGCTACTAGGGTTCGAAACCCTAGCCGTCATGAGCTAGCCGTCACGAGCCAATGGGTTCTAAACCCTAATCAATTTTCGACACTTCCATGCACAATTATTAGCCACAACGACTAAGCCATCTCGAGCCAAGGGTTCGAAAACCCTAGCCCTCATGTGGCTAGCTGTGGTGTCATTTGTGATGGTGATGGCCGAAAATATTGCCCAATAAATTTGATTATTCGCCAATTATATCAAATACAATTTACGATGATTTTCAGAAACTAAATATTAACATATCATATATGTTCATACAGTTTTAAACAGCATGCAATATTAATTCTAATATGATTAAACTATTTAACCACATAAATCCGATATGAGCCTTGTACACGGCTCTGATACCACTGTTAGTCATCCTTAGAGCATACAACGCAGCGGAATAAAAAATTGGATTACTAGAACAATGGATCTATACATAGGAATTCATATCGGATAAAGGAATACAAAAGTCTCACCCTTGTAGCGTGTTTGAGCAGATTCCACGGAGCTGCACCACGTCCAACGCCTCCTCCGAGTCACTAGCAAAACTTGTCTAGTTTTGCCTCAACGGTATCCACACGATCAAATCGGGTGAAGGGATAGTTTAAGAACAAGTTGCTATACAAGTTCTTAAACCGGAACAAGAAGCACACTCGATTCCAAATCGATTAATGGCACAACACACCAAGATCACCCTTCGGTTATCACGAAAACCGAGAGCACTTAGGCGGCCGTGTGCTTATTGTATTTTAGGTTGAATGATATGAATTGTGTTGATTACCTTAATCACCATGCAATCCCATTATATATCATTTAATTAAAGGCTTTCATAAAGCCTCATGGGCTTAAGCCCATGATTTAATTTAATCATTATGATAATTAATTAAGACTCATCTTAATTATTTAATTCATCCCATGAATATAATTTCCCTTCTCAATTTAATCTTTTGTGCGACCCGATAGGATCTTGTAATGTTGGCAGTGACATAAAATCTCATTTTACGTTACAAGCAAAGAGCGGTGTCTAGCAACACATCAAGGCTACCCAAATTACAAGAATGTCAATGACTCGACATAACCTTTAGAACTTGTGATAATATTAACCATGTAACTTAATCCCTTTGTCCTTTGTGTTTAGATTGAACACGAGTCATGGAATAGTCGTACTCGTATATTCAATCTTTATTTCTTGATCCCCAAGTAGAACTAGAATAAACGAATAAGCTCGATATCTCATATCGACTCATTCGAGCATGGCCATGTATTTTAGTTCTCACTTGATCAAGGGCCAAACACATCTCCTGTTATATAGGAGGGACAAATCCTATCTCGACCAGTCAACATCCCTCTACATAATTAGTAGTGTATCCAATAGTCGCATTTATAGATTACCTGTTACGGGTAACGTTTGACGATATCAAGATACATAACTCCTTATGTTTGGATCTCTGATGATCACAAGTCGTAAGGATTACATACATTATTATCACTATGAGAATTGCATATGACGATCATATAACTATCCATGTTGCATTCTCATGGTGGGTCTGTCTAGTACATCGTTCTCTAACATGTACCCATATGTTGATTTTGTAAGTAATCCTTTGAGCATACAACGCAGCGGAATAAAATTTTTAGGATTACAAACCAGCAGATCTATACACAGGGATTCATATCGGATAAAGGAATAACAAGTGTCTTACCCTTGTAGCGTGTTTGAAGCAGATTCCACGGAGCAGCACGTCCAACGAACTCCGAGTCACAAACGAAAGTTTTCACCTTCGTCTCTACGGTATCCACACGATCAAATCGGGAAGGAATAGTTTAAGAACAAAGTGCTAGATTTATTCTCAAACCAACAAACGAAGCACACTCGATTCACAATCGAAAGGATGGCGGGAATCAAAGTCCCTCTTCGGTTATCAAGCAAAAACCGAGAGCAACCTTGAGTCCAATGAGGCGGCCGAGAGTAGTTGGTGCTAGGTTTGTGTTATGAAGTGTTAATCTATTAAACCCCTTGTTTAACAAATTATATATGATTAATTAAAGGCTTTCATAAAGCCTCATGGGTTTAAGCCCATGATTTAACTTAATCATTATGATAATTAATTAAGACTCCTCTTAATTATTTAATTCATCCCATGAATTTAATTTCCCTTCTCGATTTAATCTTTTGTGCGACCCGATAGGATCTTGTAATGTTGGCAGTGACATAAAATCTCATTTTATGTCTCAAGCATTGAGCGGTATCTAGCAACACATCAATGCTACCCAAATTACAAGAATGTCAATGACTCGACATAACCTTTAGAACTTGTGATAATATTAACCATGTAACTTAATCCCTTTGTCCTTTGTGTTTAGATTGAACACGAGTCATGGAATAGTCATACTTGTATATCCAATCTTTATTTCTTGATCCCCAAGTAGAACTAGAATAAACGAATAAGCTCGATATATCATATCGACTCATTCGAGCATGGCCATGCATTTTAGTTCTCACTTGATCAAGGGCCAAACACATCTCCTGTTATATAGGAGGGACAAATCCTATCTCGATCAGTCAACATCCTTCTACATAATTCGTAGTGTATCCAATAGTCGCCTTTATAGATTACCCTGTTACGGGTAACGTTTGACGATATCAAGATACATAACTCCTTATGTTGGGATCTCTGATGATCACAAGTCGTAAGGATTACATACATTATTATCACTATGAGAATTGCATATGACGATCATATAACTATCCATGTTGCAATCTCATGGTGGGTCTGTCCAGTACATTGTTCTCCAACATGTACCCATGCATTGATTTGATATCTCATATCAATGAACAATTCATCAATCAATACATACTAGTCTCTACACATTATCATTATCCCAATTCATGATAATACTTGACTAGGGACATCTTTAAGAATAATACAATATTATTCTAAGGACATTAACATATATATTAATTCACAATGCACAGTTAAAAGAATAATATATAATAATGAATTGCCATTCATAAAACCATAAACATTGTAAGTCTTAAACAATCATCTAATGACTTGTCTTAGGGCATATCCCAACAGATTTGATATCTCATATCAATGAACAATTCATCGATCAACACATACTAGTCTTTACGTATTATCATTATCCCTATTCATGATAATACTTGACTAGGGACATCTTTAAAAATAATACAATATTATTCTAAGGACATTAACATATATGTTAATTCACATTGCACAGTTAAAAGAATAATATATAATAATGAATTGCCATTCATGAAATCATAAACATTGTATGTCAAAACAATCATCTAATAATTTGTCTTAGGGCATATCCCAACACTTTTTACCCAATCGTATGGCATCTTACCATATCATAACATCGTAACATCATTTAAACCATCATAACATATAAACATCATTTCATGTAAACGTCATCATTTCATCGTACATACTTATGCGATAAATGCATAGTCATAATGTAGAGGCGTGTTTTACCGTCCGATGCCCGTACATTTCTTACGTACCTTTTTAAAAGGAGGAGAAGTAGATAACTTTATCTCCTTGATTGCGCTGGTACCTGGGATGGTTCTACAAAACCACATAATACCATATTAGATGCCTCAATACCTTCTCATATCATAAACTTACCAAAATAAATCATCATCATATTTTTCAACATTCTGCCTCTCTCGATCGATCGGCCCCAAGGTCTCGATCGATCGAGAAAATATGCATAAACAGTGCCCAAACACTCTGCCTCGATCGATCGATCGGAAGGAATTATCAATCGATCGAAGAGTTTCACCGATCGATCGGAAAATCCTTCGATCGATCGGCACCTGAATTTCATACCATGCTTTAAACTTTCTGCTTCGCTCGATCGATCGAGCACTCTGAAAAATCGGGGCTTCCCCAGATTTTCGAGCACCTCATTTCCTACCATCATTTCTACTTCATAAAGCGTAAAATATGCTTGAACAAAAATGTTATAAGCTTAATAAAACTACCATGCATGTGTTCAAATCAAAGGTTTAACAAAACCTAAGCTAACATGCATCATAACATCATCAACATCTTCAACCTCATCCACAAATTCAGGAAAACAGGGCATGCCAGTTCTGCCCAGATTTTCGAGCACTTATATTCATAACAAGAAAACCAACACATAGCATATGTAACATGCTCGAACAAACATGCTAGGAACTTCATAATACTTCCATGTAAACATTCATACCAAGGTTTTGTTCAAACCTATACTAGCATGCATAAAAATCATCCCACCAAAACCAAACCCACCCAAAAGCTCTGAAAAACAGAGTATGTCTTACCCCTCTCCTCTTACTCCTCTTTTTGCAAGGTTTTTTTTAAAGCCCTTTTCCTCACCTAGCAGCAGCACATTCAGCGACAATTTTGGGAGAGAAAGGAGGGAGGAGATGCAGGATAATTGATTGACAAAACAATCATGGAATTGGGGTGTGGAGGCATGGGTTGGACAAGTGGGGAAAGGTTGCACTTGGGGGAGGGTGGCCGAGATATGGGGGGTGGGGTGGTGTGGTTGGGGTGGTCATGTGGTGTTTAATTGTGCCCCGGTATTTAGCACGATGCATAAAAAAAATATCCTAACTCGATATTTTTCATCTTTATTTAATTAATACATCCTTTAAAACACTCAACATGCCTCCCAGAACAATCAAGTCTGTCCTCAGCTCGTTACCCTCAAAATAAATGAGGCCATCATACACAATCTGATCAGTTATCAAACTTCTTCCAGCGGGTGTCGAGACTACAAGAGGCATGGGCGACGGAGATGTAAGGACCCCAAGCCCTTAAAACCTTGATTAGTGTATTAACCACTATGTGTGGTACATGCTTTCTATAAAATGTCAATCGGGAAGCTCTGATGATACTTAATCATTGCCTGTCAATAAAAGACTCATATGTTTGCCCTTTACCAACCCCTTGGTGCCACTTTTCACATTGTAAACTTTTACAAAAATTTGGGCAGAGTCTCCCCATAAATAGAGCTATCCCAAAACAGAGTACAACACATAACAAAATTCCCGGCCAGGGAACACATAATACTCAACAGAAAGCAGTAATACAAGTAGATTCCCAGCCAGGGAAGACACCACACATATGTCAACAAAAGTGGGTTCCAACACCCACATAATACACCAATGACTCTCATATCATTCTAGCAATTCAACCTAATTGCATGCAACCTTAAATGAAGGAGAGAAAGGCTCATGCCTTTATATACAATCCATATACAAGTATAATCGTGCTCACATGCGAGCATCATGAATATGAATATGTATAAATCCTCAGGTGTATATATAGGTACTCTATACGATACCGTGCTCCATCAAGCCCTGGTACCACGATCCTGGGAGTACCTCAAATCAACAGCTCGAGCTCAGCTCCATAGCCATCGATGTACCTGTCCACCTGTCCCAACAGAGACAGCCCCCAACGGGGTGAGCATACCAATACACAAAATCCCATAATCATAATAATGAAATTCATAATTTACAACAAAGGTAAATGCTAATGAATTTAAATGATACTCCCTGGATGGCAACATCCTCATCCGGGATTCCGTGTACTGTCCCTGTTCTCACAACATCAAACTCATCAAATCTCATAAATCAGTAAATCAACACATTGATTTACACATCGCATGCCTGATCCTCGAATATCAACATATAGTGATTACAAATTCATTAAACATGCAATTACAGATATCACAATATCTAATACTGATTTCACAACCTTGCTATCAATCACAGATAGCTCAAATGCCTTAGCATTTATTTTACCAATCCTTCATTATACTTAGACATCTCAAGTGTCTTATAATGAATACATGAGTCTACAAACCTAGACATCTCAAATGTCTTATAATGAATACACGATTCTACGAACTTAGACATCTCAAATGTCTTACGAAGAATACATGATTTTACGATCATTCCCAGGCATCTCAAATGCCCTAATATAATCAAATAAACCCAGTACCCCATATATCATGCAAGAGTCATCCTACTCTAGTGTCACGCACGCTACAAGCGGCGATATCAAGATTTGGGTCATTCCTTGGCTATATCAACATATATATATAACCATACGCAAAACATTCAATGCAATCAAAAACACCTTATGCATTTCACATATATATAGTAATGCTCGTACGTCGCACGTACCTTAAATCTCCGAAGTCCGAGCCAAGCCTTGCTCGAGTTCCATGCCCCGAGGAATGATGTGCTAACACGATAAACAATTCACCATTATTTACGAACATGTAACCTATGCTCAAGCACACCCATATCCCTCACAACATTGTCAATACACGACAATTATCCTCTTAAAAGACCCGGGGCAGGGTACATGCAGGGAAGGAATAAATGAGACAATCGAAATTTGTTCAAGAATGCCCTACAAAAATCGAACCTTAATCTCACAATTTCGAACCCAAATAATTCCATAATTCATCTAAAATGTGAATTAATCAATCCATAGCATGAATAATCATCCTACATGCCAAACCCCCAAATTTGAAATCCAAATCCCTAAAATTCGAAATCCAAGAAGCATCATAATGCATCTACAACATGAATTTATCAATCCATAACAAGAATCACCACAACCCTTCCAAAACCCCCAAAATTCGAACCCACTTCATGCATACAACCAAAATTTCGAACCAATCCCACCAACAACAATAATCCGAACAAATCGAACACAAAAATGGCAGGGAATTGCACGAAAATAACGAAAAAGGGGTTAGGAAGATTACCCAAACGAAATCGGAAGAAAAATCGACCAAAATCGATAAACCCTAGAATTTGGGGATCGCCGCTCTTTCTCAAAATCCGACTTCCACACGCGATGAAACTTCGAATTGATGGAGGGGAAAGGAGCGCCTCGTCGAGACGAAGCCGGCGGCGGGTCGCACGCGCCCAACGGCGGCCGGACGGCGGCGGGCGCACCGCTTGAAGCCGCGGGGGCAGGGGCTGACGGGAGTGGCGCGCGGGGGGGGAGAGAAGAATAAAGGGGCTGAAATGAATTTTTGTGTAAAATTTTGGGTTTAATTGGTATTTATAGCAAAAATACCCCGAAAAATTAATAGCCCCACAAATACATCATGATTCCTTAAAAATCATCTGTTTTCAAAAACTCTCTCTCTAACTCCAAAATCCCCTACCGGTGCTCACACAGCACCCGAGATTCCGAGACACATCAAAAACCCAACTCTTAGGTTTTACACCGTAATGTGAATACAATCTCAACCTCCGGATCCAACGATCCCAACTGCCCAAATAAACGAGCCCAGAAGGCTCAATACCTCAATTAAACTCCAAATCGTCACGTAAAACCACTTTAGGGATTATTAATACTCCGGGATTAACACCTATAATCCCTGGTCATCACAGGAGAAGTGCATATGCAATCGCATCACTTACTTCAGCATTTGCTGCTATGCTGCAACACAAGGGTTAACAACAATACCCAAAAGCAGTTCATATAATACATCGTTAGAGAAACAAAACATATTAGTACAACTTCATATACTTCATATGCAACATATGCATAAAACATGTTTAAAAGTAAGCACCTAGCCAAATTATTGCTAAGGCTACCCTTCACTCATTCCCGGGTTCTCTAACCACTGCTCTGATACCACTAATGTAAGGTCTTCCTACCTTAACATCATCTTATTACACAATTTATGGACTAAACATGCATTAATAACGTCTTAGGGTTCCGGTTGTAGCTTTGAGCTAATAAGATTTCAGGCCAACAATGAAATTTCAAAACTTAACTCATTACATTCTCAATAATGAATGTTAAAGCGATAGAATTATACTACTCCTAGAGTAGAGACTATCCAAAAGTCCTGTATCCTATCTTCTTTCATGCTCCTTTTAGCTCACTGCCTCAACCCGACCCTTAGCCCTACGGTCCAAAAGTTTACCTACAGGAACAACCCATCATGAGCATGTACATCGTTACTTAACATCATAAGGCAATGGCATATAAATAAATGCATGAGAAATAATTGGTAACATATACTTCCTGGTTAATTGCATTAACCCTCTTTGGTTGTCCCTGTTTTATAGCCATGCATATAATCATTAATTCTTGACATGAAAGATTAAAATCATCGTCTTATAAATATCATCATCTTACAACATCATCATCATATAAGCGTTATCATCTTATAAATATAATCATCTTATAATATCATCATCATCTTATAGCATCATCATCTTATAGCATCATCATCTTATAATATCATCATCTTATAGTATCATCATCTTATAACTTCATCATCTTATAACATCATCATCATTTAAGCATCATAACAAAATATAACAGTAAATGTACGAAGTCTTGGTTAAGTAACTTGCTGGTTATTCGTTAACTTCTTTTTGTTGACCCTGATTTACCTTCATGCATATGGACATCTTACCCTGTGGCATCTTACCACACAATAATATCGTATGGCCTCTTACCATATGGGCATCTTACCCCGTGGCATCTTACCACATAATAACATCGTATGGCCTCTTACCATATGGGCATCTTACCCCGTGGCATCTTACCACATAATAACATTGTATGGCATCTTACCATATGGGCATCTTACCCCGTGGCATCTTACCACATAATAACATTGTATGGCATCTTACCATATGGGCATCTTACCCCGTGGCATCTTACCACATAATAACATCGTATGGCCTCTTACCATATGGGCATCTTACCCCGTGGCATCTTACCACATAATAACATCGTATAACATTATTATAAACTTACTTATCATATCATCTTCATAAACATCATCATCTTAAACTTATTTATCACAATCATCATCATAAACATCATCATCATAAACTTACTTATCACAATCATCATCATAAACATCATCATCATCAACTTACTTATCACAATCATCATCATAGTCATCATAAATAGTTATACAATCAATGCATAGTCATAGTTAGGAGTGTGTTACCGTCCGATGCCCGTACGCTTCTTACGTACCTTAATTCCAAAAGTGGAGAAATTGAAGAACTCTATCTTCTCGATGTTGTTGGCACCTGGGATGGTTCAACACAACCATACAAATTGATATTAGAAGCTAAACAATAGCCAAATACCAAAAATTCAACAAAAATCATCATTTTCCATGTTTTACACAGTGGCGATCGATCGCTACTTGAGGCGATCGATCGCCTCGTTCTTTTGCCTTGCGGCGATCGATCGATTAATTTTAGGCGATCGATCGCCTGCTACGTGAAATGGCTACTGGCCATCGGCGATCGATCGCCTCATTTTAGGCAATCGATCGCCACCTGCTGGTGCGTGATTTCTCGCCATTTTTGTGCATTTTCAAAGCTCAATCTCATACCATACAAACCCAAACTTTCCAACAACACCCACATCATCATAACTCACTAAAACCAACATAAACACTTCAAAAATCATACCCCAACAACATACAACACATACACAAAATAAACCCATATAAATCACTTCAAAATCATCCCATTTCATATCCAAACTTCATAAAAACTTTAGGATTGGTTCCATACCTCTTGAGGATCCAAAATCTTACTAAGATTTCAACAAATGGAGAGTGTGCAAGGATTTCTCCTCCTCCTCCTTGGCTTGGACGAAAATGGGATGAAATGATAGGGTTGGGATGAATTTGGGGATTTTAGAGTGAAAAGGGTAAAGTGAGGGGAAAGAGGGTATAGTGGGGTATATGGGTTAATTAAATTGTACCCAAAAATTAACATGATGTATAAAATACCCCAACATGGTATTTTAAAAGCATTGTACAAAAATGCAACCAACTTTATTAAATCCATACTTTCCTCATAATTAACAATCAACACAATTACATCATGTTAACACCCCATTTCCTATCATGCATAACATGCACCTTGAAACGTAACCCCCCCGGGTCATACCTATCATGTGACTAAGCATTTCATCGTGATAATTAATTTCAACACGTAAATCAATTATCCACATAATTAATCATATAAACATAATTAATGCCTTAATTGCAATTAATCATTTCGGGGACATCACATTATTCCCCTACTTATAAGATTTCGTCCTCGAAATCGCATACACTTACCCCAAAAGAAACTAAACATAAATCACATACCAGAGAATAGTTCCGGGTAGTGTTGTACCATATGACGCTCCGTCTCCCACGTAGCCTCCTCGACACCCCGACGATCCCACTGAACTTTGACCATCGGTATAATCTTGCTTCGTAATCTGCGATCCTCATGATCCAGAATTCTGACCGGTCGTTCAACGCAGGATACATCTGAGTCCAACTGCACTTCAGTAGGCTGTAAAACATGAGACGGGTCTGGCTCATACTTTCGTAGCATAGAAACGTGGAAAACATCATGAATCCCAGATAAAGACGGCGGTAGAGCCAAACGGTAGGCCAAAATACCGATACGCTGCAATACTTCATATGGCCCAACATACCTCAGGGATAACCTTCCCCGCATACCAAAACGAACTACACCCCTGAAGGGTGAGATTTTCAATAAGACCTTGTCTCCTACTCGGAATTCTAGCAGTCGTCGTCGCTTATTGGCATAGGCTGCTTGCCTATCCTGGGCCGCTTTCATCTTTTGGCGTATCAACTTAATCTTTTCTTCCATTTCCTTAATCATATCCGGTCCTCCGACAGCTTTACTAGTCAAGTCCTCCCAATATAGCGGTGACCTACATCGTCATCCGTAAAGAGCTTCAAAATGGGCCATTTGAATGTTCACCTGATAGCTGTTATTATAGGAGAACTCCACCAATGGCACTGCATCCTGCCATGGAGTATCAAACTCCAAAACACATGCCCTCAACATATCTTCGAGCGTCTGAATGGTACGCTCTGTCTGGCCATCTGACTGAGGGTAATAAGTTGTACTCAGTCTCACATCTGTGCCCAAAGCTGTCCGAAGACCCTCCCAGAAATGTGGAGTAACCCTTGGGTCTCTGTCAGACACAATCGAGACTGGAACCTCATGCAAGCTTACCACATCCCACACATATAATTGGGCCATCTTTAGATACGTGAAAGTCATACAGTAGGGGATGAAGTGAGCTACCTTCGTTAGCCTATCCACGATCACCCAGATCGCATCAAATCCAGAGGCCGTCCTTGGCAAGTGGGTCACAAAGTCCATAGTGATATGCCTCCACTTCCACTTAGGTACCTTCAAGCTCTTCAGTTCGCCACCAGGCTTCTGCCTTTCTGCCTTTACCTGTTGGCAGATCAAACATCTTTTAACGAAAGCGATCATATCGCGCTTCATGCGTCTCCACCAGAACTGACCACTTAGGTCCTTATACATTTTCCTTCCTCCTGGGTGGATACTGAACCGACTACTATGAGCCCATCCCGATATTCCTTTACGCAACTCCGGCGTATTTGGGATCATCCAGCGGTTGCCGAGTCTTAAGGAATCATCCTCAGCCACTCTAAACTTTGATGGCTGACCTCGGAGTACTAAAAACGACCACCTCTGAACCTCATCATCTGACCTCTAGGCTTTCCTAATAGCCTCAAATATGTCCGGCTCAGCCAATAAGGTCGACACTCGCACCGGCGACGTGTCCACATCAAAATCATAGCCCAAATGGCAACAAGTCATCATAGCTGATAAATTCATGGCATCCTCAGCAGTACTCTTCACCATCCTGCTTAAGGCGTCTGCTAACAAATTCGCTTCACCTGGATGGTACTTAATTTCACAATCAAAATATTTGAGTAAGTCCATCCATCTTCTTTGTCGCATATTAATTTCAGCCTGTGTGAACAAAAACTCCAGGCTCTTATGGTCCGTGTAGATGGTAAACGACGTACCATGCAAGTAATGCCTCCAAATTTTCAAGGCAAATATAACGGCTGCCAGCTCCAAATCATGGAATGGGTACCTAGCCTCATGTGGTTTTAATCGCCTCGTGCATAAGCCACCACATGCTTATCTTGCATCAACACGCAGCCCAAACCCTGCAGTGATGCATTCGTGTACAAGGAAAACCTCTTATTCTCAGAAGGAATCACCAATATAGGTGTCGTAGTCAACGACACTTCAATTCTTGGAAGCTTTCCTCACAAGCTTCGGACCAATAGAACGACACTCCTTTTTGAGTCAGTTGTGTCAGGGGACTGGCAATCCCTAAGGATCTGGAGTACTGTTCTCGAGTGCTTTACTTGTTCCTCTTCAGTTCGAGAGTAAATAAGCACATCGTCAATGAAAACTATGACGAACTGATCCAAACATGGTTGGGGCACTCTGTTCATCAGGCTCATAAAACAGCTAGGGCATTCGTCACCCCAAAAGGCATGACTAAGAATCTGTAGTGCCCATATCTAGTCCTGGAAGTTGTCTTCTGTACATCATCCTCTCGAACTCGAATCTGATGATACCCCGATCTCAGATCGATCTTACTGTAGAGCCTCGTACTCTGGAGCTGATCAAACAAATCATCAATCCTCGGAAGCGGATACTTATTCTTTACAGTAGCTTTGTTCAGTTGTCTGTAATCGATGCGCAGCCGATCGAACCAGGGCGTATATAGCCCTTATCAAGGAGCTCTTGCAACTGAACCTTTAACTCCCTTAGCTCCGCTGGTGCCATCCTATACGGGGCACGAGAAATGGTAGACGTCCTTGGTAGTAACATAATCCCAAACTCGACCTCTCTCGTCGGTGGGAATCCGGGAATCTCTTCCGGAAATACATCAGGAAACACCGCCACTACGGGCACATCCTCAACCTTTAACTCTTCCCCTATTTTTTTTTTTTCAGTAATATCAACAGCATAGATGAGATATCCTTTGTGGTCTCATTCCAATAACTGTGCCATCTTGACAGCAGATATTAACGGAATCCTTGAACGGGAACCATCCCCATCGAATGTCCATTGGACTCCCATATCAGACCTGAATCGGACAGTCCTTGTCTGCAGTCCACAACTGTCTGATACTTGTTCAGCACATCGATGCCCACAATGCATTAGAAGTCTGACATTCCCAGAACAATCAAGTCTGTCCTCAGCTCGTTACCCTCAAAATAAATGAGGCCGTCATACACAATCTGATCAGTTATCAAACTTCTTCCAGCGGGTGTCGAGACTACAAGAGGCATGGGCGACGGAGAAGTGCATATGAAATCGCATCACTTACTTCAGCATTTGCTGCTATGCTGCAACACAAGGGTTAACAACAATTCCCAAAAGCAGTTCATATAATACATCGTTAGAGAAACAAAACATGTTAGTACAACTTCATATACTTCATATGCAACATATGCATAAAACATGTTTAAAAGTAAGCACCTAGCCAAATTATTGCTAAGGCTACCCTTCACTCATTCCCGGGTTCTCTAACCACTGCTCTGATACCACTAATGTAAGGTCTTCCTACCTTAACATCATCTTATTACACAAATATGGACTAAACATGCATTAATAACGTCTTAGGGTTCCGGTTGTAGCTTTGAGCTAATAAGATTTCAGGCCAACAATGAAATTTCAAAACTTAACTCATTACATTCTCAATAATGAATGTTAAAGCGATAGAATTATACTACTCCTAGAGTAGAGACTATCCAAAAGTCCTGTATCCTATCTTCTTTCATGCTCCTTTTAGCTCACTGCCTCAACCCGACCCTTAGCCCTACGGTCCAAAAGTTTACCTACAGGAACAACCCATCATGAGCATGTACATCGTTACTTAACATCATAAGGCAATGGCATATAAATAAATGCATGAGAAATAATTGGTAACATATACTTCCTGGTTAATTGCATTAACCCTCTTTGGTTGTCCCTGTTTTATAGCCATGCATATAATCATTAATTCTTGACATGAAAGATTAAAATCATCGTCTTATAAATATCATCATCTTACAACATCATCATCATATAAGCGTTATCATCTTATAAATATAATCATCTTATAATATCATCATCATATAAGCATCATCATCTTATAGCATCATCATCTTATAGCATCATCATCTTATAGTATCATCATCTTATAACTTCATCATCTTATAACATCATCATCATTTAAGCATCATAACAAAATATAACAGTAAATGTACGAAGTCTTGGTTAAGTAACTTGCTGGTTATTCGTTAACTTCTTTTTGTTGACCCTGATTTACCTTCATGCATATGGACATCTTACCCTGTGGCATCTTACCACACAATAATATCGTATGGCCTCTTACCATATGGGCATCTTACCCCGTGGCATCTTACCACATAATAACATCGTATGGCCTCTTACCATATGGGCATCTTACCCCGTGGCATCTTACCACATAATAACATTGTATGACATCTTACCATATGGGCATCTTACCCCGTGGCATCTTACCACATAATAACATTGTATGGCATATTACCATATGAGCATCTTACCCCGTGGCATCTTACCACATAATAACATCGTATGGCATCTTACCATATGGGCATCTTACCCCGTGGCATCTTACCACAATAATAACATCGTATGGCCTCTTACCATATGGGCATCTTACCCCGTGGCATCTTACCACATAATAACATCGTATAACATTATTATAAACTTACTTATCATATCATCTTCATAAACATCATCATCTTAAACTTATTTATCACAATCATCATCATAAACATCATCATCATAAACTCACTTATCACAATCATCATCATAAACATCATCATCATAAACTTACTTATCACAATCATCATCATAGTCATCATAAATACTTATACAATCAATGCATAGTCATAGTTAGGAGTGTGTTACCGTCCGATGCCCGTACGCTTCTTACGTACCTTAATTCCAAAAGTGGAGAAAATGAAGAACTCTATCTTCTCGATGTTGTTGGCACCTGGGATGGTTCAACACAACCATACAAATTGATATTAGAAGCTAAACAATAGCCAAATACCAAAAATTCAACAAAAATCATCATTTTCCATGTTTTACACAGTGGCGATTGATCGCTACTTGAGGCGATCGATCGCCTAGTTCTTTTGCCTTGCGGCGATCGATCGCCTGCTACGTGAAATGGCTACTGGCCATCGGCGATCGATCGCCTCATTTCAGGCGATCGATCGCCACCTGCTGGTGCGCGATTTCTCGCCATTTTTGTGCATTTTCAAAGCTCAATCTCATACCATACAAACCCAAACTTTCCAACAACACCCACATCATCATAACTCACTAAAACCCACATAAACACTTCAAAAATCATACCCCAACAACATACAACACATACACAAAATAAACCCATATAAATCACTTCAAAATCATCCCATTTCAAATCCAAACTTCATAAAAACTTTAGGATTGGTTCCATACCTCTTGAGGATCCAAAATCTTACTAAGATTTCAACAAATGGAGAGTGTGCAAGGATTTCTCCTCCTCCTCCTTAGCTTGGACGAAAATGGGATGAAATGATAGGGTTGGGATGAATTTGGGGATTTTAGAGTGAAAAAGGTAAAGTGAGGGGAAAGAGGGTATAGTGGGGTATATGGGTTAATTAAATTGTACCCAAAAATTAACATGATGTATAAAATACCCCAACATGGTATTTTAAAGCATTGTACAAAAATGCAACCAACTTTATTAAATCCATACTTTCCTCATAATTAACAATCAACACAATTAAATCATGTTAACACCCCATTTCCTATCATGCATAACATGCACCTTGAAACGTATCCCCCCCGGGTCATACCTATCATGTGACTAAGCATTTCATCGTGATAATTAATTTCAACACGTAAATCAATTATCCACATAATTAATCATATAAACATAATTAATGCCTTACTTGCAATTAATCATTTCGGGGACATCACACATAACATTTCGGGGGTATTACAAAGGAGCAGTCAATCTTGCTTCTGTAATCTATCTCATCATCAACATTTTCATCAATATAAGTGTTTTCGAGTCGATTGCTTAAATTGTTGATTTGCAAATCAGATACAGTACAATTAGCAGATTCATCAAATTTTACATGCACAGATTCTTCTACAGTAAGTGTTCTATTATTAAAAACTCTGAATGCTTTACTAACTATACAATATTCAAGAAATATTCCAGCATCAGATTTAGCGTCAAAAGCCGTTAGATGAGTCTTTCCATTTTTATGAATAAAACATTTGCAACCAAACACATGGAAATAAGAAATATTTGGCTTACTGCCATTCCAGATCTCATAAGGGGTTTTATTTGCTCGCTTATTAATCATCGATCTGTTCTGCGTATAACATGCTGTGTTAACAGCTTCTGCCCAAAATCTCTGCGAAATATCCGATTCTGAAAGCATTGTTCGTGCAGCTTCTTTCAAAGTGCGGTTCCTACGCTCAGCAACTCCATTTTGCTGTCGGGTTCTTGCAACAGAGTATTCGTGTTTAATACTAAGGTCATCTAGATATGATTCGAGTGATTGATTGGTAAACTCGGTACCTTTATCACTATGAATTCTATCTATCCCACACGATTTCTCATTTGGAGTCTTTTCAGTAGTTTGATCAGCTTTGGAGTAGCCTGATCTTTGCCAATTAGAAACAAGACCCACGTAAAACGAGAGTATTCGTCTATTAACACTAAGATATACTTCATTCCCCCTAGACTTGTTACTGGTATGGGACCGAAAAGATCCATATGCAGCAACTCTAGGCACCGAGAAGAAGATTTACTCCCTTTGTTCTTAAAGGAGGATCTGATTTGCTTACCAAGTTGGCATGTTGAGCAGATCTTGTCTTTTGAGAACTCTATTTGGGGCATTCCAATGACTAGCTCAAGCTTACGCAGACTCGCAATAGTTTTAAAGTTTAGGTGACTCAATCGCTTGTGCCGAAGCCAGTTTTTGGAAATATTCAAGGCAGCAAAGCAAGTAGAAGCGGTAGGCTGATTAAGGTTCCAGTCAATCTTATATGTGTTCTCATGCCTTCTTCCTACAAGCAGTGTACTGCCATCAGTAGATTTGATTGTACATGTATGCTGGTTGAATTCTACAGAGTTGACTGATGCTAATTACGTTATAGCATAGATTTTCAACCAACAGAATATCTTTAATAATAATCTTACCGTAGATAATCCCTTACCCACGGTTCTACCTTTCGTGTTGTCCCAAAAAGTTATTATAGGTCCGGTGTTGTCATCCAATTCGGACAACAAGCACGCATTCCCTGTCATATGTCTAGAACATCCACTGTCCAAGAACCATTCTGAACTCCGAACTTGATGGATTCTAGTTTTCTGCAATTAAAGCGATAATATGATTGATACCAATCCTACTTGGCTCCAGATAGGATTAGTTCTTTCGGGACCCACACTTGTATAACTCTTAATTGTTTGGGTCTGTGTGTGTCCTGAAATGTGTGTGCATTAAGTGGTGAAGGTGTTCTTGGGTGATGTGTGTGATAGTGAGTGTATACATGTTTAGGTTTTTGGTTTCTGTTGGGAAGCATATACCTCTTTTGGACAGGCATACAATAGTACCAGTTGGGTTTTACCTCTCGAGTTGCCTGGCCTGTGGGATTATGTTTATTTCTAAACTTTTCCCCGGTCTAGCTTTCTCTCTTGGCTCAACATAACCGATACCTTTGTGTGATGCCCGTTCCTTTATGTGTATTTGTAAGTGTTGGGATATGCCCTAAGACAAGTCATTAGATGATTGTTTTGACATACAATGTTTACGATTTTATGACTGACAATTCATTATTATATATTAATCGTTTAACTGTGCAATGTGAATTAATATATATGTTAATATCCTTAGAATAATATTGTATTATTCTTAAACATTGTCCCTGGTCAAGTATTATCATGAATCAGGATAATGATAATACATATAGACTAGTATGTATTGATTGATGAATTGTTCATTGATATGAGATATCAAATCAACACATGGGTACATGTTAGAGAACGATGTACTGGACAGACCCACCATGAGAATGCAACATGGATAGTTATATGATTGTCATATGCAATTCTCATAGTGATAATAATGTATGTAATCCTTACGACTTGTGATCATCAGAGATCCCAACATAAGGAGTTATGTATCTTGATATTGTCAAACGTTACCTGTAAAAGGGTAAACTATAAAGGCGACTATTGGATACACTATGAATTATGTAGAGGGATGTTGACTGATCGAGATAGGATTTGTCCCTCCTATATAACAAGAGATGTGTTTGGCCCTTGATCAAGTGAGAACTAAAATGCATGGCCATGCTCCAATGAGTAATATGAGATATCGAGCTTATTTGTTTATTCTAGTTCTACTTGGGGATCAAGAAATAAAGATTGAATATACGAGTATGACTATTCCATGACTCGTGTTCAATCTAAACACAAAGGACAAAGGGATTAAATTACATGGTTAATATTATCACAAGTTCTAAAGGTTATGTCGAGTCATTGTCATTCTTGTAATTTGGGTAGCCTTGATGTGTTGCTAGACACCGCTCCTTGCTTTTGACGTAAAATGAGATTTTATGTCACTGCCAACATTACAAGATCCTATCGGGTCGCACAAAAGATTAAATCGAGAAGGGAAATTAAATTCATGGGATGAATTAAATAATTAAGAGGAGTCTTAATTAAATAATTATAAGGATTAAATTAATATCATGGGCTTGAGCCCATGAGGATTTATGAAAGCCTTTAATTAAATCCTATATAATAATAACAAGGTGATTAATTGTTAATACATTCCTTGATATCAAAACCTAGCCACCAAGACTAGGAGCTCTAGGCCACTTTGTTTGAGAAGCTCTCAGCCACTTTGTTTGAGAAGCTCTCGGCCGCCATCTTTCTTGCTTCACTCGACTTCTTCATAGTCGACGTGAGGTAGAGTGATTTGAGTGCCATCCTTTCGATTGTGAATCGAGTGTGCTTCGTGTATTGGTTTAAGAACAAATCTAGCACTTTGTTCTTAAACAATCCCCTTTCGATTTGATCGTGTGGATACCGTGAGAGGCAAGACCTTTGGAGGTGTTGCTCGTGACTCGAAGTTCGTTGGACGTGGTGCTTCGTGGAATCGGCTCAAACACGCCACAAGGGTGAGAATTTTGTTCTGTTATCCGATATGATAACCTATGTATAGATCCGGTGTCTTGTAATCCATAAATATTTTATTCCGCTGCGTTGCTATGCATGATGGATTACTTACAGTGTTATTAGAGCCGTGTACAAGGCTCATATCGGATTTATGTTCTTAAATTGTTTTAATCATATTAGAATTGGATAACATGCTTTAAAACTGTATAATCATATATGATATGAGTAAATCGAGTTTATGAAAACCATCGTATAATTATATTTGATATAAATTGGCGAATTATTGTATATGATACAAGAAGGCTAATATCGAACCATGTCTCACGTGGGTTCGGCCACCACCATCACAAATGACACACGGCTAGCCACATGAGGGCTAGGGTTTTCGAACCCTTTGCTCGAGATGGTTTAGCCGTTGTGGCTAATAATTGTGCATGGAAGTGTCGAAACTTGACTAGGGTTAAGAACCCATTGGCTCGTGACGGCTAGCTCATGACGGCTAGGGTTTCGAACCCTAGCAGCCGTGCATGGGCTCGGCCATCGCCGCCTTTTTGCTAGGGTTTTCGAACCATTGTGGCTCACGGCCGCCATCCAAAAATGTTAGGGTTTCAAACCCTCATGGTTGGACGTGGACTTATGGGCTAAGGTTCCGTGACATGTGATGTCCCGAGCGTACGAAAATTTCATAAAATTTATTTTACAGTTTTAATTAGAATTAAATTTTAAAATGTTTAGAATTTAATTAATTAAATGTTATAGCATGTTTTATGTGTTGTTTGAGCATGGTGCATGGTTATAGCCCTTTGACCTATTAGATAGGATTTGTGAATGTTTGTAATTTATAATATGACCTGCGTGTCGTGCCTTCTCTATTTTATTCTAAATGTTATCCCTCCTCTATGTTCCCCTCGAATGTGAATCGAGGAATTCTATATCTTGTAAATAGTATAGTTTATTTGTTGATGGTGATCAATGGAGATGGAGCATGATGCCGGGATGAGGAGGCCATTCACAAACAGGAGCCAAAGAAAGGAGCTTGTGAAGTCACCTTAGGTTGACTCTTAGGATTTTCTCATTGGCTTGAGAAAATCACTAGTAGAGGCTATAACCATGTCACGTTTTAATTATGTATGTTGATGCATGATTTATCTTATGTTTTAGATTGATAATTGTATTACACATATATGTAGATATGTATACACCTATATGTAGTGGACATATTTTGAATTATCAAACTAATCTTGAGATCAATAAATCCCTCTAAAATATTAAGTTTTAGATGCCTTCCAAAATTAAAAGTACTCGTCAAAAACATTGATTGTACATGTGTGGGTTTACCAAAGCAAAGCACCGTGGCAATCTTAGTAAGGCACGAAAGGATAAAAGTGATATCCGTTATACTTTAAATTGGGTACGACTTAACTAGGTTATCTCAATAGGATTGGGAACCTAGAGGCATGGATTAGATAATAATTCATTTGATGAATTGAACAAAGCGTTGTTCGTCCAACTATCCAAGAATTACATGTGATGTAATTGACAAAGTGTTGTCTACCTAAATAACCGAGTCTTGGGCGATTAGCCAAAGCTAACTCAAGATTAGGCGAAATATGGATCTTGACCCACTAAAGGTTTCGAGGGTTGATATTTTTTAACAAAATAGTGGGAGTATCATTTAATATAAGACCATGTTAAATGATTAAATCATAAACTTATTTTGCATATTTATATTGTAGATATCCATGGCAACTAACAACGTAACAAGCACTTTATCACTGCGATCGGTCCTTGAGAATGACAAATTAAATGGGACAAATTTCCTAGACTGACATAGGAACTTGAGGATAGTCCTCAAACAAGAAAAGAAGCAATATGTCCTAGAGGAACCCTTACCTACTGAGGAACCTCCCCTAACGGCTACTAGAGCCGATAAAGATGCTTACAAGAAGCATCAAAGTGACGCACTTAATGTTGGGTGCCTTATGCTTGCCACCATGAACTCTGAGCTTCAGAAGCAACATGAGGAAATGGAGGCGTTTGATATGATCGAGCACCTTAAGCAACTGTACCAACAACAAGCAAGACAAGAGAGGTATGACATCTCTAAGGAGTTATTTCAGTGCAGAATGGTAGAGGGAAGCCTAGTTGGAACTCATGTGCTCAAGATGATTGGGTACATTGAGAATCTGGAGAAGCTAGGTTTTCCATTGGACCAAGAGTTGGCCACCGATGTGATCTTGCAATCGTTGCCTGAGAGCTTCAGTCAATTTGTAGTAAATTACAATATGACTGACATGGAAAAGACTCTACCACAATTGTTTGGTATGTTGAGAACATATGAAGCAAATACAAAGAAGACTAAGGCCACAAATGTTCTTATTGTGAATAAGAGCAAAGGAAGGGCCAAAGCTAAGGGCAAGAAGAAAGCAAAGAAGGTCTTTGTTAAATCTAAGCCAAAGTCTTCTGCACTGAAGCCAAAGGGAGGGATAGCAAAGGAAGGGAACTGTTTCCATTGCGGTGAGACCGGCCATTGGAAAAGAAACTGCAAAGTATATCTGGAGGATCTAAAGAAAGGAAGTGTGACTTCCACTTCAGGTATTTTTGTTATAGAAGTCAATTTATCTACTTCTTCATCATGGGTATTAGATACTGGATGTTGATCTCACATTTGTGTAAATGTGCAGAACCTCAAAAAGAGTAGATTGTTGGCGAAAGGCGAAAGGCAAAGTTGATCTCCGAGTTGGAAATGGAGCAAGAGTTGATGCATTAGCTATAGGAGATTATTATTTATCTTTGCCTTCTGGTTTATCGTTGATTTTAAAAGACTGTTATTTTGTGCCATCCATTACCAAAAACATTATTTCTATTTCTTGTTTAGACGAGTGTGGATTTTCATTTATGATAAAGGACAACTGTTGTTCTATTTATTTAAATGATATGTTTTATGCTAGTGCACAAATGGTGAATGGTCTTTATTTATTAAATCTTGATATGCCTATCTATAACATAAATACTAAAAGGATTAAAAATAATGATTGTAATCCGACTTATCTCTGGCATTGTCGCTTGGGCCACGTAAACGAGAACCGCATATCTAAACTTCATAAGGATGGAATATTAGATTCATTTGATTTTGAATCATATGAAACATGCGAATCTTGTTTAATGGGCAAGATGACTAAAGCCCTTTTCAAGGGACATGTTGAAAGGGCAAATGTTTTATTGGGACTAATACATAGTGATGTATGTGGACCAATAAGTACACAAGCTAGAGGTGGTTTTCAATACTTCGTTATATTTACTGATGACCTCAGTAGATATGGGTATGTGTACCTAATGAAGCATAAGCATGAAACCTTTGAAAAGTTCAAAGATTTCAAGAATGAAGTACAAAACCAACTTGGCAAGAGTATTAAAATCCTTCGATCGGATCGAGGAGGTGAATACTCAAGTCAAGAGTTTCATGACTATGCCCTAAGACAAGTCATTAGATGATTGTTTTGACATACAATGTTTATGATTTTATGAATGGCAATTCATTATTATATATTATTCGTTTAACTGTGCAATGTGAATTAATATATATGTTAATGTCCTTAGAATAATATTGTATTATTCTTAAACATTGTCCCTGGTCAAGTATTATCATGATCAGGATAATGATAATACATAGAGACTAGTATGTATTGATTGATGAATTGTTCATTGATATGAGATATCAAATCAACACATGGGTACATGTTAGAGAACGATGTACTGGACAGACCCACCATGTGAATGCAACATGGATAGTTATATGATTGTCATATGCAATTCTCATAGTGATAATAATGTATGTAATCCTTACGACTTGTGATCATCAGAGATCCCAACATAAGGAGTTATGTATCTTGATATTGGCAAACGTTACCTGTAACAGGGTAAACTAAAAGGCGACTATTGGATACACTATGAATTATGTAGAGGGATGTTGACTGATCGAGATAGGATTTGTCCCTCCTATATAACAGGAGATGGGTTTGGCCCTTGATCAAGTGAGAACTAAAATGCATGGCCATGCTCGAATGAGTCGATATGAGATATCGAGCTTATTCGTTTATTCTAGTTCTACTTGGGGATCAAGAAATAAAGATTGAATATACGAGTATGACTATTCCATGACTCGTGTTCAATCTAAACACAAAGGACAAAGGGATTAAATTACATGGTTAATATTATCACAAGTTCTAAAGGTTATGTCGAGTCATTGACATTCTTGTAATTTGGGTAGCCTTGATGTGTTGCTAGACACCGCTCCTTGCTTGTGACGTAAAATGAGATTTTATGTCACTGCCAACATTACAAGATCCTATCGGGTCGCACAAAAGATTAAATCGAGAAGTGAAATTAAATTCATGGGATGAATTAAATAATTAAGAGGAGTCTAAATTAAATAATTATAAGGATTAAATTAATATCATGGGCTTGAGCCCATGAGGCTTTATGAAAGCCTTTAATTAAATCCTATATAATAATAACAAGGTGATTAATTGTTAATACATTCCTTGATATCAAAACCTAGCCACCAAGACTAGGAGCTCTCGGCCACTTTGTTTGGAAGCTCTCGTCCACTTTGTTTGAGAAGCTCTCGGCCGCCATCTTTCTTGCTTCACTCGACTTTTTCATAGTCGACGTGAGGTAGAGTGAGTTTAGTGCCATCCTTTCGATTGTGAATCGAGTGTGCTTCGTGTATTGGTTTAAGAACAAATCTAGCACTTTGTTCTTAAACAATCCCCTTTCGATTTGATCGTGTGGATACCATGAGAGGCAAGACCTTTGGAGGTGTTGCTCGTAACTCGAAGTTCGTTGGATGTGGTGCTTCGTGGAATCGGCTCAAACACGCTACAAGGGTGAGAATTTTGTTCCTTTATCCGATATGATAACCTATGTATAGATCCGGTGTCTTGTAATCCATAAATATTTTATTCCGCTGCGTTGCTATGCATGATGGATTACTTACAGTAAGGACCCTAGTTCCTTAAGTGCTGATTAAGGGCATAAGTAGAGCTAACGTGTATAATCAGAGTATAAAAATTCATGTTGAGGCCTTGAGCTTTAAGGATTACATGCCAAAAATAATTACATCCAAATGGATTAGTTACATTCCTAGCAAAAAGAATGTTAATCCTATAGATTTACACTACTCCTAGAGTAGAAACTATACAAAAAAATCCCAGTTTATATATCAAAAGTACTCCTCGCTAGCTCAATGCATCAACTCGTCCTTAGCCCCCTTTATGCCAAAATGTACCTACAAGCACAACCCCCAAATCATGAGCATATAATAATCCATATTAATCTTAACATGATTATAAAGCGTAAATGCATAAACCGTAATTACAAAACACTTCATGTTTTCCAATTGCATTTTAGACGCTCCCTTTTGGTTGTCCCTGTATCATAACTCATGAGTATAATCAATGGATTATTTAATGGTTTCACAAATGTCATGACATATCACCAATCACCAATCCCTAGTCTGTTATAACAGTGTATTTTAATGCACCTCGCTTGTCATGACAACGGCACTAATACCCCTCGCTTCGACATATTAGCGGCATTGAATAACCTCGTTCAAATGCGACATGCTACACTACCCTCGCTTCAACATTTGGCGGCAAATATTCATTCCTTGCTATAATATGACAGCGGCAAGTATTCTATCATCGCTTCAAGTGACAGCGGCAAAGCATTAAAATCATCACTCCAATATAACCATGACTCATGGGATGTGCACCAAGTGTTCAGCATACACATATGCAATCATAATGCATAATTAAACATGAATTTGCATCCACAATGCACAATTTAATATATACTTGCATCCTCAATGCGTATTCCAATGAGTATATAAAATACATGTACCGTTGGCTGCTAGTACGTCTCTCTACGTACCTTTCCAAAATGTAGGATTTGGTAGGCTCTATCCCCTGCGTTGTGTTGCTACCTGGGAAGGCTCTACACAAGTGCACAACACAATATTAGATGTCAATTATAGTCCAAAATCAAAATCCCATCAACATTACAAAAATCAATATTTTTCAACATTTCAAGCCTCTCGATCGATTGGCACTTCTAGCTCGATCGATCGGGAGATGATTGTTTTCGGTGCCCAAAACGTTGCCTCACTCGATCGATCGAGGTGACCTCACCGATCGATCGAGCTGAGCATTCTCTTTCCAAAATTTCCTCTGCCATGTGCGATAGATCGTAGGAAACTTCTTGGTCGATCGAGCAGCTCTATAAATGCGAGAAACCACCATTTTCGAGCATATCGTACTTGCTAACACATAATACACCAAAAGCCATCAAACTTTAACAACACAAAACACCTTAAACTTCATTATACTACCATGAAACTACACAACTACAAATTACAACAAGAATACTACCATACATGCCATTTTCACTCAATACCATAACTCTCCTCAACCAAAACATTAACCATAACATAACATGGTTCCTCACCCTTTTTGCTCCACTTTTTGCAAGATTTCAAGCAATTAAATTGCAAGTCTCTTCCTCCTACTTTCCTGCCTGTTGTGGGACGAATTTTGAGGGGAAAAGTGAGAGGTTTCTATGATAAAACATGTGGTGGGAGAGTGGAGAGTAGGTATGGGTTGTAGCAGGGTGGAGGTATGGGTTGAGGGGGGTGATTAGATGATAGGGTTTATATTTTTGTCCTGGTATATAGCATGATGTATTAAAATATCCCTACTTGATATTTTATAGCATTTACTCAAATAAAAATGCATCAAGACTCCAATTAAACATGCTTTACCAAAAACAATTAACACAAACCCAAATAAACCTTGCCATAACTCAATTTCCCAACATGCATCACATGCACCCTGAAATGCATTACCATGTCACGCCCACCGCATGACTAAGCATTTCACCATAATTATTAATTCAACGCTCAAAAAATTAATACCATTATTATCACATAAACATAATTCATGCTCAAATGCACATAATCATTTCGGGATATCACAATACTCCCCTACTTATAAGATTTCGCCCTCGAAATCAGCTTGCACTTACCAAACCGAAACAAAACATAATAACATACCAGAAAATAGTTCCGGATAGTGCTGCACCATATGTTGCTCCATCTCCCACCTGGCCTCCTCGACACCCTGCGATCCCACTGAACTTTGATCATCGGTATCACTTTGTTCCGTAGTATGCGATTTGCCCGATCCAGAATTCTAACTAGTTGTTCCACGTTGGATATGTCGGATTCTAACTGAACCTCAGATCGTTGCAACACATGTGACCGATCCGGTTCATACTTCCGTAATATAGACAAATGGAACACATCATGTATACCAGACAAAGAAGGTGGTAAGGCTAGTCGGTAAGCTAAGGTGCCAATGCGCTGCAAGATCTCGTACGGCCCAACATATCTCGGAGACAATTTCCCGTGCATTCCAAACCGCACAACACCTCTAAAAGGTTAGATCTTCAAAAAGACCTTATCTCCCAACTGAAACTCTAACGGTCGCCGCCGTTTATTATCATAAGCTGTCGGTCTGTCTTGGGCTGCTTTCATTTTTTGTCTTATCACCTTTACCTTCTCTTCCATTTCCCGAACTAACTCTGGTCCTCTGACCAATTTACGGTCCAAGTCGTCCCAACATAAGGGTGATCTACATCGTATGCCATAAAGGGCCTCAAAAGGAGCCATCTGCATGCTTGTCTGGTAGCTATTGTTATATGAGAACTCTATCAAGGCCATTGAATCCTCCCATGAAGTATCAAACTCCAATATACATGCCCGTAACATGTCCTCTAGCGTTTGGATAGTACGCTTGGTATGGCCATCCGTTTGGGGATGATATGCAGTGCTCAACCTAACCTCAGTTCCCAAAGCTGATTGAAGACCCTCCCAAAAATGAGATGTGAATCGTGGATCTCGATCAGACACTATAGAAATAGGGATCCCGTGCAATCTTACCACATCTCGAACATATAACTGAGTCATCCTCAAATAGGTGAAGGTCATGCTATAGGGAATGAAGTGAACAACTGTGGTCAGTCTGTCTACAATCACCCAAATGGCATCATAATCCAAAGTAGTCCTCGGCAAGTGGGTCACAAAGTCCATGGATATGTGTTCCCACTTCCATCCCGGTATCTCTAAGCTCTTCAGCTCACCACCAGGTCTCTGCCTTTCTACCTTAACCTGCTGACAGATTAAACACCTCTTGACAAAAGCGATAACATCACGCTTCATCCGTTTCCACCAAATTTGATTACATAGATCCTTATACATTTTCCTCCCTCCTGGGTGGATACTAAGCCTGCTGCTATGAGCCCGCTGTAGGATTCCTTGACGCAACTTCGGCGTACTCGGAACTACCCAACGCTTACTGATCCTCAAGGAATCGCCTTCAGCCACCCTGAACTTTGATGATTGTCCAAGACTTACCAATGATAACCATCTCCGTATCTCCTTGTATGATTCTGAGCTCTCCTGATACTCTCATAAATATCTGGCTCAACTAATAAGGTTGATACACGTACAGGTGATGCATCCACATCAAAGTCATAGCCCAGATAACAATAGGAGGTCATCATGGCTGATAATTGCATGACATCCTCAGCAGTACACCTCACTTTCCGGCTCAAGGCGTCTGCTGTCAGGTTCGCCTTTCCAGGATGGTACTCAATTTTCCAATCATAGTCATTGAGTAAGTCCATCCATCTCCTCTATCTCATATTCAGCTCTGCCTGAGTAAAGAGACTTTAGGCTCTTGTGGTCTGTATAAATGGTAAACGAAGTGCCATACAAGTAGTGCCGCCAAATCTTCAAGGAAAATACAATAGCCGCCAGTTCCAAATCATGAACTGGATACCTAGTCTTATGCGACTTTAACTGTCTCGATGCATAAGCTACCACATGCTTGTCTTGCATCAGCACACATCCTAAGCCTTGAAGTGATGCATCAGTATAGAGAATGAATCTCTTGTTCTCCGTAGGAATCACCAATACTGGTGCTGATGTCAACCTATGCTTCAACTCCTGGAAACTCTGTTCACATGCCTCATCTTGGCATGCCCATTTGTAGCGATATGAGGGACATACCTCAATAGCGATGAGTAATGCATGGCATAGTACGAGACAATCATGCTTCCTTGTTTCAAGTTAGTGAACTCGTCCTCTTTCATCTCTCTGGTAGCAACTGAGAAATATTGGTTCAGAAACCGAGTCCGGAATAAACTCCAATCAATTGGTACTCCCTGAGCTCTCAACTCCATCACAGTTGTCTTCCACCACATGGAAGACTTCTTAGCCAGTTGAAATTCCATTAACCTCAGCCAAGCAGTCATGGCATAGGGTGCCGACACGAAGATCTGCTCTATCCTCTCTAACCATTCTTCAGCTTCTTCCCCCGTCTCAGTTCCTTCAAATCTAGGCGGATGGAAAGTGTAAGGACCCCAAGCCCTTAACCCTTAATTAGTGTATTTACCCACTATGTGTGGCACATGCTTTCATTAAAAGCCAATCGGGAAGCTCAGATGATACTTTACCATTGAATGGCAACTACAAAATTTCTTTAATATACAACATTAAGATCATCTCTACCCACAATTAGACTCACATGATCGCCCTTTACCACCCCTTGGTGCCCTTTTGCATTGTTGGTTTTTTTATAAAAATTTGGGCAGAGTCTCCCCATAAATAGAGCTATCCCAAAACACAAGCACATCACATCATATAATTCCCGGCCAGGGAATACACAATACTCAACAGAATATAAAAAACACAAAGTAAATTCCCAGCCAGGGAAGACACCACACACATAATGACACAAATGGGTCTCAACACCCACACAATACACCCATGAACTCTCATATCATTAGCAATTCTACTCTTAATTGCATGAAACATAGAATGAAAGAGAGAAAGGCTCATGCCTTTATATACAACACATATACAAGCATAACCGTGCTCACATGCGAGCATCATAAATGTGTATATAAACCTCGGGTGCATATGAGTACTCTATACGATACCGTGCTCCATCAAGCCCTGGTACCATGATCCTGTGAGTACATCCAATCAACAGCTCGAGCCCAGCTCCATAGCCATCGATGCACCTGTTCACCTGCCCCAACAGAGACAGCCCCCAACGGGGTGAGCATACCAATACACAAAATCTCATAATCACAATAATGAAATTCATAATTTACAACACAAGTAAATATTAATGAATTTAAATGATACTCCCTGGATGGCAACATCCTCATCCGGGATTCCGTGTACTGTCCCTGTTCTCACAATCATCAAACTCATCAAATCTCATAAATCAGTAAATCAACACATTGATTTAACTCATAGCATGCCTGATTCTCAAGTATCAATAATTAATGATTCCAAATTCATTATACATGCAAACATAGATATCTCGATATCTAACACTGATTTTCAACTTTGCTACCAATCACAGATAGCTCAAATGCCTAGCATTTATTTTACAAATCCTCTATTTCACTTAGACATCTCACATGTCTCCTAACGAAGACATCTCACATGTCTCATCACGAATACATGATCCCACGATCATTCTCAGGCATCTCAAATGCCCTACCCTTTATTTTACAAATTCTCATTTATACTTAGACATCTCACATGTCTTACAATAGTCACATAAACCCAGTACCCCATACCTCTTATAAGGTCATACTACTCTAGTATTACGTACACTTGTGGCAGCGATATCAAGACTAGGTCGATCCATAGTCATATCAACACATATATGTAAATATAGCCATACCCACAACCATCTAATGCAATTACAACACATTATTCATTTCACAATTGCTATCACATAAGGAAATGCTCGTACGTCGCACGTACCTCAATCTCCGAAGTCCGAGCCAAACCTTGCTCGAGTTCCATGCTCCGAGGAACGATGTGCTAACACGATAAATTAATTCACAATTAATTATGATCATGCAACCCATGCTCAAGCACACCCATAACCCTCAAAATAATATTGTCAACACAAGACAATAAACCATTATCGAAAATTGCTCAAGAACACCCCACAAATTCTCGAACCTTCACAACACAAATTGAACCCAATATAAACACCATAATTCATCTAAAATATGAATTAAGCTATCCAAGCAAGAATCAACACCCCTTGCCAAAAACCCCCAATTTTTGAACTCAATACCCTAAAATTCGAACCCAAACAAGCCCTTAAATTCGAACCCTTATAATTCTTCAAATTCGAACACAATCAAGCATCATAATGCATCTACAACATGAATTAATCAATCCATAACAAGAATCGCCACACCTCTGCCAAAAAACACAATTTTCGAACCTAACTCCAAGCACACAGCATACAAATTCGAACCATAAGCAACCAATTTTTCGAACCACAAAAGTGTGAAATAATCGACCCAACAACACCATAAAAACGCCCCAAAAACACCTGAAAGAAAGCCCCAAAATCGTACCAAAAATCGAGCCCCAATTCGGACAAATTTCCAGTTTCGAACCCTAGCGCTTCCAGCAGAAATCCGAGCTCAAATCGCGACCAAACCTCAAATTGATGGTACGGGAAGGAGCACCTGGTCGAGACGATGACGGCGACGGGTCGGACGCGCCGAACGGCGGCCGGACGGCGGCGGGCGCACGCCTGGAAGCGGCGTGGGTCGAGCAGATCGGGAAATCGCGCGGACGGGAAGAGGAAAGGAGAGGAGGAAAATGGTTCCGATAATTAAAATCTCGGGTTTAACTGGTATTTATAGCAAAAATACCCCGAAATACTAACATCCCCACAAATACATCATGATTCATTAAAAATCATCTGTTTTCAAAAACTCTCTCTCTAACTCAAAAATCCCCTACCGGTGCCCACACACAGCACCCGAGATTCTGAGTCACACTAAAAACCCAACTCACAGGTTTTCACCGAAATGAGAATACGATCTCAACCTCGGGATCCAACGATCCCAACTACTCAAATAGACGAGCCCAGAAGGCCCAACACCTCGATTAAACTACAAATCGTCACGTAAAACAACTTTACGGGTTATTAACACTCCGGGATTAACATCCATAATTTCTGGTCATCACAATATCCCCCACTAAAAGAATTTCGTCCTCGAAATTAGCGCCGATGTATCACGTAACACCCAGGCTACACAACAACATGAAGCCATATCCTCGATTCCTTACCATATCAGAATCGTCTTAAAAACCGCGAGGATACTTATCTCACAACAAACTCTGAAACAGAGCGTCATACCAAAACCAATCACCAACTCATCACCCAAGAGGCAAAACGTACCTCGATGCGGTTCATCCCAAAAGTCAGTCCCTCATGACTGCAAAACAACCAATATTTACGACCGTAGATCGGACAGTCATCCTTCGTTCTAATACCACTTAGTAAGAACGCATCATGAATGACACCTCAACCGTGAGAACGTTGACCTCGTGTCAATCTCTGGAGTGGAATAGATTTCCAAATCCAACATAACGTCAAAGAGCGTCAGCACAACTCAACGCTAACAATCCAAAAGCAGTTAGTCAACTGAAACTGCAAGGATTTGAATCGCTCCCGATTCCATCGTAGATATCATCCAATGATATCTTTATCATGACTCACGATGTCTAACACACATCATTACGAGGAAAAGCACTAGTATACCACGATGTACACATACCCAACCTGGTTTCCACTTTCAAACCTTTTCCATCGAAGGAGCAGTCGCATCATTGCAACTCAATTTGGGCAACTCACGGCCACAGATTCACACAAAAGACATCTCACAAGAGGTCCACCTCCGGATATTCCAAGGATCACATCCTGATCATAACTAAACCATCGAGACTCCACAGAGTTCAAATCCTGAAATGACACGCAATAAACCCATTGCATCCTCAACGCTTGTGTCGACAGCGACACCCAATAAATCCGAATTCCTGTCATCCCTTGATAATCCTAGGATTTAACAATCCAAACTGGGAAGGCTATCGCATGACTCGAAGGAAAACACCAACAATGAAACACCTCAACCCACACAAGATAATCCCTCCTCAAAGGGTGTCAACTAACTTCACGATTGTTTCTCATAATTTATCGTGCCATGGAGATTCCCAATCTCAAGGTGTTCAATATCTCTCATCAGAGATTTAGTCATCCAAAATAGCATAACTCTATGCTTGACAAAAAGGGGATCAATAACTGGCATCCGTACACTCACCGGTATACTTGCCCAAGCACTGACATCACATGCATACTCAATGCACTTGGCTCGGGTATCTACAACATACCCCTAAGCCCCAAACACAACTGTTAATTCTGAGTCATTCCATTGCAGTGGAGAATGATAATCGACGATCAACAACACGGCGTGATTCCCAAAATCAACACCACACGTACCGACTTACCGAATCCTTCAAAGATTCCCAAATAGGTATAATACTACCTCCTTCCCCACAAGGGAAGTGCTATCGAACTCGAGATCCACTAGTCTCGAACCACCGTTCGGAAAAACTGGATATAATAACACCCATTGCATCCCAAGTACACGGATTCCCCAGATCGAGTCAACAACGACTTGATGACTCTCTTGTTGGTACTTCAACATTATGAGCTGTCCCAGACAAGTCTCACCAAGATTTAACATCAACGTATACACGTTTCAGTGAGGCATGCACAACCTCAACCTCAAATGACGTGGTGACTACTAAAGTCCACAACCATCCACATCGTATCACATTACGATTTGCCAAACTTGGTTCCAACGAGCAGTATCACGGCCCCAACAAGCACACTATATCATCACTACGATATCTGGCTAGCAAAGTGCTGCCTCCATAGGTTCATATCAAGTCCACCAACAAACCATATGTTCCATCTCGGTATCCCATACCGTACAAACCGTTAGAGTAATGGGTCATCGCCCAACATATCTTAAAATACCAAGCACAATGGACAACCCGGTGTCCTTGCTTACTTATGATGCAATCATAATTCCGATCAGACTTATCCCACACCCTCAGGGTGGGTGCAACCATGTCTACCCTACGTCACAACACAAGCGAGTAGTTTCCTCAATGACTACTCTTACCACCAAACACTTGGCCCTAGCCAAACTAACGAGCATACCCAAGGGTATCATTGCTCGACGAAAGGTCTCGTCAACTAGTGACCCAGACTCTACCATGTGCTCACCATCGGCACTCAACTATACAACTAAATACATAACATAAATGTATTAATCATCATCGATATAGAACATCAACTATGTCATCGTCATCCCGTGACGGCATATGTCAACACATGACATTCAATTAACATTGTCAAACATACGACGGTACATGTCAATACACGACACCTATAATCTAATCGTCAAACACATGACAATATAAGTAAATCAACACATGATATCCACAATAGTGCTAAATAAACAGTAATATGCCATACCTCATTGCTAACAATATAGCGGCATACCTGTCTCCGTCATCCAACAGTGGTACGCAATCAGCACCCATCGCTCGTAGGTGGCGTAATCCAGCGTCATGTGCATAGCGGCATAACCCGTCGCTATAGAATCAGGGGCATAATCCCTCGTCATAGAGTCAGCGGCATAAAACTTCGCTATAGACGTCTGGCGGCATGAACCATCGCCCTAGATGTAGCGGAATGAGACATCGCTATCAATATATCTGGCGGCATGAACCATCGCCAATCAATATAGCGGAATGAGGCATCGCTATCAATATACATGCGGCATAAATCATCGCCAATAGAATAGCGGAATGAGACATCGCTATCAATATATATCCGGCGGCAAGAACCATCGCCAATCAACATAGCGGAATGAACCATCGCTATCAATACATATGGCGGAATGAACCATCGCCAATCGATATAGCGGCATGAACCATCGCTATCAATACATATGGCGGAATGAACCATCGCCAATCAATATAGATACTGTGGTTGTTCCGGTCCTGTTATAGCAGCGGAATTTAGGACCCCTCGCTTCGACATATAGCGGCATCATATGATATCCCTCGCTCCGACAATGACAGCGGCATGTTACCTCGCTTAGACATGACAGCGGCAAATATCATATTACCATCGCTTCATATGACAGCGGCAAGTACCTCCCTCGCTCGAATATAACAACTACCGGAACTCCCACTAGCTCCATGTACCTGCATCCAGGTTAATACCACAGTTCACAATATAATGATCGATATCACTTTTCCAATTATATCCACAATAATCACTAGAATTGTGACTGTTCCGGTCCCAATACAACAGCGGAATGTTAGGACCCCTCGCTTCGACAATGACAGCGGCATGTTACTTCGCTCAGTCATGACAGCGGCAAGTACCTCCCTCGCTCGGAGATAAAGGCTACCGGAACATTCATCAATTCTATCACAATAATCAATCACAACAATTGATTCCATTATCACAATATATCACTAATATTTCACATATATCATCACATGTAAGGGTTCACTACCCACGATATACATAATCAAAGGTGTAACACGTTTTACCGTCCGAAGCCCGTACGTCTCACCTTTCCACATAATACATGAAGGGCCAGACATCACCATGAATGCCGTCCCATCTCATGCTACACGATTCCTGCAATCACAATGATTAGCAACACCACTTTTCATATCATAAAAGCACATAACAACTAGTTGTGTCATACAACATTAATGCCATCATGCATAAATATGTGCTATCAATAACTTCCTAGGCCCTTAACAGCCCCAAAGAGCTAACCACTGCTCTGATACCACTAATGTAAGGACCCCAAGCCCTTAACCCTTAATTAGTGTATTTACCCACTATGTGTGGCACATGCTTTCATTAAAAGCCAATCGGGAAGCTCAGATGATACTTTACCATTGAATGGCAACTACAAAATTTCTTTAATATACAACATTAAGATCATCTCTACCCACAATTAGACTCACATGATCGCCCTTTACCACCCCTTGGTGCCCTTTTGCATTGTTGGTTTTTGAGTCTCCCCATAAATAGAGCTATCCCAAAACACAAGCACATCACATCATATAATTCCCGGCCAGGGAATACACAATACTCAACAGAATATAAAACACAAAGTAAATTCCCAGCCAGGGAAGACACCACACACATAATGACACAAATGGGTCTCAACACCCACACAATACACCCATGAACTCTCATATCATTAGCAATTCTACTCTTAATTGCATGAAACATAGAATGAAAGAGAGAAAGGCTCATGCCTTTATATACAACACATATACAAGCATAACCGTGCTCACATGCGAGCATCATAAATGTGTATATAAACCTCGGGTGCATATGAGTACTCTATACGATACCGTGCTCCATCAAGCCCTGGTACCATGATCCTGTGAGTACATCCAATCAACAGCTCGAGCCCAGCTCCATAGCCATCGATGCACCTGTTCACCTGCCCCAACAGAGACAGCCCCCAACGGGGTGAGCATACCAATACACAAAATCTCATAATCACAATAATGAAATTCATAATTTACAACACAAGTAAATATTAATGAATTTTAATGATACTCCCTGGATGGCAACATCCTCATCCGGGATTCCGTGTACTGTCCCTGTTCTCACAATCATCAAACTCATCAAATCTCATAAATCAGTAAATCAACACATTGATTTAACTCATAGCATGCCTGATTCTCAAGTATCAATAATTAATGATTCCAAATTCATTATACATGCAAACATAGATATCTCGATATCTAACACTGATTTTCAACTTTGCTACCAATCACAGATAGCTCAAATGCCTAGCATTTATTTTACAAATCCTCTATTTCACTTAGACATCTCACATGTCTCCTAACGAAGACATCTCACATGTCTCATCACGAATACATGATCCCACGATCATTCTCAGGCATCTCAAATGCCCTACCCTTTATTTTACAAATTCTCATTTATACTTAGACATCTCACATGTCTTACAATAGTCACATAAACCCAGTACCCCATACCTCTTATAAGGTCATACTACTCTAGTATTACGTACACTTGTGGCAGCGATATCAAGACTAGGTCGATCCATAGTCATATCAACACATATATGTAAATATAGCCATACCCACAACCATCTAATGCAATTACAACACATTATTCATTTCACAATTGCTATCACATAAGGAAATGCTCGTACGTCGCACGTACCTCAATCTCCGAAGTCCGAGCCAAACCTTGCTCGAGTTCCATGCTCCGAGGAACGATGTGCTAACACGATAAATTAATTCACAATTAATTATGATCATGCAACCCATGCTCAAGCACACCCATAACCCTCAAAATAATATTGTCAACACAAGACAATTAACCATTATCGAAAATTGCTCAAGAACACCCCACAAATTCTCGAACCTTCACAACACAAATTGAACCCAATATAAACACCATAATTCATCTAAAATATGAATTAAGCTATCCAAGCAAGAATCAACACCCCTTGCCAAAAACCCCCAATTTTTGAACTCAATACCCTAAAATTCGAACCCAAACAAGCCCTTAAATTCGAACCCTTATAATTCTTCAAATTCGAACACAATCAAGCATCATAATGCATCTACAACATGAATTAATCAATCCATAACAAGAATCGCCACACCTCTGCCAAAAAACACAATTTTCGAACCTAACTCCAAGCACACAGCATACAAATTCGAACCATAAGCAACCAATTTTTCGAACCACAAAAGTGTGAAATAATCGACCCAACAACACCATAAAAACGCCCCAAAAACACCTGAAAGAAAGCCCCAAAATCGTACCAAAAATCGAGCCCCAATTCGGACAAATTTCCAGTTTCGAACCCTAGCGCTTCCAGCAGAAATCCGAGCTCAAATCGCGACCAAACCTCAAATTGATGGTACGGGAAGGAGCGCCTGGTCGAGACGATGACGGCGACGGGTCGGACGCGCCGAACGGCGGCCGGACGGCGGCGGGCGCACGCCTGGAAGCGGCGTGGGTCGAGCAGATCGGGAAATCGCGCGGACGGGAAGAGGAAAGGAGAGGAGGAAAATGGTTCCGATAATTAAAATCTCGGGTTTAACTGGTATTTATAGCAAAAATACCCCGAAATACTAACATCCCCACAAATACATCATGATTCATTAAAAATCATCTGTTTTCAAAAACTCTCTCTCTAACTCAAAAATCCCCTACCGGTGCCCACACACAGCACCCGAGATTCTGAGTCACACTAAAAACCCAACTCACAGGTTTTCACCGAAATGAGAATACGATCTCAACCTCGGGATCCAACGATCCCAACTACTCAAATAGACGAGCCCAGAAGGCCCAACACCTCGATTAAACTACAAATCGTCACGTAAAACAACTTTACGGGTTATTAACACTCCGGGATTAACATCCATAATTTCTGGTCATCACAGAAAGTCAGGAACTGCGTCAAACTCAATTCACCAGGAAATAACGGCTGCACAATAGGTTCCACGCCCCACAGCAGGTGGAGGTAGGGGATTAGTTTGAGCAATGCTGGCATTCACACTCCCGATATCACCCACCTCTTCATTGAGGTTCTCCAAATTTATAGCCGCCATGCTGTAATACAAGGGTCAACAACAATACTGTAAGGAATCCAACACACAAGTGCGCAGCGGAAATAAAAAATTTTGATTCCTAACCGAGGACCTATACAGAGTATTCATATCGGAATGATTAAAAGAGTCTCACCCTTGTAGTGTGTTTGATGCAGAAACGATGCCAATGTCATGAGTCACGAGCAACACCTCCAAGATCTTGCCTCTACGGTATCCACACGATCAAATCGAAGAAGGGACGATCAAGAACAATTTGCTAGACTCGTTCTTAAACAGGAGCTAAACTCACGGTTCAAAACCGATCAATCGACAACCGATCAAAGGCACTATTCACGGCGGCGGTGGCCGTGAGGTCGTGAGATAGATGCGGTGGCCGAGAGTGAGAGTGAGAGTAGATTTTAGGTTTTATGATATGTAGTGTTTTTTTCATTAATCACCTTGTTATCAAATTATATATGTATGATTTAATTAAGGCTCAAGACTTTCTTAAAGCCTCATGGGCCCAAACCCATGATTTAATTAAATCCTTATAATCATGTAGTTAAGACTCTTCTTAATTAATTAATTCATCCAATGAATTTAATTCCCTTTATCGATTTAATCTTTTGTGCGACCCGATAGGATCTTGTAATGTTGGCAGCGACATAAAATCTAATTTTATGTCACAAGCAATGAGCGGTATCTAGCAACACATCAAGGCTACCCAAATTACAAGAATGTCATTGACTCGACATAACCTTAGAACTTGTGATAATATTAACCATGTAACTTAATCCCTTTGTCCATGTGTTTAGATTGAACTCGAGTCATGGAATAGTCATACTCGTATATTCAATCTCAATTTCTTGATCCCCAAGTAGAACTAGAATAAACGAATAAGCTCGATATCACATATCGACTCATTCGAGCATGGCCATGCATTTTAGTCTTACTTGATCAAGGGCCCAAACACTTCTCCTGTTATATAGGAGGAACAAATCCTATCTTGATCAATCAACATCCCTCTACATAATTCGTAGTGTATCCAATAGCTGCCTTTATAGTTTACCCTGTTATAGGTAACGTTTGACAATATCAAGATACATAACTCCTTATGTTGGGATCTCTGATGATCTCAAGTCGTAAGGATTACATACATTATTATCACTATGAGAATTGCTTATGACACTCATATAACTATCCATGTAGCATTCTCATGGTGGGTCTGTCCAGTACATCGTTCTCTAACATGTACCCATATGTTGATTTGATATCTCATATCCATGAATTAATTCATCAATCAAAACATACTAGTCTCAATGCATTATAATTATCCTTATTCATGATAATACTTGACTATGGACAATCTTTAAGAACAATACAATATTATTCTAAGGACATTAACTTGTATATCAATTCATATTGCACAGATATTCGAATAAGATATAATAATGATTTGCCATTAATAAAATCACAATACATTGTATGTCATAAACAATCATCTAATGACTTGTCTTAGGGCATATCCCAACAAATCTCCCACTTGCACTAAGACCAATCAGACATATACTTAATGCCTAGAGATCTAGTATGACGATCATGCTTCTGCTGTGACAGTGGCTTCGTCAATGGGTCAGATACATTATCATATGTTGGTACTTTGCATATCTTTACATCTCCTCTTTCAACGATTTCTCAAATGAAATGAAAGCGCCGAAGTATGTGCTTGGATCTTTGGTGAGATCTAGGTTCCTTAGCCAATGCGATGGCTCCATTGTTGTCACAATAGAGTTCAATCGGATCTAGAATGCTAGGCATCATCCCAAGTTCAGAAATGAACTTCTTGATCCAAACAGCTTCCTTCGCTGCATCTGAAGCAGCAATATACTCAGCTTCAGTTGTAGAATCGGCTACTGTCTCTTGCTTTGAACTATTCCAGCTTACAGCACCTCCATTTAGGCAAAACACATATCCTGATTGCGATCGAAAATCATCTTTGTCGGTTTGGAAACTTGCATCAGTGTAACCTATTACATTGATCTCTTCCTCACCTCCATAAATCAAGAACGTATCCTTTGTTCTTCTCAAGTACTTCAGGATATTCTTGACTGCAATCCAGTGACATTCACCTGGATCAACTTGATATCTGCTCGTCATGCTCAAAGAATACTAGACATCGGGACGAGTACATATCATGGCATACATGATAGATCCAATAGCTGACGCATATGGAGTCTTACTCATGCGTTGTCTCTCATTTGGTGTTGAAGGACACTGATCCTTCGAGAGATGTATTCCATGCATCATAGGCACGAATCCTTTCTTAGATTCTTGCATGCTAAACCGTTTTAGCACTTTGTCTATGTATGTACTTTGACTTAGGCCAAGTAATATTCTCGATCTATCTCTATAGATCTTGATTCCTAATACATAGGTGGCTTCACCCAAGTCTTTCATAGAAAAGCAATTCCCTAGCCAAATCTTTACAGATTGTAAGGTAAGGATATCATTCCCAATTAGAAGTATGTCATCTACATACAATATTAGGAAGATAATTATGCTCCCACTGACCTTCTTGTAGACACAAGGTTCATCTACGTTTTTGATGAAACCAAACTCTTTGATTGCATCATCAAAACGAAGATTCCAACCCCGAGAAGCTTGCTTCAATCCATAAATGGATCATTGTAGCTTGCATATCTTTCCAGCATCATTTGGATCGACAAAACCCTTGGGCTGTGTCATGTACACATCCTCAAGCAGATTTCCATTAAGGAAAGCTGTTTTGACATCCATCTGCCAGATTTCATAATCATGAAATGCAGCTATTGCAAGTAAGATCCTTATGGATTTAACTATGGCAACTGGTGAAAAAGTTTCATCATAGTCAATACCATGAATTTGTTTGAAACCTTTTGCTACCAGTCGACCTTTAAAGGTTTGTACATTACCATCCATGTCGGTCTTCTTCTTGAAAATCCATTTGCACCCTATGGGTCTCACCCCTTCAGGTGGGTCAACCAAAGTCCATACTTGGTTTGCATACATGGATTCCATTTCAGATTTCATGGCCTCTTGCCATTTCTCAGAATCAGTGCCCATTATAGCTTCTTGATAAGATGACGGTTCACCTCATCAATAAGTAGTAAGTCACCTTGTTGAGTCACAAGAAATCCATATCTCTGTGGCTCCCGATGTTCTCTTACAGACCTATGCTGGGCTTCTGTCTCTTGAGCAGGCACTTCATACACAACAGCTTGTGGTGACTGCTCTGTTTCCATCTCTATATCATGTTCAGTGTTTTCTTGTGGTTGAACTTCACTAAGTTCTATATGTCTCCCACTGGTTTTTCTAGAAATAAATTCTCTTTCAAGAAAGACACCAGTCCGAGCAACAACCACTTTGTTCTCGGTGGGATAATAGAAATAGTATCCTTTCGTTTCCTTAGGATACCCCACAAATAAACACTTAGCAGATTTGGATCCAAGTTTGTTAGAGGCGTGACGTCTCACAAAAGCCTCACAACCCCAAATCTTCATAAAAGACATACTAGAACGTTTCCCAGTCCATATCTCATATGGTGTCTTTTCCACTGATTTAGATGGAACACGGTTCAGTATGAATATTGTTGTTTCTAAAGCATGTCCCCAAAAGGATATTGGAAGATCTGCATGACTCATCATTGATCGAACCATGTCCAACAAAGTTCGATTCCTCCTTTCGGATACATCATTCCATTGTGGAGTATACGGAGGAGTGAGTTGTGGGACTATCCCACACTCCTTTAGATAGTCATGAAACTCTTGGTTTAGGTATTCACCTCCTCGATCTGATCGAAGGATTTTGATACTTTTAACAAGTTGGTTTTGTACTTCATTCTTGAAATCCTTGAACTTTTCAAAGGTTTCATGTTTATGTTTCATTAGGTACACATACCCATATATACTGAAGTCATCAGTAAATGTAACGAAGTATTGAAAATCACCTCTAGCATGTGTGCTTATTGGTCCACATACATCACTATGTATGAGACTCAATAAATCATTTGTCCTTTCAACATGTCCCTTGAAAGGAGCTTTAGTCATCTTGCCCATTAAACAAGATTCACATGTTTCATATGATTCAAAATCAAATGAATCCAATACTCCATCATTATGAAGTTTTGATATGCGATTCTCGTTTATATGGCCCAAGCGACAATGCCAGAGATAAGTTGGATTAGAATCATTATTCTTAATCCTTTTAGTATTTATGTTATAGACAGGCATATCAAGATTTAATACATAAAGACCATTAATCATTTGTGCACTAGCATAAAACATATCATTTAAATAAATGGAGCAACAATTGTCGTTTATAATAAATGAAAATCCAAACTTGTCCAAACAAGAATAGAGATAATGTTTCTAGTAATTGAAGGCATAAAATAACAGTCTTTTAAATCTAAAGATAAACCGGAAGGCAAAGACAATGAATAATCTCATATAGCTAATGCAGCAACTCTTGCTCCATTTCCTACTCGGAGATCTACTTCACCTTTTGCCAATGTCCTACTCCTTTTAAGATCCTGCACATTAACACAAATGTGAGATCCACATCCAGTATCTAATACCCATGATGAAGAAGTAGATAAATTGACTTCTATAACAAAAATACCTGAAGTGGAAGTCACACTTCCCTTCGTCTTCTTAAGATCCTCCAGATAAACTTTGCAATTTCTTTTCCAATGTCCGGTCTCACCGCAATGGAAACAGTTCCCCTCTTTTGCCACTCCTCCCTTTGGCTTAAGTGCAGCAGTATGAGGCTTTGATTTGACAAAGACTTTCTTGTTCTTCTTTAAGCCTTTTGCTTTAGCCCTTCCCTTGCTCTTATTCACAATAAGAACATTTGTAGGTTTATACTTCTTGCTGTTAGCTTCAAAAGTTCTCAGCATGCCAAGCAACTGTGGTAGAGTCTTTTCAATTTCAATCATATTGTAATTCAAGACAAATTGACTGAAGCTTTCAGGCAACGATTGCAAGATCACGTCAGTGGCCAACTCTTGGTCCAATGGAAAACCCAGCTTCTCCAGTTTCTCAATGTACCCAATCATCTTGAGTACATGAGTTCCAACCAGACTTCCTTCTACCATTCTACACTGGAATAACGCTTTAGAGACGTCATACCTCTCTTGTCTTGCTTGTTGTTGGTACAGTTGCTTTAGATGTTCGATCATATCGAACGCCTCAATTTCCTCATGTTGCTTCTGAAGCTCAGAGTTCATGGTGGCAAGCATAAAGCACCCAACACCAAGTGCGTCATTTTGATGCTTCTTGTAAGCATCTTTATCGGCTTTAGCAGCCGTCAAGGGAGGTTCCTCAGCAGGTAAGGGTTCCTATAGGACATATTGCTTCTTTTCTTGTTTGAGGACAATCCTCAAATTCCTATACCAGTCTAGGAAATTTGTCCCATTAAGTTTGTCCTTCTCAAGGACCGATCGTAATGATAGTGTGCTTGTAACGTTGTTTGTTGCCATGGATATCTACAATATAAATATGCAAAATAAGTTTATGATTTTAATCATTAATATGGTCTTATATTAAATGACACTCCCACTATTTTGTTTAAAATTATCAACCCTCGAAAACGTTAGTGGGCCAAGATCCATATTTCACTTAATCTTGAGTTAGCTTTGGCTAATCGCCCAAGACTCGGTTATTTAGGTAGACAAATCTTTGTCAATTACAATCACATGCAATTCTTGGATGGTTGGACGAACAACGTTTTGTTCAAACTCATCTAATGAATTATTTTCCAACCCCATGCCTCTAGATTCCCAATCCTATTGAGATAACACTAAGTAAGTCGAACCCAATTTTAAAATAACACGGATATCACTTTTATCCTTTCGCGTCTTACTAAGATTGTCACGGTGCTTTGCTTTGGCAAACCCACACATGTTCAATTGAAGTCTTGACGAGTATTTTTAATTGGAAGGCATCTTAAAACTTAATATTATAAGAGGGATTTATTGATCTCATGATTTTATTAATATTGAAAATATGTCTGGTACATATATGAATATATACATATCTACATATATATATATATCAAGCATCAATATTAAATAAAACAGTAAACATGCATCTCATACATCAACATAAAGTAAACGTGACATGGTTATAGCTCATACTAGCGATTTTCTCAAGCCAATGAGAAAATCCTAAAAGTCCACCTAAGGTTACTTCTCCAAGCACCTCTTTGGCTCCCTTTTGTGAATGGCCTTCTCATCCCGGCACCATGGTCCATCTTCATTGATCTCCATCAATAAAACTCTAACTAAACTATATAACAATTACATGATTTAGAGAATTCCTCGAGTTACATTCGAGGGGGAGCATAGGGGGGGGGGGGGAATACATTCAGAAAAATAGAGAAGGCACGACTCGCAGGCCGTATTAAATTACAAACATTCACAAACTCCTATCTAATAGGGCATAAGGCTATAACCATGCACCATGCTCAAATAAACACATAAAACATGCTATAACAATTAATGAATTAAATTCTAAACATTTTAAAATATAATTCCAATAAAACTGTAAAATAAATTTTATGAAATTATCGTACGCTCGGGACATCACATGTCACGGATCCTTAGCCCCAAAATCCACGTCCAACCACGAGGGTTCGAAACCCTAATAATTGGCGACGGCGGCCGAGAGCCATGCACGGCTGCTAGGGTTCGAAACTCTAGTCCAACGGCGGTGGCTCGTCTTATGCACGATTCATGACGGTGGCGGCTCGACCATCTCGAGCCAAGGGGTTCGAGAAACCCTAGCTCTCACGTGGAGGTAGCAGTCAACCATCTAATCGAGCCAAAAGTTCTAAACCCTAGCCATGTTTCGACACCTCTATGCACAACCATGAGCCACAACGGCTAGACCATCTCGAGCCAAGGGTTCGAAAACCCTAGCCCTCATGTGGCAGCCGTGGGTCATTTGTGATGGTGGTGGCCGAATCATCATGTGCCAAGGTTCGATTTTTCCTTCTTGTATCATATACAATAATTCGCCAATTTATATCAAATACAATTATACGATGATTTCACAAACTCGATTTATTCCATATCATATATGAATATACAGTTTTAAAGCATGCAATACAAATCAAAATATGATTAAACGATTAACCACATAATTCCGATATGAGCTTTGAACCTACTCTGATACCACTATAAGGAATCCAACACACAAGTGCGCAGCAGAAATAAAAATATTTGGATTCCTAACCGAGGACCTATACAGAGTATTCATATCGGATTGATTAAAAGAGTCTCACCCTTGTAGAATTTTGATGCAGAAACGATGCCAATGTCACGAGTCACGAGCAACACCTCCAAGATCTTGCCTCTACGGTATCCACACGATCAAATCGAAGAAGGGACGTTCAAGAACAAGTTGCTAGACTCGTTCTTAAACAGGAGCTAAACTCATGGTTCAAAACCGATCAATCGACAACCGATCAAAGGCACTATTCACGACGGCGGTGGCCGTGAGGCCGTGAGATAGATGCGGCGGCCGAGAGTGAGAGTGAGAGTAGCTTTTAGGTTTTATGATATGTAGTGTTTTTTTCATTAATCACCTTGTTATCAAATTATATATGTATTATTTAATTAAGGTTCAAGACTTTCTTAAAGTCTCATGGGCCCAAACCCATGATTTAATTAAATCCTTATAATCATGTAATTAAGACTCTTCTTAATTAATTAATTCATCCAATTAATTTATTTCCCTTTATCGATTTAATCTTTTGTGCTACCCGATAGGATCTTGTAATGTTGGCAGCGACATAAAATCTAATTTTATGTCAAAAGCAATGAGTGGTATCTAGCAACACATCAAGGCTACCCAAATTACAAGAATGTCATTGACTCGACATAACCTTAGAACTTGTGATAATATTAACCATGTAACTTAATCCCTTTGTCCATGTGTTTAGATTGAACTCGAGTCATGGAATAGTCATACTCGTATATTCAATCTCTATTTCTTGATCCCCAAGTAGAACTAGAATAAACGAATAAGCTCGATATCACATATTGACTCATTCGAGCACGGCCATGCAGTCTTACTTGATCAAGGGCCCAAACACTTCTCCTGTTATATAGGAGGGACAAATCCTATCTTGATCAATCAACATCCCTCTACATAATTCGTAGTGTATCCAATAGCTGCCTTTATAGTTTACCCTGTTACAGGTAACGTTTGACAATATCAAGATACATAACTCCTTATGTTGGGATCTCTGATGATCTCAAGTCATAAGGATTACATACATTATTATCACTATGAGAATTGCTTATGACACTCATATAACTATCCATGTAGCATTCTCATGGTGGGTCTGTCCAGTACATCGTTCTCTAACATGTACCCATGTGTTGATTTGATATCTCATATCCATGAATTAATTCATCAATCAAAACATACTAGTTTCAATGCATTATCATTATCCTTATTCATGATAATACTTGACTAGGGACAATCTTTAAGAACAATACAATATTATTCTAAGGACATTAACTTATATATCAATTCATATTGCACAGATATTCGAATAAGATATAATAATGATTTGTCATTAATAAATTCATAATACATTGTATGTCATAAACAATCATCTAATGACTTGTCTTAGGGCATATCCCAACAAATACTAGAAACAATTTATGCATTACACCGTTAGATAACATGAATAACAATATTCAAAGCATGTTTGTATAACAATTATATACATTATTATGCACCACATGCATAAGCATGCTCATAAATGAATACTTAGCCAACTTGTTTCTAAGGCTACCCTTCACTCATTCCCTGGTTCTCTAACCACTGCTCTGATACCACTAATGTAAGGACCCTAGTTCCTTAAGTGCTGATTAAGGGCATAGGTAGAGCTAACGCGTATAATCAGAGTATAAAAATCCGTGTTGAGGCCTTGAGCTTTAAGGATTACATGCCAAAAATAATTACTTCCAAATGGATTAGTTACATTCCTAGCAAAAAGAATGTTAATCCTATAGATTTACACTACTCCCATAGTAGAAACTATACAAAAGAATCCCAGTTTCTATATCAAAAGTACTCCTCGCTAGCTCACTGCATCAACCCGTCCTTAGCCCCCTTTATGCCAAAATGTACCTACAAGCACAACCCCCAAATCATGAGCATATAATAATCCATATTAATCTTAACATGATTATAAAGCGTAAATGCATAAACCGTAATTACAAAACACTTCATGTTTTCCAATTGCATTTTAGACGCTCCCTTTTGGTTGTCCCTATATCATAACTCATGAGTATAATCAATGGATTATTTAATTTTCACAAATGTCATGACATATCACCAATCACCAATCCCTAGTCTGTTATAACAGTGTATTTATTGCACCTCGCTTGTCATGACAGCGGCACTAATATCCCTCGCTTCGACATATTAGCGGCATTGAATAACCTCGTTCAAATACGACATGCGGCAAAACCCTCGCTTCAACATTTGGCGGCAAATATTCATTCCTCGCTACAATATGACAGCGGCAAGTATTCTATCATCGCTTCAAGTGACAACAAAAAAGCATTAAAATCATCACTCCAATATAACCATGACTCATGGGATGTGCACCAAGTGTTCAACATACACATATGCAATCATAATGCATAATTCAACTTGTATTTGCATCCACAATGCACAATTTAATATATACTTGCATCCTCAATGCATATTCCAATGAGTATATAAATACATGTACCGTTGTCTGCCCGTACGTCTCTCTACGTACATTTCCAAAATGTAGGATTTGGTAGGGCTCTATCCCTGCGTTGTGTTGCTACCTGGGAAGGCTCTACACAAGTGCACAACACAATATTAGATGTAAATTATAGACCAAAATCAAAATCCCATCAACATTACAAAATTTAAGATTTTTCAACATTTCAAGCCTCTCGATCGATCGACACTTCTAGCTCGATCGATCGGGAGATGATAGTTTTTGGTGCCCAAAACGCTGCCTCACTTGATCGATCGAGGTGACCTCACCGATCGATCGAGCTGAGCATTATCTTTCCAAAATTTCCTCTGCCAAGCGCGATCGATCGGAGGAAACTTCTTGATCGATCGAGCAGCTCTGTAAATGCGAGAAACCACCATTTTCGAGCATATCATACTTGCTAACACATAATACACCAAAAGCCATCAAACTTTAACAACACAAAACACCTTAAACTTCATTATACTACCATGAAACTACACAACAACAAATTCCAACAAGAATACTACCATACATGCCATTTTCACTCAATACCATAACTCTCCTCAACCAAAACATTAACCATAACATAACATGGTTCCTCACCCTTTTTGCTCCACCTTTTTGCAAGATTTCAAGCAATTAAATTACAAGTCCCTTCCTCCTACTTTCCTGCCTGTTGTTGGACAAATTTTGAGGGGAAACGTGAGAGGTTTCTGTGATAAAACATGTGGTGGGAGAGTGAAGAGGAGGTATGGGTTGTAGCCTGGTGGATGTATGGGTTGAGGGGGGTGATTAGATGATAGGGTTTATATTTTTGTCCCGGTATATAGCAAGATGTATTAAAATATCAATACTTGATATTTATAGCATTTACTCAAATAAAAATGCATCAAGACTCCAATTAAACATGCTTTAACAAAAACAATTAACACCCACCCAAATAAACCATGCCATGACTCAATTTCCCAACATGCATCAGATGCACCCTGAAATGCATTACCAGGTCACGCCCACCGCATGACTAAGCATTTCACCATAATTATTAATTCAACACTCAAAAAGTTAAGACCATTATTATCACATAAACATAATTCATGCTCAAATGCACATAATCATTTTGGGGAAATCACAGTATTGGCTTAACAGATTCCTTAACCAACTCACTTTGTGGGGTCCTCGTTACTTAATCCATTATGTATCAATACTTAATCCATTATGTATCAGTACATTATACATATCACTTGTACTGTAAAACAACCTAGACTCGGACAACTCCTATGCAGTGGTTCAACTCGCAGCGGAATAGAGTGACAATCCCGTCCTCCCACGTCTATGAGTGTAAGGACCCTAGTTCCTTAAGTGCGGATTAAAGGCATAATTGGAGCTAACATAAATTATCAGAGTGAAATGATCGTGTTGAGACTATGAGCTTTAAGAATTACATGCCAAAATTAAGGACTATCAATGGATTAATTACATTCCCAATTTAATGAATGTTATCAACTATAGTTTTACACTACTCCTAGAGTAGACACTATAAAAAAATAATCCGTCCTTCAATTCCCAAAAGTGTTCTTCACAAGCTCACTGCCTCAACCCGCCTTAGCCCCTTTTCATGCCAAAAACGTACCTACAAGGACAACCCCAAACATGAGCATATAATAATTCATATACAACACAATATGAATTTAAGGCGTAAATGCATAAACCGTAATAAACACTTCCTGTTTTTCCCATGCATTTTAAACGCTCCCTTTTTGGTTGTCCCTGTACCATAACTCATGAGTATAATCAAATAGATTATTTAATCGTCCACACATGCCATGACATAATACCATTCCATTATCACCAATTACCAATCAGCAATCCCTAGTCTGTTCATCACAATGTATTTTAATGCCCCTCGCTTTTCATATAGGCGACATAGAATAACCTCGCTTCAATGGACATGCGGCGCTCCCACCCCACGCTTCACATTGAGCGGCAAATAATCTTTCCTCGCCTCATACGATAACCACGCTTAAATGTGACATGCGGCGCTCCCACCCCTCGCTTCACATTTAGCGGCAACAAATCAAATAGCGGCAAGCATTAAAATCATCAAGGGATGACCACGACTCATGGGATGTGAACCAATAACCATCATATGCATATACAATCATCATGCATAATTCAACATGTATTTGCATCCACAATGCATAATTCCATATATACTCGCATCCACAATGCATAAACAATGAGTATATTAGATACATGTACCGTTGGGTGCCCGTACGTCTTCTACGTACCTTTCCAAAAGTGGAATTTCATATGGCTTCACTTCCTTGGTTGTGTTGCCACCTAGGATGGTTCTACATAATCACACAACCCCATATTAGAAGCCAAATAATAGTCGAATATCAAAAATTCGTCAAAAAAAATCCATTTTCCAAAATTCCACTGCTGGCGATCGATCGCTTCGCTGAGGCGATCGATCGCCTCAATTTTTGCTTCGCGGCGATCGATCGCGCCATACATGGCGATCGAACGCCTACCTTATATTTTAGACACTGCCCCTCGGCGATCGATCGCGCCATTTCAGGCGATCGATCACCTACCCAGCGATTTTGGTACTGCCTGTTGGCGATCGGTCGCCTCATTTCAGGCGGTCGATCGCCTCGCACAGACTCGCGATTTTCCACCATTAATGCACACCAAAACCATCCCAACTCATACCAATACTCCTCCCACCAACCCAACAACAATATAACACAATAAATCAACAAAATATACCTCAAGCAACACAAAAATCCAACACCCAAACAAAAATGATACCAACCCAAAGTAACCCATTACAAAACCCTTCAAAACTATTTCAAATCCAATCCAAACACAACAAAAACAATAGGGAGGTATATATACCTCTTGGGGACTCCAAATCTCCCAACAAACTCCACAAATCAAACTTTTGGAAGGATTTCTCTCCACCTTTTTGCACAAAATCGAAAATGAAGGGGGAAAGGGTTTGGGTTGTTGATTTGGGGAAAGTTAAAAGTGATGGTATGGTGGGGGGTTTGGGGGGTATAAAGTGGGTCATTAAAATCAATTGCACTCCACAATTACCATGGTGTATAAAACACCCCAACATGATATTTTAAAAGCATTATACCAAAATGCAACAAAATACCAATTAATCTCATGCTTGACCAAATAATTATCGATTACCATAAACAACCATGATAATCCTTAAACTCCCAACATGCACAACATGCATCCCGAAATGCATCCCCGGTCACACCTATCATGTGACTAAGCATTTCAATATGATAATTAAATATAGCACATAATTAATTATCACCATAATTCATCATATAAACATAATTAATGCCCAAATTGCAATTAATTATTTCGGGGATATCACAATACTCCCCTACTTATAAGATTTCGTCCTCGAAATCACATGCACTTACCCCAACATGAACCTAAACATAAATAACATACCAGAAAATAGTTCCGGGTAGTGCTGCACCATATGCCGCTCCGTCTCCCACGTAGCCTCCTCGACACCCCTGCCATCCCACTGAACCTTGATCATAGGTATCACTTTATTCCGAAGTCTACGGTCTGCTCGATCCGGAATTTTCTAGCAGGCCGTTCCACAAAAGACACATCGGATTCTAACTGGACCTCAGAAGGCTGCAACACATGAGATGGATCCGGCTCATACTATGGAAAACATCATGTATACCAGACAAAGAAGGTGGCAGAGCTAGTCGGTAAGCCAAAGTGCCAATGCGCTGTAAGATCTCGTACGGTCCAACATACCTCGGAGATAGTTTTCCGTGCATCCCAAATCGCACAACGCCTCTGAAAGGCGAGATCTTCAAGAAGACCTTATCTCCCAACTGAAATTCCAATGGTCTCCGACGTTTATTCGCATAAGCTGCCTGTCTGTCCTGGGCTGCTTTCATTTTCTGCCTTATCATCTTTATCTTTTCTTCCATTTCTCGTACCAGTTCCGGTCCTCCGACCGATTTACTGTCCAAGTCGTCCCAACACAAGGGTGATCTACACCGTCTGCTATAAAGGGCTTCAAAAGGAGTCATCTGTATGCTTGTCTGGTAGCTATTATTATAGGAGAATTCTACCAAGGCCACTGAATCTTGCCAAGAAACATCGTACTCCAATACACAAGCCCTCAACATGTCCTCGAGCGTTTGGATAGTACGCTCAGTCTGGCCATCCGTCTGAGGATGATAAGCATTGCTCAATCTAACTTCAGTTCCCAAGGCTGACTGAAGACCCTCCCAAAAATGGGATGTGAATCGTGGATCTCGATCCGACACTATAGAAATGGGGATCCCATGCAATCTCACCACATCTCGAATATACAACTGAGCCATCCTCAAAAAGGTGAAGGTCATGCTATAGGGAATGAAATGAGCTACCTTAGTCAATCGATCCACGATCACCCAGATAGCATCAAAACCCGAAGTGCTCCTCGGCAAGTGAGTCACGAAGATGGAAATGTGTTCCCACTTCCACTTCGGTATCTCCAAGCTTTTCAACTTTTCGCCAGGTCTCTGCCTCTCTGCCTTAACCTGCTGGCAGATCAAGCACCTCTTAACAAACGTGACGACATCACACTTCATTCTTTTCCACCAAAACTGACCACGCAGATCTTTATACATCTTCTTTCTGCCTGGGTGGATGCTAAGTCTGCTACTATGAGCTCGCTCCAAGATCCCTCTACGCAACTCCGGCGTACTCGAAACCACCCAACGGCTACCCAATCTCAAAGATCCTGTCCTCAGCCACTCTGAACTTCGATGGTTGACCAAGATGCAATAAAGATAACCATCTCTGAATCTCATCATCTGACTTCTGAGCTCTTCGAATATTCTCATAGATATCTGGCTCAGCTAATAAGGTCGACACGTACACTGGTGATGCATCTATGTCAAAATCATAGCCCAGATGGCAATAGGAGGTCATCATAGCCGACAATTGGATGACGTCCTCAGCAGTACTCCTCACTTTCCGGCTCAAAGCGTCTGCTGTCAAGTTAGCTTTTCCGGATGGTACTCAATTTCACAATCATAGTCCTTAAGTAAGTCCATCCACCTTCTTTGCCTCATGTCCAGCTCCGCCTGAGTGAATAAAAACTTGAGGCTCTTGTGATCTGTGTAAATGGTAAACGAAGTACCATACAAATAATGTCTCCAAATCTTCAGGGCGAAGCTGATAGCCGCCAATTCCAAGTCATGGACAGGGTATCTTGTCTCATGCGGCTTCAACTGCCTCGACGCATAAGCCACCACATGCTTATCTTGCATCAGTACACACCCAAGGCCCTGAAGTGATGCATCGGTATACAAAACAAACCTGGAGTTTTCCGTAGGAATCACTAATACCGGTGCCTTCGTCAACCGGTGTTTCAACTCCTGGAAGCTCTCCTCACAAGCTTCTGACCAAAAGACTGGTACTCCCTTCTGGGTCAACTGTGTCAACGGCTTGGCGATCTTCAAAAAACCCTCGACGAAACGTCATTAATATCCCGCCAAACCAAGAAAGCTCCGTATCTCAGGTACAGAAGTGGGTGCAGCCCACTCCATCACAGCTTCAATCTTCCTGGGATCCACTGAAATTCCGTTGCTAGATATGACATGCCCCAGAAACACTACACTGCTCAACCAAAATTCACATTTGCTGAGCTTGGCATACAACTGGTGATCTCTGAGAATCTGGAGCACTGTCCTCAAGTGTTTCACGTGCTCTTCCTCACTCCTGGAGTAGATGAGGATGTCGTCGATGAATACAATGATGAACTGATCAAGATAGGGTTGGAACACCCGATTCATCAAGCTCATAAAGACAGCCGTGGCGTTCGTCACACCGAACGGCATCACTAAGAACTCGTAGTGCCCATAACGAGTCCGAAATGCTGTCTTCTGTACATCCTCCTCCCTGACTTGAATCTGGTGATACCCGGATCTCAAATCAATCTTGCTATAAAGTCGGGTACCTTGCAGCTGGTCAAACAGATCATCAATCCTTGGGAGAGGATACTTGTTCTTCACTGTGGCTTTATTCAGTTGCCGGTAATCGATGCACAAACGCATCGAGCCATCACAAAGAGAACCGGTGCGCCCCATGGCAATACGCTAGGGCGTATATATCCTTTGTCAAGGAGATCCTGCAACTGCTCCTTCAATTCCCTCAACTCCGCCGGTGCCATCCTGTAAGGTGCACGAGAGCTAGCGGATGTCCCCGGTAATAACTCGATCCCAAACTCGACTTCTCTAGCCGGTGGGAAACCTGGGATCTCCTCTGGGAATACATCAGCAAACTCTGCTAACACTGGTACATCCTCAACTCTCAATTCTTTATTCTTCCCAGACGTGTCCACAGCATAGATGAGATAGCCCGTGTGTCCACGTTCCAACAACTGAGACATTTTGATTGCCGAAATCAACGGAATCTTCGCACGAGAACCGTTGCCATAAAAGTCCACTGAATCCCCAAATCAGATCTGAACCTCACTGTTATCTACCGACAATCCACTACTGCCTGGTATCTATTCAGAATGTCAATACCCACGATGCAGTCGAAGTCTGACATGCCCAACACAATCAAATATGCCTTCAACTCATTGCCCTCAAAGTAAATGAGGCAATCTGCCAGAAACTGATCGGCAATAACATTTCTTCCAGTGGGTGTCGAGACCATGAGAGGCGTGGGTAAAGAAGACGTGCGCATATGGTGTCTCTCCACAAAGCCCACAGATACAAAAGAGTGGGAGGCACCTGTATCTATCAAAATAAAAGCAGGGTACGTAAGTAAATGGCACGTACCAGCGATCACCTCCTCTGGGGCTGCCTGTGCCTGCTCTCTGGTCAGTGCATACACCTGCCCCTGGGACGGTCCCACTGTCTGACCTCCCGATGGTCGAGGCACAAACTGCTGCCTCTGATGCACTGTACTGTCCTCAAATCTCGGCATGTTCCCTTGAAAATCTGACTGTCCTCCCCGAGTGGGGCAATACCGAGAAATGTGGCCCATCTTGCCACAACTATAACAAGCAGGGCAATTATTCGAAGAATGCGGCCCTCCACAATTGTCGCACCTTGACTCCCCCGATCTATTTCCTTGCATAGACCCTCGGTTGGTCGACCAATTGTTCTTCTTGTTCTCTTGCTTCCGACCAAAGGATTTCTTTCCACTGAACCGTGAGGATGAAGAGGCACCACGAGGTTTAAATGACTCTCCTCGGGGCCTCAAGCTATCAGTAGCTTGCCTCTGTTGTGGCACCTGTGGGGGGTACAGCACTAGGATAGGCCCCAACTCCAATCTCCGCAAGCTCTGCTCTCGTGAGAGCATCATCAAAGGAAGTGGGGTTATTGGCGATAACCCGGTCAAAAAGCTTTGGTCGCAACCCCTTCATGATGTTTCTCATATTTGCATGTCCATTGGTGGCAATGTGTGGGACATACCTCAGCAACGAAGAGTAGTGCATAGCATAGTCTGACACTGACATGCTCCCTTGTTTCAAGCTTGCAAACTCATCTTCCTTCATCTGTCTCGCCGCCGCAGAGAAGTACCGGTTCAGAAACCGGGTTCTGAAGAGCGTCCAATCAATCAATGCACCCTATGCTTTCAGTTCCATTACCGTGCTCTTCCACCATATGGAAGGTTTCTTTGCCAGCTGGAACTCCGCCAGCCTCAGCCATGCTGTAACAGCACAAAGAGCGGATACAAATATCTGCTCAAGTCTCTCTAGCCACTCCTCAGCCTCCTCTCCTGATTCTGTCCCCTCAAACCGGGGCGGGTGGTAAGACAGAAACTGAGTCAAACTGATCTCACCAGGTAGTAACAACTGAGCCACTGGTTCCATGCCTACAGCTGGTGGAGGTAAAGGGTTTGCCTGACCAATGCTCGCATTAACACTGCCAACGTCACCCACCTCTTCATTGAGGTTTCCCAAGTTCATAGCCGCCATGCTGTATGTGATGCCCCGAAATTAATTAATGGTAACTTGAACATTAATTATGTTTATATGATGAATTATTATGATGTTTAAGTCATGTTTGGGAAATGAAGAAGTAACATGATTTAAGGATGTTAATTTTAAGTATGAGGATGATGTGGGTTTAATGAAGTTGATTGCAATTAGTAAATGCTTATCATGTTAATGTATTTTAAATACATCATGTTGTTATTGGGGTACAAATTAAAAAGTAAGACATAACCCACCACTTTTACCTCACCTCACTTTTACACTCAAACTCCCAAAATCACTTTCCCAAATTCCCTTACCCTCATTTTCGAAATTAACCCTAAAGGTGGGAAGAAATTCTTGTAAAAGCTTCCTTCTTGCATTTCTTGGTAAGATTTAGTGCCTATGATGTTTATATAGCACTTATTGATGTTCTTGAAATGGTTGTTAAGTTTTGGAAGGGTTTTAAAAAGAGTTTGAAATGGGTTTGTTTGGGTTAGTGTGATTCTTGGTGGGATGTTGGATTTTTAATGGTTTTATGATGTGTAATGAAGGTTTTGAGTGTTTTAATGTTTTTAAGATGTTGGTATAAATGATGGTTGAGGTTGGTAAGGTTTAAAGGTGCAAAAATGGAGATTTTCGTTGTACAGAGGCTGGCGATCGATCGCCCATTTTTGGCGATCGATCGCGAGCAGGCAGTAGGCTCCAGAAGCCTTTGGCGATCGATCGCCACTTTTGGGCGATCGATCGGTGAGCTTGGCGATCGATCGCGCCAAAGGTGGCGATCGATCGCCGAATGCATAAAATTGTTGATGCGGGCAGTGTGATCTCGCGATCGATCGGGACGACTTGGCGATCGATCGCGAGACACACAAAAGTGTGTTTTTGGCATTTTTATGGGAATTTTGTATATTGGACTATGATTAGCTTCTAATATTGAATTGTATGGTTGTGTAGAACCATCCCAAGGACCCACAACTTCGAGAAGATAAAGTACTACGACTTCACCACATTTTGAAAAGGTACGTAAGAAACGTACGGGCATCAACGGTAACATATCCCTAAACCATGACTTTGTATCAATTTGCATAAGTATTTATGATGATGATTATGATGATATGGTGATAAACAAAGATGATATAATGTTACGATGATAATTATGATGTGATGATGATGTTTGAAATGATGATCCTTATAAGATGATGACGCATGTTTGACTATGCTACTTAGAGTGGTCGAATGTCCGGTGACTATTATGGGCAAGCAAGGAAGGTCCTGCCGCTCACATAACTGAGCGATGGGGTACATCCGCTAGGTGTAGCGATGGGTATCATCCGCTGAGCGATGGGGTACATCCGCTATCAAGGCGTAGCGATGGGTATCATCCGCTGAATAAGGGATACATCCGCTATCAAGGCGTAGCGATGGGTATCATAAGATGTGTTATGTCGAGCGAGGGGGCCAATTGTGCCGCTGTCATAATAGAATCCGGACAGTCCCATTTCTAATTAACATGGATTGTGAGCTTATATACGAAATATGATATTATTCACTCATGTCTTGAGCTAATGATTATATGCGTAATTATGACACAGGGACAACCAAGGAAGGATAGTACTATTAAACAGGAAGTATATGTTATCAATTATTTCCATGCATTATTTATACGCAATTAATTCATGATGACAAGTAACGATGTACATGCTCACGATGAGTTGTTCCTGTAGGTACACTTTTGGATCGAGACCAAGGGTCGGGTTGAGATAGCGAGCTAAAGGAGCATAAGAAGATAGATACAGGATTTTTGTTAGCCTTAACATTCTTTTTGGGGAATGTAATTAACTAACTATTGAAGTTTTATTTTGGCCTGTTATTACATTGAGCTCACATAACAACCAGAACTCTAAGATGTCTCTAATGCATGTTTAGTTCATAATACGCTTTTAAAATGATGTTAAGGTAGGAAGACCCTACATTAGTGGTATCAGAGCAGTGGTTAGATAACCCGGGGATGAGTGAAGGGTAGCCTTAACAGTAGGTTGACTAGGCGCTTACTTCTGACATGCTATGTTACACATGAAGTATATGACTGTTATGATAACATATTATGGTTTTCTAACGATGTATATATGAACTGCTTTTGGATTTTGTTGTTAACCCTTGTGTTGCAGTATGGCAGCAAATATCGACATTGGTGATGCTGTAAGTGTGAACGCTAGTGCGGGGCGCACTAATCCCCTACCCCCGCCAGCCTTAGGCGAAGAGCCGTCCGAGCAACAGTTATTGCCGGGAGAGTTGAGTTTGACCCAGTTTCTAGCGTATCGGCCCCCAACATTCGAAGGGACTGAAACAGGGGAGCGAGCCGAGGAATGGCTAGAAAGAATAGAACAAATATTTGTGGCAGCCCCGTGTGCAAAGACAGCCTGGATAAGGCTAGCAGAATTCCAGCTAGCCAAGAAAGCACTGATGTGGTGGAGGACCACCGTGATTGAACAAGAGGCACAGGGTCAAGAAGTAAACTGGAAGCTGTTCAGAACTAGATTCCTGGCCCGTTACTTCTCAGCGGCTGCCCGTCAAGCTAAAGAGGATGAGTTTAATAAGTTGAAGCAAGGTACCATGCCGGTGTCAGATTATGCCCTCCACTACTGTTCTCTACTCAGATATGTGCCTCATATCGCTGCCGACACTCAAGCTAAAATGAGGAACTTTATGAAGGGCTTGAGGCCAGAACTCTACGATAGGGTGATTACATATGGCCCCACTTGCTTTGATGATGCACTTAACCGGGCGGAGTTGGCCGAACTAGGGGTTGGTGCATACCCTGATGCTGTACCACCTCCAGCACCCCTCAGAGATCTACTCCCGACAATTTAAGGCCAAGGGGTGATCGGTTCAAGCCTGGGGGGAACACTTCGGTGTCCAGATTCAGTGGTAGGAGGCCCGATAACCGATGGAAGGGAAACCGCAGGAATGACGCTCCACCAAGAGGAGGACAGTCTCGGGGAGGAGGCAGTGTTGGAGAGGTACAATGCTCTCTTTGTGGACAGCCCCATTTGACGAAGAATTGTGTCGGATGTTATGTTTGCGGCGAGAGAGGTCACTTTGCTCGACAATGTCCCAACAGGGGAAGGCATCAAAATTCTACTGGGAGGTCTACGGACAGAGCAGCACCACACAGGCCCCCATATGTACCGAGGCAGTTTGGAAGTCAGCCTACGGGGCCACCTCAAGGGCAAGTGTATGCATTGACGAGGGAGCAGGCTACAGCGGCTCCGGAGGAGGTCATAGCGGGTACGTGTTTTTTATTTATGCACCCTGCCTTTATATTGATCGACACAGGTGCGTCACACTCCTTTGTGTCGACGAGTTTTGTGGAAAGACACCACATATGCACTGCTCCGTCGCCCACGCCTCTTATAGTCTCGACCCCCGCTGGAAGAAGTCTAATTACTGATCGGATCGTCTACGATGGCCTCATTTATTTTGAGGATAAAGAACTAAGGTCAGATTTGATCGTTCTGGGAATGTCAGACTTTGACTGTATATTGGGTATTGACGTTCTGAATAGGTACCAAGCGGTTGTGAACTGCAGACAAAGGACTGTCCGATTCAGATCTGGTGAAGGAGTTCAGTGGACGTTCTATGGAGATGGTTCTCGTTCAAAAATTCCGTTAATATCCGCGATCAAGATGACACAATTATTGGAACAAGGCCATACAGGATATCTCATTTATGCTATTGATATTTCTGGAAAGAAGGAGGAACTAAAAGTTGAAGATGTACCCGTAGTGGCGGAATTTCCTGATGTATTTCCTGAAGAGATTCCTGGATTCCCACCGGCGAGAGAGGTCGAGTTTGGAATCGAATTATTACCGGGGACGTCAGCCATTTCTCGTGCCCCGTATAGGATGGCACCACCGGAGTTAAAGGAATTAAAACTTCAGTTGCAAGAACTCCTTGACAAGGGCTACATACGCCCGAGCGTATCGCCCTGGGGCGCACCAGTTTTATTTGTTAAGAAGAAAGATGGCTCGATGCGTCTGTGCATCGATTACAGACAACTGAACAAAGCTACCGTGAAGAACAAGTATCCACTTCCGAGGATCGATGATTTATTTGATCAGTTGCAGGGTACGAGGCTCTACAGTAAAATCGATCTGAGGTCGGGGTACCATCAGATTCGAGTAAGGGAAGATGACGTTCAGAAGACAGCCTTCAGGACTAGGTATGGGCACTATGAATTCCTAGTCATGCCCTTTGGGGTGACGAATGCCCCCGGCTGTTTTCATGAGTTTGATGAACAAGGTGTTCCAGCCATTTTTGGACCAGTTCGTCAGAGTTTTCATTAATGAAATACTCATCTACTCTCGGACTGAAGAAGAACATGTTGGGCACTTGAGGACAGTACTTCAGATCCTTAGGGATCATCAATTATATGCAAAGCTTAGCAAGTGCGAGTTTTGGTTGGACAGTGTGGTGTTCTTGGGTCATGTAATATCCAGCCGTGGGATATCTGTGGATCCCCGTAAGATTGAAGCTGTTATGGAGTGGGCTGCACCCACTTCTGTGCCCGAGATACGAAGTTTCCTTGGTTTAGCGGGCTACTACCGACGTTTTGTCGAGGGATTCTCTAAGATCGCTAAACCGTTGACCCAGCTGACTCAGAAAGGAGTTCCGTTCTATTGGTCCGAAGCTTGTGAGGAGAGCTTCCAAGAATTGAAACGTCGCTTGACGACAGCGCCAGTGTTAGTAATTCCTTCTGAGGATAAGAAGTTTGCTTTGTACTCGGATGCATCATTGCAAGGTTTGGGTTGCGTGTTGATGCAAGATAAACATGTGGTGGCGTATGCTTCGAGGCAACTGAAGCCTCATGAGACCAGATACCCAGTCCATGACCTGGAACTGGCGGCCATCATCTTCGCCTTGAAGATTTGGCGTCATTATCTTTATGGTACGACGTTTACCATCTTTACAGACCATAAGAGCTTGAAATTCTTATTCACCCAAGCAGAACTGAATATGAGGCAACGAAGATGGATGGACTTACTCAAAGATTATGATTGTGAAATAGAGTACCATCCGGGTAAAGCAAACATGATAGCAGATGCCTTAAGTCGAAAGGTGAAGAGCACCGCTGAGGATACTATGAGCTTATCAGCTATGATGGCTTCCACGTCGCCGGTACGAGTGTCAACCTTATTGGCTGAGCCGGATGTATTTGAGGCAATCAGAAAAGCCTAGAGGTCGGATGATGAAGTTCAGAGATGGACATCAATAGTACTTCGAGGTCAGCCAACAAAGTTTAGAGTGGCCGAAGATGATTCTTTAAGATTGGGCAACCGATGGGTGGTCCCAAATGCGCCGGGATTACGTAAAGGAATTTTAGAACGGGCTCACAGTAGCCGGTTCAGTATCCACCCAGGAGGAAGAAAGATGTACAAGGACCTATGTGGTCAATTTTGGTGGAGACGCATGAAGCGTGAAGTAATTGCTTTTGTCAAGAGGTGTCTGATCTGCCAGCAAGTAAAAGCAGAAAGACAGAGGCCTGGTGGTGAGTTGAAGAGCTTAGAAGTACCTAAATGGAAGTGGGAACATATATCTATGGACTTCGTAACCAACTTGCCAAGGTCGGCCTCTGGATTTGATGCGATCTGGGTGATCGTGGATAGGCTGACGAAAGTAGCTCATTTCATTCCTTACAGTATGACTTTTACGTATCTAAAGATGGCCCAATGGTATGTACGGGATGTAGTGAGGTTGCACGGTATTCCAGTTTCAATAGTGTCAGACAGAGACCCGAGGTTCACTTCACATTTCTGGGAGGGTCTCCAATCAGCGTTGGGCACAGAGGTAAGACTAAGTACAGCCTATCACCCTCAGACAGACGGACAGACAGAGCGTACTATACAGACGCTCGAAGATATGCTGAGGGCATGTGTCTTGGAGTTTGACACTCCGTGGCAAGAATCTATACCACTGGTAGAGTTCTCCTACAATAACAGCTATCAGGCGAGCATTCAAATGGCCCCTTTTGAAGCTCTGTACGGACGACGATGTAGATCACCGCTGTATTGGGAGGACTTGACTAGTAAGGCAGTTGGAGGGCCGGATATGATTAGAGATATGGAAGAGAAGATAAAGACGATACGCTTAAAGATGAAAGCGGCCCAAGATAGACAAGCGGCCTATGCCAATAAGCGGCGACGACCGCTAGAATTCCAAGTCGGAGATAAAGTTTTCTTGAAAATCTCACCCTTCAGGGGTGTGGTTCGTTTTGGTATGCGGGGAAAGTTATCTCCGAGATATGTGGGACCGTATGAGATATTACAACGCATCGGTACTTTGGCCTACCGTTTGGCTCTACCACCGTCCTTATCCGGTATTCATGATGTTTTCCACGTTTCCATGTTGAGAAAGTATGAACCCGATCCGTCTCATGTATTGCAGCCTTCGGAGGTTCAGTTGAGTTCAGATGTGTCCTATGTTGAACGACCGGTTAGAATCCTTGATCGTGAGGATCGCAGGCTACGAAGTAAGATTATACCGATGGTCAAAGTTCAGTGGGATCGCCGGGGTGTCGAGGAGGCTACGTGGGAGACGGAACGGCATATGGTGCAGCACTACCCGGAAATATTTTCTGGTATGATTTATGTTTAGTTTCTTTTTGGGTAAGTGCATGCGATTTCGAGGACGAAATCTTATAAGTAGGGGAGTAATGTGATGCCCCGAAATTAATTAATGGTAACTTGAACATTAATTATGTTTATATGATGAATTATTATGATGTTTAAGTCATGTTTGGGAAATGAAGAAGTAACATGATTTAAGGATGTTAATTTTAAGTATGAGGATGATGTGGGTTTAATGAAGTTGATTGCAATTAGTAAATGCTTATCATGTTAATGTATTTTAAATACATCATGTTGTTATTGGGGTACAAATTAAAAAGTAAGACATAACCCACCACTTTTACCTCACCTCACTTTTACACTCAAACTCCCAAAATCACTTTCCCAAATTCCCTTACCCTCATTTTCGAAATTAACCCTAAAGGTGGGAAGAAATTCTTGTAAAAGCTTCCTTCTTGCATTTCTTGGTAAGATTTAGTGCCTATGATGTTTATATAGCACTTATTGATGTTCTTGAAATGGTTGTTAAGTTTTGGAAGGGTTTTAAAAAGAGTTTGAAATGGGTTTGTTTGGGTTAGTGTGATTCTTGGTGGGATGTTGGATTTTTAATGGTTTTATGATGTGTAATGAAGGTTTTGAGTGTTTTAATGTTTTTAAGATGTTTGTATAAATGATGGTTGAGGTTGGTAAGGTTTAAAGGTGCAAAAATGGAGATTTTCGTTGTACAGAGGCTGGCGATCGATCGCCCGTTTTTGGCGATCGATCGCGAGCAGGCAGTAGGCTCCAGAAACCTTTGGCGATCGATCGCCACTTTTGGGCGATCGATCGGTGAGCTTGGCGATCTATCGCGCCAAAGGTGGCGATCGATCGCCGAATGCATAAAATTGTTGATGCGGGCAGTGTGATCTCGCGATCGATCGGGACGACTTGGCGATCGATCGCGAGAAACACAAAAGTGTGTTTTTGGCATTTTTATGGGAATTTTGTATATTGGACTATGATTAGCTTCTAATATTGAATTGTATGGTTGTGTAGAACCATCCCAAGGACCCACAACTTCGAGAAGATAAAGTACTACGACTTCACCACATTTTGAAAAGGTACGTAAGAAACGTACGGGCATCAACGGTAACATATCCCTAAACCATGACTTTGTATCAATTTGCATAAGTATTTATGATGATGATTATGATGATATGGTGATAAACAAAGATGATATAATGTTACGATGATAATTATGATGTGATGATGATGTTTGAAATGATGATCCTTATAAGATGATGACGCATGTTTGACTATGCTACTTAGAGTGGTCGAATGTCCGGTGACTATTATGGGCAAGCGAGGAAGGTCTTGCCGCTCACATAACTGAGCGATGGGGTACATCCGCTAGGTGTAGCGATGGGTATCATCCGCTGAGCGATGGGGTACATCCGCTATCAAGGCGTAGCGATGGGTATCATCCGCTGAATAAGGGATACATCCGCTATCAAGGCGTAGCGATGGGTATCATAAGATGTGTTATGTCGAGCGAGGGGGCAATTGTGCCGCTGTCATAATAGAACCCGGACAGTCCCATTTCTAATTAACATGGATTGTGAGCTTATATACGAAATATGATATTATTCACTCATGTCTTGAGCTAATGATTATATGCGTAATTATGACACAGGGACAACCAAGGAAGGATAGTACTATTAAACAGGAAGTATATGTTATCAATTATTTCCATGCATTATTTATACGCCATTAATTCATGATGACAAGTAACGATGTACATGCTCACGATGAGTTGTTCCTGTAGGTACACTTTTGGATCGAGACCAAGGGTCGGGTTGAGATAGCGAGCTAAAGGAGCATAAGAAGATAGATACAGGATTTTTGTTAGCCTTAACATTCTTTTTGGGGAATGTAATTAACTAACTATTGAAGTTTTATTTTGGCCTGTTATTACATTGAGCTCACATAACAACCAGAACTCTAAGATGTCTCTAATGCATGTTTAGTTCATAATACGCTTTTAAAATGATGTTAAGGTAGGAAGACCCTACACTGTAACACAAGGGTTAAAACAATTCCAAAACAAACATATACATGTTATGCCGTTAGATAACAGGAATGATAATAAGCATGTTAGTATAACAGTATATACAACAATATGCACCACATGCATAAACATGCTTCAAATGTAAGCACCTAGCCAATCATGCTAAGGCTACCCTTCACTCGTTCGCGGGTTCTCTAACCACTGCTCTGATACTACTAATGTAAGGACCCTAGTTCCTTAAGTGCGGATTAAAGGCATAATTGGAGCTAACATAAATTATCAGAGTGAAATGATCGTGTTGAGACTATGAGCTTTAAGAATTACATGCCAAAAATAAGGACTATCAATGGATTAATTACATTCCCAATTTAATGAATGTTATCAACTATAGTTTTACACTACTCCTAAAGTAGACACTATACAAAAGTAATCCGTCCTTCAATTCCCAAAAGTGTTCTTCACAAGCTCACTGCCTCAACCCGCCTTAGCCCCTTTTCATGCCAAAAACGTACCTACAAGGACAACCCCCAAACATGAGCTTATAATAATTCATATACAACACAAAATGAATTTAAGGCGTAAATGCATAAACCGTAATAAACACTTCCTGTTTTCCCATGCATTTTAAACGCTCCCTTTTTGGTTGTCCCTGTACCATAACTCATGAGTATAATCAAATAGATTTGTGATGTCCCCGAAATGATTAATTGCAATTAAAGCATTAATTATGTTTATATGATGAATTATTACGATGATTAAGTTGTGCGTGGAAAATGAAGTGTTAGCATGAGTTAATTGTGTTGATTTTAATTATGAGGAAAGTATGGATTTAATGAAGTTGGTTGCATTTTTGTAAATATGCTTTTAAAATACCAAGTTGGGATGTTTTATACATCATGTTAATTTGGGGTACAATTTTAATAACCCCACTATATTTCCCCTTTTATTCCATTTCCCTTCACTTCTTCACCACCACTCTAAAATCCCCAAATCATCCCAAAGCCCTAACCTCACCCCATTTTCGAAATCCTTCAAAGGAGGAAGGAGGAAGCTCCACAAAACTTGAGTTTGTGTGATTTTTACCATGATTTGGAGTCTTCAAGAGGTATGGAACTCTTCCTAAAGTTTTGATGATGTTTGGATTTGAAATGGGGTGATTTTTGAAGTGATTTATGTGGGTTGTTTTGATGTATGTATTGTATGGGTTTGGGGTATGGTTTTATGAGGTTTTTGTGGTGATAAGTTGTTGGGATGTATTTGGTTTAAGATGTATTGGTTTATTTGGTAGTTTTGTGCCAAAAAATGGACTTTACCCGAAAAAGTCGCAGAGACCGATCGATCGGTAGCAGGGCAATGATCGATCGGTGCATGTGCGAAGCGAGGGGTGAAATCTCTTTGTTTACCGATCGATCGGTGAAAGTGACCGATCGATCGGTAGATGACTAACGATCGATCGGTAGCTTGGACCGATCGATCGGTGAAAGGCCGTAAATTAAATTTAAATTATGAACAGTTACCGATCGATCGGTAAAGCGATTTTGCTGAAGATGATTTTCTTGGCTTAATTGATGGAATTTTTGGTATTTGGCTATTGTTTAGCTTCTAATATCGATTTGTATGGTTGTGTGGAACCATCACAGGTGCCAACAACATCGAGAAGATAGAGTTCTTCAATTTCTCCACTTTTGGAATTAAGGTACGTAAGAAGCGTACGGGCATCGGACGGTAACGCACTCCTAACTATGACTATGCATTGATTGCATAAGTATTTATGATGTGATAATGATGTTTATGATGATGATTGTGATAAGTAAGTTTATGATGATGATGTTTATGATGATGATTGTGATAAGTAAGTTTAAGATGATGATGTTTAGGAAGATGATATGATAAGTAAGTTTATAATAATGTTATGCGATGTTATTATGTGGTAAGATGCCACAGGGTAAGATGCCCCCATATGGTAAGATGCCATACAATGTTATTATGTGGTAAGATGCCACGGGGTAAGATGCCCATATGGTAAGATGCCATACAATGTTATTATGTGGTAAGATGCCACGGGGTAAGATGCCCATATGGTAAGATGACATACAATGTTATTATGTGGTAAGATGCCACAGGGTAAGATGCCCATATGGTAAGATGCCATACAATGTTATTATGTGGTAAGATGCCATGGGGTAAGATGCCCATATGGTAAGAGGCCATACGATGTTATTATGTGGTAAGATGCCACGGGGTAAGATGCCAATATGGTAAGAGGCCATACGATGTTATTGTGTGGTATGATGCCACAGGGCAAGATGCCCATATGCATGAAGGTAAATCAGGGTTAACAAGAAGAAGTTAACAAATAGCCAGCAAGTTTACTTAACCAAGACTTCGTACATTTACTGTTATATTTTGTTATGATGCTTATATTATGATGATGTTATAAGATGATGATACTATAAGATGATGATGCTTATATGATGATGATGTTATGAGATGATGATATTATAAGATGATGATGCTATAAGATGATGATGCTATAAGATGATGATGTTATAAGATGATGATACTATAAGATGATGATGCTTATATGATGATGATGTTATGAGATGATGATATTATAAGATGATGATGTTATAAGATGATGATACTATAAGATGATGATACTATAAGATGATGATGCTTATAAAATGATGATGTTATGAGATGATGATATTATAAGATGATGATTGTGAGACCCCGTTATCACATCAAGATATTAAGGTGCAATTTAGAGAACTAAACATACATGTGATTATATCAGAGTAAAGTGCCGTGTTGATTAACCTGAGCTTTAGAGATTACAGTACCAAAAAGTTCCAAAAAGGAAAGACATACTTCCTACAAAGGTACTACATCATAGTCTTACTCTACTCAGTAGAAGCTATACTAAAACTCTATCATGCTAATCCTGTAGCACTCCTTACAGCTCAGCATATCAACCCCGGCCCTGGTTCTCGTCAACAAAAGCACCTACAAAGACAACCCCCAACACATGAGCATAACACAATTCATATTTAACATAATATGAAAGTAAGGCATAAATGCAAATCTTAAACACAAGTCCTTCCTGTATTTCCAGCATTTATATCGCCCATTGGTTGTCCCTGTACCATAATTCATAATAGAAACACATTATATGAATGTATGGATATGCAATGTCATGACATTCCTTTTCCCTTAAATCCTTATTTCATCCTGAGCCCTTATCATTAGTACATTTTAATGCTTCTTGCTACTCCATGTAAGCGGAATTCTTCATCGCTTCCAATGGACTTTAGCGTTGCTACTCCATGTAAGCGGAATTCTTCATCGCTTCCAATGGACTTTAGCGTTGCTACTCCATGTAAGCGGAATTCTTCATCGCTTCCAATGGACTTTAGCGTAAGCCATTAAAATCCTTACTAAGATAACTTTGACTCGTGAAATACACCTCTTATATTTCACAACATACATATGCAAAAACAATGCATAAAAACATGTATCATAATCTTAATGCACCACATTGCATTCATCATGTGTCATAAAGACAAACATAAAGTACATGTTACCGTTGGGATGCCCGTACGTCGCTTACGTACCTTTCAAAAGATAGAGGAGTCAATCGACTTTATCTCCTCGGTTGTGCTGGCACCTGGGATGGTTCTACATAGCCACACAACACAATATTAGGCACCTCATAATAATCCGGAAGCAAAACCAAATAAAAAAACCAAACAAATCCTTTAATATCATCTCGCGATCGATCGCCCATGAGCCCCGATCGATCGCGAGATGCTACTGCCTCGCATACCAGAAAAATTCAATCCGCGATCGATCGCCACTATATTGGCGATCGATCGCCAAAACTTACTGGAACGTCGCGATCGATCCTGCCTCCTTGGCGATCGATCGCCAACCTTGTTCCTTCGGCGATTTTCCAGAATTGCTTAACACCGATAATCATACCCTTAAATCTAACATGTAGGACAATATACATACCAAGACCATCATGCTAGCATTTGAACTACACTACCCTGAGTGTATTCAAACCAAATATACACCCTTAGCATAAACCTACATGCATAAACATCGATCATTAAAACAAGTACTGGATCAACTTTTTCTGGAAACAGGGCACATTTTCATTTCCAGAATTCTTGAGCACCTCTTTTCATGCTATTAAAACTAACACATATAACATAAACCTTGCTCAACTAAACATGCCATGGGTTTCACAAAACTACCAAGCATGTTTTTACATCAAAGTTTCTCCAATATATAAGCTTATCATGCATGATAACACCTTCATAAAAGTACTCTTCGCACATATATTTCCAGAAAACAGGGCATTTGAACCTTGCCCAGAATTTTCGAACACTACCTTTCACATGATTAAATCTTTCACATAACACATGCAACATGCTCAAGGAAATATACTGGTACCTTCAACAAGTTACCATACATAAAAACACATCAAAGGTTCAACCAAAACCTAAGTTAGCATGCTTCGAAACATCATGGTAAAACCCTTCCTAACATGGAAAACAGAGTACTTCTCTGCTCGGGTGTTCGAGGAGCCCTTTTCTCTAGCATAAATATAGCACATAAAGCATGCAAGTTTCTTAACTAAACATGCTAAAGGCTTCACAAACATCCCAAAAAGGTATTCATAACAAGATAACATCATACCCTAAACTATCATGCCAAAACTGCTACAAAGAACAAGCATGCCAGGAAACTTGAAAACTGGGAAAAATGTGACTCCTCACCACTTTTGCCCTTCGATTTTCTATATGAAAAGAAGCATGAAACCCGATCACTTTTCTCCTGGAACTCGACCAAGTTGCAGAGAAATGAAGGGAAAAAGAAGGAAGCTTTTGGAAGAGGCAAGACTCAAAATATCTAAGTCCAAACATGCCTATAAGTCAATCTGCTTTCCCAGAAAACAGGGGAGGGGCGTGGGTTTGGCTGCAAGTGGGGGTTGGGTGGTTGCATGTGGGGTGGTTTGTGGTGTTTAATTGTGTCCCGGTATTTCATACGATGTATAAAAATATCCCTCCTCGATATTTTATTATTCTACCACATCAACACAACAATTAAAAACACCTAACATGCTTCCTAAACCACATCATCAAATTAAATAAATTAATCCCACATACAAACGCTTTAAACATATAGGTTCATAATTAACCACCCTTAAATGCATGATTACCCACATAATCATTTCGGGGATATCACAATACTCCCCTACTTATAAGATTTCGTCCCGAAATCAAACATGCTGCTAACTAGAAATAAAACAGTACATAAACGCATACCAGAAAACAGTTCTGGATAGTACTGCACCATGTGTCGCTCTGTCTCCCACGTGGCCTCCTCGACACCCCTACGATCCCACTGTACCTTGATCATAGGAATAACCTTGTTCCGAAGTCTGCGGTCTGCTCTATCCAAAATCCTGATAGGCCGCTCCACATAAGAAACATCGGACTCAATCTGAACCTCTGAAGGCTGCAACACATGTGAGGGATCTGGCTCATACTTCCTCAGCATAGACACATGAAAAACGTCGTGTATGCCAGACAGAGAGGGCGGTAAAGCCAACCGGTATGCCAGAGTACCAATACGCTGTAAGATCTCATACGGCCCTACGTACCTCGGGGATAATTTCCCTCGCATCCCAAACCGTACTACGCCTCTGAAGGGTGAGATCTTTAAAAACACTCTGTCGCCTAACTGAAACTCCAACGGTCTACGCCGCTGATTGGCATATGCTGCCTGTCTATCCTGAGCTGCCTTCATCTTTGTTCTGATAACCTTAACTTTCTCTTCCATTTCCTGAATCAACTCAGGTCCTCCAACCGACTTACGGTCCATGTCATCCCAACACAAGGGTGACCTACAACGCCTACCATAGAGGGCCTCGAAAGGAGCCATCTGAATACTTGCCTGGTAGCTGTTGTTGTAAGAAAATTCCACCAAGGCTATCGAGTCCTGCCATGAAGTGTCAAACTCCAGCACACAAGCCCTCAACATGTCTTCGAGCGTCTGTATCGTACGCTCGGTCTGTCCGTCCGTCTGGGGATGATAGGCTGTGCTCAACCTCAACTCTGTACCTAGAGCTGTCTGCAGACCCTCCCAAAAGTGAGATGTAAACCGCGGATCTCGATCTGACACAATCGAAACAGGGATCCCGTGCAGTCTCACCACATCTTTGACATATAACTGCGCCATTCTTAAATGCGTGAAGGTCATACAGTAGGGAATGAAATGAGCGCTCTTAGTCAACCTGTCCACGACTACCCAGATGGCATCAAAACCCGAAACAGTCCTCGGCAAGTGGGTCACGAAATCCATAGATACGTGCTGCCACTTCCACTCGGGTACCTCTAAACTTCTTAGTTCACCTCCAGGCCTTTGTCTCTCAGCTTTCACTTGCTGACAAATCAAACAACGCTTGACAAAAGAGGTGACATCCTGTTTCATACGCCTCCACCAGAACTGGCTGCGTAGATCCTTATACATCTTCTTCCCACCTGGATGGACACTCATCCTGCTGCAATGAGCTCGCTGTAATATACCTTGGCGCAACTCGGTTGTATCTGGAACCACCCATCTGTCGCCGAGCCTCAGAGAACCGTCCTCAGCCACTCTGAATCTCGATGGCTGTCCTGAATGAACCACTAACATCCATCTCTGAACCTCTACATCGGTCCCCTGAGCCTTCCTGATGTGATCAAATATAACAGGCTCAGCTAGCAAGGTCAAAACCTGTACTGGTGAAGAAGATACATCATAATCGAATCCCAGATGGCAGTAGGAGCCAAACATAGCTGACAGAGACATAGCATCCTCTGCTGTGCTCCTCACCTTCCGACTCAAAGCGTCGGCTGTCAAATTTGCTTTTCCCGGGTGATATTCGATTTCACAATCGTAGTCCTTCAGCAGGTCCATCCATCTCCTCTGCCTCATGTTCAGCTCAGCCTGTGTAAACAAGAATTTCAGGCTCTTGTGATCAGTGAAGATGGTAAATGAGGTACCGTATAAGTAGTGTCGCCATATCTTCAAGGCGAACACTATAGCTGCCAACTCCAGATCATGGACTGGATACCTCGTCTCATGTGGCTTCAACTGTCTCGAAGCGTAAGCCACTACATGTCTGTCCTGCATCAGCACGCACCCTAATCCCTGTAGAGATGCATCGGTATAAAGAACAAATCCTTTGTTCTCCTTGGGTATCACTAGAACTGGCGCAGTAGTCAGCCTGTGCTTTAATTCCCGGAAGCTCTGCTCACAAGCCTCTGACCAACAAAATGGGACTCCCTTCTGAGTCAGCTGTGTAAGTGGCTTGGCGATCTTTGAGAAACCCTCGACGAAACGTCGATAATAGCCAGCCAGACCAAGAAAACTTCGAATCTCACTGACTGAAGTAGGGGTAGACCAATCCATAACTGCCTCTATCTTCCTCGGGTCTACTGATATCCCCTCTCGTGATATGATATGGCCCAAAAATGCAACACTGTTCAGCCAAAACTCACACTTGCTGAGTTTGGCGTATAACTGATGATCTCTGAGGATCTGGAGTACTATCCTCAGATGATCGGCATGATCCTCCTCATTCCTCGAATAGACTAGGATGTCATCAATAAACACGATCACAAACTGATCGAGGTACTCCTGAAATACTCTGTTCATCAGGCTCATAAAGACTGCAGGTGCATTTGTCACACCGAACGGCATCACCAAGAACTCATAGTGCCCATACCGAGTTCTAAAAGCCGTCTTTTGAACATCACCAGCTCTAACCCGTACCTGGTGATAGCCTGACCTCAAATCTATCTTGGAGTACACCTCCGTACCCTGAAGTTGGTCGAACAGATCATCAATCCTCGGAAGCGGATATCTGTTCTTCACTGTAGCCTTGTTCAGTTGCCTGTAGTCAATGCACAGACGCATTGATCCATCCTTCTTTTTCACAAACAAGACTGGCGCACCCCAAGGCGATACACTAGGGCGGATGTATCCCTTGTCGAGGAGCTCCTGTAACTGTACCTTCAGCTCCCTCAGCTCTGCCGGTGCCATCCTGTATGGGGCACGAGAAATGGCTGATGTCCCTGGCAGCAGCTCAATAGCAAACTCCACATCCCTGACTGGCGGAAATCCCGGAATCTCATCTGGAAACACATCACTGAACTCCGCCACAACTGGAATGTCCTCGGCTCTCACTTCCTTCTCCTCTGAAGCATTCATAGCATAAATAAGGTACCCAGTATGACCACGTTCCAATAACCGCGACATCTTAACCGCCGAGATTACTGGTATCCTTGGACGAGAGCCGTCCCCATAAAAAGTCCACTGGAACCCCTGATCAGACAGAAAACGAACCATCCTCTTTTGGCAATCTACCATAGCTCGGTATCTGCTCAACACATCAATGCCGATAATGCAGTCAAAGTCTGCCATCTCTAACTGAATCAAATCGGCCCTCAGATCATTGCCCTCAAAATAAATGAGGCAATCTGATAACTGTCGATCCGCAATCACATGCTTCCCCGTGGGTGTCGAGACCATGAGAGGCGTGGGTAACAGAGACGAGCACAAATGGTGTCCTTCCACAAAGGCAGTAGATACAAAGGAATGGGAAGCACCTGTATCTATCAATATAAGTGCAGGGTACGTAAGTAAATGACACGTACCAGCAATGACCTCCTCTGGGGCTGCCTCGGCCTGCTCCCTGGTCAGTGCATACACCTGTCCCTGCGGCGGTCCTGTCGTCTGACCTCCCAGGGGTCGTGGTGCAAACTGCTGCCTCTGTGGTGCCCTCCCAGCATCAAACCTTGGCCTATTCGGCCCTGAATCCGTCTGAACTGCCCGATTGGGGCAACCCCGAGCTATGTGGCCCATCTTGCCACAGATATAGCAACCTCGACAGTCACGTAACAAATGCCATCCTCCACAGTTGGTACACCTGGTTACCTCTGTCCTGTTTCCCTGTGGATGCCCCCGGGTGTTCTGTTTCTGTCCATGAGACTTCTTCCCACTAAACCTGGAGGATGATGAGGCCCCACGAGCCTTAAACTGATCCCCTCGTGGCTTCAGACTATTAGTAGTAGGCCTCTGTGATGGTACAAAAGGGGGTACAGCATCCTTGTATGCGTCTACGGCAATCTCTGCCAACTCTGCCCGTGTCAGGGCGTCGTCAAACGAGCTGGGGTTGTTAGAGATAACCCTATCGAATAGCTCCGGCCTCAGACCTTTCAGAAAGTTCCTCATCTTGGCATGGCTGCTGACAGCAATATGAGGTACATACCTCAGCAGTGAGGAATACTGCATAGCGTAGTCTGCTACGGACATGCTACCCTGCTTCAAACTGTTGAACTCATCTTCCTTCAATTGTCTGGCAGCTGCAGAGAAATACCGGTTAAGGAACCGGGTCCGGAATACAGTCCAGTCAACTGCCATACCTAGAGCTCTCAGCTCCATCACGGTGGTCTTCCACCACATAGCAGGCTTCTTAGCCAGCTGAAACTCTGCTAACCTCAGCCATGCCGTGAGTGCACAAGGTGCAGTCACAAGTATCTGCTCTATACGTTCCAACCATTCCTCAGCTACTTCACCAGACTCAGTCCCCTCAAACATGGGCGGATGGAAACTCAGAAACTGCTTCAAACTGAGCTCCCCTGGCAGTAATATCTGTACACTGGGCTCCACGCCCACAGCAGGTGGTGGTAAGGGGTTCGGCTGAGCAATACTGGCATGTCTACTGTCCATATCTCCTACCTCTTCATTGAGGTCCGCCATGCTTTCAACACAATAGTTAACAACAATACCAAAAGCAGTTCATAATATAAGCCGTTAGATAACAAGAGTAAAATATTCAAAGCATGTTAGTATAACACGTATACAACCATATGCATCACATGCATAAGCATGCCTAAATGAATACCTAGCCAACTTGTCTCTAAAGGCTACCCTTCACTCTTCCCTGGTTATCTAACCTGGCTCTGATACCACTAAATGTGAGACCCCGTTATCACATCAAGATATTAAGGTGCAATTTAGAGAACTAAACATACATGTGATTATATCAGAGTAAAGTGCCGTGTTGATTAACCTGAGCTTTAGAGATTACAGTACCAAAAAGTTCCAAAAAGGAAAGACATACTTCCTACAAAGGTACTACATCATAGTCTTACTCTACTCAGTAGAAGCTATACTAAAACTCTATCATGCTAATCCTGTAGCACTCCTTACAGCTCAGCATATCAACCCCGGCCCTGGTTCTCGTCAACAAAAGCACCTACAAAGACAACCCCCAACACATGAGCATAACACAATTCATATTTAACATAATATGAAAGTAAGGCATAAATGCAAATCTTAAACACAAGTCCTTCCTGTATTTCCAGCATTTATATCGCCCATTGGTTGTCCCTGTACCATAATTCATAATAGAAACACATTATATGAATGTATGGATATGCAATGTCATGACATTCCTTTTCCCTTAAATCCTTATTTCATCCTGAGCCCTTATCATTAGTACATTTTAATGCTTCTTGCTACTCCATGTAAGCGGAATTCTTCATCGCTTCCAATGGACTTTAGCGTTGCTACTCCATGTAAGCGGAATTCTTCATCGCTTCCAATGGACTTTAGCGTTGCTACTCCATGTAAGCGGAATTCTTCATCGCTTCCAATGGACTTTAGCGTAAGCCATTAAAATCCTTACTAAGATAACTTTGACTCGTGAAATACACCTCTTATATTTCACAACATACATATGCAAAAACAATGCATAAAAACATGTATCATAATCTTAATGCACCACATTGCATTCATCATGTGTCATAAAGACAAACATAAAGTACATGTTACCGTTGGGATGCCCGTACGTCGCTTACGTACCTTTCAAAAGATAGAGGAGTCAATCGACTTTATCTCCTCGGTTGTGCTGGCACCTGGGATGGTTCTACATAGCCACACAACACAATATTAGGCACCTCATAATAATCCGGAAGCAAAACCAAATAAAAAAACCAAACAAATCCTTTAATATCATCTCGCGATCGATCGCCCATGAGCCCCGATCGATCGCGAGATGCTACTGCCTCGCATACCAGAAAAATTCAATCCGCGATCGATCGCCACTATATTGGCGATCGATCGCCAAAACTTACTGGAACGTCGCGATCGATCCTGCCTCCTTGGCGATCGATCGCCAACCTTGTTCCTTCGGCGATTTTCCAGAATTGCTTAACACCGATAATCATACCCTTAAATCTAACATGTAGGACAATATACATACCAAGACCATCATGCTAGCATTTGAACTACACTACCCTGAGTGTATTCAAACCAAATATACACCCTTAGCATAAACCTACATGCATAAACATCGATCATTAAAACAAGTACTGGATCAACTTTTTCTGGAAACAGGGCACATTTTCATTTCCAGAATTCTTGAGCACCTCTTTTCATGCTATTAAAACTAACACATATAACATAAACCTTGCTCAACTAAACATGCCATGGGTTTCACAAAACTACCAAGCATGTTTTTACATCAAAGTTTCTCCAATATATAAGCTTATCATGCATGATAACACCTTCATAAAAGTACTCTTCGCACATATATTTCCAGAAAACAGGGCATTTGAACCTTGCCCAGAATTTTCGAACACTACCTTTCACATGATTAAATCTTTCACATAACACATGCAACATGCTCAAGGAAATATACTGGTACCTTCAACAAGTTACCATACATAAAAACACATCAAAGGTTCAACCAAAACCTAAGTTAGCATGCTTCGAAACATCATGGTAAAACCCTTCCTAACATGGAAAACAGAGTACTTCTCTGCTCGGGTGTTCGAGGAGCCCTTTTCTCTAGCATAAATATAGCACATAAAGCATGCAAGTTTCTTAACTAAACATGCTAAAGGCTTCACAAACATCCCAAAAAGGTATTCATAACAAGATAACATCATACCCTAAACTATCATGCCAAAACTGCTACAAAGAACAAGCATGCCAGGAAACTTGAAAACTGGGAAAAATGTGACTCCTCACCACTTTTGCCCTTCAATTTTCTATATGAAAAGAAGCATGAAACCCGATCACTTTTCTCCTGGAACTCGACCAAGTTGCAGAGAAATGAAGGGAAAAAGAAGGAAGCTTTTGGAAGAGGCAAGACTCAAAATATCTAAGTCCAAACATGCCTATAAGTCAATCTGCTTTCCCAGAAAACAGGGGAGGGGCGTGGGTTTGGCTGCAAGTGGGGGTTGGGTGGTTGCATGTGGGGTGGTTTGTGGTGTTTAATTGTGTCCCGGTATTTCATACGATGTATAAAAATATCCCTCCTCGATATTTTATTATTCTACCACATCAACACAACAATTAAAAACACCTAACATGCTTCCTAAACCACATCATCAAATTAAATAAATTAATCCCACATACAAACGCTTTAAACATATAGGTTCATAATTAACCACCCTTAAATGCATGATTACCCACATAATCATTTCGGGGATATCACAATGATGTTATAAGATGATGATGTTATAAGATGATGATATTTATAAGATGGTAATGCTTGTATGATGATGATGTTATAAGATGATGATATTTATAAGACAATGATTTTAATCATTCATGTCAAGAATTAATGATTATATGCATGGCTATGACACAGGGACAACCAAAGAGGGTTAATGCAATTAACCAGGAAGTATATGTTACCAATTATTTTCATGCATTTATTTATATGCCATTGCCTTATGATGTTAAGTAACGATGTACATGCTCATGATGGGTTGTTCCTGTAGGTACACTTTTGGACCGAAGGGCTAAGGGTCGGGTTGAGGCAGTGAGCTAAAAGGAGCATGAAAGAAGATAGGATACAGGACTTTTGGATAGTCTCTACTCTAGGAGTAGTATTATTCTATCGCTTTAACATTCATTATTGAGAATGTAATGAGATAAGTTTTGAAATTTCATTGTTGGCCTGAAATCTTATTAGCTCAAAGCTACAACCGGAACCCTAAGACGTTATTAATGCATGTTTAGTCCATAAATTGTGTAATAAGATGATGTTAAGGTAGGAAGACCCTACAAGATTATTTAATGGTCCACACATGTCATGACATAATACCATTCCATTATCACCAATTACCAATCAACAATCCCTAGTCTGTTCATCACAATGTATTTTAATGCCCCTCGCTTTTCATATAGGCGGCACCGAATAACCTCGCTTCAATGGACATGCGGCGCTCCCGCCCCTTGCTTCACATTGAGCGGCAAATATTCTTTCCTCGCCTCATACGATAACCACGCTTAAATGTGACATGCGGCGCTCCCACCCCTCGCTTCACATTTAGCGGCAACAAATCAAATAGCGGCAAGCATTAAAATCATCAAGGGATGACCACGACTCATGGGATGTGCACCAATAACCATCATATGCATATACAATCATCATGCATAATTCAACATGTATTTGCATCCACAATGCATAATTCCATATATATTCGCATCCACAATGCATAAACAATGAGTATATTAGATACATGTACCGTTGGGTGCCCGTACGTCTTCTACGTACCTTTCCAAAAGTGGAATTTGATATGGCTTCACTTCCTTGGTTGCGTTGCCACCTGGGATGGTTCTACATAATCACACAACCCCATATTAGAAGCCAAATAATAGTCGAATATCAAAAATTCGTCAAAAAAAATCCATTTTCCAAAATTCCACTGCTGGCGATCGATCGCTTCGCTGAGGCGATCGATCGCCTCAATTTTTGCTTCGCGGTGATCGATCGCGCCATACATGGCGATTGATCGCCTACCTTATATTTTGGACACTGCCCCTCGGCGATCGATTGCGCCATTTCAGGCGATCGATCGCCTACCCAGCGATTTTGGTACTGCCTGTTGGCGATCGGTCGCCTCATTTCAGGCGGTCGATCGCCTCGCACAGACTCGCGATTTTCCACCATTAATGCACACCAAAACCATCCCAACTCATACCAATACTCCTCCCACCAACCCAACAACAATATAACACAATAAATCAACAAAAAACCTCAAGCAACACAAAAATCCAACACCCAAACAAAAATGATACCAACCCAAAGTAACCCATTACAAAACCCTTCAAAACTTCTTCAAATCCAATCCAAACACAACAAAAACAATATGGAGGTATCTATACCTCTTGGGGACTCCAAATCTCCCAACAAACTCCACAAATCAAACTTTTGGAATGATTTCTCTCCACCTTTTTGCACAAAATCGAAAATGAAGGGGGAAAGGGTTTGGGTGGTTGATTTGGGGAAAGTTAAAAGTTATGGTATGGTGGGGGGTTTGGGGGGTATAAAGTGGGTCATTAAAATCAATTGCACTCCACAATTACCATGGTGTATAAAACACCCCAACATGATATTTTAAAAGCATTATACCAAAATGCAACAAAATACCAATTAATCTCATGCTTGACCAAATAATTATCGATTACCATAAACAACCATGATAATCCTTAAACTCCCAACATGCACAACATGCATCCCGAAATGCATCCCCGGTCACACCTATCATGTGACTAAGCATTTCAATATGATAATTAAATCCAGCACATAATTAATTATCACCATAATTCATCATATAAACATAATTAATGCCCAAATTGCAATTAATTATTTCGGGGATATCACAATGAGTCCCTACAGAAACAATCACACAACATGAGTATAGATAAACAACTATCCCCGTGCAATATCAATAAAACCATAAACGATAAAGCACTATAAACATCAAATGTGATTGTCCTGTATCATGCATCAGTAAATGCAAATATGTCATGATATGTCTCATTCCACATCCTGTTATAACCAGACCAATATGATATGCCTATCTCAGCTCAATATGTCAGTGGAACATCCTCACATCTTCATATTAGCAGCACGTATCATAGTACCATCCTCACATATTATAACAGCAGAGCATATACCCAACCGGCGTATATCTCTCATGCTAAAGCATATGTAGCATACCTATCGTGGCAACAATCACAGCCAAAGCATATACCCAACACTAGTATATCTATCGTGGCACCGATCTCAGCCAAAGCATATGCTACACATCTATCGTGGCATCCATCTCAACAATATAAATATCATGAATGCACATGCATATGATGTCACCAATCATATGATACCATGCTCACATCATCATCACGACAATATCATGTACTCGTACGTCAAAACGTACATGTTATGCGACACAAAAGATATAAATTAGGCGTCAATGTCTAACCGCCTCGTTGCCCCATCCTTTGTGATGATGCTACACCAATATGAACAATATAATATGTTACAATAGGCTTCAAAATCAAAATCTACAAAAATCTAACATTTTTTTCAAAATCTTAACCCTGGCGATCGATCGCCACTTTCACCGATCGATCGCCATACTGTTCTGCTCCATCGTGATCGATCACCATTATCTTGCGATCGATCTCCAAAGTGTTCTATTTCCTCACGATCGATCGCCTGATTTCATCGATCGGTCACCATATGTTTTCACCGCCTTATAATTTCTCTGTTCTCGGCGATCGATTGCTGTATGGCTCACGATCGATCGCCGATGTTCAGAAAATTCATAACATGGCGATTTTATGCTTATCTCCATGGTTCTTCTTCTACTACTCAAAAATTCACATTCAAACATGTTTCATGCAATCTCTAGTATCATATAAACATGTTTTTATTATTATATGTGATATCCCCGAAAGGCTTATGTGTATGCATGCTTTCAAGTGTTGATAATTATGTGTTAGAGGCGATTTAATTTGGGGATTATTGGTAAAGTTTATGTGTCTAAATATATGTAATCAAATTGAGGAAAATAAGTATGTGGTTAGTGTCAAATAAAGAGGAATGTGGGGTATTTAAATGATGTATTTATGTGGTAAAATTATAAAAAATCAAGGAGGGATATTTTAATACATCGTATGAAATACCGGGATACAATTAAACACCACATGACTACCCTACATGCAACCATCCCCCCTATCAGCATGCAAACCCACGCCCCTCCCCTGAAATCCTGCAGCATGGGTTGGCCAAGGACATGCTTTCCACCTCATTCTACCATTTTTTCCTCTCACCTCAAGAACTCCATTTTTTTCTCTCCTTTTCATCTGTAATCTGAGCTTCTAGTAGGAAGGAAGGGCTCGGAAATTTCTTGTCTTTTCTTGACAAAAATCAAGGAGCAAAAGTGGTGAGGAATCATATATTTTTCCCAGCTTTCAGTGTTTAAACATGTGTTTTCATTAAAGCAGAAATGACATGCTAGCTAAAGATTCGATTTAAATCTTGTTTTGAGTGCTTGCATGTATGTTTTATGAAGCTCCTAACATGTTTGACTTAGCAACTTACATGCTTTGTGTGTTAGATTTTCATGTATGAAAAGTGGTCCTCGAAAATCTGGGCAAGTGAGTGCCCTATTTTTCTGGAAAATATGGGATGGGAGTGAAGTTGTGAAGATGTTATTATGCATGTTAGCTAGGTTTTTGGTAGACATTTGATTTGAGTACATACATGGTAGTTTTGTGAAGCCCTTGGCGTTTTTGTTCGAACATATTTCATGACTTATGTGGTAGATTTATTTGTTTGAAAGTGGGTACTCGAAAATCTGGGTAGGGAAGAAGATACCCTGTTTCCAGAAAAAACTTGGGCGAGTACTGATATGGCTGAGCGATTTTTATGCATGTGGGTTTTAAGTATGGGTATAACTTTGATATGAATACACTCAGGGTATTATATTGTAGCTCTTAACACATTTTTTCAAGCAAGAGGTGTGTCTTATATGCTAGATTGAAGGGTATGAAAACGTCGGAAATTTGGAAAATGAATTTTTTGTTGGATTTTTGATTTGTTTTCGGTATTGGATGATATTGAGGCATCTAATATTGTGTTGTACACTTGTGTAGAGCCATCACAGGTAGCCACACAACGCAGGGGATAGAGTCCTGCAATACACCATATTTTGGAAAGGTACGTAAGCGACGTACGGGCATTCCAACGGTAACATGTATTTATGTCTGCCTATTTGACACATGATAAATGCAAAGTTGTGCATTAAGAGTATGATACATGTTCATATGTATTGTTGTTGCATATATATATGTTGTGGAATAAAGAGTGTGTATTCCACGAGTCAGGGTTATCGTAGTGATGATTTTATTGCTTACGCTTATACCGCTAAAAATGTGGAGTAAGGCTTGCACATGGAGGCGGGGTATACCATACTAAGCGGGGAAGAAGGTACCGCTAGTATGAAGAGCGGGGAAGAAGGTACCGCTAGCGGGGAAGAATGTACCGCTTGTTATGAAATAATGAAGCAGGGAAGATGGTACTGCTCATTATGAAGTTAAGAAGTAGAAGCATTAAAATACACTGATGATAAACTGACTAAGAAAGATTTAAGATTAAGAAGTGAAGTTATGTCATGACATTATTAAGGAACCATAATTTCATATGTTGATTATTTATGAGTTATGGTACATGGACAACCAATGGGCGTGGTAAATGCAATGAAAATACAGGAAGTGGTTGTATTTATGATTTATGCATTTACGTTTGAATTCATATTATTTTGAATATGAATTATGATGTGCTCATGTGTTGGGGTTGTTCTTGTAGGAGCTTTTGCTAATGAGAACCAGGGTCGGGGTTGATACTTTGAGCTGTAAGGAGTGCTACAACGATAGCAGGACAGAGTTCTTTTGTGTAGTCTCTACAAGTAGTAGAGTAGAACTATTAGTGTCACTCCTATTGTTTTGAGGAATGTAACTAATTTCTATTGAAATTTTTATTGGCACATGTGACCCTTAAGCTCAAGATGTCAACACGATTAATACTCTGATTATATATGATTAGTTCTCATAATTGCACCTAGTATCTTCTTTAAGATAACGGGGTCTCACATTTAGTGGTATCAGAGCAGTGGTTAGATAACCAGGGAAGAGTGAAGGGTAGCATTTAGAGACAAGTTGGCTAGGTATTCATTGTTGGGCATGTTATGCATGTGATGCATATTTTTGTATAAGTGTTATACTAACATGCTTTTGAATATGATACTCTTGTTATCTAACGGCTTATATTATGAACTGCTTTTGGTATTGTTGTTAACTCCTGTGTTGCAGCATGTCGGCTATTAACCCGGAGAACCTCAATGAAGAGGTAGGGGATATGGGCAGTATGAATGCTAGTATTGCTCAGCTGAATCCTTTACCGCCATCTGCTGTGGGCGTGGAGCCCAGTGCACAGATGTTATTACCAGGGGAGCTCAGTTTGACACAGTTTCTGAACTTCCATCCACCTATGTTTTGAGGGGAATGAGTCTGGTGAAGCAGCTGAAGAGTGGCTGGAGCGGATAGAACAGATACTTGTGACTGCACCCTGTGCACGTACCGCATGGCTGAGGTTGGCTGAATTTCAGATGGCGCTATGTGGTGGAAGACCACTATGATGGAGCTGAGAGCTCAGGGTATGGCAGTTGACTGGACTGTATTCAGGACCCGGTTCCTTAACCGGTATTTTCTACAGCTGCCAGGCAGTTAAAGGAAGATGAGTTTACCAGTTTGAAGCAGGACAGCATGTCAATCTCAGATTATGCCATGCAGTATTCCTCACTGTTGAGGTATGTCCCTCATATTGCTGTGAGCAGTCAAGCCAAGATGAGGCATTTCTTGAAGGGACTGAGGCCGGAGCTATTCGATAGGGTGGTCTCCAACAACCCCAGCTCATTTGATGACGCGCTGATTAGGGCAGAGCTGGCAGAGATTGTGGTGGGCGTGTACAAGGAAGTTGTACCCCCTTTCCCACCACCGCAGAGACCTGTTGGTGACAGTCTGAGGCCACGAGGGGACCAGTTTAAGCCTCGTGGGGCCTCTTCATCTTCTAGATTCAGTGGGACGAAGTCTCAGAGTCAGAAGCAAAGCAATCGGGGACCAACGCAGGGGAGTAAGACAGTGGGGAACAGGTGTGACCACTGTGGAGGATTTCATTTGTCGCGGGACTGCCGAGGCTGTTATGTTTGTGGCAAGGTGGGCCACTTAGCTCGGGCTTGCCCCAATCGGGCAGGTCAGACAGACTTTGGGCCGAATAGGCCAAGATTTGATGCCAGGACGGCACCACAGAGACAACAGTTTGCACCACGACCGCAGGGAGGTCAGGCGGCGGGACAGCCGCAGGGTCAGGTGTATGCATTGACGCGGGAGCAGGCTGAGGCAGCCCCGGAGGAGGTCATTGCTGGTACGTGTCATTTATTTACGTACCCTGCATTTTTATTGATAGATACAGGTGCTTCCCACTCTTTTGTGTCTACTGCTTTTGTGGAGAGACACCACTTGGCTCGTCTCTGTTACCCATGCCTCTCATGGTCTCGACACCCACGGGAAAGTATGTGACTGCAGACCGACTGTTATCTGATTGCCTCAGTTATTTTGAGGGCAATGATCTGAGGGCCGATCTGATTCAGTTAGAGATGGCAGATTTTGACTGCATTGTCGGCATTGATGTGTTGAGCAGATACCGAGCTGTGGTAGGTTGCCGATAGAGGATGGTACGTTAGTGGACCTTTTATGGGGACGGCTCTCGTCCAAAGATTCCAGTGATCTCAGCGGTTAAGATGTCGCGGTTATTGGAACGCGGCCACACGAGCTACCTTATTTATGCCGTGGTTGCATCGGAAAAGAAGGAAGTGAGAGCCGAGGATATTCCGGTCGTGGCGGAGTTCATTGATGTATTCCCGGATGAGATTCCAGGGTTTCCGCCGATCAGAGATGTGGAGTTTGCCATTGAGCTACTGCCGGGGACATCAGCCATTTCTCGTGCCCCATACAGGATGGCGCCAGCAGAGCTGAGGGAGCTGAAGGTGCAGTTACAGGAACTCCTCGACAAGGGATAAATTTGTCCTAGTGTATCGCCTTGGGGTGCACCAGTCTTGTTCGTGAAGAAAAAGGACGGTTCGATGTGCCTGTGTATCGATTACCGTCAATTGAACAAAGTGACTATTAAGAACAAGTACCCCCTTCCGAGGATTGATGATTTATTTGATTAGCTTCAGGACACAAAGATTTACTCAAAGATTGACTTGAGGTCAGGCTACCACCAGATACGGGTTAGAGCTGATGATATCCAAAAGACAGCTTTTAGAACTCGGTATGGACACTACGAGTTCTTGGTGATGCCATTCGGGGTGACGAATGCCCCGGCTATCTTTATGAGCCTGATGAACCGAGTATTTCAGGAGTACCTTGATCAATTTGTGATCGTATTCATTGATGACATCCTTGTTTATTCAAGAAGTGTAGAGGAACATGCTACTCATTTGAGGACAGTGCTACAGATCCTCATAGATCACCAGTTGTATGCCAAACTCAGCAAGTGTGAGTTCTGGCTAAGCAGCGTAGCATTCTTGGGCCACATTATCTGTCGAGAGGGGATCTCAGTAGACCGAGGAAGGTAGAGGCAGTTATGGATTGGTCTGCCCCTACTACAGTATCTGAGATTCGGAGTTTTCTGGGTTTGGCAAGGGTATTATCGACGCTTTGTAGAAGGATTTTCAAAGATCGCCAAGCCATTGACGCAGCTGACTCAGAAGGGAGTCGCATTCTGTTGGTTGGAGGCTTGTGAGCAGAGTTTCTGAGAATTAAAGCACAGACTGACTACTGCACCAGTTTTGGTGATTCCCAGGGAGAACAAAGGATTTGTTCTTTCTACTGACGCATCGCTACAGAGCCTAGGATGCGTACTGATGCAGGATAGTCATGTAGTGGCTTATGCTTCTAGGCAATTGAAGCCACATGAGACGAGGTATCCAGTCCATGATTTGGAGTTAGCAGCTATAGTGTTTGCCTTGAAGATATGGCGACACTACTTATATGGTACCTCATTTACCATCTTCACTGATCACAAGAGCCTGAAGTTCTTGTTTACACAGGCTGAGATGAATATGAGGCAGAGGAGATGGATGGATTTGCTGAAGGATTATGATTGTGAAATCCTATACCATCCCGGGAAAGCAAATTTGACAGCCGATGCTTTGAGTCGGAAGGTGAGGAGCACAGCAGAGGATGCCATGTGTCTATCAGCTATGTTGGGCTCCTACTGCCATTTGGGATTTGATTATGATGTGTCTGCTTCACCAGTGCAGGTATTGACCTTATTAGCTGAGCCCGTTATTTATGATCATATCAGGAAGGCTCAGGAGACCGACGAGGAGGTCCAGAGATGGTTATCAGTGGTTCGTCTGGGTCAGTCATCGAAGTTCGGGACGGCTGAGGATGGTTCCTTGAGGTTAGGTTATCGATGGGTGGTCCCGAATACGCCTGAGTTGCATCAGGGAATACTACAGCGAGCTCATTGCAGCAGGATGAGTATCCACCGAGGCGGAAAGAAAATGTACAAAGACTTATGTAGCCAATTTTTGTGACATCCCCGAAATGGTTAATTACAATTTGGTGCATTAATTGTGTTTATATGATTAATTATGGTGGTAATTAATTATGTGTTGGAATTATTATGCGGAAATGCTTAGTCACATGTTAGAGTGACCCGGGGTAGCATATCAGGGTGCATGTTGGGAATTATGGTTGGGAACATGATTTATTTGCCTTGGTTAGCAATTTGTGGAAATCATGTGTTTAATTGATATTTTGGTGCATTTTGAGTTAAGGCTTTGGAAAATATCATGTTGGGGTGTTTTATACACCATGGAATTCTTTTGGTATATATTTTAATTAACCCAACTTTATATCCCCTTTTATTACCCCACACCTTACCATCCATCACTTTTTAACTTTACCAAAATCAAATCCACAAACCCTTCATCCTTCCAATTTTCGAGCTCAAGCTTGGGGGTGAAGAGAAACCTTTCAAAAATCTTGTTTTGTGGAGATTGTTGGGTGATTTGAGGTCCCCAAGAGGTATGGATACCTCATGTTTAATTTTGTAAGGTTTTGTTTAAGTTTGGGTTGGTTTGAGGGATTTTAAAATGGGTTTGTGTTGGGTTGTTGTGATTTTGGTATTATTTTGGTTGGATGTTAAATATATGAGTTTATGTAGATGTTTATTGTTGGTTTTGAGTTGTTGGGTTTGGTTGATGTTGGTGTATGTGGGTATGTATGAGTTGGGGTTGAAGATGGGTGAATAGTGCCCAAACCCCGCAAGCCCAGAGCTCGGCGATCGATCGGCGCCTTCTCGCGATCGATCGCGAGCAACAGAGCTGAGGCAGTGAGCTTCAGCGATCGATCGCGAGTTTGGCGCGATCGATCGGCGAGGCCGCGATCGATCGGCGCAAGCTCCGCGATCGATCGCGGATTGTTTATTTTTGTTGCTCGAGACAGTGAGGTCTCGCGATCGATCGGGGCTTTATGGCGATCGATCGCGAGACACCAAAAATGATGTTTTTGGTTATTTTTGTGGGATTTTTGGTATTGGACTATTATTGGGTTCTAATATTGGTATTTGTGAATATGTAGAACCAACCCAGGTGGCAACGCAGCCAAGGAATTGAAGTCCTACCACATCCTACATTTTTGGAAAGGTACGTAGTGGACGTACGGGCACCCCAACGGTACATGTATCTTATATACTTATTGTTATGCATTGTGGATGCAAGTATATATGTGGTATTGCATTGTGGATGCAAATACATGTTATGCATGATGTTTATAGATGCATATGATTATTGGTGCATATCCCATGAGTCGTGGTCATCCCTTGATGATTTTAATGCTTGCCGCTATTTGGTTTGGTTCCGCTAAATGTGAAGCGAGGGGTGGGAGCGCCGCATGTCACATTTGAGCGTGGTTATCATATAGGGCGAGGAAAGGGTATTTGCCGCTCAATGAGAGGCGAGGGGTGGGAGTCCCGCAGTCCATTGAAGCGAGGTTATCCTATGCCGCCTATATGTAAATAAGCGAGGGGCATTAAAATACATTTTGATGGACAGACTAGGGATTGGTGATCAGTATTTGGTATTGATGAGTTGGTATATGTCATGACATGTTTTGACCATTAAAAATAATCTGTTGATTATACTCATGAGTTATGGTACAGGGACAACCAAACGGGAAGCGTTTGAAATGCATGGGGAAAACAGGAAGTGTTTTATTATGATTATGCATTTACGCTTTATCTTCATATTGTGTTATGAATGATTATTATTGCTCATGTTTGGGGGTTGTCCTTGTAGGTACACGTTTGGCATAATAGAAGGGCTAGACGGGTTGAGATGGTGAGCTTTTGAGGATGCTTTTGAGACTTGAAGGACAGGATTATTTGGATAGTATCTACTCTAGGAGTAGTATAAAACCATAATTGAACATTCATTGATTGGAATGTAATTAATCCATTTGGTAGTCCTTATTTTGGCATGTAATGCTTAAGCTCATAGACTCAACACGTTATTTCTCACTCTAATCATTTATATTAACTCTATTATGCCTGGATTCCGCACTTAAGGATTAGGGTCCTTACATTAGTGGTATCAGAGCAGTGGTTAGAGAACCCGGGAACGAGTGAAGGGTAGCCTTAGCATGATAGGCTAGGTGCTTACATTTGAAGCATGTTTATGCATGTGGTGCATATTAATGTATATTCTGTTATACTAACATGCGTATTCTCATTCCTGTTATCTAACGGCATAACATATATACTGCTTTGGAATTGTTGTTAACATTTGTATTACAACATGGCTGCTAATGAGGAAGTTGGAGATGTTGGTAGTGTGAATGCAAGTATCGGACAGGCGAACCCTCTACCTCCACCGGCCGTAGGCATGGAACCAGTGGTTCAGTTATTGCTACCGGGTGAGATTAGTCTGACACAATTTCTATCTTATCATCCGCCCCGGTTTGAGGGGACAGAGTCCAGAGAAGAGGCTGAAGAGTGGCTGGAAAGACTTGAGCAGATCTTTGTATCGGCTCCTTGTGCTGTGACAGCTTGGCTGAGGCTGGCGGAGTTTCAATTAGCCAAGAAACCTCTGATGTGGTGGAGGAGCACAGTAATGGAAATGAGAGCACTGGGTGCTGTGATTGATTGGACACTCTTCAGGACTAGGTTTCTGAATCGGTATTTCTCCGCTGCGGCGAGACAGACGAAGGAGGATGAATTTACAAGTCTGAAGCAGGGGAACATGACAGTGGCAGACTATGCCACACGGTACTCTTCGTTGCTGAGGTACGTTCCCCACATTGCCACCAGTGGACACGCTAAGATAAGGAACTTTATGAAAGGATTGCGACCAGAGCTCTATGACCGGGTTATCACTAATAACCCAACTTCTTTTGATGACGCTCTCACAAGGGCGGAGCTTGCCGAGCTAGGAGTGGGAGCTTATGCTAGTATTATGCCACCACCGGTACCGCAACAGAGGCAGACCAATGACAGCTTGAGGCCTCGGGGAGAGCCATTTAAACCCCGTGGTGCCTCTTCATCTTCGTGATATGGTGGAAAGAAACATTTTGGTCAGAAACAGGATGGCAAGAAGGGCAATTGGACGGCCAATAGAGGATCTTCACAAGGGGATAGGCCGGGAGAGCCGAGGTGCAACAATTGTGGAGGGCCACATTCTTCAAACAAGTGTCCTGCATGTTATATCTGTGGCAAGATGGGCCACATCGCTCGGTATTGCCCCACCCGGGGAGGACAGTCAGAGTATCAGGGCAGCAGGCCGAGGTTTGAGGATAGGACAGTGCAGCAGAGGCAGCAGTTTGGGCCTCGACCATCGGGAGGTCAGACAGTAGGACCGCCCCAGGGACAGGTGTATGCACTGACCAGGGAGCAGGCCCAGGCAGCCCCAGAGGAGGTGATTGCCGGTACGTGTCATTTATTTACGTACCCTGCTTTTATTTTGATCGATACAGGTGCCTCCCATTCTTTTGTATCGGTGGGTTTTGTGGAAAGACACCATATGCGCACGTCTTCTTTACCCACGCCTCTCCTTGTCTCGACACCCACTGGAAGAAATGTTGTTGCTGATCAGTTTATGGCAGACTGCCTCATTTATTTTGAGGGCAACGAATTGAGATCAGACTTGATTGTGCTGGGTATGTCAGACTTCGACTGTATCTTGGGTATTGATGCTCTAAACAGATATCAGGCAGTGGTAGATTGTCGGCAGAGAACAGTAAAGTTCAGACCTGAGTTGGGCAGTCAGTAGACCTTTATGGCAACGGTTCTCGTGCAAAGATTTCGTTGAGTTCAGCGATCAAGATGACTCAACTGTTGGAACGTGGACACACGGGCTATCTCATTTATGCCGTGGACACGTCTGGGAAGAGTAAAGAATTGAAAGTTGAGGATGTGCCAGTAGTGGCAGAGTTTGCTGATGTATTCCCAGAAGAGATCCCAGGATTCCCACCGGCTAGGGAAGTTGAGTTTGGGATCGAGTTGCTACCAGGGACATCCGCTATCTCTCGTGCACTTTATAGGATGGCACCGGCTGAGTTGAGAGAGTTGAAAGAGCAGTTGCAGGATCTCCTTGACAAGGGATATATACGCCCGAGCGTGTCGCCATGGGGCGCACTAGTTCTCTTTGTGAAGAAGAAGGACGGTTCGATGCGGTTGTGTATCGATTACCGGCAACTGAATAAGGCTACAGTGAAGAACAAGTATCCTCTTCCAAGGATCGACGATCTGTTTGATCAGTTGCAAGGTACCAGGGTGTATAGCAAGATTGATTTGAGATCCGGGTATCATCAGATTCGAGTCAGAGAGGAAGATGTGCAGAAGACAGCATTCCGGACCCGATATGGACACTATGAGTTCCTAGTGATGCCGTTCGGCGTGACGAATGCTCCAGCAGTCTTTATGAGTCTGATGAACAGAGTGTTTCAGCAGTATCTTGATCAGTTCGTCATTGTGTTTATTGACGATATTCTTATCTACTCCCGGAGTGAGGAAGAGCATGTGAAACACTTGAGGACAGTGCTTCAGATTCTCAGAGAGCATCAGTTGTATGCTAAGCTCAGTAAGTGTGAATTTTGGCTGAGCAGTGTAGTGTTTCTGGGGCATGTCATATCGAGCAACGGGATATCTGTAGATCCCAAGAAGATTGAGGCTGTGATGGAGTGGGCTGCCCCCACTTCTGTGCCTGAAATTCGGAGTTTTCTTGGTTTGGCCGGGTATTATCGACGCTTTGTCGAGGGCTTTTCGAAGATTGCCAAGACGTTGACGCAGTTGACTCAGAAGGGTGTACCTTTCTTTTGGTCAGAAGCTTGTGAGGAGAGCTTCCAGGAATTAAAGCACCGGTTGACGACGGCGCTAGTGTTAGTGATCCCTACGGAGAACTCCAGATTTGTTCTGTATACTGACGCATCACTTCAGGGCCTTGGGTGTGTTCTGATGCAAGATAAGCATGTGGTAGCTTATGCATCGAGGCAGTTGAAGCCGCATGAGACCAGATATCCAGTGCATGACTTGGAACTGGCGGCTATCATCTTCGCCCTGAAGATTTGGAGGCATTATTTATATGGTACTTCATTCACCATATACACGGATCACAAGAGCCTCAAATTTTTATTCACTCAGGCGGAGCTGAACATGAGGCAGAGGAGATGGATGGACCTACTCAAAGACTATGACTGCGAGATAGAGTACCATCCCGGGAAAGCCAATTTGACAGCAGACGCTTTGAGCCGGAAAGTGAGGAGTTCTGCTGAGGACGTCATTCATCTGTCGGCTATGATGACCTCCTATTGTCATTTGGGCTATGACTTTAACATAGATGCATCGCCTGTGTATGTATCGACCTTGTTAGCTGAGCCAGATATCTATGAGAACATCAGGAGAGCTTAGAGGCCAGACGATGAGGTTCAGAGGTGGTTATCTTTAGTACATCTTGGTCAGCCAACGAAGTTCAGGGTGGCAGATGACGGATCTTTGAGAATGGGTGACCGATGGGTGGTTCCGAGTACGCCGGAGTTGCGTAAAGAGATCTTGGAGCGAGCTCACAGTAGCAGACTTAGCATCCACCCAGGCGAGAACAAGATGTACAGAGATCTGCGTGGTCAGTTTTGGTGGAAAAGGATGAAGTCTGATGTCGTCGCTTTTGTAAAGAGATGTTTGATCTGCCAGCAGGTTAAGGCAGAGAGACAGAGACCTGGCGGCGAGTTGAGAAGCTTGGAGATACCGAAGTGGAAGTGGGAACACATTTCCATGGACTTCGTGACTCATTTGCCGAGGAGTGCTTCAGGCTTCGATGCTATTTGGGTGATCGTGGATCGATTGACTAAGGTAGCTCATTTTATCCCCTATAGCATGACTTTCACGTTTTTGAGGATGGCGCAGTTATATATTAGAGATGTGGTGAGATTGCATGGGATCCCCGTTTCCATAGTGTCAGATCGAGATCCGCGATTCACATCTCATTTCTGGGAAGGCCTTCAGTCAGCCTTGGGAACTGAAGTCAGATTGAGCACTGCTTATCATCCTCAGACGGATGGCCAGACCGAGCGCACTATTCAGACGCTCGAGGACATGTTAAGAGCTTGTGTTTTGGAGTTCGATGCCTCTTGGCAGGATTCAGTGCCTTTGGTAGAGTTTTCTTATAACAATAGCTACCAGGCGAGTATTCAGATGGCTCCGTTTGAAGCTCTTTATGGCAGACGGTGTAGATCACCCTTGTGTTGGGATGATTTGGACCGCAAATCGGTCGGAGGACCGGAATTGATTCGGGAGATGGAAGAAAAGATAAAGACGATAAGGCAGAAAATGAAAGCGGCCCAGGACAGACAGGCAGCTTATGCAAATAAACGGCGGAGACCGTTGGAATTTCAGTTGGGAGATAAGGTCTTCTTGAAGATCTCGCCTTTCAGAGGCGTTGTGCGATTTGGGATGCGCGGGAAACTGTCTCCGAGGTATGTTGGACCGTACGAGATTTTGCAGCGCATTGGCACCTTAGCTTACCGACTGGCTTTGCCGCCTTCTTTATCTGGTATACATGATGTGTTTCATGTATCTATGCTGCGGAAGTATGAGCCGGATCCGTCGCATGTTTTACAGCCTTCCGAAGTTCAGTTAGAGTCCGATGTATCTTATGTGGAATGGCCTGTCAGAATTCTGGATCGAGCAGACCGTAGACTTCGGAACAAAGTGATACTTATGATCAAGGTTCAGTGGGATCGCAGGGGTGTCGAGGAGGCTACGTGGGAGACGGAGCGGCATATGGTGCAGCACTACCCGGAACTATTCTCTGGTATGTGTTTATGTTTAGTTTCTATTTGGGGTAAGTGCATGTGATTTCGAGGACGAAATCTTATAAGTAGGGGAGTATTGTGACATCCCAAAATGGTTAATTACAATTTGGTGCATTAATTGTGTTTATATGATTAATTATGGTGGTAATTAATTATGTGTTGGAATTATTATGCGGAAATGCTTAGTCACATGTTAGAGTGACCCGGGGTAGCATATCAGGGTGCATGTTGGGAATTATGGTTGGGAACATGATTTATTTGCCTTGGTTAGCAATTTGTGGAAATCATGTGTTTAATTGATATTTTGGTGCATTTTGAGTTAATGCTTTGGAAAATATCATGTTGGGGTGTTTTATACACCATGGAATTCTTTTGGTATATATTTTAATTAACCCAACTTTATATCCCCTTTTATAACCCCACACCTTACCATCCATCACTTTTTAACTTTACCAAAATCAAATCCACAAACCCTTCCTCCTTCCAATTTTCGAGCTCAAGCTTGGGGGTGAAGAGAAACCTTTCAAAAATCTTGTTTTGTGGAGATTGTTGGGTGATTTGAGGTCCCCAAGAGGTATGGATACCTCATGTTTAATTTTGTAAGGTTTTGTTTAAGTTTGGGTTGGTTTGAGGGATTTTAAAATGGGTTTGTGTTGGGTTGTTGTGATTTTGGTATTATTTTGGTTGGATGTTAAATATATGAGTTTATGTAGATGTTTATTGTTGGTTTTGAGTTGTTGGGTTTGGTTGATGTTGGTGTATGTGGGTATGTATGAGTTGGGGTTGAAGATGGGTGAATAGTGCCCAAACCCCGCATGCCCAGAGCTCGGCGATCGATCGGCGCCTTCTCGCGATCGATCGCGAGCAACAGAGCTGAGGCAGTGAGCTTCAGCGATTGATCGCGAGTTTTTGCGCGATGGATCGGCGAGGCCGCGATCGATCGGCGCAAGCTCCGCGATCGATCGCGGATTGTTTATTTTTGTTGCTCGAGACAGTGAGGTCTCGCGATCGATCGGGGCTTTATGGCGATCGATCGCGAGACACCAAAAATGATGTTTTTGGTTATTTTTGTGGGATTTTTGGTATTGGACTATTATTGGGTTCTAATATTGGTATTTGTGAATATGTAGAACCAACCCAGGTGGCAACGCAGCCAAGGAATTGAAGTCCTACCACATCCTACATTTTTGGAAAGGTACGTAGTGGACGTACGGGCACCCCAACGGTACATGTATCTTATATACTTATTGTTATGCATTGTGGATGCAAGTATATATGTGGTATTGCATTGTGGATGCAAATACATGTTATGCATGATGTTTATAGATGCATATGATTATTGGTGCATATCCCATGAGTCGTGGTCATCCCTTGATGATTTTAATGCTTGCCGCTATTTGGTTTGGTTCCGCTAAATGTGAAGCGAGGGGTGGGAGCGCCGCATGTCACATTTGAGCGTGGTTATCATATAGGGCGAGGAAAGGGTATTTGCCGCTCAATGAGAGGCGAGGGGTGGGAGTCCCGCAGTCCATTGAAGCGAGGTTATCCTATGCCGCCTATATGTAAATAAGCGAGGGGCATTAAAATACATTGTGATGGACAGACTAGGGATTGGTGATCAGTATTTGGTATTGATGAGTTGGTATATGTCATGACATGTTTTGACCATTAAAAATAATCTGTTGATTATACTCATGAGTTATGGTACAGGGACAACCAAACGGGAAGCGTTTGAAATGCATGGGGAAAACAGGAAGTGTTTTATTATGATTATGCATTTACGCTTTATCTTCATATTGTGTTATGAATGATTATTATTGCTCATGTTTGGGGGTTGTCCTTGTAGGTACACGTTTGGCATAATAGAAGGGCTAGACGGGTTGAGATGGTGAGCTTTTGAGGATGCTTTTGAGACTTGAAGGACAGGATTATTTGGATAGTATCTACTCTAGGAGTAGTATAAAACCATAATTGAACATTCATTGATTGGAATGTAATTAATCCATTTGGTAGTCCTTATTTTGGCATGTAATGCTTAAGCTCATAGACTCAACACGTTATTTCTCACTCTGATCATTTATATTAACTCTATTATGCCTGGATTCCGCACTTAAGGATTAGGGTCCTTACAATTTTGGTGGAGGCGAATGAAACAAGATGTTACCACATTCGTCAAGAGATGTTTGATTTGTCAGCAGGTAAAGGCTGAGAGGCAGAGGCCTGGTGGTGAGCTAAGGATCTTGGAGATACCACAGTGGAAGTGGGAGCACATATCCATGGACTTCGTGACCCACTTGCCGAGGACAGTTTTGGGTTTTGATGCCATATGGGTAGTCGTCGACAGATTGACTAAGAGTGCTCATTTCATTCCCTACTGTATGACCTTCACATACCTAAGGATGACTCAGTTATATATCATAGATGTGGTGAGACTGCACGGGATCCCTGTTTCGATTGTGTCTGATCGAGATCCGCGGTTCACATCTCACTTCTGGGAGGGTCTTCAGTCAGCTCTAGGTACAGAGTTAAGGTTGAGCACATCATATCATCCCCAGACGGACGAACAGACCGAGCGTACGATACAGACGCTCGAAGATATGTTACGGGCTTGTGTGCTGGAGTTCGACACTTCTTGGCAGGACTCAGTAGCCTTGGTGGAATTTTCTTATAATAACAGTTACCAGGCTAGCATACAGATGGCTCCATTTGAAGCCCTATATGGCAGGCGTTGCAGGTTGCCTTTGTGTTGGGATGATGTGGACCGTAAATCGGTCGGAGGACCAGAGTTGGTCCAGGATATGGAAGAAAAGGTAAAGGTCATCAGGAGAAAGATGAAAGCAGCTCAGGACAGACAGGCAGCGTATGCCAATCAGCGGCGAAGGCCGTTAGAGTTTCAGTTGGGCGACAGAGTCTTTCTGAAGATCTCACCTTTCAGAGGTGTGGTACGGTTTGGGATGCGGGGGAAGTTATCCCCAAGATATGTAGGGCCGTATGAGATCTTGCAGCGTGTTGGTACTCTGGCGTACCGTTTAGCTTTACCGCCCTCTCTGTCTGGTATACACGATGTATTCCATGTGTCTATGCTGAGGAAGTACGAGCCAGATCCTTCTCATGTGTTGCAACCTTCTGAGGTTCAGATAGATTCCGATGTTTCCTATGTGGAGCGGCCTATCAGGATTCTGGATCGGGTAGATCGCAGACTACGAAACAAAGTTATTCCTATGATCAAGGTTTAGTGGGATCGTAGGGGTGTCGAGGAGGCCACGTGGGAGACTGAGCAACATATGGTGCAGCACTACCCAGAACTGTTTTCTGGTATGTGTATTATGTTTTATATTGTTTTGGTAAGCATGTTTGATTTCGGGGACGAAATCTTATAAGTAGGGGAGTATTGTGATATCCCCGAAAGGCTTATGTGTATGCATGCTTTCAAGTGTTGATAATTATGTGTTAGGGGCAATTTAATTTGGGGATTATTGGTAAAGATTATGTGTCTAAATACATGTTATCATATTGAGGAAAATAAGCATGTGGTTAGTGTCAAATAAAGAGGAATGTGGGGTATTTAAATGATGTATTTATGTGGTAAAATTATAAAATATCAAGGAGGGAAATTTTAATACATCGTATGAAATACCAGGATACAATTAAACACCACATGACCACCCTACATGCAACCCCCCCCCCCCCCCCCCTATCAGCATGCAAACCCACGCCCCTCCCCTGAAATCCTGCAGCATGGGTTGGCCAAGGACATGCTTTCCACCTCATTCTACCATTTTTTCCTCTCACCTCAAGAACTCCATTTTTTTCTCTCTTTTTCGTCTGAAATCTGAGCTGCTAGTAGGAAGGAAGGGCTCAGAAATTTCTTGTCTTTTCTTGACAAAAATCGAGGAGCAAAAGTGGTGAGGAATCATATATTTTTCCCAGCTTTCAGTGTTTAAACATGTGTTTTCATTAAAGCAGAAATGGCATGCTAGCTAAAGATTCGATTTAAATCTTGTTTTGAGTGCTTGCATGTATGTTTTATGAAGCTCCTAACATGTTAGACTTAGCAACTTACATGCTTTGTGTGTTAGATTTTCGGGTATGAAAAGTGGTCCTCGAAAATCTGGGCAAGTGAGTGCCCTGTTTTTCTGGAAAATATGGGATGGGAGTGAAGTTGTGAAGATGTTATTATGCATGTTAGCTAGGTTTTTGGTAGACATTTGATTTGAGTACATACATGGTAGTTTTGTGAATCCCTTGGCGTTTTTGTTGGAGCATATTTCATGACTTATGTGGTAGATTTATTTGCTTCAAATGGGTACTCGAAATCTGGGTAGGGAAAAAGATACCCTGTTTCCAGAAAAAACTTGGGCGAGTACTGATATGGCTGAGCAATTTTTATGCCTGTGGGTTTTAAGTATGGGTATAACTTTGATATGAATACACTCAGGGTATTATATTGTAGCTCTTAACACATTTGTTCAAGCAAGAGGTGTGTCTTATATGCTAGATTGAAGGGTATGAAAACGAGTGTTCAGAAATTTGGAAAATGAAATTTTTGTTGGATTTTTGATTTGTTTTCGGTATTGGATGGTATTGAGGCATCTAATATTGTGTTGTACACTTGTGTAGAACCATCACAGGTAGCCACACAACGCAGGGGAAAGAGTCCTGCAATACACCATATTTTGGAAAGGAACGTAAGCGACGTACGGGCATCCCAACGGTAACATGTATTTATGTCTGTCTATTTGACACATGATAAATGCAAAGTTGTGCATTAAGAGTATGATACATGTTCATATGCATTGTTGTTTCATATATATATGTTGTGGAATAAAGAGTGTGTATTCCACGAGTCAGGGTTATCGTAGTGATGATTGTAATGTTGTAAGGACCCCCGTGCCCTTAACCCGTTATTAGTGTATTAAGCCATACCATTAGTGCATATAATCATACTATCATGGGGAAAATCATATGCAAGTGCAACACTATATACTATCCAGAAAATTTCTTGCATTCAATCCACATAATATTCAAATTCCCCAACCAAGATTATTCATATAACATGCACCCTCATAATACACTAACATGCTCTTAGTTCATTTAGCAATTCCGTATTTAATTGCATGCAAACCATAAATGAATCGAGAAGAGCCGTAGCCCATTTATACATTCCATATACACGTAAAATGTACTCACATAAGAGCACCCAATGAACACGCGTGTATCTAATGTATAAAAGACTCTACCGGGTACCGTTACTGGCACTTCAATCCTGGAAGCACCTCCCAAGCATAGCTCGATCTCAACTCTGGATCTATACACTTATTCAACCAGCTCTGGTACCTCGATCCTGGAAGTACCTCAAATCAACAGCCCGAGCTCAACTCAAAGCTGCTGCTACACCTGTAACACCTGCCCCAATACCACCAATCCAATAATCATAATATTGTAATTCATAATTTACAGAATGTAAATGCCATAATTTAAATGATACTCCCTGGATGGTAACACCCTCATCCGGGATCCCCTGTATTGTCCATGTTCTCAAAACAATCAAACTCGTCAAATTCCCAAAGCCAGTTAATCGCCACGTAGATTAACTAATACCGTTCTATTATGCCAGTTCAATAATCAATATGGTAAAATCATTATATAAAAGACCGTAGATCTCACATATATCTAACCAATGATTCCATGTTCCTATTTCATTGCTCAATCTACAATAGCGGCATTCTAATCCCCGCGCACGCTCAACAATAGCGGCGTCATAACCGATGGTCGCTCAACGGCGACAGCATCCCAAATCATTGCTCGCTCAATAGCGGCACCATATGGTTCCCAATGTATAATCCATTTGACGCAAATACCTTTTACCGTGCATATCGTTATCCATTTATAGCAAGTATCATGCACCATGCATTTCAATACCTATTCGATGCAATTACCACGTGCCACATATTTCAATGTCCATATAATGCAATTATCACACACCATGTGTTCCAATGCCCATTTAATGCAATTATCACATACCATGCATTTTACAGTTGTAACATTATAATAAGCTATGCTCGTACGTCATACGCACCTTTGAATTTCGTAGTCCATGTCAAGCCTGGCTTGAGTTCCATGCCCCAAGAAACATGTGCTAAAGCACATAAATATTTCACAATTAAACATAGGCATCCAATTACGTGTCCTACTACGATCACAACACCAAATCGTATCGTCAATCCATGACGATAACCAAATTATAAAAGTTCCCGGCTAAGCATGCATAATACCCCAGAAATATTGTCAATCCATGACAATTAACCTTTTAAAATAACCCGGGGCGAAGCATGCAAGACACCCAAAAAAAGCCAAGAAACAACAAAAGGGGCACCAACATACTGGCCATCTCGATCGATCAAAATTTCATCTCGATCGATCGAGAACCACCCTCCGATCGATCTATCAAAATACCGATCGATCGGTCCACTGTTCCAAAGCCACTAAAAACATTCTGCCATGCTCGATCGATCAAAAATATTTTCGGATCGATCGAGCAGCCCTGTAAACGCGAGAAACATCCAAGAATGAGCTCCTTTCGACACCAAATCACCTATAACTCAAACCCACTTCAATTTACAACATAAAACCAACCAAAAACCATCTAAACACTACAAAACCTAACCCCCAACACATACAACAATGTTAGAACAAGATCTACTGTGATGTCCGGGGATTAATGGTGTTAATCCCGATGTGGTATTAATCCTTGATGGATTTTTAATTGTGGCAATTAGGAATTAATTGCGGTTTTGGGTCTCCCGATGTTGTTAAATCGGGCATTTGAGATCGTTGGATCCAAAGGTTGAGGTTGTATTCTCATTTTAGTGGAAAAACCTATGAGTTGGGTTTTTGGTGGGACTTAGAGTCCGGGGTGCTTTATGTTGGGGCTGGTAGGGGGATTTGGTGTTGGAGAGAGAGTTTTTGAAAACAGATGATTTTTAATGAATCATGATGTATTTGTGGAGGTATGGGTATTTCGGAGCATTTTTGCTATATATACCAAATGGACTCGGGATTCCGTCATTTGGAATCCATTTCCTCTCCTCTCTCCCCTCTCCTGCGATAACCCATCCCCAAACCCTTTTCCCCTTCCTCCTTCAAGGAAATCGACGGAGGCTCGATTTAGGAGCCGGATTCTACGAAGATAAGTTGGTAATCTCCTTCCCCTCGCTTTTATCTTCGTTTGGATTGTGATTTTGTTGGTTTTGGTGGAGTTTTGGGTTTAGTTTGATTTGGGTGATTTTGGTAAAAATCATAAATCTTTTGGGTTTGTTTTCTTTTGGGTTGAGCACCCTTGTTGGGGGTCCTTGTGTGTGGATTTGTTGTGGTTTTGAGTTGGGAGGAGTTGGGGTATGTTTTGTGGAGGTTTCAAGCTTTCAAAAATGGTGTTTTTCGGGTTGCAGGTAGCGGCGATCGATCACCCATTTTTGGCGATCGATCGCGCGCAAGCAATGGGCTTTTCAGCAAGGTGGCGATCGATCGCTACTTTTGGGCGATCGATCGCCTCGCGCCAGTAAGGTCTGGCGATCGATCGCTATATCGAGCGATCGATCGCCGAGGGGCTAGCGATCGATCGCCCGGCATAGCGATCGATCGCCAGGAAGGTCTGGTTGGTTTTCTTGGCTTTTTCGTGGGATTTTGGATTTTCGACTTAAATGGTCGGCTTCCGGGGCAATGTTCACATTCCAATGGGAATGTTAGGATTTTAAAATGGTTTGGTTGGAGCCAAGTTAAATTAACGGAACTCCCGGTTGAGTTTTTGGGCTATCTTTTAAACGTTTTAAAGGAATATTTTGGGTATTATGCATGCTTTGTAAGGACCCTAATCCTTAAGTGCGGAATTAAGGCATAATAGAGCTAATAACAATGATCAGAGTATAATAAACAAGTTGAGTCTATGAGCTTAAGCATTTACATGCCAAAATAAAGGACTATAAAAAGGATTAATTACATTCCAATCAATGAATGTTCATCTATAGTTTTATACTACTCCTAGAGTAGATACTATCCAAATAATCCTGTCCTTTAATCCTCAAAAGAATGCTTCACAAGCTCACCACCTCAACCCGTTCAAGCTTGCTATCATGCCAAAAAGGTACCTACAAGGACAACCCCCAAACATGAGCAATAATAATCATCCATATTCAACACAATATGAAGATAAAGCGTAAATGCATAATCAATATGAAACACTTCCTGTTTGGGGATCTCAAATCACCCAATATGCTCCACAAATCAAGATTTTTGAAAGGTTCCTCTTCCACCCAAGGCTTGAGCTCGAAAATTTGGAGGGGAAGGGTTTGTGGGTTTTGTTTTGGTAAAGTGAGTGATTTGGTAAAGTGGGGTTTGGGTATATAAGAGATGGGTTTAATTAAAATGCATACCAACAATTCCATGGTGTATAAAACACCCCAACATGATATTTTTCAAAGCATTTACTCAAAATGCACCAAATACCATTTAAACACATGATTTCTAATAAATTGCTACTAAAGGCAAATAAATCATGCTTCCCATAATATTTACCCAACATGCACCACATGCACCCTAAAATGCAATCCCGGGTCATCCTATCCACATGACCATGCATTTCCACATAAGGTAAATAAATCCCAACACATAATCAATTACCACATAATTAATCATGTAAACATAATTTAAAGCCAAATAGCAATTAACCATTTCGGGGATGTCACAATACTCCCCTACTTATAAGATTTCGTCCTCGAAATCACATGCACTTACCCCAACAGAAACTAAACATAAACTCATACCAGAGAATAGTTCCGGGTAGTGCTGCACCATATGCTGCTCCGTCTCCCACGTAGCCTCCTCGACACCCCTGCGATCCCACTGAACTTTGATCATCGGTATCACTTTGTTCCGAAGTCTACGGTCTGCTCTGTCCAGAATTCTAACAGGCCGTTCCACATAAGATATATCTGACTCTAACTGAACTTCGGAAGGCTGTAACACGTGAGACGGATCCGGCTCATACTTCCGCAACATTGATACATGAAACACATCATGTATCCCAGATAAAGAAGGCGGCAAAGCCAGTCGGTAAGCCAATGTGCCAATGCGCTGCAAAATCTCGTACGGTCCCACAAACCTCGGAGACAGTTTCCCGCGCATCCCAAACCGCACAACGCCTCTAAAAGGTGAGATCTTCAAAAAGACCTTATCTCCCAACTGAAATTCCAACGGTCTCCGCCGTTTATTTGCATAAGCAGCCTGTCTGTCCTGAGCCGCTTTCATTTTCTGCCTTATAATCTTTATCTTCTCTTCCATTTCCCGGATCAACTCAGGCCATCCGACTGATCTACTGTCCAAATCATCCCAATACAAGGGCGATCTACATCGTCTGCCATAAAGAGCTTCAAACGGAGCCATCTGAATACTTGCCTGGTAGCTATTGTTATACGAAAACTCTACCAATGGCACTGAATCCTGCCAAGAGGCATCGAACTCCAAAACACAAGCTCTTAACATGTCCTCGAGCGTCTGAATAGTACGCTCGGTCTGGCCATCCGTCTGAGGATGATAAGCAGTGCTCAATCTGACCTCAGTTCCCAAAGCTGACTGAAGGCCTTCCCAGAAATGAGATGTGAATCGCGGATCTCGATCTGACACAATAGAAACGGGGATCCCATGCAATCTCACCACATCTCTAATATACAACTGCGCCATCCTCAAAAATGTGAAAGTCATGCTATAGGGGATAAAGTGGGCTACCTTAGTCAATCTGTCCACAATCACCCAAATAGCATCGAAGCCTGAAGCACTCCTCGGCAAATGAGTCACGAAGTCCATGGAAATGTGCTCCCACTTCCACTTCGGTATCTCCAAGCTCCTCAATTCGCCGCCAGGTCTCTGTCTCTCTGCCTTAACCTGTTGGCAGATCAAACACCTCTTCACAAAAGCGACGACATCAGACTTCATTCTCTTCCACCAAAACTGACCACGCAGATCTCTGTACATCTTCTTCCCGCCTGGGTGGATGCTAAGTCTGCTACTGTGAGCTCGTTCCAAGATCCCCTTACGCAACTCCGGCGTACTCGGAACTACCCAGCGGTTACCCAATCTCAAAGATCCGTCGTCGGCCACTCTGAACTTCGTCGGCTGACCAAGATGCACTATAGACAACCATCTCTGAACCTCAGCATCTGATCTCTGAGCTCTCCTGATGTTCTCATAAATATCTGGCTCAGCTAATAAGGTAGAGACATACACTGGTGATGCATCTATATCAAAATCATAGCCGAGATGGCAATAGGAGGTCATCATAGCCGACAAATGAATGACGTCCTCAGCAGAATTCCTCACTTTCCGGCTCAAAGCGTCTGCTGTCAAATTGGCTTTCCCGGGATGGTACTCTATCTCGCAATCATAGTCCTTAAGTAGGTCCATCCATCTCCTCTGCCTCATATTCAGTTCCGCCTGAGTAAATAGAAACTTGAGGCTCTTGTGATCCGTGTATATGGTGAATGAAGTGCCATATAAGTAGTGCCTCCAGATCTTCAGGGCGAAGATGATAGCCGCCAATTCCAAGTCATGAACTGGATATCTGGTCTCATGCGGCTTCAACTGCCTCGATGCATAAGCTACCACATGCTTATCTTGCATCAGAACACATCCAAGGCCCTGCAGTGATGCATCAGTGTACAGAACAAATCTGGAGTTCTCCGTAGGAATCACTAATACTGGCGCCGTCGTCAACCAGTGCTTCAACTCCTGGAAGCTCTCCTCACAAGCTTCTGACCAAAAGAAAGGCACACCCTTCTGAGTCAACTGAGTCAGCGGCTTGGCAATCTTCGAAAAGCCCTCAACAAAGCGCTGATAATACCCGGCCAAACCAAGAAAACTCCGGATCTCAGGTACAGAAGTGGGGGCAGCCCACTCCATCACAACCTCAATCTTCTTCGGGTCCACTGATATCCCGCTGCTCGAAATGACATGCCCCAGAAACACTACACTGCTCAGCCAAAACTCGCACTTACTGAGCTTAGCATACAACTGATGCTCTCTAAGAATCTGAAGCACTGTCCTCAAGTGTTTCACATGATCTTCCTCACTCCGGGAGTAGATAAGAATGTCGTCAATAAACACGATGACGAACTGATCAAGATACTGCTGAAACACTCTGTTCATCAGACTCATAAAGACGGCCGGGGCGTTCGTCACACCGAACGGCATTACTAAGAACTCATAATGCCCGTATCGAGTCCGGAACGCTGTCTTCTGCACATCTTCCTCTCTGACCCGAATCTGATGATACCCGGATCTCAAATCAATCTTGCTATACACCCTGGTACCTTGCAACTGATCAAATAAGTCATCGATCCTTGGAAGAGGGTACTTATTCTTCACTGTAGCCTTGTTCAGCTGCCGGTAATCGATGCACAACCGCATCGAACCGTCCTTCTTCTTCACAAAGAGAACTGGTGCGCCCCATGGCGACACGCTCGGGCGTATATAACCCTTGTCAAGGAGATCCTGCAACTGCTCTTTCAACTCTCTCAACTCAGCCGGTGCCATCCTATAAGGTGCACGAGAGATAGCGGATGTCCCTGGCAACAGCTCGATCCCAAACTCAACTTCCCTAGCCGGTGGAAATCCTGGGATCTCTTCTGGAAACACATCAGCAAACTCTGCCACTACTGGCACATCCTCAACTCTCAGTTCTTTACTCTTCCCAGACGTGTCCACGGCATAAATAAGATAGCCCGTGTGACCACGTTCCAACAACTGAGACATCTTGATCGCTGAAATCAACGGAATCTTCGCACGAGACCCGTTGCCAAAGAAAGTCCACTGACTGCCCAACTCAGGTCTGAACTTCACTGTTCTCTGTCGGCAATCTACCACTGCCTGATATCTGTTCAGAACATCAATACCCAAGATGCAGTCAAAGTCTGACATACCCAGCACAATCAAGTCTGATCTCAACTCGTTGCCCTCAAAATAAATGAGGCAGTCTGCCATAAACTGATCAGCAACAACATTTCTTCCAGTGGGTGTCGAGACTAGTAGAGGCGTGGGCAAAGAAGACGTGCGCATATGGTGTCTTTCCACAAATCCCACAGACACAAAGGAATGGGAGGCACCTGTATCTATTAAAACAAAAGCGGGGTACGTAAATAAATGACACGTACCGGCAATCACCTCCTCTGGAGCTGCCTGAGCCTGCTCCCTGGTCAGTGCATATACTTGCCCCTGGGGTGGTCCCACTGTCTGACCTCCCGATGGACGAGGCCCAAACTGTTGCCTCTGCTGCACTGTTCTGTCCTCAAACCTTGGCCTGCTGCCCTGATACTCTGACTGGCCTCCCCTGGTGGGACAATACCGAGCAATGTGGCCCATCTTGCCACAGACATAACATGCAGGACACTTGTTTGAAGAATGTGGCCCTCCACAATTGTTGCACCTAGGCTCTCCCGGCCTATCCCCTTGTGAAGATCCTCGACTGGCGGACCAATTTCCTTTCTTGCCATCCTGTTTCTGACCAAAGTATTTCTTTCCACCATACCGCGAAGATGAAGAGGCACCACGGGGCTTAAATGGCTCACCCCGAGGCCTCAAACTGTCACTAGTCTGCCTCTGTTGCGGTACCGGTGGTGGCATGGCATAAGCTCCCACTCCTAGCTCAGCAAGCTCCGCTCTCGTGAGAGCATCATCAAAAGAAGGTTATTGATGATAACCCGGTCATAGAGCTCCGGTCGCAGTCCTTTCATGAAATTTCTCATCTTGGCACGTCCATCAGAGGCAATGTGGGGGACATACCTAAGTAGTGATGAGTACTGTGTGGCATAGTCTGCCACTGTCATGTTCCCCTGCCTCAGACTTGCAAATTCATCCTCTTTTGTCTGCCTTGCTGCCGCGGAGAAGTATCGGTTCAAGAACCTGGTCCTGAAGAGCGTCCAGTCAATCACAGCACCCAGTGCTCTCATCTCCATCACTGTGCTCCTCCACCACATCAATGGTTTCTTAGCCAACTGGAACTCCGCCAGCCTCAGCCAAGCAGTAATAGCACAAGGAGCCGATACAAAGATCTGCTCAAGCCTCTCCAGCCACTCTTCCGCTTCTTCTCCGGACTCTGTCCCCTCAAACCGGGGCGGATGATAAGACAGAAACTGCGTCAAGCTAATCTCACCCGGTAGCAATAACTGGACCACTGGTTCCATTCCTACAGCCGGTGGAGGTAGAGGATTAGCCTGTCCAATACTCGCATTTACACTCCCAACATCTCCGACTTCCTCATTAGCAGCCATGCTGTAACACAAATGTTAACCACAATCCAAAGCAATATATAACATGTCGTTAGATAACAGGAGTGATATAAGCATGTTAGTATAACCAAATATACACCAATATGCACCACATGCATAAACATGCTTCAAATGTAAGCACCTAGCCAAACATGCTAAGGCTACCCTTCACTCGTTCCCGGGTTCTCTAACCACTGCTCTGATACCACTAATGTAAGGACCCTAATCCTTAAGTGCGGAATTAAGGCATAATAGAGCTAATAACAATGATCAGAGTATAATAAACAAGTTGAGTCTATGAGCTTAAGCATTTACATGCCAAAATAAAGGACTATAAAAAGGATTAATTACATTCCAATCAATGAATGTTCATCTATAGTTTTATACTACTCCTAGAGTAGATACTATCCAAATAATCCTGTCCTTTAATCCTCAAAAGAATGCTTCACAAGCTCACCACCTCAACCCGTTCAAGCTTGCTATCATGCCAAAAAGGTACCTACAAGGACAACCCCCAAACATGAGCAATAATAATCATCCATATTCAACACAATATGAAGATAAAGCGTAAATGCATAATCAATATGAAACACTTCCTGTTTCCCGTGCATTTCAAACGCTTCCCGTTTGGTTGTCCCTGTACCAGAACTCATGAGTATAATCAATAGATTATTTTTAATGGCCAAACATGTCATGACATCATATACCATCTCAACTGTACCACATATTGGTCACCATTCCCTAGTCTGTCCATCACAGTGTATTTTAATGCCCCTCGCTTATTTTCATATGGACGGCATAGGATAACCTCGCTACAATGGACATGCGGCGCTCCCACCCCTCGCTTCACAGAGAGCAGCAAATACCCTTTCCTCGCCCCATATGACAACCACGCTCAAATGTGACATGCGGCGCTCCCACCCCTCGCTTCACATTTAGCGGAACCAATACAAAAAGCGGCAAGCATTAAAATCATCAAAGGATGACCACGACTCATGGGATGTGCATCCAATAATCATAATATGCATCTATCATCAATATGCACAAATTACCATGTATATGCATCCACAATGCAATACCTCATGGCATAAATCAACATGTATATGCATCCACAATGCAATACCACATATATACCCGCATTCACAATGCATAATCAATGAGTATATAAAATACATGTTACCGTTGGGTGCCCGTACGTCCACTACGTACCTTTCCAAAAGTGGAATTGGTCCGGCTTCAATTCCTCGGTTGTGTTGCTACCTGGGATGGTTCTACACAATCACACAACCCCATATTAGAAGCCAAATAATAGTCAAATACCAAAAATTTGACAAAATAAACCATTTTCCAAAATTCCACAGGCGGCGATCGATCGCTTCCCATAGGCGATCGGTCGCCTCAAAATTATCACTGTGGCGATCGGTCGCCCCAAACATGGCGATCGATCGCCATCCCTTTGAAAAACCTACTGCCTCTCGGCGATCGGTCGCCCCATTTTAGGCGATCGATCGCCTAACACGTAAAAAGTCTACTGCCTCTTGGCGATCGGTCGCCTCTTTTCAGGCGATCGATCGCCTCGCACAGACATGCGTTTTTCTGCCATTTTTGCTTCCAAAAACCTTCCAACCCATACCAACACTTAACCCAACAAATCCACAACAACAAAAACAACATAAACCACCAAAATATACTTCAAAACAAGTATAAATCCAACCCTTAACCAAAACCACAACAACCCAACACAAACCCATTTCAAAATCATTAAAAATCAAACCAAACTCAAACAAAACCTTACAAAATTAAAGCATGAGGTACCCATACCTCTTGGGGATCTCAAATCACCCAATATGCTCCACAAATCAAGATTTTTGAAAGGTTCCTCTTCCACCCAAGGCTTGAGCTCGAAAATTTGGAGGGGAAGGGTTTGTGGGTTTTGTTTTGGTAAAGTGAAAGTGATTTGGTAAAGTGGGGTTTGGGTATATAAGAGATCGGTTTAATTAAAATGCATACCAACAATTCCATGGTGTATAAAACACCCCAACATGATATTTTTCAAAGCATTTACTCAAAATGCACCAAATACCATTTAAACACATGATTTCTAATAAATTGCTACTAAAGGCAAATAAATCATGCTTCCCATAATATTTACCCAACATGCACCACATGCACCCTAAAATGCAATCCCGGGTCATCCTATCCACATGACCATGCATTTCCACATAAGGTAAATAAATCCCAACACATAATCAATTACCACATAATTAATCATGTAAACATAATTTAAAGCCAAATAGCAATTAACCATTTCGGGGATGTCACATGCTTAGCCAGAGGGCTTTTATTTTGGTAATTGTCATGAATTGACGATATGATTGGGAGCTTTGAACGTGCTTGGGCACGTGGTTGCATGCTTATGTTTGATTGTGAATTATTTGTGTTTTAGCACATACTTCTTGAGGAATGGGACTCAAGCAAGGTTTGGCTTGGACTGCGGAGACTTGAGGTACGTATGACGTACGAGCATAGCCTATTATAGTGTTGCAACTGTAAAATGCACCGTATGTGATAATTGTATGAAATGGGCATTGGAACACATGGTGTGTGATAATTGCATTATATGGATATTGAAATATGTGGCATGTGGTGATTGCATCGAATAGGTACTGAAATGCATGGTGCATGATACTTACTATAAATGGATAATGATATGCATGGTAAATGGTATTTGCGTCAAATGGATTATACATTGGGAACCATATGGTGCCGCTTTTGAGCTAGCAATGATTTGGGATGTTGTCGCCGTTGAGCGACCATCGGTTATGACGCCGCTAGTGTTGAGCGTGCGTGGGGTTTAGAATGCCGCTATTGTGGAGCGAGCAATGAAATAGGAACATGGAATCATTGAATTGATTAATGTGATATTTACGATCTTTTATATAATGATTTCACCGTGTTGATTATGGAACTGGCATAACAGAACGGTATTAGTTAATCTATGTGGCGATTAACTGGCTTTGGGAATTTGATGAGTTTTGGTTATTTTGAGAACAGGGACAATACAGAGGATCCCGGATGAGGGTGTTACCATCCAGGGAGTATCATTTAAATTATGGCATTTACATTCTGTAAATTATGAATTGCAATATTATGATTATTGGATGGTATTGGTATGCTCACCCCGTGTGGGGGCTGTCTCTGTTGGGCAGGTGTTACAGGTGAAGCAGCGGCTTTGGAGTTGAGCCCGGGCTGTTGATTAGAGGTACTTCCAGGATTGAGGTACCAGAGCTGGTTGGATAAGCACATAAATATTTCACAATTAAACATAGGCATCCAATTACGTGTCCTACTACGATCACAACACCAAATCGTATCGTCAATCCATGACGATAACCAAATTATAAAAGTTCCCGGCTAAGCATGCATAATACCCCAGAAATATTGTCAATCCATGACAATTAACCTTTTAAAATAACCCGGGGCGAAGCATGCAAGACACACAAAAAGAGCCAAGAAACAACAAAAGGGGCACCAACATACTGGCCATCTCGATCGATCAAAATTTCATCTCGATCGATCGAGAACCACCCTCCGATCGATCTATCAAAATACCGATCGATCGGTCCACTGTTCCAAAGCCACTAAAAACATTCTGCCATGCTCGATCGATCAAAAATTTTTTCGGATCGATCGAGCAGCCCTGTAAACGCGAGAAACATCCAAGAATGAGCTCCTTTCGACACCAAATCACCTATAACTCAAACCCACTTCAATTTACAACATAAAACCAACCAAAAACCATATAAACACTACAAAACCTAACCCCCAACACATACAACAATGTTAGAACAAGATCTACCCCTTGAACCCCAAGATACAACACCAAAACCAACCAATATACAACAAAACTTTGCTAGGTTGGTAGCTTACCCTTTGAGCTTCAAGATTCTAGCAAGAAATCATGAAAATGGCTCTTTTCCAAAGCTTTCTCCGTCCTTTCATGTTGAGGAACGAAAATGGTGGGTTTGGATGAGGTGATGGCAAGGTCAAGACATAAAGTGATAGAATGGGGTGGATGGGATGTAAAGGAGGGGGAATGGTTCTTTTAATATTTTTATAACATGTATTAGATAATTGTATGGTATGAAAATTATGTCCAACATGACATTTCAAAACCCCTCTTCCAATTATGCATTAAGACTCACGTTAGTCATGTTTTAATTAAATAATTAGAACCCACTCCGATCAAATCATACCAATAACCAAAATTCCCAACATGCAACGAATGCATCCCGGATCCCGATTCTCACCAAAAACCTAAATCATAGGTTTTTCACCAATTTGAGAATACAATCTCGACCTTTGGATCCAACGATCCTAAATGCCCGATTTAACAAACTCGGGAGACCAAAACCACAATTAATTTCTAATTGCCACTATAAAAAAAATCCATTAAGGATTAATAACCTTCCGGGATTAACACTAATAATCCCAGGACATCACAATTATCCCCCACTAATAAAAATTTCGTCCTCAAAATTTGCACCGGTGTACTCCACGTAACACCAAGGCTACACCAACCAAAATAAAACCACGACCTCGATTCTTGACCACATCCGAATCGAATTACCAACCGCGAGTACACTAATCTCACACCAAGCTTTAAAATAGAGCAAACCCCCAAACCACATAAAACCCCAAAGACAAGAACATACCTCGATGCGAGTCATCCCAGAAGTCAGTCTACCACGACTGCAAATCAAATCAATCAAACGACTGTGAATCAAACAGTCATCCTTAGCTCTGACATAGATATCATGGCATGATATCTTCACCACTTGCCCACGACGTTCAACACATCGTTGCAAAGGAAACCACTAGTATACAACCATATTGTGATGTCCGGGATAATTAATAATTATTTATTTGGATTTAATTAAGATATTTATATGATGTGTCGGGAATTAATTCTTTGGTATCGGATTTTGGTCCGGGTTGGAATAAATAATTCCGGGTTGAACCACTAAATTAAATTTGTGGAAATTCTTTATAATAATAATGTTATTTTTATTTGAGTCGAAATTTAACTTGAAATATTAATCAAGGGTTGAGATGATATAATTGTAGGGTGGGGATTTATCCTAGGGTTATACTTTAAACCCACACTTTTCCCCTCCTACCCTTATTGAGCCGCCGCCTACCTCTTCCTTTTCCCCATTCTCGCGTCGTCTTCACCCTTGCTCGCCAGAAGCGATTTCCTCTTCTGATTCAAGCTCGATTCTTGTTCAGGTTAGTGTGGGATTCGAAGCTCCGCAACTTCTTAGCTATTTCTTCTTCTTACTTTTCGATTTACCCTTGATGATTGGTGCGTTTACGATGATTGGAGTTTGAAAATGAGCTGCACTTCTTGAACGAAAATCCTACTGTTTTGGCTGAAATTGCTTACCTTTGTGGTTCGAAAATTCTGCTATTAGTTTGTGACTGAATGGAACTATTGTTATGATTCAGAAATCCTAAGATTATTTTCGAAAATGTGGTGGTGTTCTTGGCCAAAATTATGTGCTGAAATTACTTGAGTTTATGATGTTGAAAAGAATTAAATTATGCTTGTATTGGAATCATTATGATGTTGTTTTGAGGCTGCTATGTTGATCCAATTTTTACTGCTGGAATTCAAAAAAATTCCTTGCTATAATGGCTCGAATTTCTTGTTGTAATGGTTCAATATTTTGCTTCTGGGTTGGTTTAAAACAACGAGCTGTTGGTTCAAAATTTTAGGCTCATGAGTTGGAAATTTCAGGCTTTCTGGTTCCAGACTCTGTTACCATGTGGTTCAAAAACCTTTTTGTATTGGCTAGAGTTTTTAAAATTGTTTTGGGGAGCCTGTTCAGTTGTTGGGGCTGCTATGGGCAAGTTTTTAGGGCTGTTGTGGACTTGAAGATGGTGCTGATATGGTGTTTGAAAATGTGATTAAATGGTGTTAGAGAATTGATTTAAAGCCTTGTAAATTGTGTGGTGAAAAGCTACTCTTTATGGCTCATAGCTTGGTGGAGTTTTAGTTGGATTTAAACATTGATATTGAGGAAATTAAGCTGCTGAAATGCTGCTGCCGGTGCATGTGTGCGCCTCTGCATGCACGGGCTTGTGTTGTGTGCATGTCTATATGTGCATTAATGAGTGCATAAGTGTTGCCTATACGTGTAGACATGAGTTTTAGCATGTATTAAGGTGTATAGTGATGCATATACGTGATTTGTGTGTCATGTTGTTCGTTAATGATTGATTCATCACTTTATTGAATTATTGATGCTTATATTTAGTTGCTAGAGTTCTCAGAGCAATCTCAAACCCCTAGACAAAGAGGAGGATAACTCGACTCGAAATTCCAGTGATAAGGTACGTAGTGACGTACGAGCAGGTATACCTAGTATTTATACATTCATATACACATGTATTTTGAATATGACATTTCAGGTTAAGTGTTTGAGTTTGATAATTGAGTTTAATATACGAGGTATGGGGGATACGTAGTTGTACGTGATCCGAGGATATGAGTAAAGAAAAGAATATGTGTATATATATGTGGTATGAGAGACAAGTAGTGGTACGTGATCCGAGTATACTAGTTGAGTATTGATGCCTTGAGCATGAGCTATATGAGGAAGTGTCGAGAATGAGATAGAGGGATAAACATGTTTGCATTGATGTGGAATTATTTATGATTGAGCATAAATAATAGATTGTTGTTGTATTGAATTCATAGTGTTGTTGAATATCATATTTTAGTGATGGTACTAAACTTGACGTTATGAAAGTGTGTGAGCTTGAAACAGGAACAGTGCGTGGAAGCTATACAAATTCAGAATTGTACAGGGAGTATATTTTATGAGTTTTGAATAATCTAAATTGTTGCATTACAATTTTGTATATTGATTTGTGATTGAATATTGAGTTGGAGTGTGCTCACCCTGTGTGGGGGCTGTTTCTGTTGAAACAGGTACGATGCTGCTTTGGAGTACTAGGCTCGAACCTTGTTGGATGATGCTTCCAGAAGCATAGTATGAGATTGAGCCGATATACGAGGTTGAGCGGTTGGTATTTATACTAATTATGCATCCGGATGTGTATCCGTTATTCGTTGCTCTTCTGTGAGCACTTGCATCTGTATATGGACTGTAAAAGGGTGTTGAAACCCACTTTTGTTGTCTTATTAGTGTGGTGTCTTCCCTGGCTGGGAATTTACTTGTATTTCTGTTTTCTGTTTAGTATTACGTTGTCCCTGGTCGGGAGTTATGTTGTGTGATATGTTTTTATTTCCGGATAGCTCAGTTTGTGGGGAGACTTTGCCCAAATTTTTATAAAAACCCACAATGTAAAAGTGGTGTAATGGGGATGGTATTGGGTGAAACTCCTGAGTCTGTTTGTTGGTCGAGATGATCATATATTGTTGAACATTGGTTATGTCATGGGAAACATGTAATGATTCTTTTAAAGAATGAAAAGAAAATGAAAAATTTATACACATACGACGTCATAAATGAGCAAATGACGAGTTTAAGTGTTGGGGCCTTACATTAGTGGTATCAGAGCAGTGGTTGCTCATTGGGACTGTTAAGGGCCTAAGAACTTGTTGATAGGAATTGGTAGCACATAATTATGCATGATAGCATTAATGTTGTATGACACATCTAGTTGTTTGTGTGTTTTTATGATTTTGAAAAGTGGTGTTGCTAATCATTGCAATTGCAGGAATCGTGTAGAATGCGATAGGATGACATTAATGGTGATATCTAGCACTTTATGTATTATGTGTTAAGGGATCTGATTTTGTAGGAAAATCAGGAAATGTGAGACGTACGGGCTTCGAACGGTAAAACGTGTTATACCTTTGATTATGTATATCATGGATAGTGAACCCTTACATGTGATGATATATGTGACATGATAGTGATATATTGTGATAATGGAACCAATTGTTGTGTTTGATTATTGTGGTAGAATTGATGAATGTTCCGGTAGCCTTTATCTCCGAGCGAGGGAGGTACTTGCCGCTGTCATGTCTAAGCGAGGTAACATGCCGCTGTCATTGTCGAAGCGAGGGGTCCTAAAATTCCGCTGTTGTATTGGGACCGAAACAGTCACAATTCTAGTGATTAATGTGGAATATTGTGGTTATAACTGGAACGTGATATCGATCATTATATTGTGAACTGTTGTATTAACCTAGATGCAGGTACAGGGAGCTAGTGGAAGTTCCGGTAGTTGTTATATTCGAGCGAGGGAGGTACTTGCCGCTGTCATATGAAGCGATGGTAATATGATATTTGCCGCTGTCATGTCGAAGCGAAGTAACATGCCGCTGTCATTGTCGAAAGCGAGGGATATCATATGATGCCGCTATATGTCAAAGCGAGGGGTCCTAAAATTCCGCTGCTATAACAAGACCGGAACAACCACATTATCGATATTGATAGCGATGGCTCATTCCGCTATATTGGTTGGCGATGGTTCATGCCGCCAAGTGTACTGATAGCGATGTCTCATTCCGCTATATTGAGTGGCGATGGTTCATGCCGCCACGTGTATTGATAGCGATGTCTCATTCCGCTATATTGATTGGCGATGGTTTATGCCGCCAGGTACATGTATAGCGATGCCTCTTTCCGCTATGTCAATGGCGATGGCTCATGCCGCCAGACATGTGTTTATTGATGGTGCATTCCGCTGATTCCATGGCGATGGTTCTTGCCGCCGATTATATATATAGCGACGTCTCATTCCGCTATTCTGTTGATGGTGAGTATATCAATTTGTGTATTGATATGAAATCATATTTTGTGAAATATTTATGTTCAGAGCAGGGACAATTTAAAAGATCAAGTGTGGATCAACTGTGTACAGTAAGTGTTATTACGTCTTGTTGTTTTAAGAATGTATATTCATTGTGATTATGAATATTATATGTATGCCAGTAGTGGCGATGAGTATTATGTACCGCCGTAGGGCGATGAAGATTGATGCATTGCTATGTGTTAGCAATGAATATTTTTAGTACCGCTATTGTGATTAACGATGAATGCTGTTGTATCGCAATTGTGTTAGCAATGAGTATTGATGATGCTTTGATTGCAGATGGCAATAGAAGTTGTGCTATTTACAGTTATGTTATTGCTCATTGGGTATATGTGATTTAGGCCCAAGAGGATATTGGATCGGTCCAGGAGGACAAAATATCGAGGTAAGCCATTTCAGTTGGTTGAACATATTGATATATGTTGATTCGAGTTATTTTGTTGATTCATATTGTTTTTGAAATCATGTACATGTAGAAAAGTTGATAATGGAATTGAGTTGGAATCTAGATGTGTCATTCATATTTTGTTGCGGTAATGAGGCAAGAAGGGGTGTAACCTCTGTGATAACACTCTCATGTCTACGGTGTGTAGTGATGAGATATTGAAAATAGATGTTAATCATTTTGTGAGGATAATTATTGTTGTGGAAGCATGCTAGTTTTGTATGTGGTAGGATTAATAATTGATTAATCACCTATTATGTTGAATGGAATACCATCAGATAGACATGAGTTTAATGAGCGTGTCACGGGATGAAATGAGTATGTCGCGGGATGACGCGTGATTACTACGAATGTCGTGTGTGGACATGTGATCATTGTGAACATTCATGATTAATGAATTTTTTTTTTTATGTTTCGAGGATGAGTTAAAGATTGATATAAATTGCGTCATTGAAACATGCAATTGATTCTTATGTTAAATTTCAATCACCCTATGTGATAGTGTGCAGTAGCATGTTGTGTATAGAACTGCGAGAAACTTCTGATGCAGGGAAGTAGTGTTTGATGACAGAAACATTATGAATATCGAAATGCGTAAATGACAAGGTACGTGTTATGTTACTAGTATTTGAGAAATACTAACGAGATTATTTTGTACTTGTCCTATGACAGATAATATTTGGGTGAAGTAATGTGGAAATGTTGATACTTAAGAGTATGTGAGTACTGTGATTAACATGATATTATGATGCCATTGTGTATTGTAGATGATTCCATCTACAAAGGTATGTCACGAACTATTCGATATTGATGTTGATGCCTTGTGTTAGATGAGTATAATCGTGACATGAAAATATTGGTGTTGAGCCATTTATCATGATTTGATGCTGATGGTCTGTGGCTGTTGGTGTGTATAATGTGTATATACGTATGTGAGAATGACTAATGGGTTTTCTAGTCATTACTTTGGTTTTCTAGTCATTACTTTGCACCAGATAATAGCCAGGAGATAATATATGAGATGTTGATGCGTAAAGGCTCAAGAGTACCGTTACTTCATACGGATGATGGTGATGATGTGGGGATAAGTTGCATACATTTGCAACGACACAGGTATGAAGTTGATTAAGATAAATGTTGGTGTATTGTAATATATTCTTGAATATACATGAAAGCATGGATTGCATGATTTAATGAGATTATATGATGGGTACTGTGATGAAAGTATATGACGTGAAATAAGATTGTGCAATGGAATTGTGCCGATGGAAGTACGCAGGTACTGAAGTATGACAAAGAAGCTTGATGATTAAACACTGTAAGTGTCGACTTTTACGAATTAATGACACTTGATAATTGTTAACATGTTGATACTAATCTTCGAATTATGCTAGTGTGCTAGTAATAATGATTATCATATCATGATAAAGAGTACTTAATGGCTAAAGTACGATGATGTTGATTTCGTAACGAGTTATATGAATAAGGGTATTCATATATATATTAGCCACTGAATGTTAATGTTGGAATATGGTAAAGTGATGTGAATTGCAGTCTTGCGATCGTTGGTGTATTGGGGCACATGTGTAAGCTGTGATGATTCAGATGGCTGTCATCCAACAGGTGGTCACGTCACTATCTTGAGTTTGTATAACGGTAAGTAAATTTTACTGTTGGCTTTTTGTTAAGCATTTATTTAAATTTCGAGGACGAAATTTCAGTAGTTGGGGAGAATTGTGATGTCCGGGATAATTAATAATTATTTATTTGGATTTAATTATGATATTTATATGATGTGTCGGGAATTAATTCTTTGGTATCGGATTTTGGTCCGGGTTGGAATAAATAATTCCGGGTTGAACCACTAAATTAAATTTGTGGAAATTCTTTATAATAATAATGTTATTTTTATTTGAGTCGAAATTTAACTTGAAATATTAATCAAGGGTTGAGATGATATAATTGTAGGGTGGGGATTTATCCTAGGGTTATACTTTAAACCCACACTTTTCCCCTCCTACCTTATTGAGCCGCCGCCTACCTCTTCCTTTTCCCCATTCTCGCGTCGTCTTCACCCTTGCTCGCCAGAAGCGATTTCCTCTTCTGATTCAAGCTCGATTCTTGTTCAGGTTAGTGTGGGATTCGAAGCTCCGCAACTTCTTAGCTATTTCTTCTTCTTACTTTTCGATTTACCCTTGATGATTGTTGGGATATGCCCTAAGACAAGTCATTAGATGATTGTTTAAGACATACAATGTTTATGGTTTTATGAATGGCAATTCATTATTATATATTATTCTTTTAACTGTGCATTGTGAATTAATATATATGTTAATGTCCTTAGAATAATATTGTATTATTCTTAAAGATGTCTCTAGTCAAGTATTATCATGAATTGGGATAATGATAATACGTAGAGACTAGTATGTATTGATTGATGAATTGTTCATTGATATGAGATATCAAATCAATGCATGGGTACATGTTGGAGAACGATGTACTGGACAGACCCACCATGAGATTGCAACATGGATAGTTATATGATCGTCATATGCAATTCTCATAGTGATAATAATGTATGTAATCCTTACGACTTGTGAACATCAGAGATCCCAACATAAGGAGTTATGTATCTTGATATCGTCAAACGTTACCCGTAACAGGGTATACTATAAAGGCGTCTATTGGATACACTACGAATTATGTAGAGGGATGTTGACTGATCGAGATAGGATTTGTCCCTCCTATATAACAGGAGATGTGTTTGGCCCTTGATCAAGTGAGACCTAAAATGCATGGCCATGCTCGAATGAGTCGATATGAGATATCGAGCTTATTCGTTTATTCTAGTTCTACTTGGGGATCAAGAAATAAAGATTGGATATACAAGTATGACTATTCCATGACTCGTGTTCAATCTAAACACAAAGGACAAAGGGATTAAGTTACATGGTTAATATTATCACAAGTTCTAAAGGTTATGTCGAGTCATTGACATTCTTGTAATTTGGGTAGCCTCGATGTGTTGCTAGACACCGCTCTTAGCTTGTAACGTAAAATGAGATTTTATGTCACTGCCAACATTACAAGATCCTATCGGGTCGCACAAAAGATTAAATCGATAAGGGAAATTAAATTCATTGGATGAATTAATTAATTAAGAAGAGTCTTAATTAAGTGATTAAAAGGTTTTAATTAAATCATGGGTTTGGGCCCATAAGACTTTAAGAAAGTCTTGAACCTTAATTAAAAGCCTTATAATATAAATACATGGTTTTGATTAATTGTTAATCATACTTTTTCATATCATACTTTGATATTAAAACCTAGCCACCAAAACCCCTTAAGCTCTCGGCCACCTTGAGAAGGTGACCTAATCGCCGCCGCCTCCTCTCCATCTCTTGGCCGTCGCCGCCGCTAATAAGGGAAGGAGATCGGTTGTTTTAATTGGTTTTGATCCGTGGTTTTGGTTTTGATTCGAGAATAAGAATAGCAACTTATTCTTGAATATCCCTTTTCGATTTGATCGTGTGGATACCGTAGAGACGAAGGTGAAAACTTTCGTTTGTGACTCGGAGTTCGTTGGACGTGTTGCTCCGTGGAATCTGCTTCAAACACGCTACAAGGGTGAGACTCTTATGTTCGTTTATCCGATATGATATCCTATGTATAGATCCATTGTTCTAGTAATCTAATTTTTTATTCCGCTGCTTTGTATGCTCTTGGATTGCTTACAGTGGTATCAGAGCCGTGTACAAGGCTCATATCGGATTTATGTGATTAAATTGTGTTAATCATATTAGAATTTATATTGCATGCTTATTAAAACTGTTTAATTCATATATGATATGAAATATATATTTAGTTTTTGAAAATCATCGTAATAATTGTATTTGATATAATTGGCGAATAATAATATTTATTGAGCATCAATTTTCGGCCATCACCATCACAAATGACACGACGGCTAGCCACATGAGGGCTAGGGTTTTCGAACCCTTGGCTCGAGATGGCTTAGTCGTTGTGGCTAATAATTGTGCATGGAAGTGTCGAAAATTAATTAGGGTTTAGAACCCATTGGACGTGACAGCTAGCTCATGACGGCTAGGGTTTTGAACCCTAATAGCCGTGCATGGCTAGGCCATCATCGCCTTATTTTCTAAAGTTTTGAGACGTGGATGAGTTTTTGAACTCTTTGACTCGATAATGGTTCACGCATGCATGGATTAGTAACTTTACCACATGAGAGCAAGGTTTTTCGAACCCTTAGCTCGAGATGGTTGAGCGAACCACGTGCATGGCATGACCGTGACTCGTGGCTAACAAATTCCAGCGTTTAAAACAAGATGGCTCGATAAAATACCATAAGGGTGCGAGGCGGCTAGGGTTTGGAACCCTAGCGCCGCTGCCGCACGAGCCAAGGCTCGGCCATGGGCTAGGGTTTCGAACCCTAGGCCCATCTATGGTCCAGCCGAGTGTTTGTGGTTCGAACCATGGTGGTTCGAGTCTTAGTCGCTTTAGTTCGTGGCATGTGATGTCCCGAGCGTACGATAATTTTTCAAAAATTATTTTACAGTTTTAATTAGAATTAAATTTAAAATGTTTAGAATTTAATTAATTAAATGTTAATGCATGCTTTATGTGTTGTTTGAGCATGGTGCGTGTTTATAGCCCTTTTGACCTATTAGATAGGATTTGTGGATGTTTGTATTTATAATACGACCTGCGTGTCGTGCCTTTCTCTATTTCATTCTAAATGTAATCCCTCCCCTATATCCCCTCGAATGTGAATCGAGGAATTCTATATCTTGTAAATAATGTAGTTTATTTTATTGATGGTGATCAATGAAGATGGAGCATCGTGCCGGGATGAGGAGGCCATTCACAAATTGGAGCCAAAGGAAGGTGCTTGTGAAGTTACCTTAGGTTGACTCATAGGATTTTCTCATTGGCTTGAGAAAATCATTAGTAGGGGCTATAACCATGTCACGTTTAATTATGTATGTTGATGCATGATTTATCTTATGTTTTAGTTTGATAATAGTATTACACATATATGTAGATATGTATACAACTATATGTAGTGGACATATTTTAAATTATCAAATTAATCATGAGATCAATAAATCCCTCTAAAATATTAAGTTTTAGATGCCTTCCAAAATAAAAGTACTCGTCAATAACTTCGATTGTACATGTGTGGGTTTGCCAAAGCAAAGCACCGTGGCAATCTTAGTAAGGCGCGAAAGGATAAAAGTGATATCCGTTATACTTTAATTGGGTACGACTTAACTAGGTTATCTCAATAGGATTGGGAACCTAGAGGCATGGGTTGGATTTTAATTCATTTGATGAATTGAACAAAGTGTTGTTCGTCCAACTATCCAAGAATTATATGTGATGTAATTGACAAAGTGTTGTCTACCTAAATAACCGAGTCTTGGGCGATTGGCCAAAGCTAACTCAAGATTAGGCGAAATATGGATCTTGGCCCACTAAAGGTTTCGAGGGTTGATATTTTTTCAATCAAAATAGTGGGAGTATCATTTAATATAAGACCATGTTAAATGATTTAAATCATAACTTATTTTGCATATTTATATTGTAGATATCCATGGCAACTAACAACGTTACTAGCACTTTATCACTGCGATCGGTCCTTGAGAAGGACAAATTAAATGGGATGAATTTCCTAGACTGGCATAGGAACTTGAGGATAGTACTCAAACAAGAAAAGAAACAATATGTCCTAGAGGAACCCTTGCCCGCTGAGGAACCTCCCCTAACAGCTACAAGAGCTGAAAAAGATGCTTACAAGAAGCATCAGTGTGACGCACTTGATGTTGGGTGCCTCATGCTTGCCACCATGAACTCTGAGCTTCAGAAGCAACATGAGGAAATGGAGACGTTCGATATGATCGAACACTTAAAGCAGTTGTACCAACAGCAAGCAAGACAAGAGAGGTATGACGTCTCTAAGGCGTTATTTCAGTGCAGGATGGTAGAAGGAAGCTTAGTTGGAACTCATGTGCTCAAGATGATTGGGTACATTGAGAATCTGGACAAGCTAGGTTTTCCATTAGACCAAGAGTTGGCCACCGATGTAATCTTGCAATCGTTGCCTGAGAGCTTCAGTCAATTTGTAATAAATTACAATATGACTGACATGGAAAAGACTCTACCACAGTTGCTTGGTATGTTGAGAACATATGAAGCAAATACTAAGAAGACTAAGGCCACAAATGTCCTTATTATGAATAAGGGCAAAGGAAGGGCCAAAACTAAAGGCAACAAGAAAGCAAAGAAGGTCTTTGCTAAATCTAAGCCAAAGTCTTCTGCACTAAAGCCAAAGGGAGGGATAGCAAAGGAAGGGAACTGTTTCCATTGCGGTGAGACCGGCCATTGGAAAAGGAACTGCAAAGTATATCTGGAGGATCTAAAGAAAGGAAGTGTGACTTCCGCTTCAGGTATTTTTGTTATAGAAGTCAATTTATCTACTTCTTGATCATGGGTATTAGATACTGGATGTGGATCTCACATTTGTGTAAATGTGCAGGATCTAAAAAGGAGTAGGACGTTGGCGAAAGGTGAAGTTGATCTCCGAGTTGGAAATGGAGCAAGAGTTGCTGCATTAGCTATAGGAGATTATCATTTAGCTTTACCTTCTGGTTTATCACTGATTTTGAAAGATTGTTATTTTGTGCCTTCTATTACTAAAAACATAATATCTATTTCTTGTTTGGACAAGTATGGTTTTTCATTTATAATAAAGGACAATTGTTGTTCTATTTATTTAAATGATATGTTTTCTGCTAGTGCACAAATGGTGAATGGTCTTTATGTATTAAATCTTGATATGCCTATCTATAACATAAATACTAAACGGATTAAAAATAATGATTGTAATCCGAATTATCTCTGGCACTGTCGCTTGGGCCACATAACGAGAACCGCATATCTAAACTTCATAAGGATGGAGTATTAGATTCATTTGATTTTGAATCATATGAAACATGCGAATCTTGTTTAATGGGCAAGATGACTAAAGCCCCTTTCAAGGGACATGTTGAAAGGGCAAATGTTTTATTGGGACTAATACATAGTGATGTATGTGGACCAATAAGTACACAAGCTAGAGGTGTTTTCAATAATTCGTTACATTTACTGATGACCTCAGTAGATATGGGTATGTGTACCTAATGAAACATAAACATGAAACCTTTGAAAAGTTCAAAGATTTCAAGAATGAAGTACAAAACCAACTTGGCAAAAGTATCAAAATCCTTCGATCAGATCGAGGAGGTGAATACTTAAGCCAAGAGTTTCATGACTATCTAAAGGAATGTGGGATAGTCCCACAACTCACTCCTCCGTATACTCCACAATGGAATGGTGTATCCGAGAGGAGAAATCGAACCTTGTTAGACATGGTTAGATCAATGATGAGTCATGCAGATCTTCCGATATCGTTTTGGGGACACGCTCTAGAAACATCGATTTTCTTACTGAACCGTGTTCCATCTAAATCAGTGGAAAAGACACCATATGAGATATGGACTGGGAAGCGTCCTAGTATGTCTTTTATGAAGATTTGGGGTTGTGAGGCTTTCGTTAGACGTCACGCCACTAACAAACTTGGACCAAAATCTGATAAGTGTTTATTTGTGGGGTATCCTAAGGAAACGAAAGGATACTATTTCTATTATCCCACCGAGAACAAAGTAGTTGTTGCTCGGACTGGTGTATTTCTTGAAAGAGAATTTATTTCTAGAAAAACCAGTGGGAGAGAAATAGAACTTAGTGAAGTTCAACCACAAGAAAACACTGAACCTGAGATTGAGATGGAAACAGAGCAGGCACCGCAAGCTGTTGTGGAAGAAGTACCTGCTCAAGAGACACAAGCCCAGCGTAGGTCTGTAAGAGAACACCGGGAGCCACAGAGATATGGATTTCTTGTGACTCAACAAGGTGACTTACTACTTATTGATGAGGATGAGCCGTCATCTTATCAACAAGCTATAATTGGCAATGATTCTGAGAAATGGCAAGAGGCCATGAAATCTGAGATGGAATCCATGTATGCAAACCTAGTATGGACTTTGGTTGATCCACCTGAAGGGGTACGACCCATAGGGTGCAAATGGATTTTCAAGAAAAAGACCGATATGGATGGTAACGTACAAACCTATAAAGGTCGGCTGGTTGCAAAAGGATTCAAACAAATTCATGGTATTGACTATGATGAAACCTTTTCACCAGTGGCCATGGTTAAATCCATAAGGATCTTACTTGCAATAGCTGCATTTCATGATTATGAAATCTGGCAGATGGATGTCAAAACAGCTTTCCTTAATGGAAATCTGCTCGAGGATGTGTACATGACACAGCCCGAGGGTTTTGTCGATCCAAAGGATGCTGGAAAGATATGCAAGCTACAACGATCCATTTATGGATTGAAGCAAGCTTCTCGGAGTTGGAATCTTTGTTTTGATGATGCAATCAAAGAGTTTGGTTTTATCAAAAATGAAGATGAACCTTGTGTCTACAAGAAGGTCAGTGGGAGCGTAATCATTTTCCTAGTGTTGTATGTAGATGACATACTTCTTATTGGAAATGATATCCCTGCCTTGCAATCTGTAAGGATTTGGCTAGGGAATTGCTTTTCGATGAAAGACTTGGGAGAAGCCACCTATGTATTGGGAATCAAGATCTATAGAGATAGATCGAGAAGGCTTCTTGGTCTAAGTCAAAGTACATACATAGACAAGGTGCTTAAAAGGTTTAGCATGCAAGAATCCAAGAAAGGATTCGTGCCTATGACGCATGGCATTTATCTCTCGAAGGAACAGTGTCCTTCAACACCAGATGAGAGACAACGCATGAGTAAGATTCCATACGCGTCAGCTATTGGATCTATCATGTATGCCATGATATGTACTCGTCCCGATGTATCGTATGCTTTGAGCATGACGAGCAGATATCAAGTTGATCCAGGTGAAGGTCACTGGATTGCTGTCAAGAATATCCTAAAGTACTTGAGAATGACTAAGGATACATTCTTGATTTATGGAGGTGAGGAAGAGCTCAATGTAATGGGTTACACTGATGCAAGCTTCCAAACCGACAAAGATGATTTTCGATCGCAATCTGGATATGTGTATTGCCTGAATGGAGGTGCTGTGAGCTGGAAGAGTTCAAAGCAAGAAACAGTAGCCGATTCTACAACGGAAGCTGAGTATATTGCTGCCTCGGATGTAGCAAAGGAAGCTGTTTGGATGAGGAAGTTCATTTCTGAACTTGGAGTGGTGCCTAGCATTAAAGATCCGATAGAACTCTATTGTGACAACAATGGAGCGATCGCATTGGCTAAGGAACCAAGATCTCACCAAAGATCCAAGCACATACTTAGGCGTTTCCATTTCATTCGAGAAATCGTTGAAAGGGGAGATGTTAAAATATGCAAAGTACCAACAGATGATAATGTATCTGACCCATTGACGAAGCCGCTGTCACAGCAGAAGCATGATCGTCATACTAGATCTCTAGGCATTAGGTATATGTCTGAGTGGTCTTAGTGCAAGTGGGAGATTTGTTGGGATATGCCCTAAGACAAGTCATTAGATGATTGTTTAAGACATACAATGTTTATGGTTTTATGAATGGCAATTCATTATTATATATTATTCTTTTAACTGTGCATTGTGAATTAATATATATGTTAATGTCCTTAGAATAATATTGTATTATTCTTAAAGATGTCCCTAGTCAAGTATTATCATGAATTGGGATAATGATAATACGTAGAGACTAGTATGTATTGATTGATGAATTGTTCATTGATATGAGATATCAAATCAATGCATGGGTACATGTTGGAGAACGATGTACTAGACAGACCCACCATGAGATTGCAACATGGATAGTTATATGATCGTCATATGCAATTCTCATAGTGATAATAATGTATGTAATCCTTACGACTTGTGATCATCAGAGATCCCAACATAAGGAGTTATGTATCTTGATATCGTCAAACGTTACCCGTAACAGGGTATACTATAAAGGCGACTATTGGATACACTACGAATTATGTAGAGGGATGTTGACTGATCGAGATAGGATTTGTCCCTCCTATATAACAGGAGATGTGTTTGGCCCTTGATCAAGTGAGAACTAAAATGCATGGCCATGCTCGAATGAGTCGATATGAGATATCGAGCTTATTCGTTTATTCTAGTTCTACTTGGGGATCAAGAAATAATGATTGGATATACGAGTATGACTATTCCATGACTCGTGTTCAATCTAAACACAAAGGACAAAGGGATTAAGTTACATGGTTAATATTATCACAAGTTCTAAAGGTTATGTCGAGTCATTGACATTCTTGTAATTTGGGTAGCCTCGATGTGTTGCTAGACACCGCTCTTAGCTTGTAACGTAAAATGAGATTTTATGTCACTGCCAACATTACAAGATCCTATCGGGTCGCACAAAAGATTAAATCGATAAGGGAAATTAAATTCATTGGATGAATTAATTAATTAAGAAGAGTCTTAATTAAGTGATTAAAAGGTTTTAATTAAATCATGGGTTTGGGCCCATAAGACTTTAAGAAAGTCTTGAACCTTAATTAAAAGCCTTATAATATAAATACATGGTTTTGATTATTTGTTAATCATACTTTTTCATATCATACTTTGATATTAAAACCTAGCCACCAAAACCCCTTAAGCTCTCGGCCACCTTGAGAAGGTGACCTAATCGCCGCCGCCTCCTCTCCATCTCTTGGCCGTCGCCGCCGCTAGTAAGGGAAGGAGATCGGTTGTTTTAATTGGTTTTGATCCGTGGTTTTGGTTTTGATTCGAGAATAAGAATAGCAACTTATTCTTGAATATCCCTTTTCAATTTGATCGTGTGGATACCATAGAGACGAAGGTGAAAACTTTCGTTTGTGACTCGGAGTTCGTTGGACGTGCTGCTCCGTGGAATCTGCTTCAAACACGCTACAAGGTGAGACTCTTATGTTCCTTTATCCGATATGATATCCTATGTATAGATTTATTGTTCTAGTAATCCAATTTTTTTATTCCGCTGCGTTGTATGCTCTTGGATTGCTTACAATGATTGGTGCATTTAGGATGATTGGAGTTCGAAAATGAGCTGCTCTTCTTGAACGAAAATCCTACTGTTTTGGCCAAAATTGCTTACCTTTGTGGTTCGAAAATTCTGCTATTAGTTTGTGACTGAATGGAACTATTGTTATGATTCAGAAATCCTAAGATTATTTTTGAAAATGTGGTGGTGTTCTTGGCCAAAATTATGTGCTGAAATTACTTGAGTTTATGATGTTGAAAAGAATTAAATTATGCTTGTATTGGAATCATTATGATGTTGTTTTGAGGCTGCTATGTTGATCGAATTTTTACTGCTGGAATTCAAAAAAATTCCTTGCTATAATGGCTCGAATTTCTTGTTGTAATGGTTCAATATTTTGCTTCTGGGTTGGTTTAAAACAACGAGCTGTTGGTTCAAAATTTTAGGCTCATGAGTTGGAAATTTCAGGCTTCCTGGTTCCAGACTCTGCTACCATGTGGTTCAAAAACCTTTTTGTATTGGCTAGAGTTTTTAAAATTGTTTTGGGGAGCCTGTTCAGTTGTTGGGGCTGCTATGGGCAAGTTTTTAGGGCTGTTGTGGACTTGAAGATGGTGCTGATATGGTGTTTGAAAATGTGATTAAATGGTGTTAGAGAATTGATTTAAAGCCTTGTAAATTGTGTGGTGAAAAGCTACTCTTTATGGCTCATAGCTTGGTGGAGTTTTAGTTGGATTTAAACATTGATATTGAGGAAATTAAGCTGCTGAAATGCTGCTGCCGGTGCATGTGTGCGCCTCTGCATGCACGGGCTTGTGTTGTATGCATGTCTATATGTGCATTAATGAGTGCATACGTGTTGCCTATACGTGTAGACATGAGTTTTAGCATGTATTAAGGTGTATAGTGATGCATATACGTGATTTGTGTGTCATGTTGTTCGTTAATGATTGATTCATCACTTTATTGAATTATTGATGCTTATATTGAGTTGCTAGACTTCTCAGAGCAATCTCAAACCCCTAGACAAAGAGGAGGATAACTCGACTCGAAATTCCAGTGATAAGGTACGTAGTGACGTACGAGCAGGTATACCTAGTATTTATACATTCATATACACATGTATTTTGAATATGACATTTCAGGTTAAGTGTTTGAGTTTGATAATTGAGTTTAATATACGAGGTATGGGGGATACGTAGTTGTACGTGATCCGAGGATATGAGTAAAGAAAAGAATATGTGTATATATATGTGGTATGAGAGACACGTAGTGGTACGTGATCCGAGTATACTAGTTGAGTATTGATGCCTTGAGCATGAGCTATATGAGGAAGTGTCGAGAATGAGATAGAGGGATAAACATGTTTGCATTGATGTGGAATTATTTATGATTGAGCATAAATAATAGATTGTTGTTGTATTGAATTCATAGTGTTGTTGAATATCATATTTTAGTGATGATACTAGACTTGACGTTATGAAAGTGTGTGAGCTTGAAACAGGAACAGTGCGTGGAAGCTATACAAATTCGGAATTGTACAGGGAGTATATTTTATGAGTTTTGAATAATCTAAATTGTTGCATTACAATTTTGTATATTGATTTGTGATTGAATATTGAGTTGGAGTGTGCTCACCCTGTGTGGGGGCTGTTTCTGTTGAAACAGGTACGATGCTGCTTTGGAGTACTAGGCTCGAACCTTGTTGGATGATGCTTCCAGAAGCATAGTATGAGATTGAGCCGATATACGAGGTTGAGCGGTTGGTATTTATACTAATTATGCATCCGGATGTGTATCCGTTATTCGTTGCTCTTCTGTGAGCACTTGCATCTGTATATGGACTGTATAAGGGTGTTGAAACCCACTTTTGTTGTCTTATTAGTGTGGTGTCTTCCCTGGCTGGGAATTTACTTGTATTTCTGTTTTCTGTTTAGTATTGCGTTGTCCCTGGTCGGGAGTTATGTTGTGTGATATGTTTTTATTTCCGGATAGCTCAGTTTGTGGGGAGACTCTGCCCAAATTTTTATAAAAACCCACAATGTAAAAGTGGTGTAATGGGGATGGTATTGGGTGAAACTCCTGAGTCTGTTTGTTGGTCGAGATGATCATATATTGTTGAACATTGGTTATGTCATGGGAAACATGTAATGATTCTTTTAAAGAATGAAAAGAAAATGAAAAATTTATACACATACGACGTCATAAATGAACAAATGACGAGTTTAAGTGTTGGGGCCTTACACATATACTTACAATAATTATGGTTCCCGCTTTCTACACTAACTCCGTCGAAAGAGTAGTTGCACCACTTGCCACTCGGGTCGGTAGCTCTCGGCCACCGATCCGCACAAAATACCTCTCATAAGATGTTCACTTCCGAAAGTTCCAAGAACCACATCTCGGTCAAAATACACAATCGAGACTCCACGAGGTCTCAAACTCTTAAAGAACAAACAGGAAATCAAACGCATACACGGTACCTGTGCCGTCAACGACACTCACCAAATCCGGATCCTGGCCATCCCGTGTTTACCCTTGGATTTAATAACCCTAAAAAAAAAATGGGGAGGCTATCGAATTAACCAGTAAAAATTACCATAGTCCCAAAACACGACAATCCCTCCTCGGGGGAAGTCAACTGGACCTCACGATTATTCCTCAGAATATATCGTGCCATCGGGATTACCAATCTCAGGTTGCCACAATCTCGCCGGGGATTCATTCATCCCAGCATATAAATCCGACGTTCAATAAGGAACAAAATAAAGTTGGCATTCGTATACACACATGGTATACATGTCCATGCACCAACACAACATGCATACTCAAGGCAATAGACTCGGGTATCTCCAGTCATACCCAAGTCCCAAAACCAACTGTCAAACCTTGATTATTCTCACTCCACGGAGAATGATGGTTGACAAACAAAACCAAAGAGTGTGATTTCAACATCAACATCAACACCACACGAACCAAAACAACGAATCTCCCATAAGACTCAACTAATAGGTATAACAATACCGCCTTCCTCACAAGGAAAATGTCATGAACCCATGACCCTCCAACTTCAAACTGCCGTTCGGAAAACCTGGATATATTTATATCAAAACATATCCCGGAACCAACAAAAGATGACTGATTCAGAATAGCGCATCCCTGTAACTATTACCAATCTGAAACCCGTATACTCCATGTATACTCATCCTAAAGATGCTCTGTACTAATATCATAGTACTCCCCAAAACCGATCATTTCCCCGGAGACGTATCCTCGAACGTCTCACCGGAAGTACGAAGCCATCACATAGTCCAACACTAGTAGGGCTTACCCCGGTTGATTCACAATCAACCCTCAACCAATACCAGTTGTCTTCATGACAGCACCATCCAAATCTCTCCAAGAGATAAAATCAATATAGTAGTGTCACCCCACTAACTATATCTCACAGCCCATTGTGACTCCCATTGCATGCCATATGCAAGAATGCTCAACGAGAGCTAACAACGACTCGTTAACACTCACGCTGGTACTCCCAACCAAATTGAGCTGTCCCAAAACAAGTCCCTTGAAACATTTGACGTATAAACGTCTCCGTGAGGTACTCCCTGCCTCAATCATCATGCCACAAGGAGACTACAAAAGTCTACCAAACCCCTCATCGTATCACCATACGATTCACCCAGCTCGAATCCGACTAGCAGTATAATGGCTATCACAAGCACACTAAAGTACTACAACGATACCTGGCTAACGATTCGTTGGCCCCATAAGCTCATACCAACCTATCGACGTGACACACGCCCCATCCCGGTATACCATACCGTACAAACCATTAGAGTTGTAGGTCATCGCCCAACATATCTCTAAAATACCAAATTACAATGGACAACCCAGTGTCCTGGCTCAATTACGATGCAATCCTAATCCATTAGGACTTATTCCACACCCTCAGGGTGGGTGTGATCGTGCCTACATACATCACAACAACATGCGAGTAGTTTCCTCAATGACTACTCTTACCACCAATCACTTGGCCTTAGCCAATCCAGCGAGTATACCTGGAGGGTATCATTACTCGAAAATAATTACCTGTAACACGTGATGCGGTACCCTCACCTGTACAATGCATCCAATAATCCATCGAGCAATCTGCTTGGCGTAATGGTCTTGTCAACTAGTGACCCAGACACTACCATGTGCTCACTATCGGCATTCAAACCATACAACCAAATACATAAACATGAATGCATTATTCACCAAGACGACGCCACGCGTCCACATAAACATCCCAAATAACATCGTCAAACATATGACGATACCAGTTGATATACGACACTCCTAATCCCATCGTCAAACACATGACGGTATAAAACAACACAAAATATTCACAATAATGATAACAAAAGTAATATGCCATACCTCATCGCTATCAAGATATCAGAATACCTGTGTCCATCGTCCCCCAGCGGTACACAAGCAGCACCCATCGCTCGTAGGCGGCATAACCAGTGCTACGCACATAACGGTATAACCCATCGCTATAGAATCAGCGGCATAAAACATCGCTATAGATATCCGGCGGTATGAACCATCGTCATAGATGTAGCGGAATGTACCATCGCTATATGATACCTGGCGGCATGAACCATCGCCAATAGATGTAGCGGAAAGACCCGTCGCTATATAATACCTGGCGGCATGAACCATCCCCAATAGATGTAGCGGAAAGACCCGTCGCTATATAATACCAGGCGGCATGAACCATCGCCAATAGATGTAGCGGAAAGACCCGTCGCTATATAATACCTGGCGGCAAGAACCATCGCCAATAGATGTAGTGGAATGAACCATTGCTAAGAATACCCGGCGGCATAAACCATCGCCAATAGAATAGCGGAATGAACCATCGCTAAGAATACCCGACAGCACAAACCATCGCCAATAGAATAGCGGAATGATATCCCTCGCTATAATATGACAGCGGTCGTGTTCTTCGCTTCATATGAGCGGCAAATATCTTCATCGCTACCTCGCTTCGACATACCAGCGGCAAATAATATCCCTCGCTACAATATGACAGCGGTCGTGTTCTTCGCTTCATATCAGCGGCAAATATTCTCTCATCGCTACGGTATGACAGCGGCACCATTACTCCTTGTTTTAATCATGACAGCGGACATACCCCTTGCTTTACATGGCAGCGAAAATACCCCTCGCTAAGATATGACAGCGGTCGTGTTCTTCACTTCATATCAGCGGCAAGTATTCACATCGCTACGCCATGAAGCGGCAAGTATTCACATCGCTACGCCATGCATGCAACCGTAATGCATACCCGTATTCCGATAAACATCGCCATGAGTGTATTTTAATGCACCTCGCTTCAACTGTGACATGCGGAATTTTACCATCGCTTCAACATTTAGCGGCAAAGCATTAAAATCATCACTCCGATATATATGCAACCGTAATGCATAATCTATGTCTCATAAGACCCGGCAACCACCATGGTTAGCAATAACATATTCCAATTATGAACAAATATCATAAATGCACATAAGTAATATAGCTGTGCCACGTAACACTAACTACCATCATGCATAAGTATGTGCTTCTCATTCCCATTAACATGTTCCCTCAACAGCCCCAAAGAGCTAACCACTGCTCTGATACCACTAATGTAAGGAACCCCGTGCCCTTAACCCGTTATTAGTGTATTAAGCCATACCATTAGTGCATATAATCATACTATCATGGGGAAAATCATATGCAAGTGCAACACTATATACTATCCAGAAAATTCTTGCATTCAATCCACATAATATTAAAATTCCCCAACCAAGATTATTCATATAACATGCACCCTCATAATACACTAACATGCTCTTAGTTCATTTAGCAATTCTGTATTTAATTGCATGCAAACCATAAATGAATCGAGAAGAGTCGTAGCCCATTTATACATTCCATATACACGTAAAATGTACTCACATAAGAGCACCCAATGAACACGCGTGTATCTAATGTATAAAAGACTCTACCGGGTACCGTTACTGGCACTTCAATCCTAGAAGCACCTCCCAAGCGCAGCTCGATCTCAACTCTGGATCTATGCACTTATTCAACCAGCTCTGGTACCTCGATCCTTGAAGTACCTCAAATCAACAGCCCGAGCTCAACTCCAAAGCTGCTGCTACACCTGTAACACCTGCCCCAACAGAGACAGCCCCCACACGGGGTGAGCATACCAATACCACCAATCCAATAATCATAATATTGCAATTCATAATTTACAGAATGTAAATGCCATAATTTAAATGATACTCCCTGGATGGTAACACCCTCATCCGGGATCCCCTGTATTGTCCATGTTCTCAAAACAATCAAACTCGTCAAATTCCCAAAGCCAGTTAATCGCCACGTAGATTAACTAATACCGTTCTATTATGTCAGCTCCATAATCAATATGGTAAAATCATTATATAAAAGACCGTAGATCTCACATATATCTGACCAATGATTCCATGTTCCTATTTCATTGCTCGCTCTACAATAGCGGCATTCTAATCCCCGCCCACGCTCAACAATAGCGGCGTCATAACCGATGGTCGCTCAACGGCGACAGCATCCCAAATCATTGCTCGCTCAATAGCGGCACCATATGGTTCCCAATGTATAATCCATTTGACGCACCTTTTACCGTGCATATCGTTATCCATTTATAGCAAGTATCATGCACCATGCATTTCAATACCTATTCGATGCAATTACCACGTGCCACATATTTCAATGTCCATATAATGCAATTATCACACACCATGTGTTCCAATGCCCATTTAATGCAATTATCACATACCATGCATTTTACAGTTGTAACATTATAATAAGCTATGCTCGTACGTCATACGCACCTTTGGATTTCGTAGTCCATGTCAAGCCTGGCTTGAGTTCCATGCCCCGAGAAACATGTGCTAAAGCACATAAATATTTCACAATTAAACATAGGCATCCAATTACGTGTCCTACTACGATCACAACACCAAATCGTATCGTCAATCCATGACGATAACCAAATTATAAAAGTTCCCGGCTAAGCATGCATAATACCCCAGAAATATTGTCAATCCATGACAATTAACCTTTTAAAATAACCCGGGGCTAAGCATGCAAGACACACAAAAAGAGCCAAGAAACAACAAAAGGGGCACCAACATACTGGCCATCTCGATCGATCAAAATTTCATCTCGATCGATCGAGAACCACCCTCCGATCGATCTATCAAAATACCGATCGATCGGTCCACTGTTCCAAAGCCACTAAAAACATTCTGCCATGCTCGATCGATCAAAAATTTTTTCGGATCGATCGAGCAGCCCTGTAAACGCGAGAAACATCCAAGAATGAGCTCCTTTCGACACCAAATCACCTATAACTCAAACCCACTTCAATTTACAACATAAAACCAACCAAAAACCATATAAACACTACAAAACCTAACCCCCAACACATACAACAATGTTAGAACAAGATCTACCCCTTGAACCCCAAGATACAACACCAAAACCAACCAATATACAACAAAACTTTGCTAGGTTGGTAGCTTACCCTTTGAGCTTCAAGATTCTAGCAAGAAATCATGAAAATGGCTCTTTTCCAAAGCTTTCTCCTTCCTTTCATGTTGAGGAACGAAAATGGTGGGTTTGGATGAGGTGATGGCAAGGTCAAGACATAAAGTGATAGAATGGGGTGGATGGGATGTAAAGGAGGGGGAATGGTTCTTTTAATATTTTTATAACATGTATTAGATAATTGTATGGTATGAAAATTATGTCCAACATGACATTTCAAAACCCCTCTTCCAATTATGCATTAAGACTCACATTAGTCATGTTTTAATTAAATAATTAGAACCCACTCCGATCAAATCATACCAATAACCAAAATTCCCAACATGCAACGAATGCATCCCGGATCTCGATTCTCACCAAAAACCTAAATCATAGGTTTTTCACCAAATTGAGAATACAATCTCGACCTTTGGATCCAACGATCCTAAATGCCCGATTTAACAAACTCGGGAGACCAAAACCACAATTAATTCCTAATTGCCACTATAAAAAAAATCCATTAAGGATTAATAACCTTCCGGGATTAACACTAATAATCCCAGGACATCACAAATGCTTACGCTTATACTGCTAAAAATGTGGAGTAAGGCTTGCACATGGAGGCGGGGTATACCATACTAAGCGGGGAAGAAGGTACCGCTAGTATGAAGAGTGGGGAAGAAGGTACCGCTAGCGGGGAAGAATGTACCGCTTGTTATGAAATAATGAAGCGGGGAAGATGGTACCGCTCATTATGAAGTTAAGAAGTAAAAACCATTAAAATACACTGATGATAAACTGACTAAGGAAGATTTAAGATTAAGAAGTGAAGTTATGTCATGACATTATTAAGGAACCATAATTTCATATGTTGATTATTTATGAGTTATGGTACAGGGACAACCAATGGGCGTGGTAAATGCAATGAAAATACAGGAAGTGGTTGTATTTATGATTTATGCATTTACGTTTGCATTCATATTATGTTGAATATGAATTATGATGTGCTCATGTGTTGGGGTTGTTCTTGTAGGTGCTTTTGCTAAGGAGAACCAGGGTCGGGGTTGATACTTTGAGCTGTAAGGAGTGCTACAACGATAGCAGGACAGATTTCTTTTGTGTAGTCTCTACAAGTAGTAGAGTAGAACTATTAGTGTCACTCCTACTGTTTTGAGGAATGTAACTAATTTCTTTTGAATTTTTTATTGGCACATGTGACCCTTAAGCTCAAGATGTCAACACGATTAATACTCTGATTATATATGATTAGTTCTCATAATTGCACCTAGTATCTTCTTTAAGATAACGGGGTCTCACATTATAGAACTCAATTCTTTTCATAATAACAAGTAGTAATTCCAACAATGAACACTTGGTACTTAAGTTCACATCATTCATAGATAACTACATATCCAAGCTTAAAATCATAAATTCCTTACCGAAGTTATGAAATCACTTCACTCTACGTTCTATCATGATTACAAAGTGAAATCCAAGCAAAAGATGCAATACCAACAAGGGTTTGGAGAGGTGCTTGTGTAGAGATGACTAGGTGAGGTTTGGTGTTGTATGTGTTTGGAAATCTGATTTAGCAAGCTATTTATACTCTCCAACTTGCACACAAATGCAACTCCAATTCCTCTCAAATGCATGCCAAATATAAGTTCCAACTATGTATTACATTCAAGTCTCTTTTCCACTTTAACCCACCAATGTTCAAACCCTCACACATGTCTATGTTATAATTTCACTTGCTTTGATTGTTCATAAGATACATAGTCATTTTATTATTTGTCATCTACATTTTATTCATGCATGGCATTACGCATACTCGGTTCAACCCGAACCCGAGTCCACATCGTACCAGAAGTAATCCTACTTCATATTACACATGTATACGTCATATCGAGGCATTACATTTCTCCCCTAGTTATTGAATTTCGTCCTCGAAATTGAATAAACATAGCATGCATATATATACTCAAATCAAAAATCCTATTGCAATAAGATAAGAAACATTATCATATATATATGCAACATTGCAGTTGTAATACCCCCGAAATGTTATATGATTATGTGCTACGATGATGATTTACGATGTGTTTAAGAGGGTTGTGGTACTTTAATTGGGGGTTATAATTATGATATGATGATATGGTTTAGGGGGCAAGTTAGGTGTTTTTAATTGTTGTATTGATGTAGTAGAATTATAAAATATCAAGGGGAGATATTTTTATACATCGTATGAAATACCGGGACACAATTAAACACCACAAAACCACCCTACATGCAACCACCCCACCCCCACTTGCATGCAACCCACGCCCCCTCCCCTGTTTTCTGGAAAATAATTGACCAAGTAGTCATGTTGGCACTTAGATATTTTCATTTGGTCTCTTCCGAAAAACCTCCTTCTTCCTCCCTTCTTTTCGTCTGATATTTGGACTGCTACTAGGAGGAAAGTGATCGGATTTTACTAATCCTTTCTTGACAAAAATCGAAGAGCAAAAGTGGTGAGGAATCACGCTGGTTCACCAGCTTTTTTGTTTTATACATGTATGTTCTTCATAGCAGTTTTGGCATGCTAGTGTTAGGTTTGTTGAAACCTTGTTATGAACACTTGTAGGTAATGTTTATGATGTCCCTAGCATGTTTTTTTAAGTAGCTTACATGCCTTATGTGTTAGATTTTCGGTTGTAAAAAGGGCTCCTCGAAAATCTGGGCAAGGAAGTGCCCTGTTTGTATGTTGAGTAGGGCTTTTGTTATGAAGATTTGAAGCATGCTAACTTAGGTTATGGGTAAACCTTTGACGTGAATACATACATTGAAGTTTTGTGAATATGCCAGCATATTGTTTTGAGCATGAACTATGGGCTATGTGGAAGTTTCGTTGCTATAAAGATGTATGTTCAAGAATTCTGGGCTGTATAATTATGCCCTGTTTTTCAGAAAAGTTGATCGGGTATTGATAAAAAGGGGTAGTTTTAATGCATGTCGGTTTATGTTATGAGTGAACCTTTAATTGTAATACATGCATGGAAGTATGATGAAGCTATTGATATGCTTGTTTAGGCATTGTATGTATGTTATGAAGTAGTTAGAAGGGTGTGAATTGAGGTGCTCGAGATTTCTGGAAAATCTCGCATGAGTGGGAATGACCGATCGATCGGTGATGAACACCGATCGATCGGCAAATGCCGTAGCAAAAGAATGAAAATGATGAACAGTTAGCGATCGATCGGTAGGGGAGACCGATCGATCGGTAGTCACTGTTCATGTGTTATAAAATTTTATGATTCTTTTTTTTTTTTGTAAATTGATTTCGATTCTCGTATCGGTGCCTAATATTGTATTATGTGGTTGTGTAGAGCCATCCCAGGTACCATCACAATCAAGGAGATAAGTCTGTTGACTCCTCCTCCTTTTGAAAAGGTACGTAAGAGACGTACGGGCATCGGACGGTAAAACGCATCTTTACACTACGACTATGCTTTTATTGCATGAGTATTGATGATGAAATGATGATGTTTATAAGATGTTTACGATGTTTATAAGATGTTTACGATGTTGATAAGATGTTTATATATATTCATACGATATTATTTGTGGTAAGATGCCACGGGGTAAGATGCCCCACATGGTTAGAGGCCATGCGATATTATTTGTGGTAAGATGACACGGGGTAAGATGCCCCACATGGTAAGAGGCCATGTGATATTATTTGTGGTAAGATGCCACGGGGTAAGATGCCCCACATGGTAAGAGGTCATGCGATGTTTATAAAGTGGTAAGATGCCACAGGGTAAGATGCCCATATGCATGATTATGAATCAGGGACAACAATAAGAAGTTAATGAATAACCAGCATATTTACTTAACCAATATTTCATGCATTTACTATGATGTTTTTATGATGTTAAGTAAGATTGTATATGCTTATGATGTGTTGTCCCTGTAGGTACGCTTTTGGGCTAAAGGACTAAGGGTCGGGTTGAGGCAGTGAGCTACGTGGAACACAGGAATGTATAGGATTCAAGTCACGATTAGTATCTACTCTACGAGTAGTATAAATCTAAATATTAACATTCTTTTGGGAATGTAATGAATTATTTTTGAAGTCTTTTATTTTGGCCTGTAATCCTGTTAGCTCATGTAACAACCAGAACCTTAAGACGTTATTAATGCATGATTAGTCCTTCTTATGTCTATTAATCACTGTTAAGGTGGGAAGACCCCACATTAGTGGTATCAGAGCAGTGGTTAGATAACTCGGGAATGAGTGAAGGGTAGCCTTAGCAATAAGTTGGCTAGGTGCTTACTTTTGAGCATGTTTTATATGTATGTTGCATATGAAGTTTCTATGTTATGCTAACATGTTTAATTATCTAACGATGTGCTTTATGAACTGCTTTTGGTGTTGTTATTAACCCTTGTGTTGCAGCATGGAAGCAAATATTGAAGTGGGTGACGCCATTAGTGTTAATGCAAGTGCTGGGCGTACGAATCCACTGCCACCACCAGCCTTGGGCGAAGAACCCTCTGAACAACAGTTGCTACCTGGGGAGTTGAGCTTGGCTCAATTTATGATGTATCGACCCCCGATGTTCGAGGGAACTGAATCAGGGGAAAAAGCTGAGGAATGGTTGGAGAGGATTGAACAGATATTTGTGGCAGCGCCTTGTGCAAAGACGGCCTGGATCAGATTAGCAGAATTTCAGCTGGCCAAGAAGGCACTGATGTGGTGGAAGACCACAGTGATTGAGCAAGAGGCTCTGGGGCAGGAAGTAAATTGGAAGATGTTCTGAACGCGGTTTCTGACCCGCTACTTCTCAGCCGCTGCAAGACATGCAAAGGAGGATGAGTTTACCAATTTAAGGCAAGGTACCATGCTTGTATGTGACTATGCTCTACATTACTGTTCCTTACTGCGATATGTGCCACACATTGCTGCAAGCACTCAAGCGAAGATGAGGAACTTCATGAAGGGCTTGAGGCCGAAACTGTATGACAGGGTAATTACCTACGGCCCTGCCTGTTTTGATGATGCACTTTCACGGGCCGAGCTAGCCGAACTGGGAGTTGGCGCATATCCTGATACAGTGCCACCTCCAGCACCCCCTCAGAAATCCACTTCTGACAATTTGAAGCCCGGGGGTGATCAGTTTAAGCCTAGGGGAAACACTTCAGCGTCAAAATTCAGTGGCAAGAGGCCCGAGAATCGATGGAAAGGGAACCGTAGGAATGATGCTCCGTCTGGGAGAGGACAGCCTCAGGGAGACAGATCTGGAAGAGTTCAGTGCACTCTATGTGGACAACCACATTTGGCAAAGGATTGCGTAGGCTGCTATGTCTGTGGCGACAGAGGCCACTTTGCTCGGCAGTGTCCCAACAGGGGAAGACAGCAGAACTCTGCGGGGAGGCCTGCGGACAGAGCGGCACAGCACAGACCACCTTTCGCACCGAGGCAGTATGGAGGTCAGCCCACGGGGCCACCTCAGGGACAGGTGTATGCTTTGACGAGGGAGCAGGATACAGCAGCTCCGGAGGAGGTGATAGCGGGTACGTGTCTTTTATTTACGCACCCTGCTCTTATATTGATAGACACAGGTGCGTCACACTCTTTTGTGTCGACGAGTTTTGTTGAAAGGCACCACATATGCACTTCTCCGTCGCCCATGCCTCTTATGGTCTCGACCCCCGCGGGAAGAAGTTTGACTACGGATCATATTGTCTATGATGGCCTCATTTATTTTGAGGATAATGAGTTAAGTTCAGATTTGATTGTGCTGGGAATGACAGACTTCGATTGCATTGTGGGCATCGATGTTCTGAACAAGTATCAGGCAGTGGTAGACTGCAGACAAAGGACTGTCCGATTCAGGTTTGATATGGGAGTCCAGTGGACATTCTTTGGGGATGGTTCTCGCCCAAAGATTCCGTTGATATCTGCTGTCAAGATGCCACAGTTATTGGAACGAGGTCATACAGGATATCTTATCTATGCTGTTGATATGACGGAAAATAGGACAGAGCTAAAGGTTGAGGATGTGCCCGTAGTGGCAGAGTTTGCTGATGTCTTTCCGGAGGAAATTCCCGGATTCCCACCGACGAGAGAGGTCGAGTTTGGGATTGAGTTACTACCAGGGACGTCTGTAATTTCTCGTGCCCCATATAGGATGGCACCAGCAGAGTTAAGGGAGTTAAAGATACAGTTACAAGAGCTCCTTGACAAGGGCTACATACGCCCTAGCGTATCGCCATGGGGTGCGCCTGTCTTATTTGTTAAGAAGAAAGATGGATCGATGCATCTATGCATTGACTACAGACAACTGAACAAAGCTACAGTAAAGAACAAGTATCCACTTCCGAGGATCGATGACTTGTTCGATCAGTTGCAGGGTACGAGGCTCTACAGTAAGATCGATCTTAGGTCGGGGTACCATCAGATTCGAGTAAGGGAAGATGATGTTCAGAAGACGGCTTTCAGGACTAGATATGGGCACTATGAATTCCTGGTCATGCCTTTTGGGGTGACAAATGCCCCAGCTGTCTTCATGAGTTTGATGAACAGGGTGTTTCAGCCGTATTTGGATCAGTGTGTCATAGTCTTCATTGACGACATACTTATTTACTCTCGGACGGAAGAAGAGCATGTAAGGAACTTGAGGATAGTGCTTCAGATCCTTAGGGATCATCAGTTATATGCAAAGCTTAGTAAGTGCGAGTTCTGGTTGGACAGCGTGGTATTCTTGGGCCATGTCATATCTAGCCATGGGATATCTGTGGATCCCAGGAAGATTGAAGCTGTGTTAGAGTGGGCTGCACCCACTTCTGTACCGGAGATACGGAGTTTCCTCGGTTTAGCAGGTTATTACCGACGTTTCGTCGAAGGTTTCTCGAAGATTGCCAAACCCCTGACACAGCTGACTCAGAAAGGAGTCCCCTTCTTTTGGTCTGAGGCTTGTGAGGAAAGTTTTCAAGAACTGAAGCGTCGCTTGACTACAGCGCCTGTATTGGTGATTCCGTCTGAGAATAAGAGGTTTGCCTTGTATACGGATGCGTCACTGCAGGGTTTGGGTTGTGTGTTGATGCAAGATAAGCACGTGGTGGCTTATGCATCGAGGCAGCTGAAGCCACACGAGGCTAGGTATCCAGTGCATGATTTGGAACTGGCGGCCATCATATTTGCCTTGAAGATCTGGAGGCATTACTTGTATGGCACGTCTTTCACTATATATACGGACCATAAGAGCCTGAAGTTCTTATTCACTCAGGCAGAGTTGAATATGAGGCAAAGAAGGTGGATGGATTTGCTCAAAGACTATGATTGTGAAATTGAGTACCATCCAGGTAAAGCGAACTTAATAGCAGACGCCTTAAGTCGGAAGGTGAGGAGTACTGCAGAGGATTCCATGTGTTTGTCGGCCTTGATGACTTCTTATTGCCATCTGGGCTATGATTTCGATGTAGACACGTCGCCTGTGCGAGTGTCGACCTTATTGGCGGAGCCAGATATATTTGAGGCGATCAGGAAGGCCCAGAAGTCGGATAGTGAGGTTCAGAGATGGACATCATTGGTACTTCAGGGTCAGCCATCCAAGTTCAGAGTGGCTGAGGATGATTCTTTGAGACTGGGCAACCGATGGGTAGTCCTAGATACACCAGAACTGCGTAGAGGAATATTGGAGCGAGCTCACAGTAGTCGGTTCAGTATCCACCCACGGGGAAAGAAGATGTACAAAGATCTATGCGATCAATTCTGGTGGAGACGCATGAAGCGTGGGGTGATTACTTTTGTTAAAAGATGTTTGATCTGCCAGCAGGTAAAGGCAGAGAGGCAGAGGCCTGGTGGCGAACTGAAGAGCTTAGAGGCGCCTGAATGGAAGTGGGAGCATATATCTATGGACTTCGTGACCCACTTACCGAGGACGACCTCAGGATTTGATGCGATCTGGGTGATCGTGGATAGGCTGACGAAGACGGCTCATTTCATCCCTTACAGTATGTCTTATACATACTTGAAGATGGCCAAGATGTATATACGGGATGTGGTGAGATTGAGTCTCGATAGTGTCTGACAGGGACCCGAGGTTCACTTAGCATTTCTGGGAGGGTCTCCAGACAGCTTTGGGCACAGAAGTGAGACTGAGTACGGCCTATCACCCTCAGACAGATGGCCAAACAGAGCGTACCATTCAGACGCTCGAGGACATGTTGAGGGCATGTATTTTGGAGTTTGATACTCCGTGGCAGGATTCAGTGCCGCTGGTGGAGTTCTCCTATAATAACAGTTATCAGGCGAGCATTCAAATGGCTCCTTTTGAAGCTCTGTATGGACGACGATGTAGATCACCGCTGTATTGGGAGGACTTGACTAGCAAAGCGGTCGGAGGACCGGATATGATCAAGGATATGGAAGGTAAGATAAAGTTGATACGCCAGAAGATGAAAGCGGCCCAGGATAGGCAAGCGGCCTATGCCAATAAGCGGCGACGACCGCTAGAATTCCAGTTAGGAGACAGGGTCTTCTTAAAGATCTCGCCCTTCAGGGGTGTGGTTCGTTTTGGGATGCGGGGAAAGTTATCTCCGAGGTATGTTGGGCCATATGAAGTTTTACAGCGTATGGGTTCATTGGCATATCTTTGGCTCTACCGCCATCCTTGTCTGGCATACACGATGTTTTTGTCTCTATGTTACGGAAGTATGAGCCAGACCCGTCTCATGTCTTACAGCCTACAGAAGTTCAGTTAGACGCAGATGTGTCCTACGTAGAACGACCAATCAGAATTCTGGATCGAGAGGATCGCAGACTACGGAGCAAAGTTATACCGATGGTCAAAGTTCAGTGGGATCGTCGGGGTGTCGAGGAGGCTACATGGGAGACGGAACAGCATATGGTGCAGCACTATCCGGAACTATTCTCTGGTATGTTTTTATGTTTAGTTCCGTTATGATGATGCATGTGGATTTCGAGGACGAAATCTTATACGTAGGGGAGTAATGTAATACCCCCGAAATGTTATATGATTATGTGCTACGATGATGATTTACGATGTGTTTAAGAGGGTTGTGGTACTTTAATTGGGGGTTATAATTATGATATGATGATATGGTTTAGGGGGCATGTTAGGTGTTTTTAATTGTTGTATTGATGTAGTAGAATTATAAAATATCAAGGGGAGATATTTTTATACATCGTATGAAATACCGGGACACAATTAAACACCATAAAACCACCCTACATGCAACCACCCCACCCCCACTTGCATGTAACCCACGCCCCCTCCCCTGTTTTCTGGAAAATAATTGACCAAGTAGTCATATTGGCACTTAGATATTTTCATTTGGTCTATTCCAAAAAACCTCCTTCTTCCTCCCTTCTTTTCGTCTGATATTTGGACTGCTACTAGGAGGAAAGTAATCGGATTTTACTAATCCTTTCTTGACAAAAATCGAAGAGCAAAAGTGGTGAGGAATCACGCTGGTTCACCATCGTTTTCGTTTTATACATGTATGTTCTTCATAGCAGTTTTGGCATGCTAGTGTTAGGTTTGTTGAAACCTTGTTATGAACACTTGTAGGTAATGTTTATGATGTCCCTAGCATGTTTTGTTAAGTAGCTTACATGCCTTACGTGTTAGATTTTCGGTTGTAGAAAGGGCTCCTCGAAAATCTGGGCAAGGAAGTGCCCTGTTTGTATGTTGAGTAGGGCTTTTGTTATGAAGATTTGAAGCATGCTAACTTAGGTTATGGGTAAACCTTTGACGTGAATACATACATGGAAGTTTGGTGAATATGTCAGCATATTTGTTTGAGCATGAACGATGGGCTATGTGGTAGTTTCATTGCTATAAAGATGTATGTTCAAGAATTCTGGGCTGTATAATTATGCCCTGTTTTTCAGAAAAGTTGATCGGGTATTGATAAAAAGGGGTAGTTTTAATGCATGTCGGTTTATGTTATGAGTGAACCTTTAATTGTAATACATGCATGGAAGTATGATGAAGCTATTGATATGCTTGTTTAGGCATTGTATGTATGTTATGAAGTAGTTAGAAGGGTGTGAATTTATGGAAAATCTCGCATGAGTGGGAACGACCGATCGATCGGTGTTCAAATGCCGTAGCAAAAGAATGAAAATGATGAACAGTTAGCGATTGATCGGTAGGGGAGACCGATCGATCGGTAGTCACTGTTCATGTGTTATAAAATTTTATGATTCTTTTTTTTTTGTAAATTGATTTCGATTCTCGTATCGGTGCCTAATATTGTATTATGTGGTTGTGTAGAGCCATCCCAGGTACCAGCACAATCAAGGAGATAAGTCTGTTGACTCCTCCTCCTTTTGAAAAGGTACGTAAGAGACGTACGGGTATCGGACGGTAAAACGCATCTTTACACTACGACTATGCTTTTATTGCATGAGTATTGATGATGAAATGATGATGTTTATAAGATGTTTACGATGTTTATAAGATGTTTACGATGTTGATAAGATGTTTATATATATTCATACGATATTATTTGTGGTAAGATGCCACGGGGTAAGATGCCCCACATGGTAAGAGGCCATGCGATATTATTTGTGGTAAGATGCCACGGGGTAAGATGCCCCACATGGTAAGAGGCCATGTGATATAATTTGTGGTAAGATGCCACGGGGTAAGATGCCACACATGGTAAGAGGCCATGCGATGTTTCTAAAGTGGTAAGATGCCACAGGGTAAGATGCCCATATGCATGATTATGAATCAGGGACAACAATAAGAAGTTAATGAATAACCAGCATATTTACTTAACCAATATTTCATGCATTTACTATGATATTTTTATGATGTTAAGTAAGATTGTATATGCTTATGATGTGTTGTCCCTGTAGGTACGCTTTTGGGCTAAAGGACTAAGGGTCGGGTTGAGGCAGTGAGCTACGAGGAACACAGGAATGTATAGGATTCAAGTCACGATTAGTATCTACTCTAGGAGTAGTATAAATCTAAATATTAACATTCTTTTGGGAATGTAATGAATTATTTTTGAAGTCTTTTATTTTGGCCTGTAATCCTGTTAGCTCATGTAACAACCAGAACCTTAAGACGTTATTAATACATGATTAGTCCTTCTTATGTCTATTAATCACTGTTAAGGTGGGAAGACCCCACAGCAGTAATTACTTACCAAAAGTATCATAAAACTGTAAAGTCATACCAGTAAATAACTAGGATACTGTTGTATCATTTGCTGCTCCGTCTCCCATGTTGCCTCCTCGACACCCCGTCGATCCCACTGTACCTTTACCATTGGTATCACTTTGTTACGTAATGTCCGCTCAGCTCTATCTAGAATCTTCACTGGTCGTTCCACAAAAGGCTCGTCTGTATCTAACTGTACTTCAGATGGTGGCAACACATGACCCGGATCTGGTTCATATTTCCTCAACAGTGAAACATGAAACACATCGTGGATACTACTCAATGCTGGCGGTAGTGCCAATCGATATGCCAACGTACCAATACGTTGAAACACCTCATACGGACCAACGTATCGTGGAGACAACTTTCCACGTTTACCAAATCGTACCACACCTTTAAAAGGTGAGAGTTTCAAAAATACTCGATCACCAACTTGAAATTCAAGTGGTCTACGTCGCTTATTGGCATAAGCAGCCTGTCTATCCTGAGCAGCTTGCAATTTCAATCTGATCAGTTTCACTTTCTCCTCCATTTCACGTAGCATTTCTGGTCCATGGAGTGCAGTCTGATCAACATCATCCCAATATAATGGTGATCTACAGCGTCGCCCATACAGTGCCTCAAATGGTGCTATCTGGATACTAGTTTGATAACTGTTATTGTATGAAAATTCCACTAATGGCAACGACTCTTGCCACGAGTTATCAAACTCCAATACTGTGATGTCCGGGGAGTAATGGTGTTAATACCGGTGTGCTAATAATCCTTGTTGGATTTTTTATTATGGCAATTAGGAATTAATTGCGGTTATGGGTCTCCCGAGGTTGTTAAATCGGGCAGTTGGGATCGTTGGACCCAAAAGTTGAGATTGTATTCTCATTTTGGTGGAAAACCTATGAGTTGGTTTTTTTAGTGGGACTTGGGGTCCGGGGTGCCTTATGTTGGGGCCAGTCTGGGGTTTTGTTGTTAGAGAGAGTGTGAGTTTTTGGAAACAGATGATTTTTAATGAATCATGATGTATTTGTGGAGGTATTGGTATTTGGGGGCATTTTTGCTATATATACCAGTTGGACTCGGGATTCCGTCATTTGGAATCCATTTCTCTCCTCTCCTCTCCCTCACGCCTCTCTCTCACCCCAAACCCTTCCCCTTTCCCTTTGATGAGCAAAAATCGATGGAGGCTCGTCCTAGGAGCCGGATTTCTCGAAGATAATCAGGTATTTATCTTCCCCTCACCATTGTCTTCATTTGGGTGGTACTATTGTAGTTTTTGGTTGAGTTTTTGTTGGGTTATGAAATTGGGGATTTTTGGTTAAAAATCCAAGTTGAGTTTTTATAGTTTTTATTGGTCCTTATTGGCGTATTTGAGGTGTTGAAGGTGTAGGGGGTGTTGGTTTTGAGTTTGGGTGTGAAAAACACCATGGAATGTCGAATTTTTCGGAAAATTGCAGGTGGCGATCGATCGCCGAGGAGGGGCGATCGATCGCAACGAGCAGCTACTAAAAATCGAAGATGATGAACAGTAGCGACGATCGATCGCATGGTTGAGGCGATCGATCGCGAGCGGGTTGGCGATCGATCGCGAGGAATGGCGATCGATCGCAAATGAGCACTGGTTTGGCCTCTGGACGGAGGCGATCGATCGCGATGTTATAGGCGATCGATCGCCGCTTGTAAATTTTTGTTTTTTTTGAAATTTTTGGAAAATGTCGGGATTTTGGAAACGAGGTTTAGGGGCCGTTTCCGGGGCAATGTTCACATTCCAATGGGAATGTTAGACTTTTAAAATGGTTTGGTTGGAGCCAAGTTAATTAAACGGAACTCTCGATTGAGTTTTTGGCTATCTTTTAAACTTGTAAAATGGTTTATTTTGGGTATTATGCATGCTTAGCCGGGTGGCTTTTATTTTGTAATCGTCATGGATTGACGATATGTTTGGGGGTTTGAACGTGCTTGGGCACGTGGTTGCATGCCTATGTTTGATTGTGAATTATTTGTGTTTTAGCACATACTTCTTGAGGAATGGGACTCAAGCAAGGTTTGGCTCGGACTACGGAAACTTAAGTTACGTATGACGTACGAGCATAGCCTATTAAAATGTTGCACTGTAAAATGCATGGTATGTGATAATTGCATTAAATGGACACTGAAACACATGGTGTGTAATAATCGCATTATATGGACATTGAAATACGTGGTAGGTGGTAATTGCATCAAATAGGCGTTGAAATGCATGGTGCATGATATTTGTTATAAATGGCTAGCGATATGCATGGTAAATGATATTTGTGTCAAATGGTTATACATGGGAACCATACGGTGCCGCTATTGAGCGAGCAATGATTTGGGATGCTGTCGCCGTTGAGCGACCATCGGTTATGACGCCGCTATAGTTCAGCATGCGCGGGGTTTAGAATGCCGCTATTGTGGAGCGAGCAATGAAATAGGAACATGGAATCATTTGATTGATTTATGTGATATTTACGATCTTTTAATATAATGATTTTACCATATCGATTATGGAACTGGCATAACAGAACGGTATTAGTTAATCTATGTGACGATTAATTGGCTTTGGGAATTTGATGAGTTTGGTTATTTTGAGAAGAGGGACAATACAGGGGATCCCGGATGAGGGTGTTACCATCCAGGGAGTATCATTTAAATTATGGCATTTACATTTTGTAAATTATGAATTGCAATGTTATGATTATTGGATTGGTGGTATTGGTATGCTCACCCCGTGTGGGGGCTGTCTCTGTTGGGGCAGGTGTTACAGGTGTAGTAGCGGCTTTGGAGTTGAGCTCGGGCTGTTGACTAGAGGTACTTCCAGGATCGAGGTACCAGAGCTGGTTGGATAGGCGCTTAGATCCAGAGTTGAGATTGAGATGCTCTTGGGAGGTGTTTCCAGGATCGAAGCACCCGTAACGGTATCCGGTAGAGTGTTTTATACATTAGATACACGCTTATTCATTGGGTGCTCTTATGTGAGCACATTTTACGTGTATATGGAATGTATAAATGGGCTACGGCTCTTCTCTATTCATTTATGGTTTGCATGCAATTAAATATGGAATTGCTAAATGAACTAAGAGCATGTTAGTGTATTATGATGTTATATGAATAATCTTGGTTGGGGAATTTGAATATTATGTGGATTAAATGCAAGAAATTTTATGGATAACATATGGTGTTGCACTTGCATATGGTTTTCCCCCTGATAGTATGATTATATGCACTAATGGTATGGCTTAATACACTAATAACGGGTTAAGGGCACGGGGGTCCTTACATTAGTGGTATCAGAGCAGTGGTTAGCTCTTTGGGGCTGTTGAGGCCCTTGGAAAATGATAATGGGAATGAGAAGCACATACTTATGCATGATGGTAGTTAGTGTTGCGTGGCACAACTATATTGCTTATGTGCATTTATGATATGTGTTCATAATTGGAATATGTTATTGCTAACCATGGTGGTTGCAAGGTCATACGAGACATGGACTATGCATTACGGTTGCATAGATATACATCGGAGTGATGATTTTAGTGCTTTGCCGCTAAATGTTGGAGCGAGGTGCATTAAAATACACTCATGGTGATGTTTATTGGAATACGGGTTATGCATTATGGTTTCATGCGCGTCGAAGCGATGATGCCGCTGTCGTGTCGAAGCGATGGTAAATGCCGCTGTCACGTCGAAGCGATGATGCCGCTGTCGTGCCGAAACAATTATTGGAATATGGGTTATGCATTACGGTTGCATGCATGGCGTAGCGATGTGAATACTTGCCGCTGTCATATTATAGCGATGAAGAATATTTGCCGCAAAAATGTCGAAGCGAAGGATAATGCCGTTGTCATATTACTATCGCGAGGGATATTATGCCGTTAATATGTCGAAGCGAGGGGTATTTCCGTTGTCATGCCGGAACGATGGTAAATGCCGCTGTCATGTCGAAGCGATGGTAAATGCCGCTGTCACGTCGAAGCGATGGTACCACCGTCATGTCGAAGCGATGATGCCGCTGTCGTGTCGAAGCGATGATACATGCCGCTGTCATGTCAAAGCGATGATGCCGCTGTCATGACGTAGCGATGCGATCGGGAACAAAGTACTACATGGGTGTGAGTACCTCTTGAGTCCGCGATTATTCCGCTATTCTATTGGCGATGGTTCCGCCGGGTATTCTATTGGCGATGGTTCATGCCGCCGGGTATTCTATTGGCGATGGTTCATGCCGCCGGGTATTTTATTGGCGATGGTTCCGCCGGGTATTTTATTGGCTATGGTTCCGCCGGGTATTCTATTGGCGATGGCTTATGCCGCCAGGTATCATATAGCGATGGTACATTCCGCTACATCTATGGCGATGGTTCATACCGCCGGACATCTATAGCGATGTTTCATGCCGCTGACTTTATGGCGAGGGATCATACCGCCGACTCTATAGCGATGGATTATACCGCTATGTGTGTAGCACTGGATTATGCCGCCTACGAGCGATGGATGCCGCTTATGTACCTCTGGTGGACGATGGATATAGGTATTCCGCTATCTTGATAGCGATGAGGTATGGCATATTACTTTTGTTATCATTATTGTGAATAATATGTGTTGTTTTATACCGTCATGTGTTTGACGATGGGATTATGAGTGTCGTATATCGACAGGTATCGTCATATGTTTGACGATGTTATTTGGGATGTTTATGTGGACGCGTGGCGTCGTCTTGGTGAATAATACATTCATGTTTATGAATTTGGTTGTATGGTTTGAGTGCCGATGGTGAGCACATGGTAGAGTCTGGGTCACTAGTTGACGAGACCTTTTGCCGAGCAGGTTTGCTCGATGGAGCATTGGATTCATTGTACCAGTGAGTGTACCGCATCATGTTATAGAAAAAAAAATTCGAGTAATGATATCCTTTGGGTATACTCGCTGGATTGGCTAAGGCCAAGCGATTGGTGGTAAGAGTAGTCATTGAGGAAACTACTCGCCTGTTGCTGTGATGTGGCGTAGGCATGATCACACCCACCCTGAGGGTGTGGAATAAGTCCTAATGAATTTTGACTGCATAATAGTTGAGCAAGGACATCTGGATGTCCATTATGTTCTGGTGATTTAGAGATATTGTGATATCCCCGAAATGATTATGTGGGTAATCATGCAATTAAGGGTTGCTAATTATGAACCTATGTGTTAAAAGGAGTTTTGTATGTGGGAGTGATTTATTTAATTGATGATGTGGTTTAGGGAGCATGTTAGGTGTTTTTAAATTGTTGTGTTGATGTGGTAAAATAATAAAATATCAAGGAAAGATATTTTTATACATCGTATGAAATACCGGGACACAATTAAACACCACCAAACCACCCTACATGATACCACCCCACCCCCACTTGTTGAACCCACGCCCCTCCCCTGTTTTTCTGGGAAAGCAGATGACTAAGCAAGCCACTTTACACAAATATATTTTCACTTTGGCTCTTTCAAAAAACTCTCTTCTTCTTCCCTTCTTTTGTCTGCAACGTAGTCGGTTTCAAGGAGGAAGGTGATCGGATTTCATTCATCCTTTCATATAGAAAATCGAAGGGCAAAAGTGGTGAGGAGTCACATGTTCTTCCCAGTTTTTAAATTCCTAGCATGCTTGTTCTTGGTAGCAGTTTCGGCATGCTAGTGTAGGGATTAAAGAAATATTGTTATGAATACTTTTATGTGATGTTTATGAGGCTCTCTGTATTTTTCCTTGAGCATGTTGCATGTTTTATGTAGAGGATTAAAGCATGTGAAGTATGTGTTCGAAAATCTGGGTAAGGAATATGCCCTGTTTTTCTGGAAAATTATGGTTTGGGAGTGATTTTGAGGAGGTGATATCATGCACGTTAGCTTAGGTTTTTGGTAAACCTTTGATGTGAAAATATGCATGGTAGTTTTGTGAAGCCCTTGGCATGTTTGTTCGAGCATGCTTTATGTTATATGTGGTAGATATAATAGCATGAAGTGAAGTACTCAAAAATCTGGTAATGAAATATGTTGTTCTGTTTCCGGAAAAGTTGGTTGAGTACTTATGTAAATGGTTGACGTTTATGCATGTGGGCTTAAGTTTGAGGTGTAAATTTGGTATGAATACACTCGGAGTAGTGTATTGTAATTGCTAGCATAATTGTTCAAACATGTGGTGTATGTTATATGCTAGATCGAAGGGTGTGAATATAGGTGTTCGAGAATTCTGGGTTGGTATTTCTCGAACAGAGCATCTCGATCGATCGACATTTCATCTCGATCGATCGAGAGAGGCAGAATCTTGGTTTTGATTTTAGGCGTCTTCTCGATCGATCGGGAAGAGGGGCCGATCGATCGAGAGACCCAAAATGTTGAAAAATATAAATTGATATATTTTGTTAAAGTTTTGATATTGGATTGTAATGAGACATCTAATATTGTTTTGTACACTGGGGTAGAGCCTTCACAGGTAGCTACACAGCGCAGGGGATAGAGTCCTGCAACACACCACATTTTGGAAAGGTACGTAAGCGACGTACGGGCATCCCAACGGTAACATGTACTTATGTTTGTCTGTGTGACACATGATGAATGCAATGTGATGCATTAAGGTTATGATACATGTTATTATGCATTGTGTTGCATATTATGCATTGTTGTTGCATATTGTGATGTGGAATAAAGTGGTGTATTCCACGAGTCAGGGCGATCACAGTTAAGGTTTTAATGCTTATGCTTTACCGCTGAAAATGTGGAGCGGGAGGGGGGAGGCTCGCTTGCACATGGAGGCGAGGTATAGCATACTGAGCGAGGAAGAGATACCGCTAGTATGAAGAAGCGAGTATGCGATACCGCTTGTTTTGAGGTTATGAAAGCATTAAAATAACTGATGATGACTGACTCAAGAAAAAGAGGAAATGTCATGACATTTATTTATGAAGCCATACATTCATATAATGTGTTTTATTATGAATTATGGTACAGGGACAACCAATGGGCGTTATAAATGCAGGAAATACAGGAAGTGCTTGTGTTTAGGATTGTGCATTTATGCCTTACTTTCATATTATGTTGAATATGAATTGTTTTATGCTCATATGTTGGGGGTTGTCTTTGTAGGTGCTTTTGTGGACGAGAACCAGGGTTGGGGTTGATATGCTGAGCTGTAAGGAGTACTACAGGATTAGCATGTTAGAGAAAATTTTTTTGTATAACTTCTACTGAGTAGAGTAAGACTATAATGTAGTACCTTAGTAGGAATTGTGTTATTCCTTTTGAAACATTTTGGTACTGTAATCTCTAAAGCTCAGGTTAATCAACACAATACGTTACTCTGGTATATTCACATGAATGTTTAGTTCTCTAAATTGTACCTTAGTAACTTGATGTGATAACGGGGTCTCACATTTAGTGGTATCAGAGCAGTGGTTAGATAACCAGGGAAGAGTGAAGGGTAGCCTTTAGAAACAAGTTGGCTAGGCATTCATTGTTGGGCATGTTATGCATGTGATGCATATTGTGTATAAGTGTTGTACTAACATGCTTTTGAATAAGATACTCTTGTTATCTAACGGCTTATATTATGAACTGCTTTTGGTATTGTTGTTAACTTCTGTGTTACAGCATGGCTGAGATTAACCCGGAGAACCCCAATGAGGAGGTAGGGGATATGGACAGTAGGAATGCCAGTATCGCTCAGCTGAATCCTTTACCACCACCTGCTGTAGGCGTGGAGCCCAGTGTACAGATGTTACTGCCAGGGGAGCTCAGTTTGAAGCAGTTTCTGAGTTTCCATCTGCCCATGTTTGAGGGGATTGAGTCTGGTGAAGTAGCTGAGGAGTGGTTGGAACGTATAGAGCAGATACTTGTGACTGCACCCTGTGCACGCACGGCATGGCTAAGGTTAGCTGAGTTTCAGATGGCTAAGAAGCCTGCTATGTGGTGGAAGACCACCGTGATGGAGCTGAGAGCTCTAGGTATGGCAGTTGACTGGACTGTATTCCGGACCCGGTTCCTTAACCGGTATTTCTCTGCAGCTGCCAGACAATTAAAAGAGGATGAGTTCAACAGTTTGAAGAAGGGTAGCATGTCAGTGTCAGACTATGCTATGCTGTATTCCTCACTGCTGAGGTATGTACCTCATATTGCTGTCAGCAGCCATGCAAAGATGAGGAATTTTCTGAAGGGATTGAGGCCAGAACTATTTGATAGGGTTATCTCCAACAACCCCAGTTCATTTGATGACGCCCTGACACGGGCAGAGTTAGCGGAGATTGTGGTGGGCGCGTACAAGGATGTTGTACCCCCTTCTGTACCACCACAGAGGCCTGCTGCTGATAGTCTGAGGCCACGAGGGGATCAGTTCAAGGCTCGTGGGGCCTCATCATCTTCCAAATTTAGTGGGAAGAAGTCTCAGGGTCAGAAACAGAACAATAAGGGACCCACACAGGGGAGCAAGACAGTGGGAAACAAGTGTAGCCACTGTGGAGGATGGCACTTGTCACGGGACTGTCAGGGTTGCTATATCTGTGGCAAGGTGGGCCACTTTGCTCGAGGTTGCCCCAATCAGGCAGGTCAGACAGATTCAGGGCCGAATAGGCCGAGGTTTGATGCTGGGAGGGCACCACAGAGACAGCAGTTTGCACCATGACCACAGGGAGGTCAGACGGCAGGACCGCCGCAGGGACAGGTGTATGCACTGACCAGGGAGCAGGCTGAGGCAGCCCCAGAGGAGGTCATTGCTGGTACGTGCCATTTATTTACGTACCCTGCACTTATATTGATAGATACAGGTGCTTCCCATTCTTTTGTATCTACTGCTTTTGTGGAGGGACACCGTTTGTGCTCGTCTCTGTTACCCACGCCTCTTATGGTCTCGACACCCACGGGGAAGCATGTGTTTGCGGATCGGCTATTATCTGATTGCCTCATTTATTTTGAGGGCAATGATCTGAGGGCCGATTTGATTCAGTTAGAGATGGCATACTTTGACTGGATTATCGGCATTGACGTGTTGAGCAGATACCGAGCTGTGGTAGACTGCCGGCAGAGGATTGTCCGTTTTTGTCTGATCAGGGGTTCCAGTGGACCTTTTATGGGGACGGCTCTCGTCCAAAGATTCCGGTAATATCAGCGGTTAAGATGGCGCGATTATTGGAGCGCGGCCACACAGGTTACATCATTTATGCTGTGGATGTATCTGAGGAAAAGGAATTGAGAGCCGAGGACATTCCGGTTGTGGCGGAGTTCATTGATGTGTTCCCAGATGAGATTCCGGGATTTCCGCCTGTCAGGGATGTGGAGTTTGCTATAGAGCTGCTGCCAGGGACATCGGCCATTTCTCGTGCCCCATACAGGATGGCACCGGCAGAGCTGAGGGAACTGAAGGTACAGTTACAGGAGCTCCTCGACAAGGGATACATCCGTCCTAGTGTATCGCCTTGGGATGCACCAGTCTTGTTCGTGAAAAAGAAGGATGGATCGATGCGTCTGTGCATTGACTACAGGCAACTGAACAAGGCCACAGTGAAGAACAGATATCCGCTTCCGAGGATTGATGATCTGTTCGACCAGCTTCAGGGTACAGAGGTGTACTCCAAGATAGATTTGAGGTCAGGCTATCACCAGGTACGGGTTAGAGCTGGTGATGTCCAAAAGACGGCTTTTAGAACTCGGTATGGGCACTATGAGTTCTTGGTGATGCCATTCGGGGTGACGAATGCCCCTGCTACATTTATGAGCCTGATGAACAGAGTATTTCAGGAGTACCTCGATCAGTTTGTGATCGTGTTCATTGATGACATCCTGGTCTATTCAAGGAATGAGGAGGATCATGCCGATCATCTGAGGATAGTGCTCCAGATCCTCAGAGATCATCAGTTGTACGCCAAACTCAGCAAGTGTGAGTTTTGGCTGAGCAGTGTAGCCTTCTTAGGCCATATCATATCACGAGAGGGGATATCAGTAGACCCGAGGAAGATAGAGGCAGTTATGGATTGGTCTGCCCCTACTTCAGTCAGTGAGATTCGGAGTTTCCTTGGTTTGGCTGGCTATTATCGACGTTTCGTCGAGGGTTTTTCAAGGATCGCCAAGCCACTTACACAGCTGACTCAGAAGGGAGTCTCATTTTGTTGGTCAGATGCTTGTGAGCAGAGTTTCAGGGAATTGAAGCACAGACTGACTACTGCACCAGTTCTAGTGATTCCCAAGGAGAACAAAGGATTTGTTCTTTATACCGACGCATCGCTACAGGGATTAGGGTGCGTACTGATGCAGGACAGACATGTAGTGGCTTATGCTTCGAGACAGTTGAAGCCACACGAGACGAGGTATCCAGTCCATGATCTGGAGTTGGCAGCTATAGTGTTCGCCTTGAAGATATGGCGACACTATTTATACGGTACCTCATTTACCATCTTCACTGATCACAAGAGCCTGAAGTTCTTGTTCACACAGGCTGAGCTGAACATGAGGCAGAGGAGATGGATGGACCTGCTGAAGGATTATGATTGTGAAATCCTATACCATCCCGGGAAAGCAAATCTGACAGCCGACACCCTTAGTCGGAAGGTGCGGAGCACTGCAGAGGATGCCATGTGTTTATCAGCTATGTTGGGCTCCTACTGCCATTTGGGATTCGATTTTGATGTATCTTCTTCACCAGTACAGGTTTGACCTTGCTAGCTGAGCCTGTTTTTTATGATCACATCAGGAAGGCTCAAGGGACCGATGTAGAGGTTCAGAGATGGATATTAGTGGTTCATTCAGGTCAGCCATCGAGATTCAGAGTGGCTGAGGACGGTTCTCTGAGACTTGGCGATAGATGGGTGGTTCCAGATACACCCGAGTTGCGTCGGGGTTTATTACAGCGAGCTCATTGCAGCAGGATGAGTATCCACCCAGGCGGGAAGAAGATGTATAAGGATCTACGCAGCCAGTTCTGGTGGAGGCGTATGAAACAAGATGTCACCTCATTTGTCAAGCGCTGTTTGATTTGTCAGCAGGTGAAGGCTGAGAGGCAGAGGCCTGGAGGTGAACTAAGGAGTTTGGAGATACCCGAGTGGAAGTGGCAGCACGTGTCTATGGATTTCGTGACCCACTTACCGAGGACTATTTCGGGTTTTGATGCCATCTGGGTAGTCGTGGACAGATTGACTAAAGTGGCTCATTTCATTCCCTACTGTATGACATATACGCACTTGAGGATGGCACAGTTATATGTCAGAGATGTGATGAGACTGCACGGGATCCCTGTGTCGATAGTGTCCGATCGAGATCCGCGGTTCACATCTCACTTCTGGGAGGGTCTGCAGACAGCTCTAGGTACAGAGTTGAGGCTGAGCACAGCATATCACCCTCAGACGGACGGACAGACCGAGCGTACGATACAGACGCTCGAGGATATGTTGAGAGCTTGTGTGCTAGAGTTCGACATATCATGGCAGTACTCGATAGCCTTAGTGGAGTTCTCTTACAACAACAGCTACCAGGCAAGTATACAGATGGCTCCTTTCGAGGCCCTCTATGGTAGGCGTTGTAGGTCACCCTTGTGTTGGGATGACTTGGACCGTAAGTCGGTTGGAGAACCAGAGTTGGTTCAGGAAATGGAAGAGAAAGTTAAGGTTATCAAGAGAAAGATGAAGGCAGCTCAGGACAGACAGGCAGCATATGCCAATCAGCGGCGTAGGCCGTTGGAGTTTCAGTTAGGCGACAGAGTTTTTCTGAAGATCTCACCTTTCAGAGGTGTAGTACGGTTTGGTATGCGGGGGAAGTTGTCTCCTAGATACGTGGGGCCGTATGAGATCTTACAGCGTGTTGGTACTCTGGCGTACCGTTTGGCTTTACCGCCTTCTCTGTCGGGTATACACGATGTATTTCATGTGTCTATGCTGAGGAAGTATGAGCCGGATCCTTCACATGTGTTGCAGCCTTCAGAGGTGCAGATTGAGTCCGATGTTTCTTATGAGGAGCGGCCTATCAGGATTTTGGATAGGGCAGACCGCAGACTTCGGAACAAGGTTATTCCTATGATCAAGGTTCAGTGGGATCGTAGGGGTGTCGAGGAGGCCACGTGGGAGACAGAGCGACACATGGTGCAGTACTATCCAGAGCTGTTTTCTGGTATGCGTTTATGTACTGTTTTATTTATCTGGTTAGCAGCATGTTTGATTTCGGGGACGAAATCTTATAAGTAGGGGAGTATTGTGATATCCCCGAAATGATTATGTGGGTAATCATGCAATTAAGGGTTGCTAATTATGAACCTATGTGTTAAAAGGAGTTTTGTATGTGGGAGTGATTTATTTAATTGATGATGTGGTTTAGGGAGCATGTTAGGTGTTTTTAAATTGTTGTGTTGATGTGGTAAAATAATAAAATATCAAGGAAAGATATTTTTATACATCGTATGAAATACCGAGACACAATTAAACACCACCAAACCACCCTACATGCAACCACCCCACCCCCACTTGTTGAACCCACGCCCCTCCCCTGTTTTTCTGGGAAAGCAGATGACTAAGCAAGCCACTTTACACAAAGATATTTTCACTTTGGCTCTTTCAAAAAACTCTCTTCTTCTTCCCTTCTTTTGTCTGCAACGTAGTCGATTTCAAGGAGGAAGGTAATCGGATTTCATTCATCCTTTCATATAGAAAATCGAAGGGCAAAAGTGGTGAGGAGTCACATGTTCTTCCCAGTTTTTAAATTCCTAGCATGCTTGTTCTTGGTAGCAGTTTCGGCATGCTAGTGTAGGGATTAAAGAAATATTGTTATGAATACTTTTATGTGATGTTTATGAGGCTCTCTGTATTTTTCCTTGAGCATGTTGCATGTTTTATGTAGAGGATTAAAGCATGTGAAGTATAGTGTTCGAAAATCTGGGTAAGGAATATGCCCTGTTTTTCTGGAAAATTATGGTTTGGGAGTGATTTTGAGGAGGTGATATCATGCACGTTAGCTTAGGTTTTTGGTAAACCTTTGATGTGAAAATATGCATGGTAGTTTTGTGAAGCCCTTGGCATGTTTGTTCGAGCATGCTTTATGTTATATGTGGTAGATATAATAGCATGAAGTGAAGTACTCAAAAATCTGGTAATGAAATATGTTGTTCTGTTTCAGGAAAGTTGGTTGAGTACTTATGTAAATGGTTGACGTTTATGCATGTGGGCTTAAGTTTGAGGTGTAAATTTGGTAATACACTCGGAGTAGTGTATTGTAATTGCTAGCATAATTGTTCAAACATGTGGTGTATGTTATATGCTAGATCGAAGGGTGTGAATATAGGTGTTCGAGAATTCTGGGTTGGTATTTCTCGAACAGAGCATCTCGATCGATCGACATTTCATCTCGATCGATCGAGCGAGGCAGAATCTTGGTTTTGATTTTAGGCGTCTTCTCGATCGATCGACATTTCATCTCGATCGATCGAGCGAGGCAGAATCTTGGTTTTGATTTTAGGCGTCTTCTCGATCGATCGGGAAGAGGGGCCGATCGATCGAGAGACCCAGAATGTTGAAAAATATAAATTGATATATTTTGTTAAAGTTTTGATATTGGATTGTAATGAGACATCTAATATTGTGTTGTACACTGGTGTAGAGCCTTCACAGGTAGCTACACAGCGCAGGGGATAGAGTCCTGCAACACACCACATTTTGGAAAGGTACGTAAGCGACGTACGGGCATCCCAACGGTAACATGTACTTATGTTTGTCTGTGTGACACATGATGAATGCAATGTGATGCATTAAGGTTATGATACATGTTATTATGCATTGTGTTGCATATTATGCATTGTTGTTGCATATTGTGATGTGGAATAAAGTGGTGTATTCCACGAGTCAGGGCGATCACAGTTAAGGTTTTAATGCTTATGCTTTACCGCTGAAAATGTGGAGCGGGAGGGGGGAGGCTCGCTTGCACATGGAGGATAGGTATACCATACTGAGCGAGGAAGAGATACCGCTAGTATGAAGAAGCGAGTATGTGATACCGCTTGTTTTGAGGTTATGAAAGCATTAAAATAACTGATGATGACTGACTCAAGAAAAAGAGGAAATGTCATGACATTTATTTATGAAGCCATACATTCATATAATGTGTTTTATTATGAATTATGGTACAGGGACAACCAATAGGCGTTATAAATGCAGGAAATACAGGAAGTGCTTGTGTTTAGGATTGTGCATTTATGCCTTACTTTCATATTATGTTGAATATGAATTGTTTTATGCTCATATGTTGGGGGTTGTCTTTGTAGGTGCTTTTGTGGACGAGAACCAGGGTTGGGGTTGATATGCTGAGCTGTAAGGAGTACTACAGGATTAGCATGTTAGAGAAAATTTTTTTGTATAGCTTCTACTGAGTAGAGTAAGACTATAATGTAGTACCTTAGTAGGAATTGTGTTATTCCTTTTGAAACATTTTGGTACTGTAATCTCTAAAGCTCAGGTTAATCAACACAATACGTTACTCTGATATATTCACATGAATGTTTAGTTCTCTAAATTGCACCTTAGTAACTTGATGTGATAACGGGGTCTCACAGATATGTTGGGCGATGACCCACAACTCTAATGGTTGTACGGTATGGTATACCGGGATGGAACATGTGTAACGTTGATAGGTTGGTATGAGCCTATGGGGCCAATGAACTGTTAGCCAGGTATTGTTGCAGTACTTTGGTGTGCTTGTGTTAGCCTTTTTGCTGCTCGTTGGATCGAGCTGGGGGAATCGTATGGTGATATGATGAGAGTTATGTTAGACTCTTGTAGTCTCTATGTGGCATGGTGATTGAGGTAGGGAATACCTCACGGGGACGTTTATACGTCAAATGTTTTGAGAGACTTGTTTTGGGGCAGCTCAATTTGGTTGGAAATACCAATGTGAGTGTCAACAAGTCGTTATTAGCTCTGGTTGAGCATCTTTGCATATAGAATGCAACGGGGATCACAATTGGAATTGTGAGATATAGCTAGCGGGGTAATACTACTATCCCGATTTCTATCTCTTGGAGATATTTGGGTTGCACTGTCATGAAGACAGCTGTCATTGGTTGAGGGTTGATGGTGAATCAATCCGGGGTAAGCCCTACTAGTGTTGGACTATGTGATGGCTTCGTACTTCCGGTGAGACGTTCGAGGAGACGTCTCCGGGGTAATGCTCGAGATTGTGGAGTACTATAGCATTAGTACAGAGCATCTTTAGTTTGGGTATACATGGCGTATACGGGTTTCATTTTGGTAATAGTTGCTTTGATGCACTATTTGAACCAATTGCGTGCTTTTGGTTCCGTGATATATTTTAGTAGGTATATCCAGGTTTCCGGACGGTGGTTCGAGGTTGGAGGATCATGGATTCATGACATTTTCCTTGAGAGGAATGCGGTATCATTATACCTACCGGTTGAATCTTTCGGGGAGATTCGTTGTTTTGGTTCGTGTGGTGTTGATGTTGAAATCACACCCTTTGGTTTTGGTTGTCAACCATCATTCTCCGTGGGGTGAGAATAATTGAGGTTTGACAGTTGTTTTTGGGGTTTGGGTATGATTGGAGATACCCAAGTCCATTGCATTGTGTATGCATGTTGTGTTGGTGTATGGGCATGTATGCCGTGTGTGTATACGAATGCCAACTTTGTTTTGTTCCTTGTTGAACGTCGAGTTTGTATGCTTGGTTTGGTGGATCTCCGGTGTGAAATTTTGGAACCTTGAGATCGGTAATCTCGATGGCGCGATGCATTCTGATGAATGATCGTGAGGGTTGTTTGACTTCCCCTGAGGAGGGATCGTCGTGTTTTGGAACCATGGTAGTTCTTATTGGATAATTCGATAGCCTCCCTGTTTTAAGATTGTTGGATCCAAGGATAAATGAGGGATGGCCGGGATTCAGGTTTGTTTAGTGTCATGATTGACACGTGTTTAGGAATGCAATTGATTGTCTTGCACGTCCCCTGTGGAACTTGAGACCTTGTGGAGTCTCGATAGTGTGTTTTGGACCAAGATGGGAATTCTTGGAACACCTTGTTATAGACATCTGTGGTGATGTGTTTTGTGTGGATCAGTGACCGTGGGTAACCCTATCCGGATTACAAGTGGTGCAACTACTCCTTTGGAGGAGATGGACAGGGAAGCGAAAATCGGATTTTCTGTGAGTATATTGTTGTATACTGGTGGTCCCCATCATGACGATGCGTGTCAAGCATCGTGGGCAAGTGCTGAATATCAGGGAGTGATATCTATGTCAGAACCAAAGGAGATTTGGTTGGTTTGCAATCTGTTAGTAATCCTTAGAGCATACAGCGCAGCGGAATAAAATTATTTGGATTACTAGAACAATGGATCTATACATAGGGATTCATATCGGATAAAGGTTTACAAAATTCTCACCCTTGTAGCGTGTTTGAGCAGATTCCACGGAGCAGCACGTCCAACGAACTCCGAGTCACAAGCAACACCTCCAAGGTCTTGCCTCTACGGTATCCACACGATCAAATCGAAAGGGATGTTCAAGAACAAGTTGCTAGACTTATTCTTGAACCAAAACTCAACTCTCGGTTCAAAACCAAAAGGATGGCGCTCAACTAACTCTACCTCACGTCGACTACAAAGAAGTCGAGTGAAGCAAGAAGGATGGCGGCCGAGAGCTTCTCCAACAAGGTGGCCGAGAGCTCCTTGTCTTGGTGGCTAGGTTTTAATATCAAAGTATGATATGAAAGTATGATTAACAATTAATCAAAACCTTGTATTTATATTATAAGGCTTTAATTAAGGTTCAAGACTTTCTTAAAGTCTTATGGGCCCAAACCCATGATTTAATTAAAACCTTTTAATCACTTAATTAAGACTCTTCTTAATTAATTAATTCATCCAATGAATTTAATTTCCCTTATCGATTTAATCTTTTGTGCGACCCGATAGGATCTTGTAATGTTGGCAGTGACATAAAATCTCATTTTACGTTATAAGCTAAGAGCGGTGTCTAGCAACACATCGAGGCTACCCAAATTACAAGAATGTCAATGACTCGACATAACCTTTAGAACTTGTGATAATATTAACCATGTAACTTAATCCCTTTGTCCTTTGTGTTTAGATTGAACACGAGTCATGGAATAGTCATACTCGTATATTCAATCTCTATTTCTTGATCCCCAAGTAGAACTAGAATAAACGAATAAGCTCGATATCTCATATCGACTCATTCGAGCATGGCCATGAATTTTAGTTCTCACTTGATCAAGGGCCAAACACATCTCCTGTTATATAGGAGGGACAAATCCTATCTCGATCAGTCAACATCCCTCTACATGATTCGTAGTGTATCCAATAGTCGCCTTTATAGTATACCCTGTTACGGGTAACGTTTGACGATATCAAGATACATAACTCCTTATGTTGGGATCTCTGATGATCACAAGTCGTAAGGATTACATACATTATTATCACTATGAGAATTGCATATGACGATCATATAACTATCCATGTTGCATTCTCATGGTGGGTCTGTCCAGTACATCGTTCTCTAACATGTACCCATGTGTTGATTTGATATCTCATATCAATGAACAATTCATCAATCAACACATACTAGTCTCTACGTATTATCATTATCCCTGTTCATGATAATACTTGACTAGGGACATCTTTAAGAATAATACAATATTATTCTAAGGACATTAAAATATATATTAATTCACATTGCACAGTTAAAAGAATAATATATAATAATGAATTGCCATTCAAGAAATCATAAACATTGTATGTCAAAACAATCATCTAATGATTTGTCTTAGGGCATATCCCAACAAATCTCCCACTTGCACTAAGACCACTCAGACATATACCTAATGCCTAGAGATCTAGTATGACGATCATGCTTCTGCTGTGACAGTGGCTTCGTCAATGGGTCAGATACATTATCATATGTTGGTACTTTGCATATTTTAACATCTCCCCTTTCAACGATTTCTTGAATGAAATGGAAACGCTTAAGTATGTGCTTGGATCTTTGGTGAGATCTTGGTTCCTTAGCCAATGCGATCGCTCCATTGTTGTCACAATAGAGTTCTATCGGATCTTTAATGCTAGGCACCACTCCAAGTTCAGAAATGAACTTCCTCATCCAAACCGCTTCCTTTGCTGCATCCGAGGCAGCAATATACTCAGCTTCCGTTGTAGAATCGGCTACTGTTTCTTGCTTTGAACTCTTCCAGCTCACAGCACCTCCATTTAGGCAATACACATATCCAGATTGCGATCAAAAATCATCTTTGTCAGTTTGGAAGCTTGCATCAGTGTAACCCATTACATTGAGCTCTTCCTCACCTCAATAAATCAAGAATGTATCCTTAGTTCTTCTCAAGTACTTCAGGATATTCTTGACAGCAATCCAGTGACCTTCACCTGGATCAACTTGATATCTGCTCGTCATGCTCAAAGCATATGATACATCGGGACGAGTACATATCATGGCATATATGATAGATCCAATAGCTGACGCATATGGAATCTTACTCATGCGTTGTCTCTCATCTGGTGTTGAAGGACACTGTTCCTTCGAGAGATAAATACCATGTGTCATAGGCACGAATCCTTTCTTTGATTCTTGCATGCTAAACCTTTTAAGCACTTTGTCTATGTATGTACTTTGACTTAGGCCAAGAAGCCTTCTCGATCTATCTCTATAGATCTTGATTCCTAATACATAGGTGGCTTCTCCCAAGTCTTTCATCGAAAATCAATTCCCTAGCCAAATCTTTACAGATTGTAAGGCAGGGATATCATTTCCAATGAGAAGTATGTCATCTACATACAACACTAGGAAAATGATTATGCTCCCACTGACCTTCTTGTAGACACAAGGTTCATCTTCGTTTTTGATAAAACCAAACTCTTTGATTGCATCATCAAAACGAAGATTCCAACTCCGAGAAGCTTGCTTCAATCCATAAATGGATCGTTGTAGCTTGCATATCTTTCCAGCATCCTTTGGATCGACAAAACCCTCGGGCTGTGTCATGTACACATCATCGAGCAGATTTCCATTAAGGAAAGCTGTTTTGACATCCATCTGCCAGATTTCATAATCATGAAATGCAGCTATTGCAAGTAAGATCCTTATGGATTTAACCATGGCCACTGGTGAAAAGGTTTCATCATAGTCAATACCATGAATTTGTTTGAATCCTTTTGCAACCAGCCGACCTTTATAGGTTTGTACGTTACCATCCATATCGGTCTTTTTCATGAAAATCCATTTGCACCCTATGGGTCGCACCCCTTCAGGTGGATCAACCAAAGTCCATACTTGGTTTGCATACATGGATTCCATCTCAGATTTCATGGCCTCTTGCCATTTCTCAGAATCAGTGCCCATTATAGCTTGTTGATAAGATGACGGCTCATCCTCATCAATAAGTAGTAAGCCACCTTGTTGAGTCACAAGAAATCCATATCTCTGTGGCTCCCGGTGTTCTCTTACAGACCTACGCTGGGCTTGTGTCTCTTGAGCAGGTACTTCTTCCACAACAGATTGCGGTGCCTGCTCTGTTTCCATCTCAATCTCAGGTTCAGTGTTTTCTTGTGGTTGAACTTCACTAAGTTCTATTTTTCTCCCACTGGTTTTTCTAGAAATAAATTCTCTTTCAAGAATACACCAGTCCGAGCAACAACTATTTTGTTCTCGGTGGGATAATAGAAATAGTATCCTTTTGTTTCCTTAGGATACCCCACAAATAAACACTTATCAGATTTGGGTCCAAGTTTGTTAGTGGCGTGACGTCTAACGAAAGCCTCACAACCCCAAATCTTCATAAAAGACATACTAGGACGCTTCCCAGTCCATATCTCATATGGTGTCTTTTCCACTGATTTAGATGGAACACGGTTCAGTAAGAAAATCGTTGTTTCTAGAGCGTGTCCCCAAAACAATATCGGAAGATCTGCATGACTCATCATTGATCTAACCATGTCCAACAAGGTTCGATTTCTCCTCTCGGATACACCATTCCATTGTGGAGTATACGGAGGAGTGAGTTGTGGGACTATCCCACATTCCTTTAGATAGTCATGAAACTCTTGGCTTAAGTATTCACCTCCTCGATCTGATCGAAGGATTTTGATACTTTTGCCAAGTTGGTTTTGTACTTCATTCTTGAAATCTTTGAACTTTTCAAAGGTTTCATGCTTATGCTTCATTAGGTACACATACCCATATCTACTGAGGTCATCAGTAAATGTAACGAAGTATTGAAAACCACCTCTAGCCTGTGTACTTATTGGTCCACATACATCACTATGTATTAGTCCCAATAAAACATTTGCCCTTTCAACATGTCCCTTGAAAGGGGCTTTAGTCATCTTGCCCATTAAACAAGATTCGCATGTTTCATATGATTCAAAATCAAATGAATCTAATACTCCATCCTTATGAAGTTTAGATATGCGGTTCTCGCTTATGTGGCCCAAGCGACAATGCCAGAGATAAGTCGGATTACAATCATTATTTTTAATCCTTTTAGTATTTATGTTATAGATAGGCATATCAAGATTTAATAAATAAAGATCATTCACCATTTGTGCACTAGCATAAAACATATCATTTAAATAAATAGAACAACAGTTGTCCTTTATTATAAATGAAAAATCATACTTGTCTAAACAAGAAATAGAAATTATGTTTTTAGTAATAGATGGCATAAAATAACAGTCTTTTAAAATCAACGATAAACCAGATGGTAAAGCTAAATAATAATCTCCTATAGCTAATGCAGCAACTCTTGCTCCATTTCCAACTCGGAGATCAACTTCACCTTTCGCCAACGTCCTACTCCTTATTAGATCCTGCACATTTACACAAATGTGAGATCCACATCCAGTATCTAATACCCATGATGAAGAAGTAGATAAATTGACTTCTATAACAAAAATACCTGAAGTGGAAGTCATAGTTCCTTTCTTTAGATCCTCCAGATATACTTTGCAGTTTCTTTTCGAATGGCCGGTCTCACCACAATGGAAACAGTTCCCTTCCTTTGCTATCCCTCCTTTTGGTTTCAGTGCATAAGACTTTGGCTTAGATTTAACAAAGACCTTCTTTGCTTTCTTATTGCCTTTAGCTTTGGCCTTTCCTTTGCCCTTATTCACAATAAGAACATTTGTGGCCTTAGTCTTCTTTGTATTTGCTTCATATGTTCTCAACATACCAAGCAATTGTGGTAGAGTCTTTTCCATGTCAGTCATATTGTAATTTACTACAAATTGACTGAAGCTCTCAGACAACGATTGCAATATCACATCGGTGGCCAACTCTTGGTCCAATGGAAAACCCAGCTTGTCCAGATTCTCAATGTACCCAATCATCTTGAGCACATGAGTTCCAACTAGGCTTCCCTCTACCATCCTGCACTGAAATAACGCCTTAGAGACGTCATACCTCTCTTGTCTTGCTTGATGTTGTTACAATTGCTTTAAGTGTTCGATCATATCGAACGCCTCCATTTCCTCATGTTGCTTCTGAAGCTCAGAGTTCATGGTGGCAAGCATAAGGCACCCAACATCAAGTGCGTCACTTTTATGCTTCTTGTAAGCATCTTTATCAGCTCTTGTAGCTGTTAGGGGAGGTTCCTCAGCGGGCAAGGGTTCCTCTAGGACATATTGTTTCTTTTTCTTGTTTGAGGACTATCCTCAAGTTCCTATGCCAGTCTAGGAAATTTGCCCCATTTAATTTTTCCTTCTCAAGGACCGATCACAGTGATAAAGTGCTTGTTACGTTGTTAGTTGCTGTAGGGTCTTCCTACCTTAACATCATATTAATCACCTATTAGGGACTAAACATGCATTTATCACTTCTTAGGGTTTCGGTTGTAGCTTAGAGCTAATTAGATTACAGGCCGAAAATGAAATTTCAAACTTAACTTATTACATTCGCAAAAGAATGTTATGGCGATAGAATTAATTCTACTCCCAGAGTAGAGACTATCCAAAGAATTCCTGTATCCTAACTTCTTTCATGCTCCTCAAAGCTCACTGCCACAACCCGGCCCTTAGTCCTTTAGTCCAGAGGTGTACCTACAGGAACAACCCATCATGAGCATATACATCTTTACTTAATAATCATAAGGAAATGGCATATAAATAAATGCATGAAAGTAATTGATAACATATACTTCCTGGTTAATCGTATTAACCCTCTTTGGTTGTCCCTGTTTCATAGTCATGCATAAAATCATTAGTTCTTGCCATAAATGATTAAACATCATACTTCACATATATGCTCACAACAAACTATGTTAATTAGAAATGGGACTGTCCGGGTTCCATTATGACAGCGGTATAATTGGCCCCCTCGCTCGACATAACACATCATATGATACCCATCGCTACGCCTTGATAGCGGATGTATCTCTTTATTCAGCGGATGATACCCATCTACACCTTGATAGCGGATGTACCCCATCGCTCAGCGGATGATACCCATCGCTACACCTTGATAGCGGATGTACCCCATCGCTCATTTATGTGAGCGGCAAGACCTTCCTCGCTTGCCCATAATAACCACCGGACATTCAACCATTCTTAAGAACATAGTTTCATATTCATCATAAACATCATAGCATCTTATAAACATCATCATCTTGTAAACATCATTATCATATAAGCATTATCATCTTATAGACATCATCGTCTCAATATAATCGTTATAGTAACGTCTTATCATCATCATTTATCATAACATAATCTTAAGCATCTTGTCATCTTTATTCATCATAAAATCATCTTTATTCATCATAACATCATCGTAAGTATCTTATCATCTTCATGCATTATACACATCATCGTGGCATCGTAAATTCTTATACATTCATAGTCATAATATAGGAGTATAGTCTCTTATCACGTGGGCATCTTACCACATCATAACATCGTATTGCATCATCATAAACTTACTTATCAAAATCCTCATCATAAACTTCCTCATCAAAATCATCATCACATAACTTACTTATCATAATCATCTTTATAAACATTATATCATCTTCCTTTATCATAACATCATCATCATAAACTTACTTATCAAAACATCATCATCATGACATCATCATAATAAACTTATGTAATCAATACATAGTCATAGTTAGGAGGGTGTTACCGTCCGATGCCCGTACGCTTCTTACGTACCTTAATTCCAAAAGTGGAGAAATTGAAGAACTCTATCTTCTCGATGTTGTTGTCACCTGGGATGGTTCTACACAACCATACAAATCGATATTAGAAGCTAAACAATAGACAAATACCAAAAATTCAACAAAAATCAACATTTTCCATAATTTACACAGTGGCGATCGATCGCTACTTGAGGCGATCGATCGCCTTGCTCTTCTGCCTTGCGGCGATCGATCGCTTAATTTTAGGCGATCGATCGCCTGATACGTGAAAAGGCTACTGGACGTTGGCGATCGATCGCGCCATTTGAGGCGATCGATCGCCTAAGCTCTTCTTCGCGTACTGCTTCTCGGCGATCGATCGCTGCTTTTGTAGCGATCGATCGCCACTTACAGTGGCCGCGATTCCACCATTTTTATGTGCATTTTCCAAGCTTATCTTCATACCTTTCAACACCAAACTTCCCAACAATAACAATAACATCATAACCCACTTAAAACACTTCAAAAATCATTCCCCAACCATAAATAACACATACCCATATAAATCCATTTCAAACCCTCCAAAATCAACACAAACTTAAATAAAACTTTACAAAAGCTTCAAGAAGTGATATATACACATCATAGGGCTTAAATCTTACCAAGAATCACAATGGTGAAGCTTTTTGCAAGGATTTCCTTCCCACCTTAGTGCTAAACTAGAAAATTGAGGGGAAAGGGTTTGGGGAAAAGATTTTGGGGATTTGAGTGTAAAAGGGGAAAGTGAATTAAAGAGGTGGGGTAGTGGGAGGTTATGTGGGTTTTATTAAATTGTACCACAACACTTAACATGATGTAAAAGATACGCTAACAAGATATTTCAAAAGCATTTACAAAAATGCAACCGACTTCATTAAATCTATACCTTCCTCATAATTCTAATAAACATCCTTAAATCATGTTAATACATCATTCCACACATAACTTGATCATCGTGATAATTCATCATATAAACATAATTAATGTCCAGGTTACCATTAATTAATTTCGGGGCATCACAGTTGCCATGGATATCTACAATATAAATATGCAAAATAAGTTTATGATTTAATCATTTAACATGGTCTTACATTAAATGATGCTCCCACTATTTTGTTTAAAAATATCAACCCTCAAAACCTTTAGTGGGCCAAGATCCATATTTCCCCTAATCTTGAGTTAGCTTTGGCTAATCGCCCAAGACTCGGTTGTTTAGGTAGACAACACTTTGTCAATTATATCACATATAATTCTTGGATAGTTGGACGAACAACACTTTGTTCAATTCATCAAATGAATTATAATCCAACCCATGCCTCTAAGTTCCCAATCCTATTGAGATAACTTAGTTAAGTCGTACCCAATTTTAAGTATAACGGATATCACATTTGTCCTTTCGCGCCTTACTAAGATTGTCACGGTGCTTTGCTTTGGCAAACCCACACATGTACAATCGAAGTTTTTGACGAGTACTTTTAATTTTGGAAGGCATCTAAAACTTAATATTTTAGAGGGATTTATTGATCTCATGATTAGTTTGATAATTTAAAATATGTCCACTACATATAGTTGTATACATATCTACATATATGTGTAATACTATTATCAATCTAAAACATAAGATAAATCATGCGTCAACATACATAATTAAACGTGACATGGTTATAGCCCCTACTAATAATTTTCTCAAGCCAATGAGAAAATCCTGAGAGTCAACCTAAGGTAACTTCACAAGCACCTTCCTTTGGCTCCAATTTGTGAATGGCCTCCTCATCCCGGCACGATGTTCCATCTTCATTGATCACCATCAATAAAATAAACTACACTATTTACAAGATATAGAATTCCTCGATTCACATTCGAGGGGAACATAGGGGAGGGATTACATTTAGAATGAAATAGAGAAGGCACGACACGCATGTCGTATTATGAATTACAAACATCCACAAATCCTATCTAATAGGTCAAAGGGCTATAACCACGCACCATGCTCAAACAACACATAAAGCATGCATTAACATTTAATTAATTAAATTCTAAACATTTTAAATTTAATTCTAATTAAAACTGTAAAATAGAATTTTGAAAAATTATCGTACGCTCGGGACATCACATGCCACGAACTAATTTCGACTTAGCTACGAACCACCATGGTTCGAACCAACCATGCTCCACGGCTGGACCATGCATGGGCCTAGGGTTCGAAACCTAGCCCATGGCCGAGCCTTGTGCTAGCGGTGGCGGCGCTAGGGTTCCAAACCCTAGCCGCCGTGCACCACTTCTTGGTCTTCATCGAGCCAACTTGATCGAAAACGATGGAATTCTTGAGCCACGAATCATGGTCAGTTCATGCACGGTGGTGGCTCAACCATCTCGAGCCAAGGGTTCGAAAAACCCTAGCTCTCATGTGGTGAAGCCACTTATCCATGCATGCTTGAACCATTATCGAGCCAAAGAGTTCAAAACCTTAGCAAAGAGGCGACGATGGTCGAGCCCATGCACGGCTACTAGGGTTCAAAACCCTAGCCGTCATGAGCTAGTCGTCACGAGCCATTGGGTTCTAAACCCTAATCAAGTTTCGACACTTCCATGCACAATTATTAGCCACAACGACTAAGCCATCTCGAGCCAAGGGTTCGAAAACCCTAGCCCTCATGTGGTTAGCCGTGTGTCATTTGTGATGGTGATGGCCGAACACTTGTGATGTATGGTTCGATTTTTCGCCAATTTATATCAAATATAATTTTACGATGATTTTCACAAATTCGATATTAACATATCATATATGTTCATACAGTTTTAAATAGCATGCAATATTAATCTAAATATGATTAAACTCTTTAACCACATAAATCCGATATGAGCCTTGAACCTGGCTCTGATACCACTGTTAGTAATCCTTAGAGCATACAGCGCAGCGGAATAAAATTATTTGGATTACTAGAACAATGGATCTATACATAGGGATTCATATCGGATAAAGGTTTACAAAATTCTCACCCTTGTAGCGTGTTTGAGCAGATTCCACGGAGCAGCACGTCCAACGAACTCCGAGTCACAAGCAACACCTCCAAGGTCTTGCCTCTACGGTATCCACACGATCAAATCGAAAGGGATGTTCAAGAACAAGTTGCTAGACTTATTCTTGAACCAAAACTCAACTCTCGGTTCAAAACCAAAAGGATGGCGCTCAACTAACTCTACCTCACGTCGACTACAAAGAAGTCGAGTGAAGCAAGAAGGATGGCGGCCGAGAGCTTCTCCAACAAGGTGGCCGAGAGCTCCTTGTCTTGGTGGCTAGGTTTTAATATCAAAGTATGATATGAAAGTATGATTAACAATTAATCAAAACCTTGTATTTATATTATAAGGCTTTAATTAAGGTTCAAGACTTTCTTAAAGTCTTATGGGCCCAAACTCATGATTTAATTAAAACCTTTTAATCACTTAATTAAGACTCTTCTTAATTAATTAATTCATCCAATGAATTTAATTTCCCTTATCGATTTAATCTTTTGTGCGACCCGATAGGATCTTGTAATGTTGGCAGTGACATAAAATCTCATTTTACGTTACAAGCTAAGAGCGGTGTCTAGCAACACATCGAGGCTACCCAAATTACAAGAATGTCAATGACTCGACATAACCTTTAGAACTTGTGATAATATTAACCATGTAACTTAATCCCTTTGTCCTTTGTGTTTAGATTGAACACGAGTCATGGAATAGTCATACTCGTATATTCAATCTCTATTTCTTGATCCCCAAGTAGAACTAGAATAAACGAATAAGCTCGATATCTCATATCGACTCATTCGAGCATGGCCATGCATTTTAGTTCTCACTTGATCAAGGGCCAAACACATCTCCTGTTATATAGGAAAGACAAATCCTATCTCGATCAGTCAACATCCCTCTACATGATTCGTAGTGTATCCAATAGTCGCCTTTATAGATTACCCTGTTACGGGTAACGTTTGACGATATCAAGATACATAACTCCTTATGTTGGGATCTCTGATGATCACAAGTCGTAAGGATTACATACATTATTATCACTATGAGAATTGCATATGACGATCATATAACTATCCATGTTGCATTCTCATGGTGGGTCTGTCCAGTACATCGTTCTCTAACATGTACCCATGTGTTGATTTGATATCTCATATCAATGAACAATTCATCAATCAACACATACTAGTCTCTACGTATTATCATTATCCCTATTCATGATAATACTTGACTAGGGACATCTTTAAGAATAATACAATATTATTCTAAGGACATTAAAATATATATTAATTCACATTGCACAGTTAAAAGAATAATATATAATAATGAATTGCCATTCAAGAAATCATAAACATTGTATGTTAAAACAATCATCTAATGATTTGTCTTAGGGCATATCCCAACACAGTCGTGGTGGACAGACTTCTGGGACGATTCACGTCGAGGTATGTTGTTATCTTTCGGGTTTGTATTGGTCTTGGCGTTTGCTCTATTTTACAGCTTGGTGCGAGATGGGCGTTCTCGCAGTTGTTAATTCGATTCTAATGTGGTCCAGAATCGGGGTTGTGACCTTGTTTTGGTTGTGTAGTCATGGTGTTACATGGAGTACACCGGTGCAATTTCGAGGATGAAATTTTATTTGTGGGGGATAATTGTGATGTCCGGGGATTAATGGTGTTAATCCCGGTGTACTAATAATCCTTGTTGGATTTTTTATTGTGACAATTAGGAATTAAATGCGGTTATGGGTCTCCCGAGGTTGTTAAATCGGGCAGTTGGGATCGTTGGACCCAAAAGTTGAGATTGTATTCTCATTTTGGTGGAAAACCTATGAGTTGGTTTTTTTAGTGGGACTTGGGGTCCGGGATGCCTTATGTTGGGGCCAGTCTGGGGTTTTGCTGTTAGAGAGAGAGAGAGTTTTTGGAAACAGATGATTTTTAATGAATCATGATGTATGTGTGGAGGTATTGGTATTTGGGGGCATTTTTGCTATATATACCAGTTGGACTCGGGATTCCGTCATTTGGAATCCATTTCTCTCCTCTCCACTCCTCTCCCTCACGCCTCTCTCTCACCCCAAACCCTTCCCATTTCCCTTTGATGAGCAAAAATCGATGGAGGCTCGTCCTAGGAACCAGATTTCTCGAAGTTAATCAGGTATTTATCTTCCCCTCACCATTGTCTTCGTTTGGGTGGTAATATTGTAGTTTTTGGTTGAGTTTTTGGTGGGTTATGAAACTGGGGATTTTTGGTTAAAAATCCAAGTTGAGTTTTTATAGTTTTTATTGGTCCTTATTGGCGTATTTGAGGTGTTGAAGGTGTAGGGGGTGTTGGTTTTGAGTTTGGGTGTGAAAAATACCATGGAAGGTCGAATTTTTCGGAAAATTGCAGGTGGCGATCGATCGCCGAGGAGGGGCGATCGATCGCAACGAGCAGCTACTAAATATCGAAGATGATGAACAGTAGCGACGATCTATCGCATGGTTGAGGCGATCGATCGCGAGCGGGTTGGCGATCGATCGCGAGGAATGGCGATCGATCGCGAATGAGCACTGGTTTGGCCTCTGGACGGAGGCGATCGATCGCGATGTTATAGGCGATCGATCGCCGCTTGTAAATTTTTGTTTTTTTTTTAAATTATTGGAAAATGTCGGGATTTTGGAAACGAGGTTTAAAGGGGCCGTTTCCGGGGCAATGTTCACATTCCAATGGGAATGTTAGACTTTTAAAATGGTTTGGTTGGAGCCAAGTTAATTAAACGGAACTCTCGATTGAGTTTTTGGCTATCTTTTAAACTTGTAAAATGGTTTATTTTGGGTATTATGCATGCTTAGCCGGGTGGCTTTTATTTTTGTACATGGATTGACGATGTGTTTGGGGGTTTGAACGTGCTTGGGCACGTGGTTGCATGCCTATGTTTGATTGTGAATTATTTGTGTTTTAGCACATACTTCTTGAGGAATGGGACTCAAGCAAGGTTTAGCTTGGACTACGGAAACTTAAGGTACGTATGACGTACGAGCATAGCCTATTATAATGTTGCACTGTAAAATGCATGGTATGTGATAATTGCATTAAATGGACACTGAAACACATGGTGTGTAATAATCGCATTATATGGACATTGAAATACGTGGTAGGTGGTAATTGCATCAAATAGGCGTTGAAATGCATGGTGCATGATATTTGTTATAAATGGCTAGCGATATGCATGGTAAATGATATTTGTGTCAAATGGTTATACATGGGAACCATACGGTGCCGCTATTGAGCGAGCAATGATTTGGGATGCTGTCGCCGTTGAGCGACCATCGGTTATGATGCCGCTAGTGTTCAGCGTGCGCGGGGTTTAGAATGCCGCTATTGTGGAGCGAGCAATGAAATAGGAACATGGAATCATTGGATTGATTTATGTGATATTTACGATTTTTTAATATAATGATTTTACCATATCGATTATGGAACTGGCATAACAGAACGGTATTAGTTAATCTATGTGACGATTAATTGGCTTTGGGAATTTGATGAGTTTGGTTATTTTGAGAACAGGGACAATACAGGGGATCCCGGATGAGGGTGTTACCATCCAGGGAGTATCATTTAAATTATGGCATTTACATTCTGTAAATTATGAATTGCAATGTTATGATTATTGGATTGGTGGTATTGGTATGCTCACCCCGTGTGGGGGCTGTCTCTGTTGGGGCAGGTGTTACAGGTGTAGTAGCGGCTTTGGAGTTGAGCTCGGGCTGTTGACTAGAGGTACTTCCAGGATCGAGGTACCAGAGCTGGTTGGATAGGCGCTTAGATCCAGAGTTGAGATTGAGATGCGCTTGGGAGGTGTTTCCAGGATCGAAGCACCCGTAACGGTATCCGGTAGAGTGTTTTATACATTAGATACACGCTTATTCATTGGGTGCTCTTATGTGAGTACATTTTACGTGTATATGGAATGTATAAATGGGCTACGGCTCTTCTCTATTCATTTATGGTTTGCATGCAATTAAATATGGAATTGCTAAATAAACTAAGAGCATGTTAGTGTATTATGAGGGTGCATGTTATATGAATAATCTTGGTTGGGAAATTTGAATATTATGTGGATTAAATGCAAGAAATTTTCTGGATAGCATATGGTGTTGCACTTGCATATGGTTTTCCCCCTGATAGTATGATTATATGCACTAATGGTATGGCTTAATACACTAATAACGGGTTAAGGGCACGGGGGTCCTTACATTAGTTTTATCAGAGCAGTGGTTAGCTCTTTGGGGCTGTTGAGGGCCTAGGAAAATGATAATGGGAATGAGAAGCACATACTTATGCATGATGGTAGTTAGTGTTGCGTGGCACAACTATATTGCTTATGTGCATTTATGATATGTGTTCATAATTGGAATATGTTATTGCTAACCATGGTGGTTGCAAGGTCATACGAGACATGGACTATGCATTACGGTTGCATAGATATACATCGGAGTGATGATTTTAGTGCTTTGCCGCTAAATGTTGGAGCGAGGTGCATTAAAATACACTCATGGCGATGTTTATTGGAATACGGGTTATGCATTATGGTTGCATGCACGTCGAAGCGATGATGCCGCTGTCGTGTCAAAGCGATGGTAAATGCCGCTGTCACGTCGAAGCGATGATGCCGCTGTCGTGCCGAAACAATTATTGGAATACGGGTTATGCATTACGGTTGAATGCATGGCGTAGCGAGGTGAATACTTGCCGCTGTCATATTATAGCGATGAAGAATATTTGCCGCAAAAATGTCGAAGCGAAGGATAATGCCGCTGTCATATTACTATCGCGAGGGATATTATGCCGCTAATATGTCGAAGCGAGGGGTACTTCCGCTGTCATGCCGGAACGATGGTAAGCGATGGTAAATGCCGTTGTCACGTCGAAGCGATGGTACCACCGTCATGTCGAAGCGATGATTCGCTGTCGTGTCGAAGCGATGATACATGCCGCTGTCACGTTGAAGCGATGATGCCGCTGTCATGACGTAGGGATGCGATCGGGAACAAAGTACTACATGGGTGTGAGTACCTCTTGAGTCCGCGATTATTCCGCTATTCTATTGGCGATGGTTCCGCCGGGTATTCTATTGGCGATGGTTCATGCCGCCGGGTATTCTATTGGCGATGGTTCATGCCGCCGGGTATTTTATTGGCGATGGTTACGCCGGGTATTTTATTGGCGATGGTTCCGCCGGGTATTCTATTGGCGATGGCTTATGCCGCCAGGTATCATATAGCGATGGTACATTCCGCTACATCTATGGCGATGGTTCATACCGCCGGACATCTATAGCGATGTTTCATGCCTCTGACTTTATGGCGAGGGATCATACCGCCGACTCTATAGCGATGGATTATACCGCTATGTGTGTAGCAATGGATTATGCCGCCTACGAGCGATGGATGTCGCTTATGTACCTCTGGTGGACGATGGATACAGGTATTCCGCTATCTTGATAGCGATGAGGTATGGCATATTACTTTTGTTATCATTATTGTGAATAATATGTGTTGTTTTATACCGTCATGTGTTTGACGATGGGATTATGAGTGTCGTATATCGACAGGTATCGTCATATGTTTGACGATGTTATTTGGGATGTTTATGTGGACGCGTGGCGTCGTCTTGGTGAATAATACATTCATGTTTATGAATTTGGTTGTATGGTTTGAGTGCCGATGGTGAGCACAAGGTAGAGTCTGGGTCACTAGTTGACGAGACCTTTTGCCGAGCAGGTTTGTTCGATGGAGCATTGGATGCATTGTACCAGTGAGTGTACCGCATCATGTTATAGAAAAAAAAATTCGAGTAATGATATCCTTTGGGTATACTCGCTGGATTGGCTAAGGCCAAGCGATTGGTGGTAAGAGTAGTCATTGAGGAAACTACTCGCCTGTTGTTGTGATGTGGCGTAGGCATGATCACACCCACCCTGAGGGTGTGGAATAAGTCCTAATGGATTTTGACTGCATAATAGTTGAGCAAGGACATCTTGATGTCCATTATGTTCTGGTGATTTAGAGATATGTTGGGCGATGACCCACAACTCTAATGGTTGTACGGTATGGTATACCGGGATGGAACGTGTGTAACGTTGATAGGTTGGTATGAGCCTATGGGGCCAATGAACTGTTAGCCAGGTATTGTTGCAGTACTTTGGTGTGCTTGTGTTAGCCTTTTTGCTGCTCGTTGGATTTGAGCTGGGTGAATCGTATGGTGATACGATGAGAGTTATGTTAGACTCTTGTAGTCTCTATGTGGCATGGTGATTGATGTGATCACCTGGGATTGGAGATGTTAATCCCGGAGTGTTAATAACCCCTAAAGATGTTTTACGTAGCGATTTGGAGTTTAATCGCGATGTTGGGCCTTCTGGGCTCGTTTATTTGGGTAGTTGGGATCGTTGGATCCCGATGATGAGATTGTATTCACATTACGGTGTAAAACCTAAGAGTTGGGTTTTGAATGTGTCTCGGAATCTCGGGTGCTTGTGTGAGCACCGGTAGGGGGTTTTGGGGTTAGAGAGAGTTTTTGAAAACAGATGATTTTTAATGAATCACGATGTATTTGTGGGGCTATTAGTATTTCGGGTATTTTGCTATAAATACAAGTTGAACCCGAGATTTTTATTAAAGATTGCATTTCAGCCCCACCTTCCCTTCATCTCTCTCTCCCGCCCGCATGCGATTCCCGCCTGGAACAGTACCCCCGCGCACGAAAACGCCGCGCTCGCCGCCGTCCGGCCGCCGTTCGGCGCGTCCGACCTACCCACGACTTCGTCTCGTCCAGGCGCTCCTTTCCCCTCCGTCAATTCGAAGTTATTCGCGTGTGGAAGTCGGATTTCGCTGGAATGCGCCGATCCCCAATTTCTAGGGTTCTTCGATTTTTTCGTCCGATTTCTTCCGATTTCGTTTGGGTAACCTTCCTAACCCCTTTTTCCATGCTTGTGATGTGATTCCCTGCCAAGTTGTGATTTATTGGCTCGAATGATTTCGATTTTCGTTGGCTTGGGTTCGATTTTTTTGGATGGGTGCATGAAGTGGGTTCGATTTTGGGGGTTTTGGAAGGGTTGTGACGATTCTTGTTATGGGTCATTCATTACATGTTTTAGATGTATTGTTGATGCTTAATTGTGTCCGAATTTAAGGTATTGAGTTCGAATTTAGGGCTTTGAAATTCGAAATTTGGGGGTTTTTGGCAAGGGTGATGATTCTTGCTATTAATTGATTAATTCATATTTTAGATGAATTATGGTGTTTAATTTGGGTTCGATTTGTGAGATAAGGGTTCGAAAATTTGTAGGGTATCCTTGAACAATTTTCGTTGTTGTCTCATTCGTTCCCCTCCCTGCATGTACCCTGCCCCGGGTCTTTTAAATGATTTATTGTCGTGTGTTGACGATATGTTGAGGGTTATGGGTGTGCTTGAGCATGGGTTGCATGTTCGTAAATAATCGTGAATTATTTATCGTGTTAGCACATCATTCCTCGGGGCATGGAACTCGAGCAAGGTTTGGCTCGGACTTCGAGGATTTAAGGTACGTTTAGCGTACGAGCATAGCTTAAATGATGTTTTACAAGTATGATGCATGATTTAAAATACATGAAATGTTTTACTATGATGGCACCGCGACTTAGTTACGTTATGTTGATTCACATGGTGAAATGCTTGGTGCCGCTATGAAGCGAGCAAATGATGGGTGTGGTCGCTACGGAGCGAACACCAGTAGTATGACGCTACTTTGAAGTAAGAAATGAAAATGTGGTGTTGATTAGATATCTAGGATATCTATATTTTATTCCCTACTGGTAATGAATAGGAACAGAGACGTGGTTAATCAGAGAAGTGATTAGCTAGTATCGGAAGTTAAGGAAGTCTCAATATGATATCTAGAATTATGATAATTGCTAGATAAAGAAAGATGTTATGAAATGTTGTTAATTCGAAACTGGTAAGGGTTAACCAATATGATGATTAACTGCATATTCAGGATTTGATGATTTATCTGTTTTGAGAACAGGGTCATTACAGGGGTACGCTAGGATGAGGATGATACCATCCAGGAAGTGTCACATATGTTCCACAATATTTACATTTTTGTAAATTATGTATTATGTCATTATGATTATGAAATTGTGGAATTGGTATGCTCACCCCGTTGGGGGCTGTCTCTGTTGGGACAGGTGGACAGGTACATCGATGGCTTTGGAGATGAGCTCGAGCTGTTGATTGGATGTACTCCCAGGATCGTGGTACCAGGGCTTGATGGAGCACGGTATCGTATAGAGTACCTATATATATATATACACCCATGATGGTTATACCCATGATTATGATGCTCGCATGTGAGCACGATGGTACTTGTATATGGGTTGTATATAAAGGCATGAGTCTTTCTCTCTCTCATTCTATGTTGCATGCAATTAGAGGTAGGATTGCTAAAGGATTATGAGAGTCATTAGTGTATGTGGGTGTTGAAACCCACTTTTGTTGCCATATGTGTGGTGTCTTCCCTGGCTGGGAATTTACTTGATATTGCTGTATTCTGATGAGTATTATGTTTTCCCTGGCCGGGAATTATGTGGTGTGCTGTACTTTTATTTCGGGATAGCTCTATTTATGGGGAGACTCTGCCCAAATTTTTATAAAAGTCCACAACGTAAAAAAAGTGGTGTAATGGGCGAACTCTATGAGCCTCTTGTTGTTAGGATGGTAAACCCTTAACATTGTATGTTAAAGAAAACTTTGTGATTGCCATTCAATGGTATAGTACCATCGGAGTTTCCGAACGATTTTATGGAAAGTATGTGCCACACATAATGATTAATACACTAATCAAGGGTCAAGTATTTGGGGTCCTTACATTAGTGGTATCAGAGCAGTGGTTGCTCATTGGGGCTGTTGAGGGCCTAGGAAGTTATTGATAGCACATATTTATGCATGATGGCATTAATGTTATACGACATGACTAATTGTTTATGTGCTTTTATGATATGAAAAGTGGTATTGCTAACCATTGTGGTTGCAGGAATCGTGTGAAACACGATAGGATGGCATTAATAGCGATGTCTAACACTCTATATGCTACGTGCCAAGGAACCTGATTTTGGAAGAAAATCAGGAGAAGAAAGATATGATGTATTGTCTGAGGACAGACTGGGTAGACAACCGACAGTGGAATGCTTCGGTATGGTCTCAATTATTATTGAATATACTAATGCGTTTGTTCATGTAAATGCTCAAGCAAGGAAGGTACGTAAGAAACGTACGAGCATCAAACGGTAACATATTCCTAAACTATGACCTTGCATTAATTGCATGAGTATATGTGATGATGATTATGATGATGTTTATGATGATGATGTTTACGATGATGTTTACGATGATGATGATTATGATGATGTTTATGATGATGATGTTTACGATAATGTTTACGATGATGATGATTATGATGATGTTTATGATGATGATGTTTACGATGATGTTTACGATGATAATGATCATGATGATGTTTATGATGACGTATATGAGAGTGGGTAAGATGCCCCTGTGGTAAGATGCCACACAATGGTTATGATATGGCAAGACGCCATATGATTGGGTAAGATGCCCCTGTGGTAAGATGCCACACAGTGTTTATGATATGGTAAGACGCCATATGATTGGGTAAGATGCCCATGTGGTAAGATGCCACACGATGATTATATTATGGTAAGATGCCATATAACAGGGTAAGATGCCCATATGGTAAGAGACCATACAATGTTATTATGTGGTAAGACGCCACAGGGTAAGATGCCCATATGGTAAGAGAACATACGATGTTATTATGTGGTAAGACGCCACAGGGTAAGATGCCCATATGGTAAGAGACCGTACGATGTTATTATGTGGTAAGACGCCACAGGGTAAGATGCCCATATGGTAAGAGACCATACAATGTTATTATGTGGTAAGACGCCACAGGGTAAGATGCCCATATGGTAAGAGACCATACGATGTTATTATGTGGTAAGACGCCACAGGGTAAGATGCCCATATGGTAAGAGACCGTACGATGTTATTATGTGGTAAGACGCCACAGGGTAAGATGCCCATATGGTAAGAGACCATACGATGTTATTATGTGGTAAGACGCCACAGGGTAAGATGCCCATATGGTAAGAGACCATACAATGTTATTATGTGGTAAGACGCCACAGGGTAAGATGCCCATATGGTAAGAGACCATACAATGTTATTATGTGGTAAGACGCCACAGTGTAAGATGCCCATATGGTAAGAGACCATACGATGTTATTATGTGGTAAGACGCCACAGGGTAAGATGCCCATATGGTAAGAGACCGTACGATGTTATTATGTGGTAAGACGCCACAGGGTAAGATGCCCATATGGTAAGAGACCATACGATGTTATTATGTGGTAAGACGCCACAGGGTAAGATGCCCATATGGTAAGAGACCATACAATGTTATTATGTGGTAAGACGCCACAGGGTAAGATGCCCATATGGTAAGAGACCATACAATGTTATTATGTGGTAAGACGCCACAGGGTAAGATGCCCATATGGTAAGAGACCATACGATGTTATTATGTGGTAAGACGCCACAGGGTAAGATGCCCATATGGTAAGAGACCATACGATGTTATTATGTGGTAAGACGCCACAGGGTAAGATGCCCATATGGTAAGAGACCGTACGATGTTATTATGTGGTAAGACGCCACGGGGTAAGATGCCCATATGGTAAGAGGCCATACAATGTTATTATGTGTGGTAAGACGCCACGGGGTAAGATGTCCATATGGTAAGAGGCCATACAATGTTGTGATGCGTGGTAAGACGCCACGGGGTAAGATGCCCATATGATAAGAGGCCATACGATGTTATTATGTGGTAAGATGCCACAGGGTAAGATGCCCATGTGCATGAATATGACCAGGGAAAAATGAAAAGAAGTTAATGAATAACCAGCAAGCTTACTCAGCTATGATTTCGTACATTTACTGTTATAGCTATAAGATGATGATGCTATAAGATGATGATGTATAAGATGATGATGCTATAAGATGATGATACTTATATGATGATGATGTATAAGATGATGATGCTATAAGATGATGATGTATAAAATGATGATGCTATAAGATGATGATACTTATATGATGATGATGTATGAGATGATGATGCTATAAGATGATGATGTATAAGATGATGATGCTTATATGATGATGATGTATAAGATGATGATGCTATAAGATGACGATATATAAGATGATGATGCTATAAGATGATGATGCTTATGTGATGATGATGTTATAAGATGATGATATTTATGAAATGATGATGCTCATATGATGAAGATGTTATAAGATGGTGATAATTATAAGATGATGATTTTAATCATTCATGTCAAGAATTAATGACTATATGCATGGCTATGAAACAGGGACATTGGAGTGTCCAGGGTGTATAGGCATTAGAGGAATGTTGGGTAAAGACCCACTACTCTATGGATTTTCTTTCCACAGTATGGAATGCCGTGCGGAAACGTCCATCTTATTGGTAGGTTTGAGGTGAACCTAGAGAGGCAGCGACTAGTTTGTCTGCCGTGTGTATGCAGCACCAAGAGGGGCTTGTTAGAGCCGTTATACTGCTCGTAGGAACCAAGTGGCAAATCGTAAGGTGACACGATGTGGATTGTGGTGGACTCTAGTAGTCATCATGTCATCGAGGTTGAGGTTGAGCATGCCTCACTGAAACGTGTATACGTTATGTTTAATCTTGGTGAGACTTGTCTGTGACAGCTCATGATGTTGGAGTACCAACAAGAGAGTCATCAAGTCGTCGTTGATTCGATCTGGGAATCCATGTATTTGGGATGCAATGGGTTTATTGCATGTCCTTTCAAGTTTGAAACTCTGAGGAGTCTCGATTGTTTGTTTATGACAAGGATGTGGTTCTTGGGATATCCAGAGGTGGACACCTTATGAGATATCTTTTGTGTGAATCTGTGGCCGTGAGTTGCCCAATTTAAGTTGCAATGATGCGACTACTCCTTCGACAGAGGAGGTTTGAAAGTGGAAACCAGGTTTGGTGTGTGTACTTCCGTGGAATACTAGTGTTTCCCTCGTAACGATGTATGTTAGACATCGTGAGTCATGATAAGAGATGTCATTAAATGATATCTACGATGGAATCGGGAGCGATTCGGATCCTCGCAGTTTCAATTGACTAACTGCTTTTGGATTGTTAGCGTGGGTTGCGCTGACACTTTTGACGTTATAATGGATTTGGAAGTCTATTCCACTTCAGGGTTGACACGAGGTCAACGTTTCCACGGTTGAGGTGTCATACAGGATGCATTCTTACTGGTTGTATTAGAACGAAGGATGATTGTCCGATCTACAGTCGTAAATATCGGTTGTTTTGCAGTCATGAGGGACTGACTTTTGGGATGACCCGCATCGAGGTACGTTGCCTCTTGGGTGATATATTGGTTTTGGGTAAGTCGCCCTGTTTCAGAGTTGATGTGAGGTAAGTATCCTCGCGATTATTAAGACGATTCTGATATGGTCAAGAATCGAGGTTATGGCTTCATATTGTTGTGTAGCCTGGGTGTTATGTGATACACCGGTACTAATTTCGAGGACGAAATTCTTTTAGTGGGGGATATTGTGATGACCTGGGATTGGAGATGTTAATCCCGGAGTGTTAATAACCCCTAAAGATGTTTTACGTAGCGATTTGGAGTTTAATCGCGATGTTGGGCCTTCTGGGCTCGTTTATTTGGGTAGTTGGGATCGTTGGATCCCGAGGATGAGATTGTATTCACATTACGGTGTAAAACCTAAGAGTTGGGTTTTTAATGTGTCTCGGAATCTCGGGTGCTTGTGTGAGCACCGGTAGGGGGTTTTGGGGTTAGAGAGAGAGTTTTTGAAAACAGATGATTTTTAATGAATCACGATGTATTTGTGGGGCTATTAGTATTTCGGGGTATTTTGCTATAAATACAAGTTGAACCCGAGATTTTTATTAAAGATTGCATTTCAGCCCCACCTTCCCTTCATCTCTCTCTCCCGCCCGCATGCGATTCCCGCCTGGAACAGTACCCCCGCGCACGAAAACGCCGCGCTCGCCGCCGTCCGGCCGCCGTTCGGCGCGTCCGACCTACCCACGGCTTCGTCTCGTCCAGGCGCTCCTTTCCCCTCCGTCAATTCGAAGTTTCGTCGCGTGTGGAAGTCGGATTTCGCTGGAATGCGCCGATCCCCAATTTCTAGGGTTCTTCGATTTTTTCGTCCGATTTCTTCCGATTTCGTTTGGGTAACCTTCCTAACCCCTTTTTCCATGCTTGTGATGTGATTCCCTGCCAAGTTGTGATTTATTGGCTCGAATGATTTCGATTTTCGTTGGCTTGGGTTCGATTTTTTTGGATGGGTGCATGAAGTGGGTTCGATTTTGGGGGTTTTGGAAGGGTTGTGACGATTCTTGTTATGGGTCATTCATTACATGTTTTAGATGTATTGTTGATGCTTAATTGTGTCCGAATTTAAGGTATTGAGTTCGAATTTAGGGCTTTGAAATTCGAAATTTGGGGGTTTTTGGCAAGGGTGATGATTCTTGCTATTAATTGATTAATTCATATTTTAGATGAATTATGGTGTTTAATTTGGGTTCGATTTGTGAGATAAGGGTTCGAAAATTTGTAGGGTATCCTTGAACAATTTTCGTTGTTGTCTCATTCGTTCCCCTCCCTGCATGTACCCTGCCCCGGGTCTTTTAAATGATTTATTGTCGTGTGTTGACGATATGTTGAGGGTTATGGGTGTGCTTGAGCATGGGTTGCATGTTCGTAAATAATCGTGAATTATTTATCGTGTTAGCACATCATTCCTCGGGGCATGGAACTCGAGCAAGGTTTGGCTCGGACTTCGAGGATTTAAGGTACGTTTAGCGTACGAGCATAGCTTAAATGATGTTTTACAAGTATGATGCATGATTTAAAATACATGAAATGTTTTACTATGATGGCACCGCGACTTAGTTACGTTATGTTGATTCACATGGTGAAATGCTTGGTGCCGCTATGAAGCGAGCAAATGATGGGTGTGGTCGCTACGGAGCGAACACCAGTAGTATGACGCTACTTTGAAGTAAGAAATGAAAATGTGGTGTTGATTAGATATCTAGGATATCTATATTTTATTCCCTACTGGTAATGAATAGGAACAGAGACGTGGTTAATCAGAGAAGTGATTAGCTAGTATCGGAAGTTAAGGAAGTCTCAATATGATATCTAGAATTATGATAATTGCTAGATAAAGAAAGATGTTATGAAATGTTGTTAATTCGAAACTGGTAAGGGTTAACCAATATGATGATTAACTGCATATTCAGGATTTGATGATTTATCTGTTTTGAGAACAGGGTCATTACAGGGGTACGCTAGGATGAGGATGATACCATCCAGGAAGTGTCACATATGTTCCACAATATTTACATTTTTGTAAATTATGTATTATGTCATTATGATTATGAAATTGTGGAATTGGTATGCTCACCCCGTTGGGGGCTGTCTCTGTTGGGACAGGTGGACAGGTACATCGATGGCTTTGGAGATGAGCTCGAGCTGTTGATTGGATGTACTCCCAGGATCGTGGTACCAGGGATTGATGGAGCACGGTATCGTATAGAGTACCTATATATATATATACACCCATGATGGTTATACCCATGATTATGATGCTCGCATGTGAGCACGGTGGTACTTGTATATGGGTTGTATATAAAGGCATGAGTCTTTCTCTCTCTCATTCTATGTTGCATGCAATTAGAGGTAGGATTGCTAAAGGATTATGAGAGTCATTAGTGTATGTGGGTGTTGAAACCCACTTTTGTTGCCATATGTGTGGTGTCTTCCCTGGCTGGGAATTTACTTGATATTGCTGTATTCTGATGAGTATTATGTTTTCCCTGGCCGGGAATTATGTGGTGTGCTGTACTTTTATTTCGGGATAGCTCTATTTATGGGGAGACTCTGCCCAAATTTTTATAAAAGTCCACAACGTAAAAAAAGTGGTGTAATGGGCGAACTCTATGAGCCTCTTGTTGTTAGGATGGTAAACCCTTAACATTGTATGTTAAAGAAAACTTTGTGATTGCCATTCAATGGTATAGTACCATCGGAGTTTCCGAACGATTTTATGGAAAGTATGTGCCACACATAATGATTAATACACTAATCAAGGGTTAAGTATTTGGGGTCCTTACAATTGAGGTAGGGAATACCTCACGGGGACGTTTATATGTCAAATGTTTTGAGAGACTTGTTTTGGGGCAGCTCAATTTGGTTGGAAATACCAATGTGAGTGTCAACAAGTCGTTATTAGCTCTGGTTGAGCATCTTTGCATATAGAATGCAACGGGGATCACAATTGGAATTGTGAGATATAGCTAGTGGGGTAATACTACTATCCCAATTTCTATCTCTTGGAGATATTTGGGTTGCACTGTCATGAAGACAGCTGTCATTGGTTGAGGGTTGATGGTGAATCAATCCGGGGTAAGCCCTACTAGTGTTGGACTATGTGATGGCTTCGTACTTCCGGTGAGACGTTCGAGGAGACGTCTCTGGGGTAATGCTCGAGATTGTGGAGTACTATAGCATTAGTACAGAGCATCTTTAGTTTGGGTATACATGGCGTATACGGGTTTCGTTTTGGTAATAGTTGCTTTGATGCACTATTTGAACCAATTGCGTGCTTTTGGTTCCGTGATATATTTTAGTAGGTATATCCAGGTTTCCGGACGGTGGTTCGAGGTTGGAGGATCATGGATTCATGACATTTTCCTTGAGAGGAATGCGGTATCATTATACCTACCGGTTGAATCTTTCGGGGAGATTCGTTGTTTTGGTTCGTGTGGTGTTGATGTTGAAATCACACCCTTTGGTTTTGGTTGTCAACCATCATTCTCCATGGGGTGAGAATAATTGAGGTTTGACAGTTGGTTTTGGGATTTGTGTATGATTGGAGATACCCAAGTCCATTGCATTGTGTATGCATGTTGTGTTGGTGTATGGGCATGTATGCCGTGTGTGTATACGAATGCCAACTTTGTTTTGTTCCTTGTTGAACGTCGAGTTTGTATGCTTGGTTTGGTGGATCTCCGGTGTGAGATTTTGGAACCTTGAGATCGGTAATCTCGATGGCGCGATGCATTCTGATGAATGATCGTGAGGGTTGTTTGACTTCCCCTGAGGAGGGATCGTCGTGTTTTGGAACCATGGTAGTTCTTGTTGGATAGCCTCCCTGTTTTAGGATTGTTGGATCCAAGGATAAATGATGGATGGCCGGGATTCAGGTTTGTTTAGTGTCATGATTGACACGTGTGTAGGAATGCAATTGATTGTCTTGCATGTCTCCTATGGAACTTGAGACCTTGTGGAGTCTCGATAGTGTGTTTTGGACCAAGATGGGAATTCTTAGAACACCTTGTTATAGACATCTGTGGTGATGTGTTTTGTGTGGATCAGTGACCGTGGGTAACCCTATCCGGATTACAAGTGGTGCAACTACTCCTTTGGAGGAGATGGACAGGGAAGCGAAAATCGGATTTTCTGTGAGTGTACTGTTGTATACTAGTGGTCCCCATCATGACGATGCGTGTCAAGCATCGTGGGCAAGTGCTGAATATCAGGGAGTGATCTATGTCAGAACCAAAGGAGATTTGGTTGGTTTGCAGTCGTGGTGGACTGACTTCTGGGACGATTCACGTCGAGGTATGTTGTTATCTTTCGGGTTTGTATTGGTCTTGGCGTTTGCTCTATTTTAGAGCTTGGTGCGAGATTGGCGTTCTCGCAATTGTTAATTGATTCTAATGTGGTCCAGAATCGGGGTTGTGACCTTGTTTTGGTTGTGTAGTCCTGGTGTTACATGGAGTACACCGGTGCAATTTCGAGGACGAAATTTTATTAGTGGGGGATAATTTTGATGTCCGGGGATTAATGGTGTTAATCCCGGTGTGCTAATAATCCTTGTTGGATTTTTTATTGTGGCAATTAGGAATTAATTACGGTTATGGGTCTCCCGAGGTTGTTAAATCGGGCAGTTGGGATCGTTGGACCCAAGAGTTGAGATTGTATTCTCATTTTGATGGAAAACCTATGAGTTGGTTTTTTTAGTGAGACTTGGGGTCCGGGATGCCTTATGTTGGGGCCAGTCTGGGGTTTTGCTGTTAGAGAGAAAGAGTTTTTGGAAACAGATGATTTTTAATGAATCATGATGTATTTGTGGAGGTATTGGTATTTGGGGGCATTTTTGCTATATATACCAGTTGACTCGGGATTCCGTCATTTGGAATTCATTTCTCTCCTCTCCTCTCCTCTCCCTCACGCCTCTCTCTCACCCCAAACCCTTCCCCTTTCCCTTTGATGAGCAAAAATCGATGGAGGCTCGTCCTAGGAGCCAGATTTCTCGAAGATAATCAGGTATTTATCTTCCCCTCACCATTGTCTTCGTTTGGGTGGTAATATTGTAGTTTTTGGTTGAGTTTTTTGGTGGGTTATGAAATTGGGGATTTTTGGTTAAAAATCCAAGTTGAGTTTTTATAGTTTTTATTTGTCCTTATTGGAGTATTTGAGGTGTTGAAGGTGTTGGGGGTGTTGGTTTTGAGTTTGGGTGTGAAAAACACCATGGAAGGTCGAATTTTTTGGAAAATTGCAGGTGGCGATCGATCGCCGAGGAGGGGCTATCGATCGCAACGAGCAGCTACTAAATATCGAAGATGATGAACAGTAGCGACGATCGATCGCATGGTTGAGGCGATCGATCGCGAGCGGGTTGGCGATCGATCGTGAGGAATGGCGATCGATCGCGAATGAGCACTGGTTTGGCCTCTGGACGGAGGCGATCGATCGCGATGTTATAGGCGATCGATCGCCGCTTGTAAATTTTTGTTTTTTCTTGAAATTTTTGGAAAATGTCGGGATTTTGGAAACGAGGTTTAAAGGGGCCGTTTCCGGGGCAATGTTCACATTCCAATGGGAATGTTAGACTTTTAAAATGGTTTGGTTGGAGCCAAGTTAATTAAACGGAACTCTCGATTGAGTTTTTGGCTATCTTTTAAACTTGTAAAATGGTTTATTTGGGTATTATGCATGCTTAGCCGGGTGGCTTTTATTTTTGTAATCGTCATGGATTGACGATATGTTTGGGGGTTTGAACGTGCTTGGGCACGTGGTTGCATGCCTATGTTTGATTGTGAATTATTTGTGTTTTAGCACATACTTCTTGAGGAATGGGACTCAAGCAAGGTTTGGCTTGGACTACGGAAACTTAAGGTACGTATGACGTACGAGCATAGCCTATTATAATGTTGCACTGTAAAATGCATGGTATGTGATAATTGCATTAAATGAACACTGAAACACATGGTGTGTAATAATCGCATTATATGGACATTGAAATACGTGGTAGGTGGTAATTGCATCAAATAGGCGTTGAAATGCATGGTGCATGATATTTGTTATAAATGGCTACCGATATGCATGGTAAATGATATTTGTGTCAAATGGTTATACATGGGAACCATATGGTGCCGCTATTGAGCGAGCAATTATTTGGGATGCTGTCTCCGTTGAGCGACCATCGGTTATGACGCCGCTAGTGTTCAGCGTGCGCGGGGTTTAGAATGTCGCTATTGTGGAGCGAGCAATGAAATAGGAACATGGAATCATTGGATTGATTTATGTGATATTTACGATCTTTTAATATAATGATTTTACCATATCGATTATGGAACTGGCATAACAGAATTAGTTAATCTATGTGACGATTAATTGGCTTTGGGAATTTGATGAGTTTGGTTATTTTGAGAACAGAGACAATACAGGGGATCCCGGGTGAGGGTGTTACCATCCAGGGAGTATCATTTAAATTATGGCATTTTACATTCTGTAAATTATGAATTGCAATGTTATGATTATTGGATTGGTGGTATTGGTATGCTCACCCCGTGTGGGGGCTGTCTCTGTTGGGGCAGGTGTTATAGGTGTAGTAGCGGCTTTGGAGTTGAGCTCGGGCTGTTGACTAGAGGTACTTCCAGGATCGAGGTACCAGAGCTGGTTGGATAGGCGCTTAGATCCAGAGTTGAGATTGAGATGCGCTTGGGAGGTGTTTCCAGGATCGAAGCACCCGTAACGGTATCCGGTAGAGTGTTTTATACATTAGATACACGCTTATTCATTGGGTGCTCTTATGTGAGCACATTTACGTGTATATGGAATGTATAAATGGGCTACGGCTCTTCTCTATTCATTTATGGTTTGCATGCAATTAAATATGGAATTGCTAAATGAACTAAGAGCATGTTAGTGTATTATGAGGGTGCATGTTATATGAATAATCTTGGTTGGGGAATTTGAATATTATGTGGATTAAATGCAAGAAATTTTCTGGATAGCATATGGTGTTGCACTTGCATATGGTTTTCCCCCTGATAGTATGATTATATGCACTAATGGTATGGCTTAATACACTAATAACGGGTTAAGGGCACGGGGTCCTTACAAATACGCATGCCCACAACATATCCTCAAGAGTCTGTATCGTACGCTCTGTCTGTCCATCTGTCTAAGGATGATACGATGTACTCAATCGTACTTCTGTCCCTAGTGCTGACTGTAATCCTTCCCAAAAATGAGAAGCAATCTCGGATCTCTGTCCGAGACAATTGAAATTGGTATGCCATGTAGTCTCACTACATTTTGAATATATAACTGAGCCATTTTCAAATAGGTAAATGTCATACTGTAAGGTGTGAAGTGAGTTACTTTCGTCAGTCTATCAACAATTACACAAATTGCATCAAAGCCAGAGGAAGTCCATGGCAAATGGGTAACAAAATCCATTGTAACATGTTCCCATTTCCATTGAGGAATCTCCAAACTCCTCAATTCGCCTCCTGGTATTTGTCATTCTGCTTTTACTTGTTGACAGATCAAACAATGTTTCACAAAGTTCAGCACATCCTGTTTCATGCGTTTCCACCAGAATTGGGTACGTAAATCTTTATACATTTTATTTCCTCCAGGATGTATACTGTAGCAACTACAATGCGCACGTTGTAGTATTTCTTGGCGTAGTCCTAATGCAGCAGGTACTAACCAACAATTTCTACATTTTAAAGTTCCATCACTTGCAAGTACAAGCTGAGATATTTGTCCTTGACATACCATTTCCTTCCAGTGTTGTACCTCATCATCAGTAACTTGTGCCATTCTGATTTTCTCAAAGATATCAGGTTCAACCAATAATGTTGATACCCGTACTGGCACTATTTCAATATCATACTCATAACCCAAGGTACAACAAGAAGTCATCAAGGCTGATAAATGCATCATATCATCAGCAGTATTATGAACTTTTCGACTTAAAGCATCTGCTGTGAGATTAGCCTTTCCTGGATGATATTTGATCTCACAATCATAATCATTTAAGAGATCCATCCATCTCCTTTGCCTCATATTCAATTTTGCTTGAGTAAATAAAAACTTTAAACTTTTATGATCAGTATATATGGTAAACGACGTACCATATAAATAGTGTCGCCATATTTTCAAGGCAAAGACAATGGCTGCCAACTCCAGATCATGCACTGGATATTTCATTTCACGTGGCTTCAATTGTCTTGATGCAAAAGTCACTACATGTTTATCCTGCATCAAAACACAACCCAACCCAAGTAATGATGCATCAGTATAAAGAGCAAATATGTCATGCTATGATGGAATAATCAACACTGGAGCAGTAGTTAACCGATGTTTCAATTCCTGAAAACTATGCTCACATGCGTCTGACCATCTAAATGGTACTCCCTTCTGTGTCAGTTGTGTTAATGGTTTGGCAATTGCTGAAAACCCTTCAACAAACTGTCTATAGTATCCAGCCAAACCCAAGAAACTACGAATCTCTGGTACAGAAGTAGGTGATGACCAATTCAACACCACTTCTATCTTTCTCGGATCAACTGATATACCATCTTTCGATATCACATGTCCTAAAAATCCTACATTGTTCAACCAAAACTCACACTTACTGAGTTTGGCATATAACTGATGTGTTCTCAATAGCTGTAACACCAGGTGTAAATGTTGGACATGTTCCTTTTCACTCCGAGAATAGATCAAGATATCATCTATGAACACAATGACAAATTGATCAAGATATTCCTGGAAAACTCGATTCATCAAACTCATGAAGACATCTGGAGCATTCGTCACACCAAATGGCATCACTAGGAACTCATAATGACCATAGCGAGTCCTGAATGTTGTCTTCTGAATATCTCCTTCCCTCACACGTATTTGATGATAACCAGATCTCAAATCAATCTTAGAATAGATCATAGATCCCTGTAACTTATCAAACAAATCATCAATACGAGGAATGTGATGTTTATTCTTTATGGTTACCTTATTCAACTGTCTATAGTCAATGCAATGTCGCATTGAACCATCCTTCTTCTTGACAAACAATGTCGGAGCACCCCAAGGCGATACACTAGGACGTATGTACCCCTTGTCCATTAGATCTTGTAATTGAGTTTTCAATTCTCTTAATTCATATGGTGCCATTCGATATGGTGCTCGTGAAATTGCAAAAGTACCATGCACTAACTCAATACCAAATTCCACTTCTCGACTTGGTGGAAATCCAGGAATCTCATCTGGAAATACATCTGCATACTCTGCAACCACTGGTATATCCTCTACTCTTCTTTCTACTTTCTTATCTGTGACATCTACAGCATATATCACATATCCCGTATGTCCACGTTCTAACAAACGGGACATTCTAAGAGCAGATATCAATGGAATCTTGGCGTGTGATCCTTGTCCATAGAAGATCCATTGATTTCCAGTATCAGACTGAAATCTCACTGTCTTCTGACAACAATCTACAATAGTTTTATATCTGCTCAACACATCAATACCCAGAATACAATCAAAATCCATCATATCTAATACAATCAAATCGGCATGTATCACATACTCAGTATCAAACTGAATAACACAATCAGACACACTCTGACAAGCCATCACAGTAGTTCCCATGGGTGTCGAGACTTATAGAGGCATCAATAGTGAAGACAAGCATATATGATACCGATCAATAAACGCTTGTGCAATAAAGGAATTTGATGCACCAGTATCAATCAAAAGTAAAGCGGGATAAGTAAATAAACTACAGTTACCCGCAATCATATCATCAGGAGCTGCCTCTGCTTGCTCCTTGTTCAGTGCATACACCTGAGCCTGAGGTGGTCCTGCTCTCTGTCCTCCACCAGTCTATGGAACACCTTGTGGTCTCTGTAGCACTATACTTTCTGACATATTCCCTCTCATCTGTTGTCCTACAAGCTGAGGGCAATCTCTGATCATATGTCTTGTCCTCCCACAGTAGAAACAAACCGGAGTATCAAGTTGTGGACAATCTTGTTTAAAATGTGGCCCTCCACACATAAAACATTGTAACCCTCGACCACTGCTACTGCTACTGCCTTGGGACTGTCCCTTGGTACCTCGTTCACCACCCTTTCGCTGAACAAACCTCTTTCCACTAAATCTAGAGGAAGATGCACCTCCTCGTGATGCTTTAAACGGTTCTCCTCTAGGTTTCATGCTTTCTGATGTAGGTGGTTGGGATTGTCCTACAACTTTATACACACCAACTACAATCTCAGCCATCTCAGCTCTAGTTAATGCTTCTTCGTATGATGTAGGGTTATTAGAAATTACCCTATCAAACAACTCAGGCCTCAAACCCTTCACAAACTGTCTGATCTTTGCCTTTGTGTTTGCAGCAATATGTGGTACATACCGTAATAATGAAGAATATTGCACACCATAATCAGACATTGTCATTGTTCCCTGTTTCAGATTTGTGAACTCATCTTCTTTCCTCTGTCTCGCAGCCACATAGAAATAGTGATCAAGAAATCGAGTTCTGAAAACATCACAATTCACTGTCTGTCCTTGAGCTCTCAGTTCAATCAATGTGCCACATCATAGCTTTCTTCACCAACTGGAACTCCGCCAAACGTAACCAAGCATATTTGAAACATGGTGCTGACACAAAGATCTGTGCAACACGTTCCAACCATTCCTTTGCTTGTTCCCCTGATTCAGTACCCTCAAAACGAGGTGGCTGATAACTCAGAAACTGTGTCAAAGTTAACTCCCCAGGTAACAGTACCTGTTCTACTGGCCCTTGCCCAAATGGTGGTGGTGGCACAGGCGCCAATTCAACACTAGCGCAAAAGATGCAAGAACCAACAAGGGTTTGGAGAGGTGCTTGTGTAGAGATTACTAGGTGAGGTTTGGTGTTGTATGTGTTTGGAAATCTGATTTAGCAAGCTATTTATACTCTCCAACTTGCACACAAATGCAACTCCAATTCCTCTCAAATGCTTGCCAAATATAAGTTCCAACTATGTATTACATTTCAAGTCTCTTTTCCACTTTAACCCACCAATGTTCAAACCCTCACACATGTCTATGTTATAATTTCACTTGCTTTGATTGTTCATATCTACATAGTCATTTTATTATTTGTCATCTACATTTTATTCATGCATGGCATTACGCATACTCGGTTCAACCCGAACCCGAGTCCACATCGTACCAGAAGTAATCCTACTTCATATTACACATGTATACGTCATATCAAGGCATTACACACTTGGTTCATATACTGTGCTTGATCTTACAAAATTCATTGGTTGAATCTTGTTCTTTTCTAGACACAGTTGAGATTTGATGCCAGATGAGTTACTATCATTGTTAGAGTAGCCTATACCGGTAAGATCACCAGCAAACCTTATCGACTCAAGCATCTCATCTTTTCTGGCAGTAAATGCGTTCCATGTGTGAACCAGCTTAATGAGTTTCTGGTGTGCACATGTTGCTTCATCCCTTTCTTTCTCAGGTATACTTACTGTTTCCCTTAAGCATTCCAACTCTTTTGATTGTTCTTCATAAATTTTCTAAATTTTTTGACAAACAGCACCATTGCATCATTGCATATTTGTTCAGGAGTCATCTCTGTTGTGGTAGGCAGAGATTCTGATGCAGTAAGAGCTTTGGTTGGTTGACTGGTGTTGGGTTCATCTTCAATCCGAATGCCTAGTTGAAACTCGTATGCTTTTAAGTCAGCAAATAAATCATGTAGATCTATCTTGTTTAAGTTTTTGGATTCTCTCATGTCAATTGTTTTTACATCACATTCTCTTGGGAGACCTCTCATGACCTTTATGGTGACTTCCCTGTTGGATAGATCCTTATCAAGGCTATTGAGTTCATTGATGATTCTAGTTACTCTTTCATCATACTCACTGAGAGTTTCTCCGGACATCATTCTAATGTTTTCAAATTTTAGTAATGCGACGTGAGCTTGTTTTCCTTGGTTTGGTCATTTCCTTCACACAACTGAGCAATCTTTTCCCTGATGTCTTTAGCAGTGGGACACATCTTGATTTTGTTGAACATATTTTTGTCCAATGTTTTGAACAATATGTCTTTGGCCACATTGTCCAGATTTGCTTTTTTCTTTTCCTCATTTGTCCAGGAGGCTCTGTCCTTCTCCACCATCTGAGGTTCACCACCAGTAATGGCAGCTGTTGTATTGATCTTCATTGGTCCATCAGTGATGACGAACCACATGTCATCGTCATGGGCACTCAGATGTGCTTGCATACGAATTCTCCAGTCATCGTATTCATCTTTCTTGAACATGGGAATCTTGCTGAATGAGGCCATCAGTTTTTAGTAATTCTCAAGATTGAGAAACATGGCTCTGATACCACTTGTTAGGATCGGGGTAGTGTTTAGAAGGGGGGTTGAATAAACACTAGATTTAATTTGTATTTTACTCGGTTTGCTGCAGACTGTTAGGTACTGCAGTAGCTTCTCAATTTGCTGCAAGTCAGCAGACATTGATTATAGTGCGGAAGACGTCTGCTGGACTTGTGAGTAGTAATAAATGAATGGTAAATTGCAGTAAGTAAATGACACGATTATTGTTTCTGGAAGTTCGAAGCACAACACATCTACGTCTCCCCTTCTTCCTTTGCAGGAAGGTTATACTAGAAGACTTTGGTTTACACTTTACAATATACAACCTTCTTAGGCACTCACACAGCTTGGCCTAAACTCCTAGCAATCACAACTTCCTAAGTTGTTTACAATGAATTCTATAACACTCACACGAGATATACAACTATTCTGCTTCGAGTGTTCTTTGAGCAGTACACTCAGTTGTAGTTAATCTTTCAAGATTACAGTAGTAGTTCTTTTCCGCTCTTGCTGAAACTTCAGAGTATGTGATATCCCCGAAATCATTAATTGCAATTTGGGCATTAATTATGTTTATGCGATATTATGGTGATAATTAGATTATGTGTTGGGACTAATTATCTTGGTGAAATGCTTGTCACATGGTAGGCGTGACCCGGTAGAGCATTTCAGGGTGCATGTTATATGTGGGGTCTTCCCACCTTAACAGTGATTAATAGACAAAGGAAGGACTAATCATGCTTTAAGGTAACATCTTAAGGTTTCGGTTGTTACACGAGCTAACAGGATTACAGGCCAAAATACAAAGCTTAAAAAAATTATTTCATTACATTCCAAAAGAATGTCATTTAGATTTACACTACTCCTAGAGTAGATACTAATCATAACTTGAATCATATACATTCCTGTGTCCCTCGTAGCTCACTGCCTCAACCCGACCTTAGTCCTTTCGTCCAAAAGCGTACCTACAGGGACAACACATCATGAGCATATACAATTTCACTTAACAACATAAAAACATTATAATAAATGCATGAAATCTTGGTTAAGTAAATATGCTGGTTATTCATGAACTTCTTATTGTTGTCCCTGATTCAAAATCATGCATATAGGGCACCTTACCCCGTGGCACCTTACCACAATATCATCGCATGGCTACTTACCATGTGGGGCTCCTTACCCCGTGGCACCTTACCACAATATCATCGCATGGCTACTTACCATGTGGGGCACCTTACCCCGTGGCACCTTACCACAATAACATCGCATGTCTACTTACCATGTGGGGCTCCTTACCCCGTGGCACCTTACCACAATATCATCATGTAAACATTATCATATAAGCATCGTATAAACATCATTGTATAAACATCATCGTATAAACCTCATCGTATAAACATCACATTTCATCATGAATACTCATGCAATAAAAGCATAGTTGTAGTATAAAGATGTGTGTTACCGTCCGATGGGCGTACGCCTCTTACGTACCTTTTCAAAAAGAGGAGGAGTCAACAGACTTTATCTCCTTGATGGTGCCGGTACCTGGGATGGTTCTACAAGACCACATAATACCATTTTAGATGCCTCAAAACCATCTCACATCATAAACTTAACAAAATAAAACATCATTATATTTTTCAACTTACTGCCTCTCTCGATCGATCGGCCCAAGATCTCGATCGATCGAGACAATGTGCACTAACAGTGCCATAGCTTCCTGCCTCGCTCGATCGATCGAAGTATTTTACCGATCGATCGAGAAGCTTCACCGATCGATCGAGAAATTCTACGATCGATCGGCATCAAAATTTTAAAACATACATTAGACCTACTGACTTGCTCGATCGATCGGGACCAAATCTCGATCGATCGAGAACTCTGAATGATCGGGATTTCCCCAGATTTTTTAGCACCCCATTTCATACCATCAATTCTACTTCATAACACACATAACGTGCTTAAACAAGAATATCAATAACTTCCACATACTTTCATGCATGTATTAAAACTAAAGGTTCACTTATAACTTAAACCTACATGCATTAAATCTACCCCTTTTTATCATTACCCGACCAGCTTTTTCAGAAAACAGGGCATGATTCTTCAGTCCAGAATTCTTGAACACACATCTTTATTGTAATGAAACTACTACATATCCCGTAGTTCATGCTTAAACAAATATGTTGGCATGTTCACCAAACTTCCGTGTATGTACTCATGCCAAAGGTTTATTCATAACCTAAGCTAGCGTGCTTCAAATCTTCATAATAAAAGCCCTACTCAACATAAAAACAGGGTACTTCCTTTCTCAGATTTTCGAGGAGCCCTTTTTACAATCGAAAATCTAACACATAAGTCATGTAAGCCACTTAACAAAGCATGCTAGGGACATCATAAACATTACCTACAAGTGTTCATAACATGGTTTCAATAACCCTAACACTAGCATGCCAAAACTGCTATGTATAACATACATATAAAAACACGAAAAGCTGGTGAACCAGCGTGATCCCTCACCACTTTTGCTCTCCGATTTTTGTCAGGAAAAGACAAGTAATTTCCGACCACTTTCCTCCTAGCAGCAGTCCAGATATCAGACGAAGAGAAGGGAGGAAGAAGGAGGTTTTTGGAAGAGATTTTGGTGAAAATATCTAAGTGGGAACATGCCTGCCTGGTCAACTTCTTTTCCAGAAAACAAGGGAGGAGGCGTGGGTTGCATGCAAGTGGGGGGTGGGTGGTTGCATGTAGGGTGGTTTTGTGGTGTTTAATTGTATCCCGATATTTTTGTACGATGCATTAAAATATCCTCACTCGATATTTTCTAACTTCATTTAATTAATACATCCTTTAAAAACACCCAATATGCTCCCCACATCATATCATCATATCATAAATCGTGGCCCCCAATTTAAAATACCACAACCCTCTTAAATACATCGTAATTCATTATTGTAGCACATAATCATATATCATTTCATCATCGTAGCATATAATCCTTTAACCTTTCGGGGGTATTACATTACTCCCCTACTTATAAGATTTCGTCCTCGAAATCCACATGCATCATCATAACGGGACTAAACATAAATACATACCAAAGAAATAGTTCCGGATAGTGCTGCACCATATGCCGTTCCGTCTCCCATGTAGCCTCCTCGACACCCCGACGATCCCACTAAACTTTGACCATCGGTATAACTTTGCTCCGTAGTCTGCGATCCTCTCGATCCAGAATTCTGATTGGTCGTTCTTCGTAGGACATATCTGAGTCTAACTAAACTTCTGTAGGCTGTAAGACATGAGACGGATCTGGCTCATACTTTCGTAACATAGAGACATGGAAAACATCGTGTATGCCAGACAAGGATGGCGGTAGAGCCAAACGATATGCCAAAGTACCGATACGCTGTAACACTTCATATGGCCCAACATACCTTGGAGATAACTTTCCCCGCATCCCAAAACAAACCACACCCCTGAAGGGCGAGATCTTTAAGAAGACCCTGTCTCCTAACTGGAATTCTAGTGGTCGTCGCCGCTTATTGGCATAGGCCGCTTGCCTGTCCTGGGCCGCTTTCATCTTCTGGCGTATCAACTTTATCTTACCTTCCATATCCCTGATCATATCCGGTCCTCCGACCGCTTTGCTAGTCAAGTCCTCCCAATACAGTGGTGATCTACATCGTCGTCCATACAGAGCTTCAAAATGGGCCATTTGAATGCTCGCCTGATAACTGTTATTATAGGAGAACTCCACCAGCGGCACTGAATCCTGCCACGGAGTATCAAACTCCAAAATACACGCCCTCAACATGTCCTCGAGCGTCTGAATGGTACGCTCTGTTTGGCCGTCTGTCTGAGGGTGATAGGCCGTACTCAGTCTCACCTCTGTGCCCAAAGCTGTCTGGAGACCCTCCCGGAAATGTGAAGTGAACCTCGGGTCCCTGGCAGACACTATCGAGACTGGAATACCATGCAACCTCACCACATCCCGTATATACATCTGGGCCATCTTCAAGTATGTATATGACATACTGTAACGGATGAAATGAGCCGTCTTCGTCAGCCTATCCACGATCACCCAGATCGCATCAAATCCTGAGGCCGTCCTAGGTAAGTGGGTCACAAAGTCCATAGATATATGCTCCCACTTCCATTCAGGTACCTCTAAGCTCTTCAGCTCACCACCAGGCCTCTGCCTCTCTGCCTTTACCTGTTGGCAGATCAAACATCTTTTAACGAAAACGCTTACCTCACGCTTCATGCGTCTCCACCAGAATTGATCGCATAGATCTTTGTACATCTTCTTTCCCCCTGGGTGGATACTGAATCGACTACTGTGGGCTCATTCCAATATCCCTCTACGCAGTTCTGGTGTATTTGGGACTACCCATCGGTTGCCCAGTCTCAAGGAATCAGCCTCAGCCACTCTAAACTTGGATGGTTGACCTTGAAGTACCAATGATGTCCACCTCTGAACCTCACTATCCGACTTCTGGGCCTTCCTGATCGCCTCAAATATGTCTGGCTCCGCCAATAGGGTCAACACTCGCACAGGCGACGTGTCTACATCGAAATCATAGCCCAGTTGGCAATAAGACGTCATCAAGGCTGACAAACACATAACATCCTCTGTAGTACTCTTCACCTTCCGACTTAAGGCGTCTGCTATCAAGTTTGCTTTACCTGGATGGTACTCAATTTCACAATCATAATCTTTGAGCAAATCCATCCATCTTATTTGCCTCATATTCAACTCTGCCTGAGTGAATAAGAACTTCAGGCTCTTATGGTCCGTATATATAGTGAAAGACGTGCCATACAAGTAATGCCTCCAGATCTTTAAGGCGAATATGATGGCCGCCAATTCCAAATCATGCACTGGATACCTGGCTTCGTGTGGCTTCAGCTGCCTCGATGCATAAGCCACCACATGCTTATCTTGCATCAACACACAGCCCAAGCCCTGTAATGACGCATCCGTATATAAGGCGAACCTCTTATCCTCAGACGGAATCACCAGTACCGGCGTTGTAGTCAAACGACGCTTCAGCTCTTGGAAGCTTTCCTCACAAGCCTTAGACCAAAAGAAGGGGACTCCTTTCTGAGTCAGCTGTGTCAGGGGTTTGGCAATCTTCGAGAAACCTTCGACGAAACGTCGGTAATAACCTGCCAAACCGAGGAAACTCCGTATTTCCGGTACAGAAGTGGGTGCAGCCCACTCCATCACAGCCTCAATCTTCCTGGGATCCACAGATATCCCATGGCTAGATATGACATGGCCTAAGAATACCACGCTGTCCAACCAGAACTCGCACTTGCTAAGCTTTGCATATAACTGATGATCCCTAAGGATCTGAAGCACTGTCCTCAAGTGCCTTACATGCCCTTCTTCAGTCCGAGAGTAAATAAGTATGTCGTCAATGAAAACTATGACGAACTGATCCAAATACGGTTGGAATACCTTGTTCATCAAACTCATGAAGACAGCTGGGGCATTCGTCACCCCAAAAGGCATGACCAGAAATTCATAGTGCCCATATCTGGTCCTGAAAGCCGTCTTCTGAACATCATCTTCTCTTACTCGTATCTGATGGTACCCCGACCTCAGATCGATCTTACTGTAGAGCCTCGTTCCCTGCAACTGATCAAACAAGTCATCAATCCTCGGAAGTGGATACTTGTTCTTGACTGTGGCCTTATTCAGTTGCCTATAGTCAATGCATAGGCGCATCGATCCATCTGGTGCACCCCATGGCGATACGCTAGGGCGTATGTAGCCCTTGTCAAGGAGCTCCTGCAACTGCATCTTTAACTCCCTTAACTCAGCTGGTGCCATCCTATATGGGGCACGAGAAATTGCAGACGTCCCTGGTAGCAGCTCAATCCCAAACTCGACCTCTCTCGTCGGTGGGAATCCGGGAATCTCCTCCGGAAAGACATCAGGAAACTCCGCCACTACGGGCACATCCTCAACCTTCAATTCCTTCCTCTTATCCGTCATATCAACCGCATAGATAAGATATCCTTCATGACCTCGTTCCAATAGCTGTGTCATCTTGACAGCAGATACTAACGGAATCTTCGGACGGGAACCATCCCCATAAAATGTCCACTGGACTCCCAATACAGATCTAAATCGGACAGTCCTCTGCCTACAGTCTACCACTGCCTGATACTTATTCAGGACATCGATGCCCACAATGCAATCGAAGTCTGTCATTCCCAGCACAATCAAATCTGATCTTAACTCATTATCCTCAAAATAAATGAGGCCATCATAAACAATCTGATCTGTAGTCAAACTTCTTCCAGCGGGGGTCGAGACTAAAAGAGGCATGGGCGACGGAGAAGTGCATATGTGGTGCCTTTCAACAAAACTCGTCGACACAAAAGAGTGTGACGCACCTGTGTCTATCAATATAAGAGCAGGGTGCGTAAATAAAAGACACGTACCCGCTATCACCTCCTCCGGAGCCGCTGTAGCCTGCTCCCTCGTCAAAGCATACACCTGACCCTGAGGTGGCCCCGTGGGCTGACCTCCATACTGCTTCGGTGCGAAAGGTGGTCTGTGTGGTGCCGCTCTGTCCGCAGGCCTCCCCGCAGAGTTCTGCTGTCTTCCCCTGTTGGGACACTGTCGAGCGAAGTGGCCTCTGTCGCCACAGACATAGCAGCCAACACAGTCCTTTGCCAAATGTGATAGTCCACATATAGTGCACTGAGCTCTTCCAGATCTATCTCCCTGAGGTTGTCCTCTCCCAGATGGAGTATCATTCCTACCTTTCCCTTTCCATCGATTCTCGGGCCTCTTGCCACTGAATCTCGATGCTGACGTGTTCCCCCTAGGCTTGAACTGATCACCCCTGGGCTTCAAGTGGTCAGAAGTAGATTTCTGAGGGGGTGCTGGAGGTGGCACCGCATCAGGATATGCACCAACTCCCAGCTCAGCTAGCTCAGCTCGTGAGAGTGCATCATCAAAACAAGCAGGGCCATAAGTGATCACCCTATCATACAGTTCAGGCCTCAAGCCCTTCATGAAGTTCCGCATCTTCGCCTGAGTGCTTGCAGCAATGTGTGGCACATATCGTAGTAAGGAACAGTAATGCAAAGCATAGTCAGATACAGGCATGGTACCTTGTCTTAAACTGGTAAACTCATCCTCCTTGGCCTGTCTTGCAGCGGCTGAGAAATAGCGGTTCAAAAACCGCGTTCGAAACATCTTCCAATTTACTTCCTGTCCCAGAGCCTCTTGCTCAATCACTGTGGTTTTCCACCACATCAATGCCTTCTTGGACAGCTGAAATTCTGCTAATCTGATCCAGGCCGTCTTTGCACAAGGCGCTGCCACAAATATCTGTTCAATCCTCTCCAGCCATTCCTCAGCTTTTTCCCCTGATTCTGTTCCCTCAAACATCGGGGGTCGATACATCAAAAATTGAGCCAAGCTCAACTCCCCAGGTAGCAACTGTTGTTCAGAGGGTTCCTCGCCCAAGGCTGGTGGTGGCAATGGATTCGTACGCCCAGCACTTGCATTTACACTAATGGCGTCACCCACTTCTATATTTGCTGCCATGCTGCAACACAAGGGTTAATAACAACACCAAAAGCAGTTCATAAAGCACATCGTTAGATAATTAAACATGTTAGCATAACATAGAAACTTCATATGCAACATACATATAAAACATGTTCAATAGTAAATACCTAGCCAACTTATTGCTAAGGCTACCCTTCACTCATTCCCGAGTTATCTAACCACTGCTCTGATACCACTAATGTGGGGTCTTCCCACCTCAACAGTGATTAATAGACAAAGGAAGGACTAATCATGCTTTAAGGTAACATCACTGTTTCGGTTGTTACACGAGCTAACAGGATTACAGGCCAAAATACAAAGCTTAAAAAAATTAGTTCATTACATTCCAAAAGAATGTCATTTAGATTTACACTACTCCTAGAGTAGATACTAATCATAACTTGAATCCTATACATTCCTGTGTCCCTCGTAGCTCACTGCCTCAACCCGACCATTAGTCCTTTCGTCCAAAAGCGTACCTACAGGGACAACACATCATGAGCATATACAATTTCACTTAACAACATAAAAACATTATAATAAATGCATGAAATCTTGGTTAAGTAAATATGCTGGTTATTCATGAACTTCTTATTGTTGTCCCTGATTCAAAATCATGCATATAGGGCACCTTACCCCGTGGCACCTTACCACAATATCATCGCATGGCTACTTACCATGTGGGGCTCCTTACCCCGTGGCACCTTACCACAATATCATCGCATGGCTACTTACCATGTGGGGCACCTTACCCCGTGGCACCTTACCACAATAACATCGCATGGCTACTTACCATGTGGGGCTCCTTACCCCGTGGCACCTTACCACAATATCATCATGTAAACATTATCATATAAGCATCGTATAAACATCATCGTATAAACCTCATCGTATAAACATCATCATTTCATCATGAATACTCATGCAATAAAAGCATAGTTGTAGTATAAAGATGTGTGTTACCGTCCGATGGGCGTACGCCTCTTACGTACCTTTTCAAAAAGAGGAGGAGTCAACAGACTTTATCTCCTTGATGGTGCCGGTACCTGGGATGGTTCTACAAGACCACATAATACCATTTTAGATGCCTCAAAACCATCTCACATCATAAACTTAACAAAATAAAACATCATTATATTTTTCAACTTACTGCCTCTCTCGATCGATCGGCCCAAGATCTCGATCGATCGAGATACTGTGCACTAACAGTGCCATAGCTTCCTGCCTCGCTCGATCGATCGAAGTATTTTACCGATCGATCGAGAAGCTTCACCGATCGATCGAGAAATTCTACGATCGATCGGCATCACAAGTTTAAAACATACATTAGACCTACTGACTTGCTCGATCGATCGGGACCAAATCTCGATCGATCGAGAACTCTGAATGATCGGGATTTCCCCAGATTTTTGAGCACCCCATTTCATACCATCAATTCTACTTCATAACACACATAACGTGCTTAAACAAGAATATCAATAACTTCCACATACTTTCATGCATGTATTAAAATTAAAGGTTCACTTATAACTTAAACCTACATGCATTAAATCTACCCCTTTTTATCATTACCCGACCAGCTTTTTCAGAAAACAGGGCATGATTCTTCAGTCCAGAATTCTTGAACACACATCTTTATAGCAATGAAACTACTACATATCCCGTAGTGCATGCTTAAACAAATATGTTGGCATGTTCACCAAACTTCCGTGTATGTACTCATGCCAAAGGTTTATTCATAACCTAAGCTAGCGTGCTTCAAATCTTCATAATAAAAGCCCTACTCAACATAAAAACAGGGTACTTCCTTTCCCAGATTTTCGAGGAGCCCTTTTTACAATCAAAAATCTAACACATAAGTCATGTAAGCCACTTAACAAAGCATGCTAGGGACATCATAAACATTACCTACAAGTGTTCATAACATGGTTTCAATAACCCTAACACTAGCATGCCAAAACTGCTATGTATAACATACATATAAAAACACGAAAAGCTGGTGAACCAGCGTGATCCCTCACCACTTTTGCTCTCCGATTTTTGTCAGGAAAAGACAAGTAATTTCCGACCACTTTCCTCCTAGCAGCAGTCCAGATATCAGACGAAGAGAAGGGAGGAAGAAGGAGGTATTTGGAAGAGATTTTGGTGAAAATATCTAAGTGGGAACATGCCTGCCTGGTCAACTTCTTTTCCAGAAAACAAGGGAGGGGGCGTGGGTTGCATGCAAGTGGGGGGTGGGTGGTTGCATGTAGGGTGGTTTTGTGGTGTTTAATTGTATCCCGGTATTTTTGTACGATGCATTAAAATATCCTCACTCGATATTTTCTAACTTCATTTAATTAATACATCCTTTAAAAACACCCAATATGCTCCCCACATCATATCATCATATCATAAATCGTGGCCCCCAATTTAAAATACCACAACCCTCTTAAATACATCGTAATTCATTATGTAGCACATAATCATATATCATTTCATATCCTTTAACCTTTCGGGGGTATTACATTATACATGTTGGGAAATTGGGTGTTATAATGGTTCAAATGTGTTGGTTTGTAATTTTTGGTAAAGCATGATTTTAATGGTGATTTTGGTGCATTGTGGTAAAATGCTTTTAAAATATCATGTTGGGGTATTTTATACATCATGCTTGTGTTTTGATACACATTTAAATTCCATAAGTTGGCAAGGGAGCCACTTGCACACACCTTTACATCCCATCACTCATCTCTATCAGCTTTATGTTCCTACAACCCCCTCCATTCATCCAAAAGCTTCCATTTTTCGTTTCTGAAACAAGAGGGGAGGAGAAAGCTTTGAAAAGGGGTCTTTTTGTGAGTTCTTGCTAAAATTTAAAGATCAAGTGGTAAGCTTTCATTATGGTGAAGTCTTGTTGAGTTTTGGTTGGGTTTGTAGCTTGTTTTTGGGGTTAAAAGGGTGGATCTTGGTCCAACATGTTGTTTATGTTTGGGGGATGTATTTTAAGGTTGTTTTGTGGTTAAATGTTGAGCATGGTGGTTGTTATTGGTTGTATATGAGTTTAGGTGTTGTTGGAAGCTCATACTTGGAGGATTCTCGCTGGAACAGGGCTGCTCGATCGATCGAAATTAGGGTCCGATCGATCGAGCAGGGCAGAGCCTGAACAAGGCTTGAAACGAGCTCACCGATCGATCGGGAAAAAGTTCCGATCGATCGAAGTGTGAAATTTCGATCGATCGAGATAAAATCTCGATCGATCGGTGGAGGCAGTACTTGGATGCCTATTTTTCTTCACTTAGCGATCGATCGGGGCTTAGGGACCGATCGATCGCAATGCATAAAATGTGGGTTTTGGGATTTTGTTCTAAATGATGATGTTTTTGGTAATGGTTCATTTATTGGCTTCTAATATGGATTCATGTGATTGTGTAGAACCATCCCAGGTAGCCACACATCAAAGGAGATAAAGTTCCACGATATCTCCACTTTTGGAACTAAGGTACGTAGTGAGACGTACGAGCATCGGACGGCAAAACGTATTTATTACGCTTTGATTGGTTATGCATTATGGTTGCATAAATGGTCTTAATTATGCATTATGGTTGCATACATGATTGGATATGCATTATGGTTGCATATATGGATGGTTATGCATTATGGTTACATACATGATTGGATATGCATTACGGTTGCATATATATTGTGAGTCGAGAATATATTGCAGTGATGATAGAATACTTGCCGCCGTCATGTCGAAGCGATGATAGAATACTTGCCGCTGTCATATTTAGCGATGAAGAATATTTGCCGCAAATATGTCGAAGCGAAGGATAATGCCGTTGTCATATTGATGCGAGGGATATTATGCCGCTAATATGTCGAAGCGAGGGGTATTAATGTCGCTGTCATATAAACGCGATGGGTATTATGTCACTGATATAATAAGACTGGAAATTGGCCATTGATATACACGGAATGGATACATGTCATGACATGCATATTGGCATTATAATCCTTTGATTATTATTGTGGTACAGGGACAACCAAGGGAGCTTTTAAATGTGTTAAATACAGGAAGTGAATTGCATTTACGGTTTATGCATTGAATTATGATCATATTATTGTGAATATGATTTATATATGTAAGAACCCCAACGCCCTTAACCCTTGATTAGTGTATTAATCATTATGTGTGGCACATGCTTTTAATAAAATCAATCGGGAAACTCAGATGATACTTTACCATTGAATGGCAATTACAAAATTTCTTTAATATTCAACATTAAGATCATCTCTATCAACAATTAGACTCATAGATTTCGCCCATTTCCATCCCCATTACACCACTTTTTAAATTGTGGACTTTTATAAAAATTTGGGCAGAGTCTCCCCATAAATTGATGCTATCCCGAAAACAAAAGCACATCACATAATATAATTCCCGGCCAGGGAAACACAATACTCAACAGAATACAGAACACGAACTAAATTCCCAGCCAGGGAAGACACCACACAATAAGACAACAAAAGTGGGTTTCAACACCCACATAATACACCAACGACTCTCATATCATTTAGCAATTCTACCCTTAATTGCATGCATCATAGAATGAAAGAGAGAAAGGCTCATGCCTTTATATACAACCCATATACATGTGTAACCGTGCTCACATGCGAGCATCATGAATGTGTATATAATCCTCAGGTGTATATAAGTAACCTATACTATACCGTGCTCCATCAAGCCCTGGTACCACGATCCTGGGAGTACATCCAATCAACAGCTCGAGCTCAACTCCAAAGCCATCGATGTACCTGTTCACCTGCCCCAACAGAGACAGCCCCCAACGGGGTGAGCATACCAATACACAAAATCCCATAATCACAATAATGAAATTCATAATTTACAACAAAAGTAAATACTAATGAATTTTAAATGATACTCCCTGGATGGCAACGTCCTCATCCGGGATTCCGTGTACTGTCCCTGTTCTCACAATCATCAAACTCATCAAATCTCAAAAATCAGTAAGTCAACACATTGATTTAACTCATCGCATGCCTAATTCTCGAATATCAATATATAGTGATTCCAAATTCATTATACAGGCAAATATGGATATCTCAATAACAAATACTGATTTCTCAACCTCGCTATCAATCAAAGATAGCTCAAATGCCTAGCATTTATTTTACCAATTCTCCATTATACTTAGACATCTCGCATGTCTTATAATGAATACATGATTCCACGATCATTCTCAGGCATCTCAATGCCCTACAATGGTCATATACATCCAGTACCCCATATACCTTGTAAGAGTTATCCTACTCTAGTGTCACGCACGCTTGTGGCGGCGATATCAAGATTTGGTCGTTCCTTGGCTATATCAACATATATATATAACCATACGCACAATTATTCAATGCAATCAAAATACATTATGCATTTCACAAATGCTCTCATGTAAAGAAATGCTCGTACGTCGCGCGTACCTTAAATCTCCGAAGTCCGAGCCAAACCTTGCTCGAGTTCCATGCCCCGAGGAATGATGTGCTAATACGATAAATAATTCACAATTATTTACGAACATGCAACCCATGCTCAAGCACACCCATAACCCTTATACAAAAATATTATCAACACACGACAACTAACCATTAAAAGACCCGGGGCAGGGCATATGCAGGGAGGGAAATCGAATGAGACATCAACGAAAATTGCTCAAGAACCACCTCTAAAATTTCGAACCCTAACATCTCAATTTCGAACCCAACCAAGCACCATAATTCATCTAAAACATGAATTAATCTATCAATAACAAGAATCATCGCCCCCTGCCAAAACCCCTAAAAAATCGAACCCAAACCCTACGAAATTAGGGAAATATTTCGAACCAACATCACCAAAAATGGTAGGGAATTACATGAGAATGACGAAAAAGGGGTAAGGAAGGTTACCCATACGAAGATCGGAAGGAAAACGGACGAAAATCGAAGAACCCTAGAATTTGGGCATCTGCGCTTTTCTGCAAAATCCGAACGTAAATAGCGACGAAACTTCGAATTCCTGGTATGGAAAGGTGCGCCTGGAAGAGACGAAGTCGTTGGTGGGTCGGACGCGCCGGATGGCGACCGGACGGCGGCGGGCGCGGCGCTTTTACACGCGGGGGTTTGGGGCTACGGGAAACAGAACGCGGGGAGAGAGAGACGGGCAAGGTGGAGCTGAAATGATTTCTTTTATTAAAATCTCGGGTTCAACTGGTATTTATAGCAAAAATACCCCGAAATACTAATAGCCCCACAAATACATCATGATTCATTAAAAATCATCTGTTTTCAAAAACTCTCTCTCTAACCCCAAAACCCCCTACCGGTGCCCACACAAAGCACCCCAGATCCCGAGTCACACTAAAAACCCAACTCATAGGTTTTTCACCCAAATGAGAATACAATCTCAACCTCGGGATCCAACGATCCCAACTACCCAAATAAACGAGCCCAGAAGGCCCAACACCGCGATTAAACTCCAAATCGCCACGTAAAACAACTTTAGGGGTTATTAACACTCCGGGATTAACATCTATAATCCCTGGTCATCACAATATCCCCCACTAAAAGAATTTCGTCTTCGAAATTTGCACCGGTGTAATACGTAACACCTAGGCTATACAACAACATGAAGCCATAACCTCGATCCTTGACCATATTAGAATCGTATTAATAAACGCGAGGGTACCTACCTCGCGCCAAACTCTGGAATGAAATAAACCTTCCAGTCCACCAAAAACGAAAGAGCGTCGGCACAACATAACGCTAACAATCCAAAAGCAGTTAGTCAACTGAAACTGCAAGGATTCGAATCGCTCCCGATTCCATCGTAGATATCATTCAATGACGTCTCTATCATGACTTACGATGTCTAACATACATCGTTACGAGGGAAACACTAGTATACCACGGTGTACACATACCAAACCTGGTTTCCACTTTCAAACCTCCTCCATCGAAGGAGCAGTCGCATCATTGCAACTTAATTTGGGCAACTCACGGCCACAGATTCACACAAAAGACATCTCACAAGATGTCCACCTCTGGATGTTCCAAGAACCACATCCTGATCATAAATAAACAATCGAGACTCCACAAAGTTTCAAATTCTGAAAGGACATGCAATAAACCCATTGCATCCTCAACGCTTGTGTCGACAGCGACACCCAACAAATCCGAATTCCTGCCATCCCTTGATAATCCTAGGATTTAACAATCCAAACTTGGGAAGGCTATCGAAAACTCGAAAGAAAACACCAACAAGGAAAATACCTTAACCCCCACAAGATAATCCCTCCTCAAAGGGAGTCAACTAACTTCACGATTATTCCTCATAATTATCGTGCCATGGAGATTCCCAATCTCAAGGTGTTCCATATCTCTTATCAGAGATTTAACCATCCAAAAATAGCATAACTCTATGCTTGACAAAAAGGAAATCAACCGTATACTCTCCGGTATACCTGCCTAAGCACTGACACATGCATACTCAATGAACTTGGCTCGGGTATCTACAACATACCCCTAAGCCCCAAACCCAATCGTCAATCCTGAGTTATTTCCTACCCAGTGGAGAATGATAATCGACGATCAACAACACGGCGTGATTCCCAAAATCAACACCACATGCATCAACTTATCGAATCTTTCAAAGATTCCCAAATAGGTATAATACTACCTCCTTCCTCACAAGGGAAGTGACATCGAACTCGAGATCCACTAGTCTCGAACCACTGTTCGGAAAAATTGGATACAATAGCTCCCATTGCATCCCAAATACATGGATTCCTGTTAGTCCCGGATCTTATCAATGAGATTTTAAAGATGACAAAACATATCAGACCGGATCGAGAGAAATCAGACTGACCAGAACGATGGCCCAAAACAGATCAAGCTGATAAGATGTCAAAGCATATCAGACCGGATCGAGGGTAATCAGACTGACCAGATCGATAGCTCAACAACAGAACAAGCTGATAAGTCACATTACTTATCAGACCGGATCGATGAATATCAGACTGACTAAACCGAAGCTTCAGATCGATCTCTATCTTTATCTTATCAGAGCAGCTTAGGATACATACAGAATGGCTCCTCAGTCCGAATCATTAACGGCTATTTATTGTAGCATTTAATGTTGTAATTAATGCTACAAAGGACCAAAGACTGAAGATTGCCATAATAGGTAAGAAGACAAAGAGTAGCTTACCTGACAGTCGCCGAAAGTATGAACCAGAACGGCAAGTTTCCTGAAGAAGAAGACTGAAGCCTACTCAGTGTTTAAGCAGAGTCAAAGTTGCACATTAAAGGAAATAATGTCGTTGGTACCTTCAACTATAAAAGGATGCAACAAAAGGAACTTACTGACGCTTGCTACTGACTCTCGCTGATCAATTGAAAAACGCACAAGAAAGCAAAAATCAGCACAAGCTTACAAGTTCAGAAGCTCTCGAGCTGAAATCATTCTTAAGCACGTCTTATTTGTAACATTTGATCATTTAGGATCACCGTGCGCATCTTGTGTTTTCTATATTGAAAATCAGAAAGTGAGAAACATATTGTAACTGTCAGACAGAGTGTGTCTGAGCAGATTGAGTGACTAGGAGTTTCAGATTGGTAGTGAGGTAAATCCAGTCTGAATCGGGTTTGTACAACAGGATTGTATAAATCAAAGTCTTCTAGTATAAACCTTCCTTAATTGGAAGAAGGGGAGACGTAGAAGGATTACACCACCTTCGAACTTCCAGAAACATATCCTGTGTATCTTATTTCTGCACTCGTTCTTTCTCACTAGCCATCAAGCCGTTCTTACATACAAGAACAGACCGTTCCGCACTTATATTTTCAGTGGTCTGTTTTGTACAAGAATTGATTAAGAAACAGATTTCTTTCACTAATCCGATAGAAATCACGAAGGATTAATTTTTAGAAGGAGTGTTCATTCACCCCACCCCCCCCCCCCCCCCCGCCCTCTAAACACTCCGGACCGATCCTAACAAGTGGTATCAGAGCCAGGTCATCTTAATCAGCACAAAATCACTCGAGCTGATGGCATCATTCAACAAAATCCCTATGTTCTCAAAAGAAGACTATGATGACTGGAGAATCAGAATGCAAGCTCATCTGGCAGCTCAGGATGACGATATGTGGTTCGTCATAACTGATGGACCAATGAAGATTCAAAAAATAAATACAGCAGTCGCCATTACTGGTTGTGAACCACAAATGGTAGAAAAGGACAGATCCTCTGGACGAATGAGGAAAGAAAGAAAGCAAATCTCGATAATGTGGCCAAAGACATCTTGTTCAAGACATTGGACAAGAACATGTTCAGCAAAATCAAAATGTGCTCTACTGCCAAAGAAATTTGGGAGAAGATAGCACAACTATGTGAAGGTAACGACCAGACCAAAGAAAACAAGTTAATTGTTGCTCTTCAAAGATTTGAAAGCATAAAGATGAAAAGTGGAGAAACTCTAAATGAGTTTGATGAAAGAGTCACTGGCATCATAAATGAACTGAATGGTCTGGGGAAGGAATATTCTAACAGAGAGATCGCTCTGAAAGTTATGAGAGCTCTGCCAAAGGAATGGGATGTTAAGACCATTGCCATGAGGGAATCAAAAGATCTTAACAAGGTTGAACTTCATGATCTGTTTGCAGATCTTAAGGCCTATGAGTTTGAACTGATAAGCAGAGGTGAAGCAGAGCCATTCATCTCTCAACCAAACAAGACCCTGGCAACCATTCCAGACCAGATCGCTTCAACATCAGACCGATCCGCAGAACAGATAAGTAATGATGCTATGTCATTATTTATCAAGAAATTTGGTAAATTCATGTCTAAGAATAAGAGGAACTTCAAACCCTCTCATCATTATAAATCAAGAAAAGATGATATTGTTAACGATCAGGCTTGCTACAATTGTGGTAAGACCGGACATTTTATTGCAGATTGCACCAGACCGAAGAAAGAAGAACGGAAAGAGAAGCATCATGATGATAGGAAGAAGAAGCACTACAAAGACCGCAAGAATCATGGAAAATCCAAAAAAGTCCTAGTAGCTGAAGAAGGAAACAGCAAATGGGCTCAGACAGACTCAGACTCGGAAAGCTCTGAATATTCTTCCAGCGAAAGCGAAGAAGATATTCAATGTCTTATGGCAGACGAAGAGATGAGTCAGACAGACGAGGTATATGATCTTGACTCAAATGAATTTACACGAGAAGGGCTCATGTCCGCACTGCAAGACATGGCTAATGATTATAGGATCTTAGCTGAATCATTTGAGAAGAATAAAGCTAAAGTCAGTGATCAAATGGATGAGCACAATAAACCAAGCTGCTCTGAGCAGGGTGAGTGCAACAATCTCCAGATCGAGCTGAATAAGCTGAAAATCTCTTATGATCAGCTCCATGAAGAAAACAAGAGAATTAGCACACAAAATGCTAAGCTCTCTCATATATTCAAAACATGGACAAAATCCAGAACATCCTTGGAAGAATTACAAGAGGTTCAAAGAAACGTCGGTGATTTCACCGGCATAGGCTTTGACACCAAAGAATGCACCAAAGATGAATCTGAGCTGTTGCTGGTAAAGAACCAAGTCAAACAAATGACATTTGTTAAATCCAGCACAGTATATGAGACTGAAGCACCTAAGATTCAAACAGGAGTCTCTTACGTGAATCAAAATCTAAGAAAAGGAATTGGTTATGTTGACCAAGCCAAAGAAAAGGCACCAGCAAGATTTGCGTCTATAAGACCAAATCCAAAGGTGCAAGATCTGAGGCAAGGAAGACAATACAATTACTATAATTCAAAACCGATTCAACAAAGATATAGACTACCTTATGAGAATCAAAGGTTTCCACAGCGCACACATTATCACACACAACATCGAAACAGACCAGCACACAGCACACCTTACACACACAAGCATTGAAGCTGATACAGGTGTGGGTTCCCAAAGGGCTAATCCGTTCTGGACCCAAATAGGATTGGGTACCAACAATAATTATATTTGATGAGAGGTACCGAAGAAACTCGCATCAGACTGGTATTTGGACAGTGGGTGTTCCCGTCACATGACTGGAAACATCGAGATGCTGTCTGAAGTCACAGAATGTACTGGACCCAAGATCATCTTCGGAGATAACTCAAAGGGTAAGACCGTGGGCAAGGGTAAGATTGTCCATGGTAACATTATTATCAATGATGTGCTGTTAGTTGAAAATCTGTGCTATAATCTGATCAGCATAAGTCAACTCTGTGATAATGGTTATGCTGTAGAATTTCACAAACACACTTGCATTGTTAAATCATCGGACGGTATAACCATGCTCGTAGGAATCAGGAATGGAAATACATATAAGATTAACTGGAATCATGCTCAACCTGATAATCCTACTTGCTTCATCGCTAACAATGATAATAAACACTGGCTATGGCATAAACGCTTGAATCATATAAACTTTAAGACCATTTCCAGCCTGTGTAAACATGATTTAGTTATCGGTCTGCCCAAGATCGATTTTGCTAAGGATAAGATCTGCGAAGCTTGCCAAATGGGCAAACAGATCAGATCATCCTTCAAAAACAAGAATGCCAAATCCTCCTCCCGCTGTTTAGAATTATTGCATATGGACTTGTTTGGTCCTATACCAATAACAATTTTAGGGGGAATGCGGTATACTCTTGTTGTTATTGATGATTACTCACGCTTTACTTGGACTATATTTTTTAGCAGTAAAGATCAGACCGGTCCGAAGTTGATCAAGCTGCTGAAACGCACTCAGAACGAGAAATCATCCAGCATAGACAGGATTCGTAGTGACAAAGGCACTGAGTTTTCAAATCAGAATCTTGAATCCTTTCTAGAATATCATGGAATCAAGCATGAGTTTTCAGCCGCTCGAACTCCTCAACAGAACGGAGTTGCAGAACGAAGAAACAGAACGCTCAAGGAAGCAGCAAGAACAATGCTTGCTGATTCTGGCATTTCGCAAAAGTTCTGGGCAGAAGCTGTAAACACTGCTTGCTACACTCAAAATCGGTCCATGATCAACAAGAAGCTGAACCTCACCCCTTATGAAATATGGACTGGTAACAGACCGTCTATTTCTCACCTTCATGTGTTTGGCTGCAAATGCTTCGTTCATAACAATGGCAAGAATCATCTTACAGCATTTGAAGCTAAGTCAGATAATGGAATATTTTTAGGATATTCATCATCTAGCAAAGCTTATCGAATTTTTAATAATCGAACCTTAACTGTAGAAGAATCTGTTCATGTAGTTTTTGATGAATCATTATGTATTGAGGGCAACAAAGAATCAATTCAAAATCAGATGGAAAATATCCATCTCGAAGCTAACAGTGATGATGAGATTGTAGCTAACAGGTCAAGAGACAATCCACCAGAACCAGAAGTACCAGACAGACCGGTTCACGCCATTGAAGCCTCTTCAGATCGAGCTGATCCGGACAATCTTCACTCAAATGTTAAAGCAGATGATGATCATGCTGCTACTACTCATTCGACCGGACCAGACAATCCAGAGTCAAGCTATCGATGGACTAAGAAGCATCCACCCAATCTAGTGATTGGTAGTCCCTCTGCACCGATCAGAACCAGAGGACAGATGATGGATGAATTCACACATGCTGCTTTCATCTCTACTCTGGAACCTAAGAAAATCGATGAAGCTCTAACTGATTTCAACTGGATTAAGGCCATGCAAGAAGAGCTAAATCAATTCGAACAAAATCAAGTTTGGAGTCTAACCCCAGACCAAGCGATCTGCCTGTCATTGGAACCAGATGGGTTTTCAGAAATAAGCTGGACGCAGATGGAACTGTGGTTAGAAACAAAGCCAGACTGGTGGCACAAGGATTCAGACAAGAAGAAGGAATCGACTTCGATGAATCATTTGCACCAGTCGCCAGACTTGAAGCCATCCGGATCTTTCTTGCATATGCTGCCTTTAAAGACTTCAAAGTGTATCAGATGGACGTTAAGAGCGCTTTTCTTAATGGAAAGCTTCAGGAAGAAGTCTACATTGAGCAACCACCTGGATTTCAAGACCATTTGCATCCCAATCATGTGTATCTACTGAATAAAGCAGTGTATGGTCTGAAACAAGCTCCAAGAGCCTGGTATGACACTCTATCTCAATTTCTGCTGAATCATGATTTTCAGATCGGCTCAGTAGATAAAACACTATTTAAATTTATTAAGGGGGAACATACTCTATTAGTTCAGATTTATGTTGATGACATAATCTTTGGGTCAACTAACCCCAAATTGTGCGAGAAGTTTTCTAAGCTAATGCAGGGACAGTTTGAGATGAGCATGATGGGAGAACTTTCATTCTTTATGGGTCTCCAAGTCAAACAGCTTAGCAATGGTATTTTCATCAACCAGACCAAGTATACCAAAGAGCTCCTCAAGAGATTTGGAATGGAAACATGCTCAACTGCATCAACTCCAATGAGTCCAACAATCAAGTTAGACAAAGATGAAGGGGGAACAGCAGTTGAAGTAACCATGTATAGAGGACTAATCGGATCGCTATTGTATCTTACAGCGAGCCGGCCTGATATTATGTTCTCAGTCTGTATGTGCGCCAGATTTCAGTCAGAACCAAAGCAATCACATTTTATTGCTGCCAAGCGTATTCTGAAATACTTAAAAGGATCTCAGAACGTTGGTCTTTGGTACTCCAAAGATTCGAACTTCAGCTTGATCGGATACTCAGATGCAGACTACGCTGGGTGTAAGATTGATCGTAAAAGCACGAGTGGAACATGTCAATTTCTAGGTGAAAGATTGATCTCTTGGTTCAGTAAAAAGCAGACATCGATTGCCACATCCACAGCTGAAGCAGAATATCTAGCCGCTCTCAATGCTCTGGATTCAACACCAGCTCAAAGACTATGGCATCCAAGCTGTTGACTCTCCGATATTTTGCGACAACACAAGTACAATCGCTATAACATACAATCCAGTTTTGCACTCTCGAACAAAGCACATTGATATACGTCATCATTTTATTCGAATTCATGTTGGCAAAAAGGAAATTCGGATCGAGCACATCTCAACAGAGCAGCAAGCAGCAGACATCTTCACCAAACCGCTCCCAGAGGCTAAGTTTAATTATTTTCGTCAAATTCTTGGTTTAATTGACTTATCTTAATAAGTTTAGATGTTCTCTTACTTTCGCACTTAAAGATTTTTGTTACCACAGATCGATAATACAATGTTCAGAAAGACACAGACCGGTCCGAACTTTCAGACCGATCCATGTCAATCTGATGTTATCCCATGATCTGTTTGGTCAATACTTTACTTTTACAAAAATAGCCCGGACTGATTGCATTTTAACCGCCTTAACTATATGTTATCCTGACCGTTTATTTTTGAATTTCTTTTCATCAGTCATCGAGATAAAGACACGTGTCTTCTCTCTCCTATTTAGCGGGCTGAACATTTCATTTTATTTCACTTTTTACAAATTACCACCATCAGTTTTCTTACTCTCTCACTCTCCTAAATCTTCGCATTCGTTTGATTTCATTCCAATGGCTACCATCACTCATAACTCCCTCTCCGTTGAGTTTAATGATATTTACAGGGCAGAAGATGCAGAGATGGTGTCCATCTTCAGAGCTTTGGAATCTTCTGGTCTGAGAAATTTTCTAGAATGCGGCACCGTTGTTTATGAATCAGAAATCCGCGAACTATTCGCCAATGCCGTCTCCCAGAAGACATCCATATCTACTACTGTCAAGGGCAAATCTTTTGAGATCTCGCCGATGACGCTGGCCAAAACCTTTGGCCTCCCCAATTCCGGACTGACAGAATTTGGACAGATTCCTCAGGCGTCCCTCTCAGATCTTCAAAGGAAGATATCTATTCTTGGCCACCGCTTGCAACCATCGTTTAAGAAGAAGGAAATGCTCTTTCATTTCCAGGTGCTGTGTGAGATAGTGGGTAAGCCTCTGTTGGGCAAAGCAGGAAGTTTTGATGCCGTGACTGCAGAGAAGTTCAGGGCTATGGCGGCTATTGTATCCGGACAGAAGTTGAACTGGTCCGTGATGCTGTTTGGAGTTCTGATGGAAACGGTGATTGCATCTAAGCAAGCCGTATGCTTTGCTGTTCCTCTCAGCAAACTAATGGAGTCTTTGGACATCGAGCTGGGAAAGCAGTCCGCTCTCAGCCCCTTTAAGATTCTAAACTCCAAAGGACTTGCATTGCTGAAGTCCAAGAGTGCTCCGCCTACACCTGCTACTCTGGCTACAGTCAAGATTGAGAAGGGCGAAGAACAAGCTGTTGTGCGAAAACCTCGCGTCAAGCGCAAACTGACCATCCAGACTGATTCGGAAGAAACTCAGTCTGCTCCCTAGCCACCAACCAAGCCACTTCCCAAAAAGCCAAGAACCCAGATTACCAAGCCCAGCAAACCATTACCCCTGAAAGCCTTACCCATATTGCCTCCAACTAAAGCCTCCCTGCACCCCAACCTTCCATCCAACCTTCACAAGCTTCAACCCTTGCACCTAAAGTCACTATACGAGTCCCCTTTGCCATTCCCACGGTGAAAGGAATCGTTATCACTGAGTTGGGCGATTATACCCAATCAGGGATCAAGTCCCCTTCCTCCACCGGCAAGGGAAAAGCCATTCTCTCCGAACCCCTCTCCTCTAAACCCAAATCTGCAGCGCAGACAGCCATCGACATCGCTATGGAGGATGTTGATGAGAAAGTGAAGGCACTCATCGTGGTCTTTGATGAATATGTCCAGTACCGGACTATCAACCACATTGAGTTATTCTTCGGTAAGCTGAGCAGACTGAAGAAGATGGAAGAGGAAGTTCTGAAAGGAACAGAGACTGATGATGTTCGGATTGCCGTGCAGCGCAAAGAGCTATTTACGGCTAATCAAAGATTCAGTATGGCCACTCTGATCCTAGCTGCTAAGAAACAGAACTTCGATCCGCTTGCTCCAACTGCCAGAGATGATGGGGCTGTTATTGCTCAACTCGAGATGGATGTTCATGCTCTTCACTTAGCTGTCCGTTTTCAACGACAGAAGCTCAGTGTATCCACTCCCACAACCAGCCCGGATCATCCCTCTGCAAGCAAGACTATGGCAGAACCTTTTGTTGAGGTTATTAATTTTGATGCAGCAGAACAGACAGCCGAGCCAGCAGCAGATCAAACTGCAGAGCAAATACCAGATCAGACTGCAGAGCCACTACCAGACCAGACAGCGGAGCAGCCATTGCCTAATGCTCCGTCTGTGCCCGATGATGAACCGTTGAATGTATTGTTGGACTCTCCAACAACCTCCATTCCTTTGGGGTCCTCAGCCTCCCGTGCGCAAATCAGTCCAACAGTAGAACTTGCAACAGTTGGCGCTCCAGAATTCGTCGATCCGGATCTGGTGGTGTCCACCGTTGTTGCAGCTCTCCAGATTGAGGAGCCTTCCAGACCAAGCACTCCTCCAATCCAATCAGTTGAAGATATGGCCTTTATTCAAACATTTTCTTCGGATCTGGTCACTTTGATCCGGTCCGAAAGTCACCAAGCTGCTGTATCTTCACTTGTCTCGGTTGCTGAAGACGATGAACAGGCTTTGTCCTCATCAGATCGCTCTCCCAGCCAACAATCTGATGCACCTCCATTTCTGGCAAGGACTCTTCAGCATCTCTCCGACAACTGCCTGTCTCTCTCTCAACGCATTCTCGAAGTTCATCAAGGTCAGAGGCTTACAGCTTTGGACTTTGATTCATTCAAAGAGAAGATGACTGCCAGTATCGGAAGTCTTCAGCGAGGCATAAACGATCTGTTTTCTCAACAAGCCTCTTATAAGAACAGTCTGAGAAAAGAGCAGATCGAACTAGCCACTGAAGTCAGAGCATCTGTTGCCAATTCCCTCCGCGCTCAAGACGTTCGTCTTGACGCTATCAGCGCGCAGCTAACACAAGTTGTCGACTTTCTTCAAGAGATTGCTGCTGACAAAAAGGGGGAAAAGAAGAAAGACTTCAGGCCGCCTCCGTCTCAGCTTCTAGAAAATAGTATTTTCAGACTGTCTGTATTTAGGATTTTTTGGTGATCAATAAAAATCTTTTCTCGTGTTCATTTATTTTGAACTACAACATAAGGCTTAATAATAAAAGCTTAATCGATCCAACTTAATGATGTTCATTTATTTTGAACAAGAAAGAGTAATCGATCCGAAAGTTTTCGCTTCAGAGGAGTCATCAGACTGGCTAAAAAGACTTAGAAGCTAGGTTTTGTCATCATCAAAAAGGGGGAATTTGTTAGTCCCGGATCTTATCAATGAGATTTTAAAGATGACAAAACATATCAGACCGGATCGAGAGAAATCAGACTGACCAGAACGATGGCCCAAAACAGATCAAGCTGATAAGATGTCAAAGCATATCAGACCGGATCGAGGGTAATCAGACTGACCAGATCGATAGCTCAACAACAGAACAAGCTGATAAGTCACATTACTTATCAGACCGGATCGATGAATATCAGACTGACTAAACCGAAGCTTCAGATCGATCTCTATCTTTATCTGATCAGAGCAGCTTAGGATACATACAGAATGGCTCCTCAGTCCGAATCATTAACGGCTATTTATTGTAGCATTTAATGTTGTAATTAATGCTACAAAGGACCAAAGACTGAAGATTGCCATAATAGGTAAGAAGACAAAGAGTAGCTTACCTGACAGTCGCCGAAAGTATGAACCAGAACGGCAAGTTTCTTGAAGAAGAAGACTGAAGCCTACTCAGTGTTTAAGCAGAGTCAAAGTTGCACATTAAAGGAAATAATGTCGTTGGTACCTTCAACTATAAAAGGATGCAACAAAAGGAACTTACTGACGCTTGCTACTGACTCTCGCTGATCAATTGAAAAATGCACAAGAAAGCAAAAATCAGCACAAGCTTACAAGTTAAGAAGCTCTCGAGCTGAAATCATTCATAAGCACGTCTTATTTGTAACATTTGATCATTTAGGATCACCGTGCGCATCTTGTGTTTTCTATATTGAAAATCAGAAAGTGAGAAACATATTGTAACTGTCAGACAGAGTGTGTCTGAGCAGATTGAGTGACTAGGAGTTTCAGATTGGTAGTGAGGTAAATCCAGTCTGAATCGGGTTTGTACAACAGGATTGTATAAATCAAAGTCTTCTAGTATAAACCTTCCTTAATTGGAAGAAGGGGAGACGTAGAAGGATTACACCACCTTCGAACTTCCAGAAACATATCCTGTGTATCTTATTTCTGCACTCGTTCTTTCTCACTAGCCATCGAGCCGTTCTTACATACAAGAACAGACCGTTCCGCACTTATATTTTCAGTGGTCTGTTTTGTACAAGAATTGATTAAGAAACATATTTCTTTCACTAATCCGAAAGAAATCACGAAGGATTAATTTTTAGAAGGAGTGTTCATTCACCCCCCCCCCCCCCCCCCTCTAAACACTCCGGACCGATCCTAACAATTCCCCTGATCGAGTCAACAACGGCTTGATGACTCTCTTGTTGGTACTTCAACATCATGAGCTGTCCCAGACAAGTCTCACCATGATTAAACATAAACGTATACACGTTTCAGTGAGGCATACACAACCTCAACTTCAAATGACGTGGTGACTACTCGAGTCCACCACAATCCACATCGTATCACCTTACGATTTGTCAAACTTGGTTCCAACGAGCAGTATAACGGCTCTAGCAAGCCCATCATGGTGCTGCACACACGCGGCAGACAACTAGTCTCTGCCTCTTTAGGTTTACCTCAAACCTACCAACAAGACGGACGTTTCCGCACGGCACACCATACCGTGGGAAGAAAATCAATAGAGTAGTGGGTCTGTACTCAACGTTCCTCTAATGCCGATACACCTTGGACACTCCAGTGTCCCTTTGTACTTAACGTAACCTGATCCTAATCCTTTAGGACCCATTCTACACCCTCAAGGGTGGTGTGACCATGTCTACCACATGTCATATCGACAGAAAGCGAGTAATTTCCTCCATGATTACTCATGTCGTCAAATTACATGGCCAAAAAGCCATTCCAACGAGCATACCTCAAGGGTATCACCACTCGTAATATGATCACCTCAAACATATGCTGCGGTACAATCACATGTACAGCGCGTCCATCCATTCCTCGAGCAACCCGCTCGGTATAAGGGTCACGTCGACCGGTGACGTAGACACCACCTTGTGCTCGGCACTGGCACCCAAGGCATACAACTGAATGCGTATACTCAACGCATTGTTCATCGTAACGATGATGCATGTCTAATAAGACCGCTCCTACACCATCGTCATCGTCCTCCCGTGACGATACATGCCCACTCATGGCATCTAAGGCATCGTCAACTAGTGACGATACATGTCAACAATGACATCTAAACAACCTTGTCAACACGTGACGGTCCATGTACATCAACGTATGCCATCCGCCATTATGCTAATAAAATAGCAATATCTCATACCTCATCGCTAACAAAATAGCGGCATACCTGTCTCCGTCGCTCGATAATAGTGCGTAATCAGCACTCATCGCTCGAAGGTGGCATAATCCTGTGCTGAGTACATAAAGGCACAATCCATCGCTATAGAATCGACGACATGATACCTCGTCATATAATAAGTGGCATGAAACCTCGCTATACACCTGAGCATGAATCATCGTCCACATAATAGCGGAACGAGGCATCGCTATCAACATATCTGGCGGCACGAATCATCGCCAATCCTCATAGAAGAATGAATCATCATCATTGACACAGCGGAATGAACCATCGCTATCATCCGTGTCATCATAAAGAAATGAATCATCATCATCGACACAGCGGAATGAACCATCGCTATCATCCGTGTCATCATAAAGAAATGAATCATCATCATCGACACAGCGGAATACATCACCGCTATCATCCGTGTCCGGCGGTATAAACCATCGCCAATCATCATAAAGAGATGAAACATCATCAATCGACACAGCGGAATACATTACCGTTATCATCCGTGTCCGGCGGTATAAACCATCGCCAATCATCATAGAAAATTTACATAAATAAAGAAATGCATGAATCTTCCTGGTTAAACACATTAACCCACTTTTATTGTCCCTGTTTCAAATATTCATGCACGTAATCATTAGATCTTAACGTAATTTATTAACATCATAGCATCATAACGTCTTATGCATCTTACCACATAATAATATCGTATTGCCTCTTACCATATGGGCATCTTACCCCGTGGCATCTTACCACATAATAACATCGTATGGCCTCTTACCATATGTGCATCTTACCCCGTGGCATCTTACCACATAATAACATCGTATGCAACATAATATGAATGCAAACGTAAATGCATAAATCATAAATACAACCATAACTCATAAATAATCAACATATGAAATTAAGGTTCCTTCTTATTTCTCCACGTAAGCGGAATTCTTCCTTGCTTCTTATGGAAATCCACGTAAGCGGAATTCTTCCTCGCTTCTTATGGAAATCCACGTAAGCAGAATTCTTCCTTGCTTCTTATGGAAATCCACATAAGCGGAATTCTTCCTTGCTTCTTATGGAAATCCACGTAAGCGGAATTCTTCCTCGCTTCTTATGGAAATCCACGTAAGCAGAATTCTTCCTTGCTTCTTATGGAAATCCACGTAAGCGGAATTCTTCCTCGCTTCTTATGGAAATCCACGTAAGCAGAATTGAGTCATTTATCATTAGTGTATTTCAATGCTTCTTACTTCTCCACGTAAGCGGAATTCTTCCTCGCTTCTTATGGAATTTAGCGTAAGCATTAAAATCCTCACTAGGATAACCTTGACTCGTGAAATACACCTCTTATATTTCACAACATACATATGCAAAACGATGCGTATCAACATGTATTATATCATAATGCACTATCTTATGCATATCTTGCTTTACCTTGTGTTAAATAAATACACACATAATACATGTTACCGTTTGGACGCCCGTACGTTGCTTACGTATCCTCCTTGCTTGAACATAACATGAACAAACGCATTAGTATATTCAATAATAATTGAGACCATACCGGAGTATTCCACTATCGGTTGTCTACCCAGTCTGTCCTCAGACAATACATCATATCTTTCTTTTCCCTGATTTTCTTACCAAAATCAGATTCCTTGGCACGTAACATATAGAGTGCTAGACATGCCATCCTATCGTGTTCCACACGATTCCTGCAACCACAATGGTTAGCAATACCACTTTTCATATCATAAAAGCACATAAACAATTAGTTATGTCGTACAACATTAATGCCATCATGCATAAATATGTGCTATTAATAACTTCATAGGCCCTTAACAGCCCAAATGAGCAACCACTGCTCTGATACCACTAATGTAAGAACCCCAACGCCCTTAACCCTTGATTAGTGTATTAATCATTATGTGTGGCACATGCTTTTAATAAAATCAATCGGGAAACTCAGATGATACTTTACCATTGAATGGCTATTACAAAATTTCTTTAATATTCAACATTAAGATCATCTCTATCAACAATTAGACTCATAGATTTCGCCCATTTCCATCCCCATTACACCACTTTTTAAATTGTGGACTTTTATAAAAATTTGGGCAGAGTCTCCCCATAAATTGATGCTATCCCGAAAACAAAAGCACATCACATAATATAATTCCCGGCCAGGGAAACACAATACTCAACAGAATACAGAACACGAACTAAATTCCCAGCCAGGGAAGACACCACACAATAAGACAACAAAAGTGGGTTTCAACACCCACATAATACACCAACGACTCTCATATCATTTAGCAATTCTACCCTTAATTGCATGCATCATAGAATGAAAGAGAGAAAGGCTCATGCCTTTATATACAACCCATATACAAGTGTAACCGTGCTCACATGCGAGCATCATGAATGATATATAATCCTCAGGTGTATATAAGTAACCTATACGATACCGTGCTCCATCAAGCCCTGGTACCACGATCCTGGAAGTACATCCAATCAACAGCTCGAGCTCAACTCCAAAGCCATCGATGTACCTGTTCACCTGCCCCAACAGAGACAGCCCCCAACGGGGTGAGCATACCAATACACAAAATCCCATAATCACAATAATGAAATTCATAATTTACAACAAAAGTAAATACTAAAGAATTTTAAATGATACTCCCTGGATGGCAACGTCCTCATCCGGGATTCCGTGTACTGTCCCTGTTCTCACAATCATCAAACTCATCAAATCTCAAAAATCAGTAAGTCAACACATTGATTTAACTCATCGCATGCCTAATTCTCGAATATCAATATATAGTGATTCCAAATTCATTATACAGGCAAATATGGATATCTCAATAACAAATACTGATTTCTCAACCTCGCTATCAATCAAAGATAGCTCAAATGCCTAGCATTTATTTTACCAATTCTCCATTATACTTAGACATCTCGCATGTCTTATAATGCATACATGATTCCACGATCATTCTCAACCATACGCACAATTATTCAATGCAATCAAAATACATTATGCATTTCACAAATGCTCTCATGTAAAGAAATGCTCGTACGTCGCACGTACCTTAAATCTCCGAAGTCCGAGCCAAACCTTGCTCGAGTTCCATGCCCCGAGGAATGATGTGCTAACACGATAAATAATTCACAATTATTTACGAACATGCAACCCATGCTCAAGCACACCCATAACCCTTATACAAAAATATTGTCGACACACGACAACTAACCATTAAAAGACTCTGGGCAGGGCATATGCAGGGAGGGAAATCGAATGAGACATCAACGAAAATTGCTCAAGAACCACCTCTAAAATTTTGAACCCTAACATCTCAATTTCGAACCCAACGAAGCACCATAATTCATCTAAAACATGAATTAATCTATCAATAACAAGAATCATCGCCCCCTGCCAAAACCCCTAAAAAATCGAACCCAAACCCTACGAAATTAGGGAAATATTTCGAACCAACATCACCAAAAATGGCAGGGAATTACATGAGAATGACGAAAAAGGGGTAAGGAAGGTTACCCATACGAAGATCGGAAGGAAAACGGACGAAAATCGAAGAACCCTAGAATTTGGGCATCTGCGCTTTTCTGCAAAATCCGAACGTAAATGGCGACGAAACTTCGAATTCCTAGTATGGAAAGGTGCGCCTGGAAGATACGAAGCCGTTGGTGGGTCGGATGCGCCGGATGGCGGCCGGACGGCGGCGGGCGCGGCGCTTTTACGCGCGGGGGTTGGGGGCGAAGGGAAACAGAACGCGGGGAGAGAGAGACGGGCAAGGTGGAGCTGAAATGATTTCTTTTATTAAAATCTCGGGTTCAACTGGTATTTATAGCAAAAATACCCCGAAATACTAATAGCCCCACAAATACATCATGATTCATTAAAAATCATATATTTTCAAAAACTCTCTCTCTAACCCCAAAACCCCCTACCGGTGCCCACACAAAGCACCCCAGATCCCGAGTCACACTAAAAACCCAACTCATAGATTTTTCACCCAAATGAGAATACAATCTCAATCTCGGGATCCAACGATCCCAACTACCCAAATAAACGAGCCTAGAAGGCCCAACACCGCGATTAAACTCCAAATCGCCACGTAAAACAACTTTAGGGGTTATTAACACTCCGGGATTAACATCTATAATCCCTGGTCATCACAATATACATGCTCATGGTTTTGGGGTTGTTCCTGTAGGTACTTTTGGGCGGAAGGGGCTAAGGCGGGTTGATGCGGTGAGCTAGTGAGGAGTGCTCTTGGTAGCAGGCTTGATTCTTTTGTATAGTATCTACTCTAGGAGTAGTGTAAAGCTATAGGATTAGCATTCATTGGTTGGGAATGTAACTAATCCCTTTTGGAACTTTATTTTGGCACTGTAATTTAATAGCTCAGGACATCAACACAACCTTTATACTCTGTTTATGCATGAAAATTTTTATTTACGCCTTTAATCCGCACTTAAGGAACTAGGGTCCTTACAGAGTATCTCAATGAGATGATTAGCTTTGACGTTGATATTTTTCTTATGTTTGCTCAGATGGTTCAGCTAACCTCTTCATTCTTCACTTGGATGTATTTATAGACACAGTGGTCTAACGACAACTTTTCTAAATTTGGAGGAGATCAATTTTCAGTCTTCATTCCAAATTCTGATTTTCTTCTTTCCCATTTTGTTAAGCAACGGCTCTTTTATTCCGACGCTAATGGTGATGGAGATATAGCAAGGTGCGGCGCTCTGTTGTACCTTTGTCAGAATAGGTTGTACTTGTTTTGTCTTGTTGCTTTGTGCATTTGCTGGATAGCTAGACGTCTGCTGGTTTTCTTCTTTCAAATGATCGTTCATCTTTCTGTACTCGATTGATGTCTTTGTCCAGTAGATGTATGTATCCGGTAGATGTCCATCCAGTAGATGTCTGTATCCGGTAGATGTCCATCCAGTAGATGTCAATCCAGTAGGTGTCAATCCGATAGATGTCTATCCAGTAGATGTCCATCCAGTAGATGTCTGTATCCGGTAGATGTCCATCCAGTAGATGTCAATCTGGTATATGTCTATCCAGTAGATGTCCATCCAGTAGATGTCTGTATCCGGTAGATGTCCATCCAGTAGATGTCCTGTGATGACCTGAGATTATGAATGTTAATCCAGGAGTGTTAATAACCCGTAAAGTTGTTTTACGTGGCAATTGGAATTTCATCGAGGTGTTGGACCTTCTGGGCTCGTCTATTTGAGTAGTTGGGATCGTTGGATCCCGAGGTTGAGATCGTATTCTCATTTCGGTGAAAACCTGTGAGTTGGGTTTTTAGTGTGACTCGGAATCTCGGGTGCTTGGTGTGGACACCGGTAGGGGGTTTTTGAGTTAGAGAGAGAATTTTTGAAAACAGATGATTTTTAATGAATCATGATGTATTTGTGGGGATATTAGTATTTCGGGGTATTTTTGCTATAAATACCAGTTAAACCCGAGATTTTAATTATCGGAGCCATTTTCCTCACCTCTCTCTCTCCTCGCGCACGCTGGCCTTTCCCGATCCCCTTTACCCCCGCGCACAAAAGGCCACCGCCCGCCGCCGTCCGGCCGCCGTTCGGCGCGTGCCACCCACCGTTGGAATCGTCTCTTCCAGGCGCTTCTATACATACCAACAATTCGAAGTTTCGTCGAGAATCGAGCTCGGATTTGCCAGAGAAGCGTAGGGTTCGAAACTGGAGTTCATCCGATTTTTGGGGCTCGATTTTGGTATGTTTTTGGTACGATTTTTCTGGTGTTTTTGGGGCGTTTTTATGCTGCTTTTGAATCGATGATTTCATACTTTCATGGGTCGAAAATTTGTTGCTTATGGATTCGAATTTGAACGCTGATTTTGTGAATTAGGGTTCGAAAATTTGGGTTTTTGGTATGAGGATGATGATTCTTGTTGTTATTCGATTAATTCATGTTTAAATGAATTATGATGCTTAATTGGGATCAAATTGAGATGTATGGTTCGAAATTGCCCTATTTTGGTGAGGGTTTGATTTCGATTTTGGGGGTTTTGGCTATGGGTTGATGATTCATGTTAAGAGATTGTTATTACATGTTTTAGATGATTTATGATGGTTGGTTGGGTTCGAATCGTGATGCTAGGGTTCGAATTATTGAAGGTGTTCTTGAGCAATTTTTCGATATGTTGCATTCGTTTTCCCTCCCTGCATGTACCCTGCCCCGGGTCTTTTAGATGTTTAATTGTCGTGTGTCGACAATATTTTGAGGGTTATGGATGTGCTTGAGCATGGGTTGCATGTTCGTAAATAATTGTGAATTATTTATCGTGTTAGCACATCGTTCCTCAGGGCATGGAACTCGACTTCGAGGATTTAAGGTACGTTTAGCGTACGAGCATAGTTTAAATGATGTTTTTGCAAGTATGATGCATGATTTAAAATACATGAAATGTTTTACTATGATGGTACCGGGACTTGATTACGTTATGTTGATTCACATGGTGAAATGCTTAGTGCCGCTATGAAGCGAGCAAATGATGGGGTGTGGTTGCTACGGAGCAAACACCGATAGTATGATGCTACTTGAAGTAAGAAATGAAAAAGGTGGTATTTGATTAGATATCTAGGATATCTGTATTTTATTCCCTATTGGTAATAAATAGGAACAGAGACGTAGTTAATCAGAGAAGTGATTAACTAGTATCGAAGTTAAGGAAATCTCAATATAATATCTAGAATTATGATGATTGCTAGATAAAGAAAGATGTTATGAAATGTTGTTAATTTGAAACTGGCTAGGGTTAACCAATATGATGATTAATTGTATATTCAGGATTTGATGATTTATCTGTTTTGAGAACAGGGTTATTACAGGGGTACGCTATGATGAGGATGATACCATCCAGGAAGTATCACATATGTTCCGCAATATTTACATTTTCGTAAATTATGTATTATGTCATTATGATTATGAAATTGTGGAATTGGTATGCTCACCCCGTTGGGGGCTGTCTCTGTTGGGGCAGGTGAACAGGTACATCGATGGCTTTGGAGATGAGCTCGAGCTGTTGATTGGATGTACTCCCAGGATCGTGGTACCAGGGCTTGATGGAGCACGGTATCGTATAGAGTACTTATATACCCATGAGGGTTATATACATATTCATGATGCTCGCATGTGAGCAAGATTACTTGTATATGCGTTGTATATAAAGGCATGAGCCTTTCTCTCTTTCATTCTATGTTGCATGCAATTAGAGGTAGAATTGCTAAATGATATGAGAGTCATTGGTGTATTGTGGGTGTTGAAACTCACTTTTGTTGTCATATGTGTGGTGTCTTCCCTGGCTGTGAATTTACTTGATATTGCTGTTTTCTGATGAGTTTTATGTCTTCCCTGGCCGGGAATTATGTTATGCGTTGGGGTTAGCTCTATTTATGGGGAGACTCTGCCCAAATTTTTATAAAAGTCCACAATGTAAAAAGTGGTGTATTGGGCGAACCCTATGAGTCTGTTGTTGTTAGGATGATGAGCTTATAACACTGTATGTTAAAGAAAACTCTGTAATTGCCATTCAATGGTAAAGTATCATCTGAGTTTCCCGAATAATTTTATTGAAAGCATGTGCCACACATAATGATTAATACACTAATCAAGGGTTAAGTATATGGGGTCCTTACATGTCCATCCAGTAGATGTTTATCCAGTAGATGTCCATTCAGTAGATGTCCATCCAGTAGATGTCTGTATCCGGTAGATGTCTTGTAATCACCAAAACATAGAAATGTTTTCCTAACAAGTAAGTAGATGAGATTCAAGCTAACACAAGTAAATATTTAGCCTATCATAATTATATGAAATAAACAAAAATAAAGATAAAAGAATACCTACAAAAAGTAAGAGCAGAATAGTAGTAGTTGTAACCAAAAGCAAACTGTTTATTAATATGGACGAGAATATTACAAAGAGTGGATATTTTTCAGTCTGCCTAACAAAGAAAATAAAACCTCCTTATATAGGAGTAGAGCTTCGGACATCAAATCCGAACTTAAAACGAAAAATAAAAATAGTTCAAACTAATAATTAACAAGTACAAATAGTAACCACACTAATGTACAACAGTAGACGCACTAAAATAAAGTAATAAAGATAGTGGATGCAATATATTCCATCGTACAACACTTTATTAAAGTAATATGCCACTTTAGTCAATTCACTAAAGTATGTCTGTCATTGGGCCGAATAATGCGGGAATCAGCATCTTCTTTTCATAAAGCTTTGTCTTTATCTTTTGATGTGGATCCCATAGAACCAGTGTCCATCATAGCGGCTTTGAAGGTGGCAAAAATATCATCTATATAAACAATTATGAATTCACTATAAGGAGTAAAAATATCATTCATAATTTGCTGAAATTCAGAGGGTGCATTTTTCAAACCAAAAGGCATCACATTGCACTCATAATGTCCTATTTGAACATTAAAAGCCGTTTTATAAGTATCACTTTGATTGACTTGAATTTGCCAATAACCTGATTTGAGATCAAATTTGGAAAATATGATAGAATCATATAATCTATCTAATAAATCTTTTTTATTAGGAATTGGATGTCTTATCCATTTTAAGACTTTATTTAATGGATTATAATTAATAACTAATCTCGGTACTCTACGTTCTTGTTCACTCTTTTTATTAACATCGAAAGCAGTACAAGACCAAGGATATTTAGAAGGTTTAATTAACTTTTTTCTGTAATAAGGATTCAATTTCCTTTTTACATAATTCTAAATTTTCAGAACTCATTTGACATGGTCGAGCTTTTGTAGGGATTAATTTTTCATTAAAATCATCCTCATAAGGCAAAGAGATAATATGCTTTTTTCGATTCCAAAAAGCATTAGGGTGATCACTACAAATTTCTAAAGAAATTTTTTGTGTAATTAATTTAATTTTTTCCTGTAATCTAGGATTTTGTAACTGATCACTTATTGTGATTGTATTGACTTCAAATTTTAAAAAAATTAATTGGTGAATTTTATTTTGTATATGGTCATTTATAATATTAATATATCGTGGTGAAGGAGCATCTAGGAATTTAAGAAAAATTGATTTGCCTTCAAATGTACCACGAATACCTAAATTATCAATATATTTAATTGGATATAATTGGGTGATAAAAGGAAATCCAAGAATTACTTGGTTCATAATATCTTTAGCTAATAAAAAACTAGTTTTTATGCATGTTTGATTTATGCATTTAGAAACTTGGGGAAGTTTATATTGAATATTTAATTTTTGTCACCAGCATGTGATAAACTATGAGTTGTTTTAGTGTACTATCTAGTAGGAATTAATCCTTCTTGTATAACATTTAAATCTGCACCACTATCAATAAGTGCTATAAATGTTTTAGAAAAATGATTATCAATTAAAAGAGTAATATAAGTATACCATTTTTGAGAAAATAGAATTTCTAGTGTTGAAAGAAAATCATGTTCTGGGGGTAACTGAAAATTATCTTTGTCAGGAAATTTTGGAGATGTAATTGGAGAATTAGAAATTTCGAGTATCACATAATTTATTTTCATGTTGAAGAAATTTAATTTCTTGTTTAAGATTATCAATCTCTATTAACAAATCATTTGTTGATGTAGGAGTATCATTTGATTGCCTTTGTCTTAAAAGTTTATAAACTTCTGTCATGGAGTAATGATTATTAGAATTCGTAGTAGGTGTTCTAGGAATATTGTTAGATGTTGAAGTGGAAGGAATATCTTCCAGTTGATCAATTAATTTATAACGTAAATCAGGGTCTTTAACTAATTTTAGAAATTCTAATATATTGGTATTAGTTAAAGTATTTATATTTAAATCATGGAATTGTGATAATATTTCATAATAATCATTTGATTCATCAGAAATAGTTCTAATACATGGTTGTCCAATAGAACAAGGTTTACAACAATCTGTTTCTGAATAACTAGATTCATTATTTAGAACTTGAAGATGTTTTGATTCATCTGAATCATTTGAATCAGAAGATGAGTCTGAAGAATAATCAGTACTATCAGAAGAGTGTACCAATACTTTACTAAGAGCATCCTTAATATTATCAGGAATATCTAAATTATTAATTTTTTCTTTCATTTTGCATCTATTAGCATAATGACCTTGATGACCACATCTAAAACAATTTATATTTTGTTTCTTAGATGTTTTGTCTTAATTTTTTCCATTCACTTTTTTGATCTATTCATTTTTGAGAATATTTTCTCATTTCCTTATGATAAGGTTTTGTAAAATGTTTATCATTTTTGAAATATCGATTTTAGAATAAATCTTATTCTGTGATGTTATTTTCATACCAAATTGTTCACAAAACTATCCTAATTGTTTTCGTTCAGACAAATTTTATCTTTTAATTTGTTGATTTAATTTAATTTAATTTCGTTGCATATGGCTAATCCTTCTTGGATACATGTCCCTATAAGTTTTCCATAAGTAAAGGAATCATATGGAATATTAATATGATCTTTTCTAAGATACTTTCTAACTCTTTCAGCAAAGAGGTGAGGTAATCCATCAATAAATTTGGATTTCCAATGTGAACTATTGCAATCTTGTAGTTCCATAACTCTATTGAGAAAAATATATTTATACCATCTAAAATCATTTCTTACATCTTAAATTCTGTAAAAGAGTTCGAAAATTTTCATTTTGGTCAGAATATCGACCTGTAAAATGATCAATAATATTTACCATTAAAGTGTAGACAACATTTTCTACAATGTTGTTATTTTCTTGTTTGACTGTATTCATAATTTCTTCTTTATTAGCTAGGGTCAAATAATGATCTCACCAGCCTTTTAATTGACCAGTAAATCCAACAATAATCATATTAACAATTTTTATCATTATTTGCATTGCTTTTACAAATAGTAGAATACATTAGCATTCTATGAGCTAAATTATAAATTTGTTTATCAGGATAACCATCAAGATTCCATTCATAAATATTTTTACCACTATAACTGTTATTAACAATATACTCCATTTCTTCATGCAGAGTATCCATAGAAGAAGGTCTCCTATAATAAAATAATCTTTGTGTGGGTTGATCAACCCATTTTTTTTTTAATTTATTTATTTGATCATTAAAAACTTGTTTATAATCTTGATTATCATCTATTTTGTCTTGTAATTCATTGTCAAGAACCAAAACTGATGTTTCCAACTCAATCATTGATTTTAATTTAAAATCTTTGATTTCAGGTGGAGGTTGTATACTAGGAGTTGCAAAAATAATTTCTGGCGGTGGTATCACAGATACTGAGGGTTGAATTTGAGTAATATTTTTATTAATAATTTCAATACGATTATGTAATAAATTAATTCGTTTTCCTAATATAATAAGGAAAAGATTTGTATAATTTTGTTGTTTTAACAATTTATTAATATGTTGACATGTAAGTTGTAAAGTTTCATTTTCTAATAATTTCGAAAATGCTGAAAAATTAAGAATTGTTCATTCATTTTCAATTTCAAAAGGTTGCTGAGTAGGATATAATATTTCCATTAGAAAGTTTATATGTCATTTCTAATACTTGAATATAAGGTTCAACATATATGGATATAAACCATGATATAAATGGTATATAAGAATTTTGATCAGAACGGAATTTATAAAATTCATTCTGTAACAAAGTTTGGTTGTTTTTTGAGATGTTGTCAAAAAACCATTTTCTGAATTGTTCCCATTTAGGTTGATTAAATTCATTTTTTATTTTCTGCCTGCCACTAGATCCAGGGGTAAAGTCTATTTTGGGTGTATTATTCATAAAGAAAAATTCATTTCTGATTCAGTTATTTCCGATTCTTTTAATCCTCTGACTATATTGTCTGGATTAATATATAATTTACTTATTCTTTCATGTTGTAAATTATCAATTGGATTCGGCACAGTAGATGTGGAAGCTCTATGAGGAGAATTATTTTCCTCCATTGGAGAAATATGAGAAAAAGATAAATATGACTTAGATGATTTAAATCTTAAAGATCCAGGTATAGATTGTAATAATTTTTGTTGATTATTTGGTTCCAATTGTAATTTAATTGAACCATCATTTGTTTGTATAACATCAACTAAATTGTTTTGAATTCTGGTATGAAAAGGAATTGCATGTTCAATTGTCCAGTTATCAGGAAAACTATTTCATCCCATTTAATAGCTCTGCGTGTTGTAATGTTTGATCGACTAAAATTAGTTTCAATCAATATTGTTTCATTAATTGGTTTGTCCATTCTCCTACATTGAGGATTTAATGTATGCAAATGTTTATAATAAATACGATAACATATACAAATTATTTATGTTCCTGGAGCATAATTATAACCATGAATTTTAACATTTAATGTTAAAGCATCTAATATATTAATATCAGATAATGATAATTATAAATTTGGATAAACATCAAAATAAACAGGGCCATGAGCCAAACTAGATTGAATAATTCCAATCAAAGATTGTTTCTAGTTTAAATTTCTACCATCTCGTAAAGCTGAAAGCTTTCTGGTAATCCTTCTAAAGTTAAAGGTTTGAAAGCAATTTGTACTAATCCGATGTGAAGAAATTTATGAGTTTCAATATAAGGAAAATATCCTTTTCACTAAGTAATTTTAAAACCATTTCATCATTATTTAATGATACTGCTTCTTCAGTATTTTTAACAATTTGTTTGATTCCTAATCTTTCAAAAGCTCATAACTTATATATAAGTTTACGTTCAATTAGGAATTGTCCATCGATTTAATGATTTTAAATTCCGAGGTACATCATATTCTTGTACCATACTGTTCTTAACAGTATTATGTTTCTTGATAAGGTTTAAATTCATTTGAATAATGCTACTTGTGTTAATTCTTATCATCCTCTACTATTATTATTATATAAATAATTATTATAATATTATTATTATATAACTATTATATATAAATTAATATTTATAAATCAAATTATAAATAAATAATATTACTTTTATTTTATAGTTATATAATTATTATATTTTTAATTAAATATAAATATGAAAATACTACAAATAATGCACATAAATTTACAAACTTTTATAGAAAATTTTTAAATGCCAAGTAGAATTAAGAAAAAAATAATTTATAATATATTTAATATATGAAAAAAATATACGAAAATATAATTTTTAATTTTTATAATTTTTAGATAAATTAAATTAATTTTATAAATAATAAAATCAAGTACCATAAGCTATATTATAAATAAGTCAAAAATATTTAAAAGTTTATTATAAAAATGAAGTATATTAAAATATGATATAATATAATATAAAATTGAGTGAGTTCTATTAATTGAAATCGAATTGAATTATAGGAATAAAGATTGTTTGAAATTGTTTGAACGTTTTTTTTTGGTAATTATACGGATAAAAATGCCTAATAGAGAAACAGCAGGACAGCTCAACAAAGGCTTGACACAGTCCACATCTCTGTTACATTTCCACTCCAATGATTCGACAGAAGATAGTCAATTTTCTGAGCGAAATTAATTCGAATTGCTTGTTCTGAAGGTGATGAAATTGATCATTTAATCAACAGCTATCATCAATCAACAGCTGTGTCAAAAAATGGGGAAGAATTACACCGCAAATCCGAATGATTACAAGCTTCTGGAAGAGGTTGGATATGGTGCCAGCGCGACTGTTTACAGAGCGATATATGTGCCTTCGAATGATGTCGTGGCTGTGAAGTGCTTGGATCTCGATCGATGCAATATCAATCTGGTTTGTTTGTTTTTTTAGGATTTTTTTACTTGATTTATTCTGCAAGTGTTTGAATGTGTCCTTCTTGTATGTGTAATTGTGTGTGAGTTTTATGTTTACTTGAGTTGAATTCAGTTGGTATTTGAGGTGAGTTGATTTGCGGACATGTGGATGGTGTTTCGATTGGTTTGACTTTCAGTGTATGAGGTTTTGAGTTCCTGTTTACAGTTCCTCGTGTAATTGATCGATTGGTTTTGTAGGATGAAGTTCAAAACTTGAAGGGCTGATTGTTGTAGTTGAACGATTTAAGTGATTATGGTTAGAGAATAATTGGGTTTCCCAATTTGTTCACCTTCGATTTTAGGTTTTCTCGGAAGTTCAGGTTAGGACCCGCCAGTATAATTGAAGGGGTGTGGAGAAATTTTGAACTTTAAGAAAGTTAGAACTAGAAATAGAATTTTTTGTTTAATTCGACTGCCACTGCGCAACTCCGCTTGATAAGCTCGTGATTAAGTTTTTAAAAATCAATGTCTTTGTGTGTTTATATGTAACATAAAAGCTGCTGGTAGTCAATTAAATTGATTTACTTTTAGTTCAATTAATTTGTAGATTTTTGTATTCAATTCATTAAGCGCCATTTTGTAAATAATACAGTTTTTTTTCTGAAAGTACAAGTTTTTCACAACAAAACCTGTTGAGTTGTGTTCTCTCATCTGAACATTAATGTAAATTCAAACAATATGCACTTCATAGTTCATACCATGATGGAGGTTAAATATAATCAACAATTGGTGAAAAATATAGTGTGGTGGTAATATTGATTATTTGGTAAAAACTAGTATCTCAACCTTACAAGCAAATGAACAAATTATGATGCCAGGTGCATGGAATGTGAAACTAATTACACCATAATGGCTGTCTATTTCTACTCAAAGATTTTTGAATGTTTTAGACCCTGAATCAGTTAAACTTCTTTTCATTGGAAAAGTGGATTTGATTAGTGGACTTTACGTTATTATAATAGTTGTTTCCCTCTTTATAATATGGGACATAGTCTGCAGATGTCTGAAGTGTAGATAGGAGCATCTATTTCGGTCAGAGGGCGTATATCAGGATCACTCGTGCTTAAGTTCAATAGACAGATTTGGAGTTTTTTATATTGAATTTCAGAAATGTGGAAGAAAAAGTAGATTGAGAAAATGAATGGTCAATTTATGTTATGTACACGGGACCTAAACTTATACCATTGGCAATCGGACATATGAGTTCAGAAAAATCAGCATTTAACTTCTGTCATACTTCTCTATAAATACAGGCACCGTTTGGTCTGTGAATTCATGCATGGCTCCCAGTTCAGTTAACCAAATTGCTTTTTGAAAGCCAAATATACCTTACTGTAGGACACATTATCGAACCCGTACGCGAGTTCCGTATATAGTTTTCTGCATTGAACTAGTCAAGACCTACATTTCTTCTATTCTAAGTGTCAATGAGAATTTTCACCTTCCAGAAGAGCAGCGAATACTAATTTGACTATTCAAATTGTGAAATATTTTTATTCCCCCAGTTAGTTTTATGAAATATCTTTGTGAAATTGACAATTTTCACCTTCCAGGAAGAGCGAATATTAATTTGACCATAGTTGCGTTGTTCTGTTTAAAAGTTAAAACCATTAAATGTGTCCGGGAGACAGTTATGTTATGAACTCTATTGTGCAGGATGATATTCACAGGGAATCTCAAACAATGAGTTTAATTGATCATCCTAATGTCATAAGAGCCTTTTGTTCATTTGTTGTTGACCGCAACCTTTGGGTGGTCATGCCTTTTATGTCTGAGGGTTCTTGCCTACATCTTATGAAGATAGCTTATCCAGATGGATTCGAAGAGTCTGCCATTGGGACAATACTGAAAGAAACTCTGAAGGCTTTGGAGTACCTTCATAGTCATGGCCATATCCATCGTGATGTGAAGGTCAATCTATTCTTTATTAATGGATTTATTTTGGGCATGTTCATACTTAGCAAATTCCGCGGATGCATTTTAAACTAGTGAATGAATTTACAATTGGGTTAACACTTTTTTCTGCAGGCAGGAAACATATTAATGGACGGCGATGGTGAGGTAAAGCTTGCTGACTTTGGTGTATCGGTTTGCATGTTTGATAGAGGTGATAGACAACGGTCAAGGAATACCTTTGTCGGAACTCCGTGCTGGTAGTTTTGCATTTTCATGTACTTCATTTGTTAAAATTTTTGGATGTACTTTTGTTTCCTCTTGCGCTACTTAAGTGTCATTGTGTGTTCCACACTCTTGTCATACAGGATGGCACCAGAAGTGTTGCAACCAGGAACTGGATATGATTTCAAGTGGGTTCTACCCCATCTCTACATAATCCCCATGATTTTGTGATGTAGCAAGTGGTTCATGGCTTTATCGAGCTAATTTATAGTATTTTATGTCAAATATATAGGGCTGACATATGGTCATTTGGAATAACTGCACTGGAGCTGGCTCATGGACATGCCCCATTTTCAAAATATCCTCCAATGAAGGTTTGCATTTGACGATTCTGCTTGAAACTTTGCAGATGTGTTCACGGGACTACTGTAACAAATACGTGTAACTATTAATTGTTACGACCAATTAACCGAAACACAAACAATTTTCTGGAAATAACAATGTGTTGATTGAATCAAAGAACAAATGAAAAATCCCAGAGGAATTCCTCTGTGTTTCTCTAGCTAGATGCTAGTAACAAACTCAAGAACATATAATTGAATGCCTTAAGACCTCACCTTGTTTTATTTCCCTTCCCCCGCACGTGCTCTCCCTTTTTCCTTATCCTAGCATAAACAAATTGTATCTTGGGCCTTTGAATATTGGGCCTATATCACTACCCTCCCTCAAAAACTGCTTTGTCCTTAAGGTAATTGAATTTCAACACGTTCGCATCTTCCCAAGTTGCCCCCTCTGCTTTCTGTCCTTTCCGATGCACTAAACGGTGTAGAGTCTCTTCCTGTCCTCGCTCCTTGAATCTCCGGGACAACACACATTGAGGTTCATGCTTGATGGGCAAATCGGCCTCCAACTCTTTAGATAAGCTGGCCGCCCCACTCAATGCACGACCCACCACTTTCTTGAGACAAGAGGCATGAAAAATTGGATGCACTCTTGAATCCTCTGGAAGTTGCAGCTTATAAGCTAGTGTCAGGATCGATCGGGGTGGGTGATCAATCCACATCCAAGTTCAACCAACTTGCGCTTCAATAGCTCGTGTTCTTGAAATGATTGCTCCGAGTGATTATATCGAGTTCGGTTTCAAAACCGAACGGAAGACACTCGACATAACCCACTCTAAAGCGATTAACCATTTGAACGACATCTTAAAGATATGCAAGTAAAGTAAATGCACAAGCATTTGTTTATGGAAGTTCGAAGGTGGTGTAATCCTTCTACATCTCCCCTACTTCATTTCATGGAAGGATTCCACTAGAAAACTTTGATTTATACAACTCTTTGTGCAAACCCGATCCAGCTGGGCTTTCCCCATCCAACTAGAACTCCTAGCAACTCATCTCACATATTCTTTAATGTCTAATATGCATAGACCCTATGTAGACAACAAGTCTCATAGTTACAATTCACTCATCTATTCAAGCTCACTATTACAATGATTAGAGTGAATAAAGATGGCACAAATGATCCCTCAATGGATCTGATACACAAGGATTGTGTGCCTAAGAATCTGGGTTTGCTCTCATCTAAGCTGCTCTCTCTTAAGTTGCCCATATTGAATCCCAAGTGGGTTTGCTTTGATCTTGCTTGGATTGATCTTCAATCTTCTTATTGAGCTTCCAAGACTTGTATTTATAGCCCCAAACAATGATACGCTAGACACAAGAATATGCCCGTTGGAAAAGGTTCTGTACGATTCCCGAGCTTGCAATAGTCATATTCTTGTTTCTGGGCTATCTTTTGTATTTCGGACAGGCTGACATTCTCGGAGCATCGTCTACCCAAACCAAACCCCACCCATTCCGAGTGTGAGAGACCCTACCCTAGCCTCGCGATCGGTCAGCATGGTTCGAACAAGATTCATGGTCCAGCTTTGAAGACAACGATAAATCACAAAGGACGACCGGAGTTCTTGCGTCGACTTATAGCAAACTCCACTGCTTTCTTCTTCACAAATTTTCCGGATGCATGGTTTCCGCCGGAAATGTGGCACATTCAGAAAATCGGCGCGGTTTGCGATCTATACATACCACAGAAACGTGATAAATTTGGAAACAAATTCGGATTTGTCAGATTCAAGGGTCATTTGAATGTACAACAGGTGGAATCGGACCTCAATACTATTAGGTCGGGGGCGTACAAAATCAAGGCAAATTTATCCAGATCTGCGCGAGAAAATAAGGCAAAGGGGTGCATTTTCATAATGTCCCTGATCGGAAAACAATTCCTGGGAAATCTTATGCCCAAGCTGCAGCCCCCGAGTCCAAGTCTAAGCAGGAGATTGAGAAGGTGGCCGTTCAGGCACAACAGAATTTGGGTATGGATCGAACTAACACGGAAGGTGTTAGATTGACTTTCAAAACTAAGAAAGATGAGACTCAATGGCTGGAAGGGTGTGTAGTTGGAACACTACACGATTCTCAGAAATTGATCGAGGCTCAACAAGACCTCATTCTTAATGGGTTTGTCAATTCAAGGATCATACCCATGGGAGGACCATCTGTTTTGATATACGATGATAACATGATCAAGTTGCAAGATCTCTTTAAAGAAGACAAGGAGTGGATGGGACAATGGTTCAGCGAGATAAATTATTGGAACAAAGACTGTTATTCTTCGACAAGAGAAGTGTGGATTTCATGTTTAGGCATCCCCATTCAAGCATGGAATGAGAGGTTTTTCAATTTGTTGGCAATCAGATTGGGGACATTAATAAAAATTAGTGAGGGCACCTTGAGACGACAGAAAGTTGATTGTGGTCGTTTTCTTAGTGCCACTACTGCCAAGACGTTCATTAATTTGGTAACACGAGTTGATATTGATGGCACGATTTATTCCATCAGAATGATGGAAGAAGTGGATAATCAAGCAGAGCTGAAAACACAGATTTCCTTTAAATCGGAGTCGCCTCCGGTTTCACCATTCTCGGATTCAAATTACTCCTATGAATCAGTATCACAGACACTATTGGAGGAAGTAAAATTACAACAAGAGGAATATCAAGTTCAGCTGAACAAAAAGAGAGGTTTGGATAAGTCCACGGAGGTGATTCAGATTATGGAGGTTGAGGAACAAAATGAAGACAACCATCATATTCATCTTCCTCACACGGAAGTAACGGATAGCCCAATGGGCAATGTGTTGAATACACCGATAGGTTCAAAATTCCAATCGACAATGTTCAATAATGGGACAGGACAGAAACAGTTCATCAAAACCTATCAGCGAAAACGGATATTTGAAGGTAAAAGAAAAGTGATTAAAGAGGATAGCAAGAGTGTGTATAACACTCAAACCAGAGATGAGGTTTGTTTTGCCAAAGCCATTCAGCTTTGGACCATTGGCCAGAATTTGGGGATCATGGGACACTGAAATGACGACGAGATCATTCAATATCTTATGAACATGGAAAAACAAAACGAGACAGCAATTCAAAAGAAGAGGAATCCGAAAGAGGATTTAGGGGATGCCAATGTGAACCAATGATTATTGTAAGTTTCAACATCAGAGGTATAGGGGGAAGGGTGAAAAAAAGAGAACTAAGGGAGTTGATTAATAAAGAGAAGGTGGATTTCTTATGCTTACAAGAAACAAAAAAAGATTTCATCAACAAGGACTTATGCAAAACAATTTGGGGTGGAGAAAATTTCAATTGGGTGTACAAAGGCGCATTGGGGGCTGCAGGAGGTCTTCTGAGTTTGTGGAATGCGGAGGTATTTTGCATGGACAACTGTTGGGGAGAGGATGGTATTCTGGGAGTACAAGGTTATTGGGGGACACAACGAATCAAGTGTCACATTATCAATGTATATTCTACGGGGGATTTGGCTTCGAAAAGGGAGGTGTGGAATACCTTATCGTCCAGATTGGAACAGAATGAAAAATGGTGTATATGTGGAGATTTTAATGCGGTAAGACTTCCTCATGAGAGGAGGGGTCGATCTTCTTATCAACACATTAATGAAATGAGAGGTTTCGATACATTCATAAGGACCTCTAACTTGGTCGACTTACCTTTGGTTGGGAGGAAATATACGTGGTATAGACCTGATGGCACTTGTGTTAGTCGATTGGACAAGTTTCTCCTATCTGCTCCTTGGATACAGGAATGGCCTAACCTAACACAATGGGGATTGAAAAGAACTGTCTCTGATCACTGTGCAATCATATTGAAGAATCATCAACCAGATTGAGGTGCAAAACCTTTCAGATGTTTGGATCCATGGTTACAACACAGAGATTTTAGAGATTTTGTGGAGAAGGAATGGAATAGTTATAACATCGCAGGATGGGGGAGTTTTATTTTAAAGGAAAAATTCAAATGTTTGAAGATCAGCCTCAAAAGATGGAATAAAGAGGTATTTGGTTCGATAGAAGCCAATATTGGGACATCAAAAGACCTAATGCATGAATGGGATAGACTGGCAGAGTCTAGAGAGTTGTCAAGGGAAGAGAACCAAGCCAGGCAACTCGAGGCAATCAATTTGCAGCATCAATTGGGGATGAAAGACACCATGTTATATCAAAAATCAAGAATTAAATGGATAAGAGATGGTGATGTGAATTCAAGTTTTTTTCATAAGGTGATCAATCGAAAACGGAAAAGTTCTGAGATAGTGGGTTTGTATAAAGGACAATGGATTGATGATGTTCAAGGAGTAAAGGAAGGGGTTCGAGACTATTTTTCTAATCAGTTTAAACAAGACGATTGGATGAGACCAACGATTCAAGGTATAGACTTTGGCCAGCTGTCGGAATTAGAAAATGAATCATTGATAGCATGTTTTTCGGAAGAAGATGAGATTCGTAACGCGGTGTGGGATTGTGATAGTTCAAAGAGTCCAGGACCAGATGGATTTAATTTCAGGTTTATTAAGCATTTTTGGGAAAACTTGAAAGCGGATTTCATCAGATTTTTTGAGGAGTTTCATAGAAATGGAAGAATGATCAAAGGGGGCAATCCATCTTTTATTGTCCTTCTTCCTAAGAAAGACAATTCTAATGAAGAGTTCCGACCGATTGCTCTCATCGGCTGTATTTACAAAGTTCTATCCAAGGTCCTAGCTAACAGATTGAGAAAAGTTATTGACATAATTATTTCTCAATCTCAGACAGCTTTTATTGGCAATCGACATATCCTTGATGGACCGGTAATCGTTAATGAATTGATTGATGAATTCAGAAAAAATCAGAGAAAATGTATGATTTTCAAAGTGGACTTTGCAAAAGCATATGATTCGGTCAATTGGAAGTTCTTAGATCATGTGATGATGTTAATGAATTTTGATGACAAGTGGAGAAGGTGGATCATGGAATGTGTCACAAGTGCAACAGCCTCTGTTTTAATTAATGGCAGCCCAACACAAGAATTTTCATTACAGAGAGGGTTAAGATCGCTATAAAGCCCCAATCGATCGCGAGATCACACTGCCAAAGCCAACAAAAATCTGCCTTAGGCGATTGAGCGCCGAGTTTGGCGCGATCGATCGCGAGACCCACCGATCGATTGCCCAAACTTGGCGATCGATCGCCAAATGTTGCTGTCCGCTACTGGTTGGGCGATCGATCGCTAGACCTGCAACCCGAAATTTCACCATTTTTACACCTTAAACTTTCCCCAATCCATACCAACTCAAATACCAACAAACCAACAACATCAAAACACCATAAACCTTCAATATAAACCTTAATAAAACAAAAAATCCAACACCCAACCAAATACAACATAAATCTCAAAACACAAACCCATTTTTAAATCTCAAAACACAAACCCATTTCCTGTCAAAATACATAAGAAAATACATAAGAACAATGGTAGGAGTTTATACCACTTGAAGCTTCAAACTCCTAGCAAGAATCAAGCAATAGCAAGATTCCAAAGTTTTCCTTTTCCTCCTTGCCAAGAAACGTGAAAGGGGTTTGGGGATAGGGTTGGGAGTGATTGGTAAGGAATGGTGGGTTAAAGAGGGGTAATGGGGTATAAGTGTTGGGGTTAAAATAACATGGTACCCCATTAATTCGCATGATATATAAAATATCCCCAACATGATATTTTTATAAGCATTTTCCAAAAATGCACCATAACCCCAATTAAAAACATGCTTTACCAAAATAATCATTATTCACCACAAATAACCCATGCCAACACTCAATTTCCCAACATGCATCACATGCACTTTACCAGGTCACGCCCACCGCATAACTAAGCATTTCACCATATTAATTAATTCAACACTAAATTAATTCACCATAAATATCACATAAGCATAATTAATGCCCAAATGCATATAATTATTTCGGGGATATCACAGCGAGTCACCTCAGATCAATATTCTGGGAATTTATCGCCGGCTTCATGGTTCTGGGGATATTGTTTTTTTCCCAAGTATCCTGAATCCTTTTCCTTGCTCCAGCTAGCCATGAACGCCTTAATCTCTGTTATATCATCCTTCATGTAATTCAACGTGACTAGATTTCCCTGAATTCTGATGGCCTCCTCCTTCAGTCTTAGAACCAAGTTTTCCAATGTGCCGTACAATCTTGCAATGCTATTATACCTTGCTCAGGTTATCCGACCGGTCGGACCAAATTTTAGAATCACCTTATCTAAATGATCAATTAACCGAAACAAACACGAACAATTTTATGGAAATAACAATGTATTGATTGAATCAAATGACAAAGGCAAAATCCCAGAGGAAATCCTCTATATTTCCCTAGCTAGATGCTAGTAACAAACTCAAGAACATATAACTGAATGCCTTAACACCTCACTCCTCACCCTGTTTTATTTCCCTCCCCTGTCATGTGCTCTCCTTTTCCTCTCCTAGCATAAACAAATTGTATCTTGGGCTTTTGAATATTTGGACCCATATCATTAATGCTACAATGTTTTGTACTAGGTTCTGCTGATGACCATACAAAATGCCCCTCCTGGACTTGACTATGACCGTGATAAAAGGTTCTCCAAGGTATCCATTATATGTTTGTTTGCAGATTTTCATTTTAATTATTGATAAATACTTAAAAATCTTTTAACCAGTCAGTTATTAAGGAATCTTCTTTTTAAAACAGTCTTTTAAAGAAATGGTTGCAATGTGCTTGGTGAAAGATCAAACAAAGAGGCCAAGTGCAGAGAAATTGCTAAAACATTCTTTTTTCAAGAATGCCAAGCCTCCAGACCTTTCTGTAAAAAAATTATTTGCTAACTTGCCACCACTGTGGAAGCGTATGAAAGAACTTCAGGTATACCATGCTAAGGGTAGTAAGAGCAGGCTTTTAGAGTCACCTTTTCTTAAATTATTGTATATGCTCTCATGAATTAATTGCAGCTCAAAGATGCTGCTCAACTGGCTTTAAAAAAAATGCCTTCAGCAGAACAAGAAGCTTTATCTCAGGTTTGAAGCATCACTAGAAGTTAATCTTTTATTGAATTTGCTTTCTAATTTCATGGTTCTGAGAAATAGAACGTTGGCACCGGTATCTTACACTTTCCTGGTTTGTTCTTTTGTCATGGAGTGAAATTTTATGATTCATCTTATATATACAAAATCATCATGTAATTAATTTTTTGAAGTAAATACCGTCTCACCTTCGTCGACTTAATCTACCGTGCATGTGCCCCCTAATTGCTTGAATAATTTTGGTTATGTTCAAAAGACAGTTTTATAGGAGTTTGTCTGTTCTTTTTCTTTTCTTCTTCGAATTTTCCTTGCAAGCATAACATAATTGTAGAATAACAACATATTTGAGTATGAAATTCTTTATATAGATTCCTTATACCTAGAATCAAAGAAACAATCCAATCTAAAAATAAAATGATAACGAGATAAAATCAAATCTTATGAATATTAAAATATTAATATTTTATCTATATGTTTATCTTGCTCAACTTGGAACTCAGGTCTTCAAATTTAGGATAGTGAAGAGCCTTTGTCAAGATGTTATCAAAATCTATTTGAGACTTCCTCCTCTTTCTCGGAGTCTTGCTCATTTTCTTGGAGTCTGCGTCTGCTCCTCTTTTGTGAGTCTACGTCTGCTAGTTTGCGTCTCCTCCTCTTTTGGAAGTCTGCGTCTGCTAGTCCGCGTCTGCTAGTCTGCGCCTCCTCATATTTCGAGAGTCTGTGTCTGCTAGTCTGCATCTCCTCCTATTTCGTGAGTCTGCGTCTGCTAGTATGCGTGGGCTCCTCTTCTAGAGTGAATGGGTCTTCAACAATAGATTTGATATTATTTACTCTCCCTCAAGCTTGGTTATAGAGGTTGATGAGACCAAGCTTGACGATGAGATGTCTGGAGATGAGAAAAGTCCATCTCGTATTATATCTAATATCATTCACTTTCCCCTCAAATTGATACTGATCGATAGAAAGCCATCACTTTGTCAATTTAGGCCGAAAAAAAATATAGCACCACAATCGTGCAAAGTGCAGCAAAATCATCACACAAATCAGAAATCCCGATATGATGTCGAGCATCAACAAAAAACTCCAAAATGGAAGCCCAGGTCCAGAAAAATGAGCAAATAAAATAGCCAATAAAATTTTGGGCTAAAATTTCGCGGGGTATAGTGTATAGCAGCAGAGCAATAGAATATTATTTGGTCAAATGCCTGACCAAATAATAAACGATAAAATATAATAATTGGAGTGGTGTAAGACCCCGCTTACGGTAATTCAAAATTAACAATATAATGACGATATGACTCTAAAATGGTGATATGGATTAAAAAAAATATTTGGCAGAGTCTCCCCATAAATTGGACTATCCGAGAAAAATACACGCCACCATAAACATCCTGAATCTATCTATACACATCATAATCCAAGATAAAAGTTCCGAGCCAGGGAAATCACAATACTTTTCAAAATCAAAACAAGATATAAGTTCTCAGCCAGGGAAAGAATCTAAAAAGGACAAGTTAATACATATCAAAAGATTCCTACATCTATACAACTACGACACCTGGTCCAAGTTCATCTTGATATCTTTCTTAGGCGTGCCAATACTATCTCCCAAGTCCTCCAAAAGTTAGCCCTATCACATGTTTTCCACGGAAACATCCACCACTAGGGTAAGCATACCAAGAAAATAATCACAATTATAATGAATATGCAATTCATGATTCATAAGGTATAATGCTGTAAGATAACGAAATACTCCCTGAGTATATCCAGACTGAGATTTCACCAGCTGTTCCTGTTCTCATAACTCCACAAGTTATCATTTATATTAGAATCACAATAATTAAATCAGTCTAATATCCACTTATCATAATATCACACCACACGTTCCAGCGGCGACCTCTATATCACATTAATACATCACTCGCTCAACGGTGACCAAATGTTATAAATACACATCCGCACATCTCAACGGCGACCTAACTACTATAAATACACGTCACTTGAATCAACAGCGACCCAAATACAATCATAATACATCGCCCGTACCCACGACGACCCAAACACAATAATAATACGTCGCTCGAACCCACGGCGACCCAAACACAAGGATAATACGCCGCATGTACCCACGGCGACTCAAACACAATAATAATATGTTGCTCGTACTCACGGCAACCCACGCATAATAATAACACGTCGCTCAACAAAGGCGACCCAAATTTAATAATAACACATCGCTCAACTCCAGGGCGACCCACACATAATAATAACACGTCGCTCAACAAAGGCGACCCAAATTTAATAATAACACGTCGCTGCAATCCCATACATAATCATAACACATCGCTCAATCATAAAAGCGACCCTAAACCTAAGCGACACTTCACTTTTCAATAACACAGTGGAAAATATATTCATCCATGCTTGTACGCCACTAGTACCTTATCGCTAGAATTTCTAGTCGAGCTATCCTTCTTTTCGCCCGTATATCTGATGTAGCTTCTGAGAAAATCCAATAATTCAATATAAGCATCAATCACTCAATTAAAGTGAGCAATCACCAATACATGCTACGGAACACAAAACCATGTATATTCACCACTAAACACCTTAACACATATTAAAACACATGCATACATGTATATATCACACTTATGCACTCACTAGTGCACATTAACATGTATCTATCTCCTCTATTCACAAGATAATATATACTTGAAGATATAAACATCTTCAACCATAGCCCAATGCCCACCAAAACACTACAATGCTACAAGTCATAAAAGTAGCTTTTCACCACACAACTAGCAAGACTTTAGACCAACCCTTGAACCACATTAAGCATATTATCAAACACCTTATAAGTATGATTTCAAGTCCCAAACAACCCAAAATTTTCAACCCATTACCAGCCCCAAACACCAAGCCAAAATACACCAACAATCGAGCCAAGAGCACACATGGAAGGGGAATAGAACGGCTAATGAACAAGGCAAGATTACACATACTAACCTGCTCGAATATGTACAGAAATCCCTAGGGCCGATTGATTCTTGTTAGGTTGAAGATCGATCGAAGAAAAAAAAAGGGGGGAAGGGAGAATTGAGCGTGAAAATTTGAACACTTCATAAAAATTTCAATTATTTAGCAGCAGATTTTCTAACCATTTAGCAGTAAATTTTCGGACCATTTACAATAGCTTTTCGAAGCAAAGAAACAACAAACTTATCGAGCCACAACAGCAGAATTTTCGGACCTTTAACACAGAATTTTTGCACCAATAATCAGCAGAAAAATCGAGCTAAAACCACAAGAATTTGAACCACATAACAGCAGATTTTCGAAAAATAAACAGCAGAAAAAGTCGAACCATGGCTGCATAAAATCGCACCAACAATCGAGCCAAGAGCACACATGGAATGGGAAAAGAATGACTAATGAACAAGGCAAGATTACACATACTAACCTGCTCGAATATGTACAGAAATCCCTAGGGCCGATTGGTTCTTGTTAGGCTGAAGATCGATCGAAGAAAAAAAAAAGGGAGGAGGGAGAAATGAGCGTGAAGTGTAAAAATGGGAGGAGAGAGATTGTCTATGTGTGAGTTTTAACCTAGCCCAAGGTTAAATCCTACCCATCCAATTCCATAACTTCCCAATTTAATTTATTTAATTAAAAAAATATCAATTAATAATATCCATTATTATTTGCAAGAATCAATCTTTAATAAAATTTGCATCACAAGTTTAATCCGCGATTATTTATTCCAACTACGGACCAAATACGATTTCCAAGAATCTAATTCCGTAAATTATGAAAAAATTATTTCATAATTTACCACACTAATCAATTATGTAAATATAAATAATTTTGGGCATCACAAGTGGTGAGTTGATTGAACAAATAAGTTAGAAAGAGAATAATTGGAATGGTGGGGTTGAATGTTTGACCGAACAGCTGGACCATACATGTTTTTCAAAGACCTCAATTAGTAAATTGAGTGGGCACACGGTAGTGATATGATAGCAAAGCTGGACCACATCTAAAATGACTATCTCTCTCACACTTAACAAAGAAACCAACCGGCACAAATTTCTTTCCACTTCTCACACACGAAGAAGACACTCCATAAAGAAACTGCCAGAAACCTTCGAGACCCAGCGGTTGTGTGAAACCTAGCAGCCGCTGCTGCTGCGAAGAACGTGTAATACAAATTGACTTTCTTTCTGAATGGTTTTCCCTTCATTCATCAATGCATTAAATAGAATACAATTACAACCTATGTAAGGAAATTGCAACCTATGTATGGAAAGAATATTAACAACCTAATTTAGAATATTAACAATCTAATTTACATCCTAATTTAATAGCCTAAATACCAAAATATTTTCCACTGTCATCTCCCCTCAAATTGGTGCTGGTTTTAAGCAGCAATTTGTCAATTAAGAATTGATGACGCTGCCGAGTCATGGACTTGGTGAAGATGTCTGCAAGTTGAAGATTGGTGGAAACATGTGGTAAAGTGATAAGTCTTGTTGTCAACCGCCTCCCAAATAGAATGACAATCCACTTCAATATGTTTACTACGTTCATGGAAGACCGGATTGGTGGCAATTTGAATAGCACTGGTGTTGTCGCCATGGAGTGGAGTGGGTTGGGTTTGTTGGAACCCAATTTCGCGCAAAAGACCACGGAGCCAAAGAATTTCAGAGCAAGCAGCAGACATTGCCCGATATTCAGATTCTGTATACGATTTGGAGACTCTTGATTGTTTCTTACTTTTCCAAGAGATTAAGGACGAACCCAAAAACATGCACCATCCTGTAACTGAGCGACGAGTGTCCGGGCGGCCAGCCCAATCTGCATCACTGTAAGCAATGATATTTAGTGGATTGCCGGTGGGGAAAAATAAGCCACAAGACCGAGCCACGTAGATACCAAATAATGCAACGGACTGCAGCAAGATGTAAGTGTCGTGGAGATTGCATGAACTAGCTGACTTGTTGAACTGCAAAGGAGATATCAGGCCGGGTGATGGTTAAATAATTCAAGCTGCCAACCAATTTACGATACATAGCAGGGTCAGAGAGGAGATCGCCCTCGTCACGCCTATATTTGACATTGATTTCCAATGGAGTATCGACGGAGGAAGTTTCATCAAGACGAGCCAATGTTATAAGATCCTGGGCATATTTGTGCTGATTTAAGAAAATGCCAGAAGAATCACTTTAGATTTCTAACCCCAAGAAATATGTAAGTGGGCCAAGATCCTTCATGTGGAAAGAAGCGTGAAGATGTTGTTGTAGTCGATTGATCAGAGAAGAATCTGTCCCAGTAATGACAATATCGTCCACATAGACTAGAAGGAGGACAACACCTGCCGTTGTTTTGCAAAGAAATAAAGAGGAGTCATACTTACTTTGCTGAAGGGAGAAACGAAGCAGTGTGGTGCGAAATTTATCAAACCAGGCTCGTGGTGCTTGTTTTAGTCCATAAATAGAGCGCTTCAATTTACAGACTGCCGAAGAAGAAGGAGAGGAAAGCCCTGGAGGAAGTTTCATGTAAACGTCTTCTTTGAGATCACCATGGAGAAATGCATTTTTAACATCCATTTGATGCAGTGGCCAACCCCGAGAAGCGGCAATTGAAAGACTTGTGCGGACAGTGGTCATTTTGGCAACAGGTGCAAATGTGTCCTCGTAATTGATTCCATATTCTTGGCGATTGCCAAGAGCAACTAATCTGGCTTTATAGCGATCCAAGGTCCCGTATGAACGAAGCTTGACAAAAAATACCCATTTGCAACCAATTGCTTTAAAATTGGGCGGACAAGATACCACATCCCATGTATCATTTTCTTGAAGAGCCTGTAATTCGTCTGCCATTGCTTTTTCCAAGTAGGGAAGCTTGACAGCTTCGGAGTAAGATCTGGGAATATGATTAGAGGACAAGGTAGTATGGAATGAGGTGGGAGAGAAGCCATACCTATCGGGTGCATGAGACTGCCTAGTCGAACGACGAAGCAATGTTTCAGGATCAGATTCTATCAGGTGGGGGGTCGGGCTCACGAAGTGGCGCAGCAGGACGCCTTCTTTCATACACGAAGCCAGGTTTGAAGCGTTGAGGAATAGAAGACAGAGAATCAAATGATGGAAGCATAACTGTTGACGGAGTGACGGACGGAGCTAGATTGCTGCTAAAGTAATATTGATTTTCAAAGAAAACAACATGTCGTGAAATACGAAATTTGTGAGAAGAGACGTCATAACAAGTATAGCCTTTGTGAGAGTTACTATAACCCATGAAGACGCATTGAGTAGCTTGAGCCGTCAACTTATGTCGTTCATGTCCTGGCAAGTGTACAAAACAGACGCAACCAAAAGTATGTAAATTTAGATAACTAGGCATGCGATTATAGAGACGGGAATAAGGAGAGGCTAAGTTTATTGTACGCGATGGTAGACGATTTATAAGAAAAACCGCGGTAGATAGGGCTTCAACCCAAAATTGAGAAGGTACCACCGACTCAAGTAACAATGTACGAGTGACGTCAAGCAGATGGCGATTTTTACGTTGGGCTACCCCATTTTGTTGTGGTGTATATGGACATGAATGTTGTGAAATTATTCCCTTTTGATTGAGAAATGATTGAAATGCAGTAGACATATATTCACCCCCCGAATCAGAACGTAAGATTTTGATATGTTTAGAGTACTCTTACCTAACTTACATGTAATACAGTCAGGAAAATTAAGAGATGAAAAACGATGGTTTTTACCCAAGAAACCTGACTTTATTATATGAGAAAAAATATGCGAATTAGGGTGACCCAAACGTTTGTGCCATAAGGCATTGTTATGATGAACTGTATTACAAGCGAATGAAATAACTAGGGGAATTGAAAAATGTAAATAAAATAAACGTCCCACTTTAGGCCCCTTCGCGAGAATCTTCCCCGACACCTGATCCTGCACAAGACAACCAGAACGAGAAAAAGAAACATTATAATTGTCATCAACCAATTGTCCAACAGAAATAAGACCAGTACTTAGTGCAGGAGATACAAAAACATCCCGAAAAGTAGAATTCACATCAGCAGTTGCATGGATCGGTAACTGATGACCATTAGCAACGGTAATCTGTAACGGACCCGAATATGGGCGAACATTATGAAGATTGGCAGCAGACTTGGTCATTTGATTAGAGGCCCCTGAGTCAATCAACCAAGAGGCAAGGGAAGCGGAGTTATTACCTTGAAGACCCAATGCAGACAGAGCAGAGATAATCATCTGTTGCACCGTTTCAGGGGTGAGAGTGGAAGGCGCAGCCGTGGGAGCGGAAGAAGAACCAACTGCAGCTTGATATCCTGTGGTATGGCGTTTTGGTGGACGAGTGGGACAATCAGGAAGAAGATGGCCGGGCTTCTTGCAATAAATGCATTTTTTAGTGGTGCAATGCTTTGCAATATGCCCATATTCCTTGCAAGTATAACATTGTACTTGACGTATGTCCTTTTCCTTTCCTTTGACATGAGAGACATGCCACATCATTAGAAAATCCTGAATGTTGTTGGAAATTCCCTTGCGTTGCAAGGCGCTGCTCTACACGTAGTAATTCCCCGAGACAAACATCTAATGATGGAGATGGGTCACGGTTCATTAACGTAGATTGAGCGATCTCGAATTCAGGGCGCAATTTCATCAAGAACTGATCTCTCTTGCTTTGTTCATGAACAACTTGAACATCAGCAAGGGAGCCAGCCGGAACCTTAGTATAAATGATATCAGCGAATTCTGTCCACAGAATTTGAAAGCCCATGAAATATTCCTGAATAGAGAGATTACCCTGAGTGTAATTGGCAATCTCGTATTCGAGTTGAAATCGCCTAGCCACATTGTTTTGACAATAGACTTGTTGTAAGTAGTCTCACGTGGCTTTGGCGGTTTTGTATGGGCGAAGATTTAGTACAATGAGTGGATCGACAGATGCTCGCATCCATACACAGATGCTAACATCCATGACATGATGCGAGCATCTGTAATCTTCCATTTGGTTAGGGATGCTGCTCCCATCAACATGTCCCCATAATTCTTTTCCCGTCACGAACAGACGAAATTGGAATTCCCAAGCTGAATAATTTTTACCCGTGAATTTAACACCGAAAGATTCAAAATTATTCATGGTATGAAAGAGTATTTGACAGTATTTCAGTATTAACGTCGCACAATATTAGCAATTGATGAGAAACAAAGGCTAAAACTGATGCGATAAAGCCGATCGAACAAAACCCAATATTAGTTTATGGGATGTCACGATAAAAGCAATCAATCGAGGAAAAATAATCACGCGATGAACAGTACCGATGAACAGTAGCGTCACGATGAACAGTACCGATGAACAGTAGCGTCACGATGAACAGTAACGTCACGCTGAACAGTACCGATGAACAGTACGGCGCGGTGAACAGTATCGGTGAACAGTAACGACGCGATGAACAGTGCCGACGAACAGTACGACGCGATGAAAATCAGAGAAAGAAAAGACTCAAGATTGGATTTGGCTCTGATACCATGTAATACAAATTGACTTTCTTTCTGAATGGTTTTCCCTTCATTCATCAATGCATTAAATAGAATACAATTACAACCAATGTAAGGAAAGTGCAACCTATGTATGGAAAGAATATTAACAACCTAATTTAGAATATTAACAACCTAATTTACATCCTAATTTAATAGCCTAAATACCAGACTATTTTCCACTGTCAGAACAAGCCACCAACGCAGCAGAAATTCCGGAAGAAAACCAATTCCCTCGTATCCCAAGTGAATAAAAAAGAGCTACCAGCGAGAGGAAACTTTAGTAGCCACCGGCGCTGCTGCCGAGGAAAAAAAAGAACCACCTGGAGAAACCAAGCAACGCGGATGCTGCCGCAAAATCATCACCGCCTGTGCTGAAAGCCAACGAATAAAATCTACAATGTTGCCGACTTGCCGCCACTGCCGGAGAATCGAACAGCAGCGAAAAAGAACCTCCAGCTTCATGGGACACATCTCGGAAAGGGATGGCTCAAGAAGAAGCACAATAGCAGTAGATTTAGAGACGCCACAAGCGCGGAAAGTCAAGAACAAACTCTGGCAATGCCATGAGCGTGAAGAAGGCAGGGGACAAAGTCCCAGCGCCCCCTGCTGGAAGCGAAGAAGGAATCCCTCGCTAACCGCGAACAAAAGGGCAAACCCTAGCCGCCTCCTGTAAAGGTGCGACGAAGAAACATCTGCGAAGAGAACTGTATGCGAATTAAGAGCTAGAAACCCCCTCAGACCTGCATCCTAGTGCTGTCGTTAGCGAAGAAACGGCGAAGGAAGCGACGAAGAAAGTTACAACAAACAGAAACAAAATTAGCGACAAAAAAATGGGACAGACCCACGAAAAAAAGATAAACCCTAGCAGCCGCCGCCTGAGTTGATTTGCAATGGCTGCCGGAGAAGAAGAGCTTTAGGATGTTTTTGGCTCTGATACCATGTAGAATAACATAATATTAGAGTATGAAACTCTTATTTCTGACTAATAATAAAGGAGAAAAAATGCATCTTTATATAGACTCCTAATACCTAGAATCAAGGAAACGATTTAATTTAATCAAGGAAACAATCTAATCTAAACGTAAATAGATAACGAGATAAAATCAAATCCTATGAATATTTAAATTTAAATACTAATATTTTATCTAGTGGTCATGATAAGTCAAACACATGTCATCTTTATCTATTATTCAACAATAATCTAAGAATCTAAGACTCCCTGCTCAAGCTAAATGAAATAAAAATCAGCCAATCCATTCTCCATCTAGTAGAAGCTAAGCGTAATTCTTATAGACACCATTAGTCTCAACTTTACAGTGTAGGCAGAATCTTAAAAGATTTCCTTTTGGATGGTCGATCAAGACTTCGTTAGTTGCATCCTGATCGTGATTCCTCTTATGTTTGGGACTGAATCAGGTTTCTAAATATGGTGTTTTCTACTATTTGTTTTTGAATTGGAAGAATAATAGTGATCATTTGGTTGGTGGAAAGTACAGATCTCGTTATACTGGAGGGATGACAATAATACTTTCAGTTAAAAAACTTCTGGAAACAGTGTCTGCACCCCCCAACCACCCTAACAAATAAAATAAACCTACTCTGTGTATGTTTATGTCTTTCTGTCTCTTGATTTGCATGTTTGTTTTTCTCTTTCAGAGTGAATATAAGCGTGGTGTAAGTGCCTGGAATTTTGATGTAGATGATTTGAAGCTCCAAGCATCTTTGGTAGGGGTTCTTATAATTTCCAGCAGTTTATGATACAATTATGTTAGGCCTGGTAAGTTGTGCATCTTGGCTGTTATTATCATGACAGATGCAAGAGTATGACATTCAAGAAATCATGGAAGAAGAAAGCTTGAAGTTTTATATGAATCCCAAGGTGATTGGCAATATTTACCAAAATTATATTCTGGAGCTCCTGCCTTTGATGGAGCAGACACCTCTAAGTTATTTCAATCTATTATGCTTTTTATTAAAACATAATTCTCTTTAATTGTTTGTAGGATGCATCTGATTCTGCCATGAAACCAATAGCTACAAGTCAGATCAATGGCAGGTTATTATAGGCCTTATTCACCAGCATTCTTGAATTTTGATTCTTTTGATATTCTATTCCACTGAGCTCTCTCTCTCTCTCTCTCTCTCTCTCTCTCTCTCTCTCTCTCACACACACACACACACACATACACACACACACATATTATCTAGTAAAGTTCCATTTGACTTTTGGTGATATGGTAGATATAAATATCCCCCTGGCTTGACTGTTTGGTTTGCATTATACTTCTGATTCATGATTAATGTCAGTCATCCTGCGTTCTCAACGGTACACTTTCTGAATCAGTCTCAAGCTCTGTCCTCAACTGTTTTCTAGGGGAAACACAAATTATGATGATGTCTCTCTGGTTGAAAATGAGAGCAAGAAGGGGAAGGTATTAGAAGGTGATGTAATAGAATCTGAAAATGATGGAAATACTGGACTCAAGAAATGCAGATCAACGGCTGAGATGCCGAATTCGGTGGTAGAGAAAGATGCGCTGCAACGCAAGCCTAGAATTCAGAGTGGCAGACCTCGTGAATGCCAAAGTGGGCCACTCATGCCTGGTACTGTGCTATGTTCGCTTTCAGAAAGAGCATGCAACTTGGAAAGGTATTGTAATATCCATTTGATTGTTTCTCCTACTCTTCCTACACTATGTTATGTTGCACTACAAGAATTTGTAACTTTGCTGGAACCTGAAATCGTTGGTGCAAGTAAAAAATGTTTTGAGCTTGGAGAGCTTACCCATGTAGCTGGACTACACAATTATACTTTGATCATCGTATTCCAATTTACTTTTTTTACTATTTATGCTTATTGATAAAAAAGCGGAGAATAGGGTAAATCCCTTATGTTAATATATTGAACTAATGGTATAGTATTTATATAAGAGAAAACTAATCAAAAAGAAAACTAAATCCTAGAGAATCTCCTTATTATTTCCTATCCTAATACCAAGATAAATATAAGATTAAATAAATAGAAGATTGTAATTATCTCCAACACTCCCCCTCAAGCTAGAGAATATATGTTTATTATTCCTAGCTTGCTTGTTAATTGCTCAAATGATGTCTTCGATAGACTCTTGGTTAAGATGTACGCCACTTGATGACCTGAAGGGACATAAATCATGCATACACTTCCTTCTTCCACTTTATCTTTGATGAAGTGTCTGTCAATCTCAACATGCTTTGTCCTATCATGATGAACTGGGTTGTGAGCAATGTTCACTGACGCTTTGTTGTCACAGTAGAGTTTCATTGGTTCTTTATTGACTATTTTTAGTTCCACCATTACTCTAGTTAGCCATATGCCTTCACAAAAATGAAAAGATAATTCGATCCTTATGGTTAATCATGGTGACATATTGTGAAAGCTCATTCAACTCTTTTGAACAAATAATATGCAATCATTTTTCCTGGTATGGCATTTGGGAGTTGATTGATTTGAATCTTCAACAATGTTAAGCTATATGTTTATTTTATTGCAGAACTTTTGTGCTCCGATTTATTTTTGGTTTTTTAAAATGCTTATTATGAAGATTAAGTCAGACACTAGAATTTGTTTCTTATTTAATTTTTCTAGCGAGTTACTGAAACTGGGTGCCTTTGTATGTATAGCGAGTTATAAAGCTCTTGCATGTTACCAAGAAAGCCCTTTAAGTTGTCTTAATTCTGGAAAAAATAATTTTTCATCAGGTCGGAGATTCATAACCAGCAAGTCATTGATAGACAAGTACGAAAAACTCCAAGCTTTAGTGGTCCTCTAAATCTTCCTAATCGGGCTTCGGCAAATAGTTTATCAGCTCCAATAAAATCTTCGGGAGGTAATTATATGGATTTAAGTTGTTAGCAACCAATAAGTAGTGCTTTATGGGGATAAAGTTTTTGAAAGGTCTTGTCTATGTATTTTCTTAATTCTCTAGGGTTTACAGATTCCTCCGAGGACAAGTCAAAAAATAATTTGGTACAAATAAAAGGGAGGTTTTCTGTAACATCAGAAAATGTTGATCTTGTAAAGGTACAATCTCTTTGCTATTTTTACATCCTATTGACTTTGTTTTCATTCTACTGACTTTTGCCAACTTATACTTGTATACCAGGACATTCCATTATATGCATCTTCTCAGAGAAATTCTCAGGTAAGAGGAAAGGTGTTGCCTTAATTAGAAGACAGCATGGATGTGTAATTCTATTTTGACTATTGTATGATATGGTTTTTAGGGATCACCACTTAGGAAGTCTGCTAGTGTTGGAAACTGGATATTTGAGTCTAAGCAAATGGTTGTACTTTTCATCTCTTTCTTTTTACAATATTTTAAGCTACTGAAATAGTTTGACTGTTTAAAATCCTATTTTTTTCTTGTTCGCATTTTTTTGAGTAAAATCTATTGGTTATTTCCACTTAATGATTTTCTTGTTGCAGCCTAACAATCAGTTACATAAGGAAATTTTCAACGGTAACCTACCAGCTTCAATTCTCTTGCCTCACCTTCAGAATCTTTTCCAACAAACATCAATTCAACAAGTATGAACTTTTCTATAAAATGTGCATCTTAGTGGGGTTTATAATTGCATGACCTCGTTCTACTGCAACAACAAATGCAGTATCTAATATTTGATATCTTTTTTCTTTCATCTTGACCCCTGAACTGCAGGATCTCATAATGAGTTTATTGAATAGCTTGCAACCCCCAGAGGTAGCAGATGGTGAGTTGAAAATCTCATTCTGTGGAGTTTATAGTATTTGTATGTAGTTATCAACTTTAGGATTCTGGATACATTGATTATAAATTTCTATTTTTTCACAGCTCCTCAAAATGGGAAATTGCCTCCATTGCCTCGTGGTTCGGAGAATAACGGAAGCGTAAGCATGTACTCATGTACACCATATTGATTTGTGGTTTTGGGCTACATATGATCTTTTCTTCAAAAATGACAGAAGAAAAAGTAAATATATAGCTTCAATGATGCAACTTGTTCATGTTCTTGTTTTTCACATCAGCATATGTATCACTCTTGAGTATTTTTATTTTTTGATAAGGCAAAAATATATTAAAATAAGAGTACCAGGAGTACCCAAAGTATACAAAGACAAAATAAAAACAGAATCCAGCAACTAGTCTAGATTGATAACAAGCTTGGTTCCTTTTCTCAATCCGCAAACCCATAATCGAATCGAATATTTTTCTTGTTCTTAATCCAAAACCAAGATCTAAAAATAATTAAATCCAACAAATCGTCTCCCCTATCATCTTTATTGCCGAAGATTCTTTTATTCATATGAAGCCAAAGAGTCCAAATAACTGCTTTCCAAATCATCATCCAGCCCATTTGCCATTTCCTCCTCCCCCAAGATCATTGTTATTTAATAAATGTCCAATTAGATCATTTTTAGAACCCTAGACATCCCTAACCATTTATAACAGCACATCCAAACTGAGTAAGGATGTGGATGTTAGCAACAATGATAAGGAAGGAGATAAAGTTTATAAGCATTTCACACGCAGCCAAGATTTTTGATCTAGATAAATATCTTTTAGATTTGATAATGATTTCTTACATGTATTAGGATTTGATTTTATTTAGGATTTTTGGTTTATTTTTAGGATTTGATTTGTCAAAGATTTTTGGACTCTATTTGTATAAATAGGGTTGCTTCGATTAATATATTCAAGAAATAAGTTTTTTTGGTTACATATCTCTCACAGAGCATAAGGCTACTGCCTTCCTTCTACAACAGATCCTCAAAACCCTTTTCCCCTTTTCTTCCATCGACAAAACAACTCTTGCAACCATAGGGATTAGGGAAATCTGGAAAGGGTTCGAATAAATCTCAAGAACACACCCATATTACTCATCGTTCCATAACTAGATCTTGCACTCGTAACAAATTGGTACCAGAGGCAGGAGTTATGGCAGATATTCAAGCAATCCAAAAACAATTGTCCGAATTCCTCGCTCTCTATAAAGCCGATAAAGACATGATTATATCACGTCTTGATGATCTCTCCTTGCAAGTTCCTTCGGGTCACTCCAACACTGGACCTACCGGTAACAAAATTCATGAATCGTTAACTTTACTAAACCGTGAGACAACGAGGAACCAAACTCCTTTGCCCATAGATTTTTTCTGGAATTCCCACGGTTCGATGGTAACACCGACCCTATGGGGTGGTTGACCCATTGTGAGTGCTTTTTCTGCCATCAACGCAAGCCTGAGTCAGATTTCATCGTGTTGGCTTCATTTCATCTTGATGGAGCAGCACAACTGTTGTTCCTTAGATTGGAGAATGATATGCCAAACATGACATGGGCTGAATTTAAGCATCACTGTCACCTAGGCTTTGGGCCTCCTCTCAGTAGTAATCACGTAGGTGATTTTGCCAAGTTACGTCAAAACGGGAACGGTGGATGACTTCCAGCACCACTTCGAACTACTCGCCGCGCGCGCAGGCCCTTTGACACTCAAGCAGGAGGTCCAACTCTTCCTTAGTGGTTTGCAAAATCATATTGCCATCGGAGTCTCGATACACCATCCATCGACTCCTACAGGGGCGATGAGCATCGCTCGTCTCTATGAAGGGTTACACTTACCACACCTACCAGAACCCCCACCACCACTCACAACATCATGTCCACTAGCCCGTCAACCGTTCATCAAATGTCTTACTAGGGCACAGATGGCAGGTCGCCGAAGTGGGGGTTGTGTTTTAATTGTGACGAGGAGTACCACCCCGTCATTAATGCAAAAAATATTTTGGCTTGAGGGGATGGACGAGTCCTCACATGACGCCACTATCGAATGCTCAGATTTCCCGAAGGACGATGATGCTGAAGTTTCTCTACTTGCGATCATCGGGTCAGGGCGCACGCAAACAATGCAGGTTTCGGGATCCATCAATAACGCTACACTTTGAGTCTTTATCGATTCCGACAGTACTCACTGCTTCCTCGATTTTGCCGTTGCTAGGGCCATGGGTCTTCCTTGCGAACAACGTCCGGGACTCTTCGTTTTGGTGGCTAATGGGCAACCATTTGAAAGCACGGGTGTTTGCCGTGATATTTCTTTACTGCTCGGAAAGGAAGCTTCCGTGGAGTTTTATTTGTTTCTCGGATTTATTTTCCGAACCTCAGGACTTCCTCCGTCCCGATCTCTGTGCCATCCTATAGTATGCGTCCTTATCGATACCCTCATGCCCAAAAAGATGAAATCGTAAGAAAGTGTGCGGCTATGTTTGACCTTCGCCGTTTTCTTCCCCGGTGTTGCTCGTCAGAAAATCAGACAACTCATGGCGATTTTGCGTTGATTACATGACCATTAAGGATAAGTTCCCTATCTTGGTCATTGATGCATAGTTAGATGAATTACCCGGGGCACAATATTTCTCTAAACTGGATTTGCGTGCCGGATATCATCAGATTCGAATGGACACACGCAACGTCCCGTTCACGGCCTTCCGGATGCACCATGGTCATTTTGAATTCCTCGTCATGCCCTTCGGATTGACCAACACACCTTCCACTTTTCAGGCACTCATGAACTCCATCTTTGCGGCCTTTCTACGCAAGTTTGTGTTGATTTTCTTCGACGACATTATGATCTATAGCCGTACTTGGGATGTTTGTTCGACGACATTATGATCTATAGCCGTACTTGGGATGACTAACTTGCTTCACCTATCAGAAGTATTCAATATTCTGACAAAGCATTGCCTTTTCCTAAACCGCTCCAAGTGTTCCTTTGGGCAATCGCAAGCCGTCACTCAATGGCCTCACCCAACTACACCACGAGCTCTGCAGGCTTCCTTGGGGTGACGGGCTATTATCGTATGTTTGTACGGGATTATGGGCCGCCCGCCTCACCTCATTATTACGCAAAAATTCTTTTGTATGGTCAGTAGAGGCTTCCACCGCATTCGAAACACTCAAAAAGGCCCTCACAACCATTCCGGTTTGGCCTTGCCCGACTTCTCCACCCCTTTCATTATTGAATGTGACGTTTCTGTGATGGGTATTGGTGCGGTGTTATAGCAAAAAGACAGTCCCATTGCCTACTTTAGTCAAGCTCTTGCTCAACGAAATCAAAATCTACCAGCTTATGAAATTGAGCTCATTGGCCTTGCTAAGGCATTTCGCCATTGGCACCCTTATTTTTGGGTCCACTCTTTCATTGTCAAAACCGATCACTATAATTTGAAATTCCTACTGGAACAGTGCATATCGACCTCCCCACAACAGCGTTTATTAAGTAAGCTGCTAGGTTATGAATTCACGGTGGAGTACAGAGTCGGAAAAACAAATGTCATGGCTGATGCACTGTCTAGATAACATGAGGATTTGCACAGTACTCATGCTCTCTCCATGCTATCTTGCGATTTTATTAGCTTGGTTCGAAGGGATATGAACAGTGTTCTCAATTCAGCAGCTGATCCGACAAATTCCAATGGATGATTCTCCAAGTCATTGGAGAGTCAATGATGGTGTCTTGTTTTTTAAAGGGCGCATCTATCTCGCCGCTGCATCCCCAATTATTTCTACTGTCGTTTCGGAGTTTCATTGGGCACACCATGAGGGCTATCAAAAGACTCTACATCAAATCACCAGAGATTTCTTTTGTCAAGGGATGCGCAATGATATTAAATCTTATGTGGCCTCCTGTACCCGCAGTCCCATAACAGATTTGGGCGGACATCTCTATGGATTTCATCGATGGGCTCCCATCTTCACACGGCAAATCGGTTCTCTTCGTTGTGGTGGATCGTTTTTCCAAATATGCACACTTCTTCACCATGTCCCACTCATACTTAGCGGTCTTAGTAGCACGGGTCTTCTTTGAAAACGTGGTTGTGGTTAAGCTCCACGGTTTGCCAGAGTATTGTGAGTGATCGCGATGCAGCATTCACCAGAGCTTTTTGGAAGGAATGTTTCTTCTCCACGGTACCAAAACTATGCTTTAGCTCAGCTTATCACCCTCAGTCGGTTGGCCAGCCAAATGTATTTGCGTTGCTTCGCGTGCGAATATCCAAAACGATGGTTACAATGGTTGGCTTGCGCAGAGTATTGCTATAATACCAGTTTCCATTCTCTCTACCTTACGTCGCCATTCAAGGTTGTCTATGGGCGACCCCCACCGTGCCTAATCGCTTACTTCCCCGGTTTATCTAAACTCGCCGCATTTTCACATGGAACTCCAAGAACGTGACAACATGTTGACTGCTCTTCGCACTCACCTCACATCTGCTCAGAACACCATGAAGCAATGTTATGACGCTTCTCATCACGAGGTACAGTTTGCGGTAGGGGATTTAGTTCTACTGCGACTCCAACCATACCGCCAGGTGAGATTAGCCACAAGACATAATAAGCTCGCCCCCCGTTACTTTGGTTACTTTAAAGTACTGGCTTGCGTAGGAGCAACTGCCTGCAAGGTCGAGCTGCCTCCAACAGCAAAAGTCCACCCGGTTTTTCATGTGTCCGTCTTAAAGCAGTTCAATAGGATGTGCCCCAACACCCCGCCTTTTCCACCTACCGACTTCGAGGAATTTTGCCCCTTTTCCCAGGCCATACTGGACACCCGTCAACGACGTGGCATCACCGAAGTTTTAGTGCACTGGGAGGCACTCTCACCTGCTGAGTCTTCTTGGGAACCACCGGCCTCTATTGCCAATAGGTTTCTTTCCTTCGTGTTTGAGGACACACACGAGTCTCAAGGGGCGGGAAATGTTAGCAACAATGATACGGAAACCGAACATGATGAGGAAGGAGATAAAGTTTACAAGTGTTTCACACATGGAAATATCGCAGCATGATTTTTTATCTAGATAAGTATCTTTTAGGTTTGATAATGATTTTTTATATCTATTAGGATTTGGTTTTATTTAGGATTTTTGGTTTATTTTAGGATTTGATTTGTCAAAGATTTTTGGACTCTATTTGTATAAATAGGGTGGCTTTGATTAATATATTCAAGAATTAAGTTTCACAAAGCATAAGGCTACTGCTTTTCTTCTACAACGGATCCTCAAAACCCTTTTCCCCTTTTCTTCCATCGACAAAGCAACTCTTGCAACCATAGGGAAATCTGGAAAGGGTTTGAATAAATCTCAAGAATTCACCCATATTCTCATCGTCCCTTAACTCGATTAATTGTGGACAAGTAAATAGCAAATGTTGAGTAGATTCCTCCTCCTCGTGACAAAAAAACACACAAGTCTAATATTGGTCCTGAGTAATATTGAGCTTTTGATGTTTGGGACGAAACTGCAGTAATATTGAGCTTTTGATAATTTCCTTTATTGTAATTCCTTTTGAATTTCAGCAACTATTTCAGCATATTTTAGTACTTGAATTGGAGTTATTTTCTTAATCAGTGTTCATCTACTTTTTCCCCTGACAATTGGTCCGACCTTCCGCTCGACGTTAAGGATTTGATATCATGGCCACGTGGTTATATGGATGGGATATGCTAAGGTTTGATGGACGAGATTCAGGGCCGTGCCTTCTACAAGCATTGCTCGCTTTCATGAGCATGCAGTGTGAGGCAGATTTTTGGTTCTTTGAACTCACTCTACACTTTCCTGATCTCACATGGGATTGCTTAACCAAGGAATTATGGCTGAAATTTGGTGACCAGGTCGCTTGAGCAAAGATGATATGCAGCTACTGGAGGTTGAAATGCCAGGGGTAGAGGAGAATAGGGAAAATGCCATGGATATCACATCAAAAAGGCACGTGATATAACAACAGATTGTAAGCGTTGAAGCCAGGAAGCCAACACAATGGGACTGTGGAATAATTCAGGAAGAGAAATCAACAGAAGATATAGGGGAAGAAGATGTTGACACGAAAATCCATTTCCCTGTCTGCAGCACACGAGAGGCGGATGGACGAATAAGGGATATATTGGGCCGCAATGAATGGAGAGAAAGTTCAAGAGATTACATAGAAACTACTTACCACGGAGTTGATCACACGCTATAGTGGGCGGAAGGCGGTGAAACCTGAGGCGTACAGCTGCTCGACGATACAGAGGCGTGTGGCTAAGGACTTGCTGGTGACGATGAGACGAGGAATAGAAGATGTACATCTAGGGTTCAATGGGCCAATTATGTTAGTATTTCACAAAGTAAGGGTGTGGATTTTGGTATCAAAAGCATGGGCTAGGAGTATAGGGAAGAAATTGGGCATTTTCCTTCCTTGGGCTCAAATAATTGTGATGGGCCATCAAATCAAGTTTACTTATGCTATCGATCGTCCATTGCGCAGCAGCAGCCAGCGCAAACCATGGGGAAACTGCAATCACATGATGTGCGGATAGTGCATCGTCGGAGTCTGGCCAGGCGGCGGCGGCGGCCGCGGTACGTGGTGATGGCGGTGACAAGGGCAGAGGGGCAGTCGACTTTGTTGAATTGCCTAAGGTATTGGGTTTAATAGACTTCTATGGGGGGGGGCATTTTGAAATTTGAAAAGTGGGTTAGAGCCGTAGCAAAGTTGGAGTTTAATAGTCTGCTATGAGCCGGGTTCGGCTGGGTAGTATGTCTTGACGGCGTCCTACAGGTATGGCAATCTCTTGTGACCAATATTTTTGTGATTCTGTATTCAATGGTCCGATTTCAGTTTGTAAGCTTGGATTGAACTGTGAATATGCTACTACCTTATGGACATGGGAGCAGAACTCAGGATTACTTTGTCAGTGATTATTTTAAATTTGATCAAGTGACTGATAACCTTCAAACTTCAGCAATGAACGGATCCATAGCATGTAGGTGCTTGACTAAACAATCGGGAGAGTTTGGTTGTCTTATCAGCAGTTGATAGAATAATTGGTTTTGGAAATACATATGTTCTTTCTCAACTTGCTTCGTCCGGAGAGGTGAAAATGGTTTTTTCACATTTCTTGGACAGCTACAAGAGAGGTGGCATATTTCTATTGGAAAAGTAGTGCAGCCAAAAGTAAATAGAACAAAACTCGTCCCAAATGAATATATTTGTATTCTTGATGCTCAAATGATTTTCACTCTTTTAATTGTTGATGACGGTATTCTGGATTTATCTGAAATTCTAACCAATGTCATTAAGGATAAAAATTGTTACATTTGGTATTTTGGTGATTTGTTCTTCACCATTGGATTCGTGTGTGTTGTTTTTGATGTTGGTTGTAAGGGGAGGAGAGTTTGTGTGGTGGTTACAGCTGACAAAACGAGTCGGGAGGTTGTAAGGGCGATGACAGACATCATAGGGAGATGGGGATGGGTTCAAAGTGTTTGGAATTGATGATTACTAGGAAGAAACGGTTTCTGCTGTAATCTAACTCTACATTTTTCAGTTGGCATGATTGAATCTTTGACTTGGGATTTGTGATAGTGGTTTTCGATGTTGGGTGGACGGATGACGCTTCTAAGGGTGACCAAGGTTCAAGTCGCAGCCTTGAGGACTAGACTGTTTCTGACGAGGGTGGTATTGTTACAACCAACTTAGTTACCAGCCCAAAAAAAGGCCCAACTACCAGCTCAAAGAGAGGGAACAAGGACCAAGCTAATGAAGCCCAGAAAGGAAAGTCCATTACATACAAAGACTAGAAAAATAGGAATGGATATATTTTCAATGATACATTTACAATCTGCAATCAATCCCATTTATAGATGGGAAAAACCACCAAAATACAAGAAATTCCATAATTTAAGGGAAAAACATATCCCTTAATTTAGGTTATTTAAAATGCATATAATTAGCACACAAACAACACACAAATCTTGACAAATAAAGGCTACAAGTTACAAGTATTATTCAACACTCCTCAAGTTGGGATCAAGATATCAACGAGAGCCAATTGATTTATTGAAGACTTAAGTTGAGATGGCCCCACACCCTTAGTAAACATGTCTGCAGTTTGAGCTGAGGAAGGAACAAATCTAGGAGCAATAATTCCAGATCGAACTTTCTTCCTGAGAAAATGAATGTCCACTTCTATATGCTTTGTGCATTCATGAAGAACTGAGTGGAGGTGAGCATGATAGATGAGTTATTATCACAAAATAGTGCAGAGGATCGCATAATAGGAAAACCCAGTTCTGATAATAGAGAACGAAGCCACATAAGCTCACATGTACCTTGAGCCATTGCTCTATATTTAGCTTCGGCAGATGAGCGAGAGACAACCACTTGTTTCTTACTTTTCCATGATAAGAGATGGTTTCCGAGAAAAGTACAGATTCCAGATGTAGATCGTCGATCACTCTTAGATCCTACATAATCAGCATCTGTAAAGCAAGATAAGCCAGTTTGCCTTCCTGTCTCAAAGACCAACCCCAGACCTAGCGACGTCTTGAGATATCGAAGAGTATGGTGAACTACATCAAGATGAGATGTGCGTGGAGCGTGCATAAACTGACTCACAACACTAACAACAAATGCGATATCAGGTCTTGTGTTGGTGAGATAAATGAGACGCCCTACAAGACGTAAACAGAAGCGTCTGGTAGAGGATCACCACATTCAGGTACAATTTTGATATTAGGGTCCGTCGGAGTTGATGCTGATCGACATCCCAACATTCCTGTGTCTTGTAACAGATAAGTACATATTTTCGTTGAGAAAGAGATATACCCCTTCGTGCTCGTGCCACCTCAATCCCAAGAAAGTACTTTAATGGTCCCAAATATTTAACATCAAAACATTTTCCAAGATCCCTTTTTACCTCAATAATTCCAGATAGATCATTTCCTGTAATTATAATATCATCGACATATACTGACAGGAATATACATTGATTAATAGTGTTATGATGAATGAAACAAGTATGATCAGAATGACACTGAACGAATCCCATATCATAAATTGATTTACTGAATCTTCCAAACCACGCTCGCTGAGACTTTTTGAGCCCATAAATTGATTTTTTTTCAGTGAACATATCTTCTCACAATATTCCCCTTTAGCCCGAAACCCAGGAGGAGGATCCATGTAAATTGTTTCTTGTAGATCTCCATCTAAAAAGGCATTCTTTATATCTAATTGATGAAGATCCTTAGAGTGAGATGCGGCTAGTGAAACGAGCAAGCGCATTTTTGCAACTGGGGAAAAAGTAGCAGTGAAATCCTTACCAGGTTCCTGTGTGACCCTTTAGCAACCAATCGAGCTGTATAACGATTAATATATCCATCAGCAAGGAATTTGACATTAAAAACCCATTTGCAACCTATTGGCCCCGTGAGGCAAGGGAACAAGATCCCAAGTACGATTCTTCTGGGGAGCAGTCATTTCTCCAGTCATAGCTGCTACCCAGTTAGGATTATGAAGATCCTCTGACACTGAACGTGGAATAGAAACAGATGAAACCTAAGTAAGAAAAGAACGATACGAGTCTGAAAGACCCTGATAAGAGACATATTGTGAAATGTGATGTTTAGTACTAGGAAAACCATATCGGTCAGGAGGATTACATGTACGAGAGGGATAACGAAGAGATTAAATGTATCAGTAGGAAGAGGAGAAGAATTATCTGATTCCGAAGAAGTCTCCGTCAAGGGGGAATGAGCAGAATTTCGTCTAGTGTACACATGTCGAAAGGGACTTGCATGTTTCATAGAGGATGACTTTGGAATAGCAAGATCTAACCACAAAGGAGAAGATGTGACGGGAGGACTATCAATTGGAGTCGGATGAGGAAGGGAGGATACCTGATTGTGAAACATGTGGTCAGAACCTGAAAGATTATCGGACTCACAGGAGTAGTAAGGAACATCCTCTAGAAATGTGACATTTAATGTATGGTATATGTGACGAGAGATAGGCTCATAACACCGATATCCCTTAGATTGAGAAGAGTAGCCAAGAAAAATACACACGATGTGGACTTTTATTTTGGACAAAGCAAGTGCACCCAAAGACACGTGGATGAATAGGAAAAACAATTTTATCGGGCTGAAGAAGTTGCATAGGTGTTTGTCCATTAAGAATGCGACTTGGGGTGCGATTCAGGAGATAGGTAGCAGTGAGGCAGCCATATGCCAATAATGCTTCGGACTTTCATCCCACAAAGGCGACAACAAACAATAGCCATAAGGGAACGATTTTTTTCCTTTCGGCGACACCATAAATGCATTTGTAATATATTCCCCTCCATTGTCAGACCAAAGAATACGAACAACCGTATTATATTGAGTTTTAATCATTTGGAGGAAATCTAAAAATAATGAAAATCTTCTGATTTATGTTTCATGTGATAGAGCTATGTGCAACGTATATGGTCATCTATAAAGGTGACATAATAACGATATCCAGAAGTGGGGAACAGTGCATACGAGGAATGTAACTAGTACGAATATGCTTAGATAGTTTGCAAGTGTCGCAACGAAATTGAAATTTTTGGCAAGCTGTATTGATATTCGGAAACATAGTACAAAGATAGCAAAAATTGATATGACCCAAACGAGCGTGCCATACCTTCAAAGTTGAAAATGAAATGACTGAAGATTTTGGAAAAAAAAACCCTAAAAAGGTAGACGTAGTGGACGTAGTCCGAGAACTAGAAGCAACATAGAGTTATTGATCAGGTGGATTCCCAAAGTAATAAAGTCCATTTTGCTCATATCCCTTGCCAAAAATCTTCTTCGAAATCTGGTCCTGCAATAGACAACCGTCAGAAGAAAAAATCACGGTACAGTTAAGATCTTTATTCAGACGACTAACTGAAAGAAGATTATATGACAGATGAGGTACACAATAAACTGATGATAGAGTGATATTTGATGACAAGACAATATCACCTTTCGAATATGCAAAATAGAACCATCAGCAAGACAAACTGAGCGATCAACTGGGATTAAAGGGGAGGAAAACAGTTTTGACTCACCCGTAAAATGATCATTTGCTCCAGAATCCAGTACCCAGGCAGAGGGCTTAGACTGGATATTAAGAGCAGCAGAAGTACCTGAAGCAAAAGTGGCCGTAAGTACAATAGATTTGTGCTAGTCAGTAGTCGGGAGGTAAGATCCAAGTTGAGTCTGAATCATTTGATTAATTTGATCCTAAAATTTGGTGAAGTCCGAAACGACAGGCCCAGTAGTAATATCAGCAATTGCAGCATTAGGCCTTGGGCCTTTCCCTTTGTTTTTAGCGTGAAGCTCTGGATGGAGCTTAAAACACCTATCTTTGTTATGACTCGGGCTATGGCAATTGAAGCAATAATACATTCCGAGAGGACGAGAACCAACAGCAGTGGCAAATGCCATTTGGTCAGTAACTTAATCAACACTTGGTTTGGTTATAGGAGCAGCTAGCATAATCCTGCGACGACGTTCATCTCCATCAATTGTTGCAAAAGCTTCATACAATGAAGGCATAGGCGATGAGTTTAAAATTTGAGTTCGAAGAGTTTTAAACCCATCAGAACTGGTATGTGTGTTGTTTATCAAGACGTTTTCCAACAAGGGTGACAACTTCGGTTGGAAAATCACTAAGCGACTCATATTGTGCTAGCTCTTCCCAACGAGACTGCAAGTACCCAAAGAAATCCGCAACAGATAGGTTGAGAGAAGCCTGGGATGCATGAGAAATTTCCGGTATAATTCGAAAATACGTGATTCGTTTCTCTCATGTGCATACATCTGAGTTAAGGACTTCCACAATCCATTAGTTGTATCATGATACATAAACATGTAATAAATCGGATCTGTCATGGTGTTGAATATCCAGCCGAAGATTGTACAATTTTCAATCTTCCATTGTGCAAGTTTGGGATCCGATTTATCAGGTTTTGCTACAGAACCATGAAGCCACTCTTCTTGTCCTTTGCCTCCAAGAAATAAACTAATCTACCTATCTCACACCCGACCAGATATAGCACTTGTTGTTAGCACTTGTTGTTAGCCAGGTCAGTCAATTCATGCATTCTCCATACGAAGTACACCTTGAGCTTGTAAACCGAATTCTCATATACCTCAAGGGGGCACCTGGAAAAGGACTTCTCTTCATGAAACATGAGAAAATTGATGTCGAAGTATATAGACGCAGATTGGGATCGAAGATCTACGTCAGGATATTGTACTTATGTATGGGGTAACTTGGAGAAGTAAAAAACAGAGCGTTGTGGCAAGAAGCAGTGCAGAAGCCTAGTTTAGATCAATGGCTCAAGGTGTATGTGAGATTCTTTGGTAAAAAGAGTTCTAGGTGAATTAAAAGGGGCAATCATTCTTCCTATGAAGTTGTATTGTGATGACAAAGCATCCATCAACATTGTTCATAATCCAGTTCTACATGATAAAACGAAACACATTGAAATTGATAAACATTTCATAAAAATTGGAAGAGGGAGTAATTTGTATTCCATTTGTTCGTACTACGTTGCAGGTCGCTGATATACTAACCAAGGGCCTTACTAGACAAATCTTTGAAGCACAAGTTGACAAGTTGGGCATGATAGATATCTTCGCCAGCCTAGATTGGAGAAGATTTATTGATATCTTTAATAATATTTGATTTGAATAAATTAGGAAAGTTAATATTGTTAGCATAATTAAGTGGGATTGTGATATTGTTTGTTTTCTATTTAACTTGTATAATTGTATCCATTGAGGCATGAAATAAAATTATCATTCTCTTCTTCTTCCCGTGTTTGTGCATTACGGCTGCTTCCCTGATGCACAAACACTTAAGTTTACAAGTAATATTGAGCTTTTGATAATTTCCTTTATTGTAATTCCTTTTGAATTTCAGCAACTATTTCAGCATATTTCAGTACTTGAATTGGAGTTTTGTTCTTAATCAGTGTTCATCTACTTTTTCCCCTAACATATTGTCCCATAATTCTCTTTTCAAATCTATCTCCCCTAAACATTAACAAAATGACATTTGGTCTTTTCTGAACCCCAGTATCCCTCTACTCCAAGAACCCCATCTTTTCCCCAACAACTATCCATTGTATAAACCGAATCTTTCCAAATAGAGAGTGTTCCCCCTGCTGATCCTAGTCCCCCTTAAAAACCCAATGGAACTACTGATCGTCTCCCCTAATTGGCTTACACAAATCTCTACTGATGATCCCTTTGTTTGTTTCTTGTAAACATAAAAAATCTATTTTCTCCTTCAACACGAATTCCTTTAGCGCCCTTCTCTTAACTCTTCCCCCAACCCTCCGATATTGAAGCTGACAATAATCATTGATCCACATTTCCGTTCCCTACCTCTACAAACATCTTTTTTGTTTTTGAATTGCTTCCAAGTCTCTTATCTCCATCGCCACTAATAATCGATAATTTCCTTATCATTACCTTGGCCAACGATCCCTAACTGCTTACCGATATTCCATAAATGATTTGCTTCCGACATGAAATCCTTCTCCAACGAACGATTGTAAGCATTAAGGTGGCTAGGTTCACCGATACAAAAGTTAGTTTCGGACCTCTGAAAATTCGAGCACTTTCTTCTTTGATATTTTGAATTGAATCTGTCTTTAGATCTCTCTCTCTCCCACCAAATCCAGCTCTGATTTTTTAAAGTTAATACTAGTATTATGCCGTAGAAGTCTCGACAGTTACAGTAATATTGTCCTTAACATTCCGATCTTGTTGATCCTGTAAAATTTCCCCTACCATATTTACTGATACAACATTGTTATTGACACATTGTTTTAGGCCCATATTGTCGCAAATTTCAATTCAATCCACCACCTCAATTCCATTGAGATTATTGTTATTCGTATTTTTACCAAACCACTGAGTATCCTCTATCTCTTTCCCAAATCCCTCTTTACATTCTCTCCTCCCAGATTGTCTCTAGTATGACTTCGATCAAAAAATCTGATTGAGAGGATGGAGATTCTGAAATCAAGTTTCCAAAGTGACTCTGATCGCTGCTCTTAGCTATCCAGATCAGTTTTGCTGACCACCTCTTCTATCAATCTTATTGGGAAGGTTGTTCCATTGATATTAACTCTCATTATTTTGTTGATAAATTCCAGCGCCGATGTAGATAATAAAAATCTTCCACAATCCAGTTTTTCTCTATTGATTGTAGCGTTGCTGATTCTCACTAACCTGCCCATTAAGTCGGCAAGCAAGTTGAGAAATTTGGGGTTCAAAACATGAGGTGGGATGCCCAAGCAGCTAATCCAAATTTCTTTTTTGGGATTATTCACCGACTTGTCCCATGCTCTGATTTGTGGTCTTCCTTCAACAAATCAATTAAAATTTCTTTTTTCTCATCATATATCAGAACTGAAGATCCCCCAATGGAATAAGTTTGGTATGGATAAACCGTTAAAAGATAAATTCTTGTTGAGCGCGGTTCAAATTTCCGATTAGGCAGCCTTCCACCAATTTTCCTCTGCTTTCCTCTGAAAAGTCAACCCCGCTCCTTCTGATTGGAATTTTCTTTGGAAAGTATCCTTGTTAATTTGTTTTCCATCCTTGGTCGCATCTACTTAAGATTTCCCATCTATCTTGCCGGGGATCTGTTGAGGAAACGAAAATGATAGTTTTTCCTCGGTTCAACTTTTGAAACTCCTTCAAATCTTGGCCTATTAGCTCTTAATTTATACAAGCCTATCCAGATGTTCAGTTCCTCTTCGATTTTTTCCGCATCCACAATGCCCCTGAATCGAACAAACCCGAACCTCTTTTACCATGCAAATCGCGTTTTTGGGGGATGAATATCTCGCAAGCCTCTCCCAATTTCTGGAAAGAACAACGCATTTCCCCAGGTTCCCACTCCTCTCGGAAATTAATGAAGAAGAAAAGAATATTATCAGCATTGAATCTTCTCAGGTACTCCGGTATGTCACGGCGATGTGTCTAACCCTTAGATCGCAGATTTCCAGTGATATTGCCTATGCCATGCTTCCGATCCACCTCTCCATTCTGATACCTAGGGTAGGTTCTCTCTCTCTCAGAAAAGATAGGGAAATGGGTGGAGGTAACCCGCCCAATCGGAATGTTACGGCGAAGATGAGGATTAGGGTTGTGGGATTTTAGAGCCTCTCCTTTCAGATTCTCTCACTAGGTAAACGCGCTCCATGAAATTGTACGAGTCTCTGTTCCACCATTCGAAACAAAATTTACCTTCGATGCTCTCAATAAAAGAATTCATAGAATGCAACAGTCTATTTAAATGTAGTGTCTCGCAATTCAAGGGTACTCGAGTCCTAATAGAGGATATAACTTAACATTAGTTATTGGAGTGTTGGAAGTTTCAGGTTTTACCTGCAGCGATCTCTTGTTATTTTACCTTACCCAACATTGCAAACACGTCATCATGTTCCGGGTCTATGTTTATTCTGTCAGAAAAACATATAGGTATTGACATATTGTTTACCGTTGCTCAATTCACACTTTACACTGTTCTACAATCTTGAGCAATCTCAGACCTTTATATATCTTAAACTCGTTTGTAAGAATTTATCTTTCAACTAGTACTTCCTCATCTCCTTAATGCTCAATCTGAACGTTAAAAAAGGTTGTCCATTTCGATGTTGGATTACTTGATTTCGTGGATATCTTTTTCTAATGGACAGGTTGAGTCAGCTATTTCTGAAAGGGAACGCATGCTCCTCATGAAGATCTCAGAACTTCAATCAAGGTGGCATATTTAGAGAACTATTGGCATTCAAGGAACCATTGTTTATGTTAACCTTTTTGTTTTGCAAGAGAAGCTAAGTGCTCTTGTTCTCACCATTTACAGGATGATTACCTTGACTGATGAATTAACTGCAGAAAGAGTGAAATATACTCAAGTAAGTTTAAAATGTTTGTGTTTATACTGTATAACTAAATGTGAAATCACACGATCAAATTTCTGTTTGTGAAGACTGGTTAATTAGAAGAAAAAAACATTTCTTCTATTCGCATTCAAGTATAATGGAATGAACCTCTAGGTTTGCGCCATTAAATATGTATTGCCTCTTGGTTTTTGCCATAATCGTATTTTATTTGGCAGTTGCAACAACAATTAAATGTTGTCTCTGCTCGTGAAGAGGAGGAATATGGAAGGGAAGGAACTTCTTGAATTGAACTTTTGTTTCCGAAAGTGTACAATGACAGAACCTTTGTAAATTCAGGTAATGACCTCAACCGAGATGTTAATCTCAAGTATTTTGTTATTTCAGGTCATTTTACGCCTATCCTTTTCATTTACCTTGTAAATCAAACACAGGAATGGGTGTCAAAATTGTTCATATTTTCTGGAATCACGCCTTTTATTACCGACAGTTCTTCCGGTCCTGTCCAACAATGAATAGGGAAAATAATCATCAGAAGAAAATATTGAGGTAATTTATTTAAATGGGGAAATGGAAATGATCTCCTAGTACCGATGATACCGCGGCTTCAATCCAATGTGTATCGTTTGTCAGAACCCTTCATCACCATGGGAATAGATGAGCTTAAGGGCATTCAATTTGTATTCTGTAAATTATACATGTATGATTAATGACTCAAGTGTGAAAGCTTTATAAACTGCAACTCTGTGAATAGTTGATTTATCAAACTGTGATGCTGTTGTTTCCGTCAACATCCCATCCCAACTGTTTTGTTTCCTCGTTAGAGTTCCAGTTTCTGAAAAACCGCAACTTTTCTTTTTCTTTTTTCTTTTAACAAAAGGATTGATAAATTTATGTATGGATCAAATAGCCGGCCTCATTTTGTGGGATAAATGTTAAGATTGATTGATTGAAAAAAAAAGATGGAGGATTAGATCAAGGCAGTATGACTGTAAATAAGACAATTTTAATTTGTCTAATCTTCAAGAGTCTTTATGTGTCTATTGAAATGCCACAAGAAGAATGAGGAAAAGCCTTGCAAATGTGAGACTCTGAAGCAGGTGCATCCGTAATTGAATTTCCATCTTGAAAAATGAGAAAGATTTAATCCGAAGAGAGAAGAAGAAATCATATTTATTGATATGGTAAGTGTAAGGTGTTTTATCAACAGATTATACTGATTTGTTTAAATCTTGGTCTTCACTTACGCATCAATACAACTTAAGATGTGTACTAACATCATTATAAATGGTTGTTTTTGATGTAGATGTATGATAAAATCTTCATAAAGGGTGGATGCTTCTAAATAACGTTATGATCGCCGCTTTTTCTACTGTAGATATAATATATTAAATACATTTGAAGTTGTAGAATTATTAGTTAATTAATCGATAACTAATACTTTATTATTTGATGGAAGACATTTATATTTCAATAAATAAATATTTAATATTTTTAAAATTCGTATGTATCTAATTGATTTAATTCAATAAAACCAGCTTACTCATAGATTTAAAAATTGCTAGGAATATTTATGATTTAGTAAAATAGTCTGGAGAAGGCTTTAAGTATAGAAGATAATAATGAAAGGGGTGGTTTAAAAGTATTGGATTACTAAATAGAAAAGACAACGTTTTTGTCCGTTAACCAAATCAAGAGATTCTAAAATCGAACAAAAGGTAAAACACAGATCTACAAATTTCATTTAGACAACTTTCACTCATTCGACCATTTCAATGTTCGAATTTACGAGTCAAAGAAGTGTGTTTCTCTCATGCTAGTGAATTTTTTTTTTTTTTAAAAAGAAATCAAAATGAATGACCGACTTAACTTTAACAATTTATATACGATTTATGTGCAGAAAACACAAATACACCTAAATCACACTCACACCGTGTAATATCCAAAATTATTTATATTTAATTGATGTAAAGTATGAGTTAATTGTGGAACTAAATTATTGGAAATAATATTTTAGTCCGAAGTGGAACTAAATTATGGGAAATAGTATTTTAGTTCGAAGTGGAATAATTAATTCTGGGTTAAACTTGTGATGTAAATTAAATTCAAAGGGCCATCGACTTCTCTCCTTGTGATATCCCCGAAATAATTATATGTAATTTGGGCATTAATTATGTTTATGTGATTTTTATGGTGATAATTAATATATGTGTTGGAATTAATTATCTTGGTAAAATGCTTAGTCACATGGTATTCGTGACCCGGTAGTGCATGTTATGCATGTTGAGAAATTAGGGGTTATTATGGTTTGTTTATGGTAATTGATAATTATTTGGTCAAGCATGATTTTAATTGGGACTTTGATGCATTTTGGTAAATGCTTTTAAAATATCATGTTGGGGTGTTTTATACACCATGGAAATTGTGGGAGTGGAATTTAATTAAAACAACTCCACTTAACACCCCCAATCCCCACTATACCCATCACTTTTCTACTTTCCCCCAAATCACCCACCCAAACCCTCATCCTCCTCTATTTTCGTTTTTAGCATAAAGGTGGAGGGGAAATCTTGACAAAAGTCTCATTTGTGGGATATGGTGTGAGATTTGGAGTCCCTAAGAGGTATGGATACCTCCCTATTGTTTTCATTGTGTTTGGATTGGGTTTGTTGTGGTTTTGTATGGTTTTGAAATGGGTTGTTATGTGTTGGTGTTATTTTGGTTGAATGTTGGATTTATGGGGTGTTTAGAGTGCATTTTGAAGGTTATTATGTGTTTGATGTTGTTGGTTTGAAGGTAGGAGAGTTGGTATGGATGGAAAGGAATTTTGGAGCAAAAATGGTGAAATTTCGGGTTACAGACACCGGCGATCGATCGCCCGTTCCAGGCGATCGATCGCGCGCTGGCAGTGCGCGTTTAGAGTGTCTGGCGATCGATCGCCACTCTTGGGCGATCGATCGGCGAGGCTGGCGATCGATCGCGCCAATTGTGGCGATCGATCGCCAAAGCGAGAAAATTTGAGGATCGGGCAATAGGGTCTCGCGATCGATCGACCGTAACAGGCGATCGATCGCGAAAGGGAAAATGTGGGATTTTTGGATATTTTTGTGGAATTTTTGATATTGGACTATTATTGGCTCCTAATATTGATTTGTGTGAATGTGTAGAACCATCCCAGGTGGCCACACAACTTAGGAAATAAAGTCCACGATATCTCCACTTTTGGAACTAAGGTACGTAGTGAGACGTACGGGCATCGGACGGTAAAACATATTTATTACGCTTTGAATTGGTTATGCATTATGGTTGCACACATGGAATTGATTATGCATTGTGGTTGCATATGTGGTCTTGTTTATGCATCATGGATTGCATACATGGTTTGATCATGCATTTTGGTTGCATGTGTATATTGGATGCATTGGTGCATGTGATTGTGAGTCGGGATTATATTCCAGTGATGGAGAATACTTGCCGCCAGTGGCGTAGCGATGTGAATACTTGCCGCTGTCATACCGTAGCGATGAGAGAATATTTGCCGCTAATATGAAGCGAAGAACACGATCGCTGTCATATTTATAGCGAGGGATATTAGTACCGCTGGTATTGTCTAAGCGAGGGGTATTTCCGCTGTCATGTTAACGCGAGGGGTATTGATAGGCTTAGATTTTGAGTGTTTTTAACTGTAAATTCTTCCTACTTTCCGTTCTTTTTCCTGGATGATATTATGCTTTTTGGTGTTTATTCGTTTGTTTCAGGAAAATGGATCGTAAGTGGAAGAAATGAGCTTATATGAAGATAACGAGCGAAATCGAGGCGTGAAAGAACAAAAATTGAGGAAATGAAATTTTCGGAATCTCGATCGATCGAGATTTACTCTCGATCGATCGAGCCAGGCAGAGAGTTGAGCATCAAAGATTTTCAAGTCTCGATCGATCGGTGGAAATCTCGATCGATCGAGCGAGGCAGTAACTTCGGAGCTGATTTTTTCAAATTCTCGATCGATCGGTGGAAAATCTCGATCGGTCGAGCGAGACAGTGAGATTCAAAAGCTGGCATGAACAGTGCGCCAATCGATCGAGAAAACCTTCCGATCGATCGAGACGCAAAATCCTGAAGATTTTATTTTCCTTTCTTATCGTGATTTTGGAGGGCTTTTAAGCGGGAAGCTTGATATACACCATATCACACGATATCACACGATATGAGACGAATTTCAGACGATTTTTAGGTCAAGGAGAGCCGCCCAAGCCGCCGCCCAACACCGGAAAAGGAGATCCAATCTCCGTTCTTCGTCCAAGGTCGAGCCAATCTATTCCGGAGTGCAAGGAAGGAACAAGAGAAGAAATCACGGTGCAACGCACGGATTCATCCATCGTTTATCGTATTTCTGAACTTTAATTTATTTGATTTTCAATTTCATTTGATATTTTAGAGGTCGAGAGACAATAAAACTCTTATGTATTTGATTTGAATTAAATTTAGTTTATATTATTGAGTTTTAGTTTCATTGTGTTTGATTATTGATTCATTGGTATTTGAGTGCATTGATTGTTATTGTTCATAAATTAATTGCATGTGTAGATCAAAGTCTAGCTAGCTTTGATTGAATTTGAGGGTTACAGCCGAGATCGAGAGATAACGTTGTAACACGCTCCATTAATTTATGATGTATGTCACGATTGAGATCGAGAGATGATATCGCATATGTGAGAACTTGGAATCGAGAGATTTAGAGTTAAAAGGTTTTGATAATCCATGCAACTTTGAATTAGTAAATAGGTGCACGAGAGTGACTTATTCTAGTTTATCGTTAGTTTCTTTACAGCTCGAGAGAGTGCATTGAATAATATCGAAAACCGTTCACCTTTAAAATCAATTGGTTGGTAATTTGAGAATTCCATTGAATCATTAGAGATAACATAATTGAACGACGAGCTCGGTAATTTTCTCGAGTAACTTACCTTTGCATTTCCGGAACCATTCTTTTCATTATTTCTAGTTTAAATCTTTATTCTTTAGTTTAATTTAGCTCTAGTTAATCAAACTTCTTAAATCATAGGCTAAATATAATTTTATTAATCTTATTTGGTACTTATACGTTAGTCCCTGTGGATTCGACAACCCGTACTTAATTTTCACTATACTAAAACTTGACACCGTGCACTTGCGGTAGAATCGCTTCAAACCATTCTTTGAAATATCTTTTGTTTAAAAATAAAGCGGTCAAGTTTTTGGCGCCGTTGCCGGGGACTAATCTGTATAATATCATACGAGACTAGTTATTGTAATTTAGCCAATTTTATTTTTGCGTTTTTGTTTTCTTTTTCTTTTTGTTATTTTCGAAAAAAAAAAAAATTTATTTAAGTATTTTATTTGTTTTTCTTGCGAGGTACTTGTGATGCCTCATCAACAAGTCTTCACAAGATTTGCCCAACAATTTTCAGAGCCGTTTTATTCTCCGTGGGAGAGATTCAATGAACTGGCAGACACATTCAGGTATCACAACTTTTCGAACTATACTCTTCTGCAACATTTCTTCAAAGGTTTGGATGCACAGACACGAGGATGGGTATTCAGAGGAGCACTGGTGACTGGGAGTCCCCTGGTTGATAGAGTTGAGGACAGTGTATTACACCTGTTCAATGATATGGCGGACTTCGATTACCACTGGCATTGTGATCCTTCCTTGCAAGGTTGGAGTCACCAATACCCACCAGAGCCTCACTACCCTGATTATACGCACCAAACCTTTGAGCATCACGGCGAGAAGAAAGATAGTTTTGTAGAAGGAACAGCTCAATCAGAGAATATGTTATTTAGACTCATGGCATCAACTGAGCAACGTTTAGAGAACCAGACCAATTATATACGTCATCTAGAGCAGCAATTTGCAATTCTAGTGGAAACCATCTCAATGAGCTGCCAAGAGGAGGAGACGAGATCTATAAATCAGGCCTGGTTACATGATGATGATCACTCAACCAATCAAGTTTGGGGGAGTGATCCGACTCATGGGGAAGAATCAAGGGAAGTTGAGCCTATGGAAGTGATTGAGCCTACAGTGGAAAAGGCATCTGAGGAGATCCTATGGGACAACGAGCCAAGAGTGAAGTTGGATGATGAGATTTTCGAGAAATTTGATATCCACCCATCGATGAAGGCATGTTATGGGCCATAGGCAGATACGTATTCCTCATCGATGCCACCAACTTCACCGCACTACGCCATCCATGAGATGAAGCCAATTCAAGAATCATTCTCCCATGCTCACTATGTCATGAAGAAAGTTGTTGGAGCGACGAGTTTACACTGGAGACATCTGGCCAATCTTGAGGGCATACTGAATGAAGACCCATTAGTGGTATTATACGATACTTACTATGGGCGGCAACCGCTCTTTGATGGTTGCTTCTGATGGTCAAGCCGACGACTAGAAATCAACGCTTCTTAGGAGGCAACCCAAGCGTATCCTTTTGCATTTAGCTTTGTTTTATTTTCAATTTTGCATTTAGTTTGTTTTTCTCTCTTGTCGATTTTTTTTCTAGCATCCTTCTTTGCGAGGTACTAAAGTGGAGCGATGAACCCCTACAGCAGTGGAGCTTTCAAAAGCCAAACTTCCTAAATCCTCATGCAAGCGTCTTGATCAGGGGAGTTTACTTTTTCCCTTTTGATTCTTTTAAACATTGAGGACAATGTTTCAGTTAAGTTTGGGGGAGTGGCTTGCGTGTTTAATTTGTTTTATCCACATGTTGTGTGCTTAATTGTCACTTGATTCGTCCTTGAGCACTATACACAAATTTTTTTTTTGGTTGATTGAGTTATTCTTGAGAATTGATGAATTAGATTTGCAACGGTAATACATGATGAAATTAATCCTCATCTAGATAGGAGTCATGGAAATGTTTAACTTGTCTGTATATATCCTTTGTTAACTATATGTCAAAACCGAGGAATAATTTGAGCACTTGTTGAGTCATGATTGAGTGAAGTATGTATTGATTAAATTGAAAATTTGTGTTAACTGTGATGAGTCTTGAGTATCTTAGATAACTCTACAGTTTAGTTGAAAGCACTTTGAGGCGAAATTTATAATTAGGAACTAGACTTGGAGATGATTTAGGCAATTTTTGGACCGTTTGTGCCTTTCAAGCCTACCGGGTATACATTATTCCTTAGTGTCCCCTTTTGAGCCTTATTGAAAAAGAATGGAATATGCATTGCATATGATTAGACCCCCATTCGGCATTCTTGGCAAACTCATTATACCCACCTTGGTTTGAGCCTAAAAGAACAATTTCATCCATCCCTAGGAGAGTATAATGAATCTCATTCATTGCATTAAATTGTTATATGTTGAGAATTTCATTGTGAAAGAAATGAAATGAACAAAAGAATGAGAAAAAAAAAAAAAAAAAAAAGATGTAGAGAAAAAGCCTTGAAAAGAAAAGTTAAATAAGACCCAAAGTGGCCAAGGCTAGAAAATATGAAGAGAAGCTCAATGATTATGTGAGAAGATATTGAACTGATTCTGTTATACTCCCTTCTTTGCTTCTATCCTACCTTTTCTTTGGAGCCGACACCAAAAGGCCTAACGTTAAAAGCTTTTAAAGTCCTGTTGATCCAAGTCTAGGGAATAATTACATTAGTGGAGAAGTGCTGGATAATAAATTTGTAGAGTAGTTCAAAGTAATCTTGACTAGGAGTTGATATGGCACATGTTGATCTTAAAGATATGTATGTAACTCATGTTTGACAATAGCACACACGCACGTTCCGATGTTGCGATGTATTGTTTAACTTAGGAGAAATTGCTTCTTGTTAAGTGTTGAAGGACTTCTATTGATGTGTAAGTAGGATTTCTGAGATTTTACGTATGTTGTAAAGATGATTCATGCTTAGTATCAAGTTTAACTTTTCTTTTTGAGCTTATTGCTTGCTCGAGGACGATGAAGTCTAAGTTTGGGGGAGTTGATAGGCTTAGATTTTGAGTGTTTTTAACTGTAAATTCTTCCTACTTTCCGTTCTTTTTCCTGGATGATATTATGCTTTTTGGTGTTTATTCGTTTGTTTCAGGAAAATGGATCGTAAGTGGAAGAAATGAGCTTATATGAAGATAACGGGCGAAATCGAGGCGTGAAAGAACAAAAATTGAGGAAATGAAATTTTCGGAATCTCGATCGATCGAGATTTACTCTCGATCGATCGAGCCAGGCAGAGAGTTGAGCATCAAAGATTTTCAAGTCTCGATCGATCGGTGGAAATCTCGATCGATCGAGCGAGGCAGTAACTTCGGAGCTGATTTTTTCAAATTCTCGATCGATCGGTGGAAAATCTCGATCGATCGAGCGAGACAGTGAGATTCAAAAGCTGGCATGAACAGTGCGCCGATCGATCGAGAAAACCTTCCGATCGATCGAGACGCAAAATCCTGAAGATTTTATTTTCCTTTCTTATCGTGATTTTGGAGGGCTTTTAAGCGGGAAGCTTGATATACACCATATCACACGATATCAAACGAAATGAGATGAATTTCAGACGATTTTTAGGTCAAGGAGAGCCGCCCAAGCCGCCGCCCAACACCGGAAAAGGAGATCCAATCTCCGTTCTTCGTCCAAGGTCGAGCCAATCTATTCCGGAGTGCAAGGAAGAAACAAGAGAAGAAATCACGGTGCAACGCACGGATTCATCCATCGTTTATCGTATTTCTGAACTTTAATTTATTTGATTTTCAATTTCATTTGATGTTTTAGAGGTCGAGAGACAATAAAACTCTTATGTATTTGATTTGAATTAAATTTAGTTTATATTATTGAGTTTTAGTTTCATTGTGTTTGATTATTGATTCATTGGTATTTGAGTGCATTGATTGTTATTGTTCATAAATTAATTGCATGTGTAGATCAAAGTCTAGCTAGCTTTGATTGAATTTGAGGGTTACAGCCGAGATCGAGAGATAACGTTGTAACACGCTCCATTAATTTATGATGTATGTCACGATTGAGATCGAGAGATGATATCGCATATGTGAGAACTTGGAATCGAGAGATTTAGAGTTAAAAGGTTTTGAGAATCCATGCAACTTTGAATTAGTAAATAGGTGCACGAGAGTGACTTATTCTAGTTTATCGTTAGTTTCTTTACAGCTCGAGAGAGTGTATTGAATAATATCGAAAACCGTTCACCTTTAAAATCAATTGGTTGGTAATTTGAGAATTCCATTGAATCATTAGAGATAACATAATTGAACGACGAGCTCGGTAATTTTCTCGAGTAACTTACCTTTGCATTTCCGGAACCATTCTTTTCATTATTTCTAGTTTAAATCTTTATTCTTTAGTTTAATTTAGCTCTAGTTAATCAAACTTCTTAAATCATAGGCTAAATATAATTTTATTAATCTTATTTGGTACTTATACGTTAGTCTCTGTGGATTCGACAACCCGTACTTAATTTTCACTATACTAAAACTTGACACCGTGCACTTGCGGTAGAATCGCTTCAAACCATTCTTTGAAATATCTTTTGTTTAAAAATAAAGCGGTCAGGTATTATGCCACTGATATAATAAGACTCGGGAATTGAACACGGTATACATGGAAATCGGTGCATGTCATGGCATACATTATTGGTAATATAATATATTGGTTATGATTGTGATACAGGGACAACTAATGGAGCTTTTAAATGTAGTAAATACAGGGAGTGAATTGTATTTACGGTTTATGCATTTAAATTACAATCATATTTTGTGAATATGATTTATATACATGCTCATGGTTTTGGGGTTGTTCCTGTAGGTACTTTTGGACGGACATTCTTTTGTATACTATCTACTCTAGGAGTAGTGTAAAGCTATAGGATTAATATTCATTAGTTGGGAATGTAATTAATCCCTTTTGGAACTTTATTTTGGCATTGTAATCTAATAGCTCAAGGCATCAACACGGTTTTATACTCCGTTTATGCATGAAAATTTTACTTACGCCTTTAATCCGCATATAAGGAACTAGGGTCCTTACATTAGTGGTATCAGAGCAGTGGTTAGAGAACCCGGGAATGAGTGAAGGGTAGCCTTAGCATGGTTGGCTAGGTATTTACATTTGAGCATGTTTATGCATGTGGTGCATATTGGTGTATAAATTGTTATACTAACATGCTTATTATCATTCATGTTATCTAACGGCATAACATATATATTGTTTGGAATTGTTGTTAACCTTTGTATTACAGCATGGCGGCTATGAATGTGGAGAACCTCAATGAAGAGGTGGGTAATGTTGGAAGCGTGAACGCTAGCATTGGTCAGACAAATCCTTTACCTCCACCTGCTGTGGACGTGGAGCCGATAGCTCAGTTGCTTTTACCAGAGGAGCTTAGTCTGATTCAGTTCCTAACTTTCCACCCGCCCATGTTTGAGGGGACGGAGACAGAAGAAGAAGCTGAGGAGTGGCTTGAGAGACTAGAACAGATATTTGTGTCCGCTCCTTGTGCTAGGACAGCATGGCTGAGGTTGGCGGAGTTCCAACTGGCGAAGAAGTCTTCTATGTGGTGGAAGACGACGGTGATGGAACTGAGAGCTCAGGGTATGGTGATTGACTGGACTTTATTTCGGACTCGGTTTCTAAACCGATACTTCTCTGCTGCGGCTAGGCAAACTAAGGAGGATGAATTCACGAGCAGGGGAACATGTCAGTCTCGGACTATGCCATGCCTTACTCATCCTTGTTGAGGTACGTTCCCTACATCGCAACAAACGGACATGCCAAGATGAGGCACTTTCTAAAGGGGCTGCGACCGGAACTTTTTGATCGGGTTATCTCCAACAACCCCATTTCTTTTGATGATGATCTCACAAGAGCGGAACTAGCAGAGATCGGAGTCAGCGCTTACCCGAATGTTGCACCCCCACAAGTCCCACCGTCGAGGCCAATATCTAATAATCTGAGGCCACGAGGAGAATCATTTAAGCCTCGTGGGGCTTCTTCCTCATCTTCTCGGTTTGGTGGGAGACGAATGGATAACCGGAGGGGTGGTGCGCCTAGCAACAGAGGGCAGACTCAAGTGAGTTGGAGTGGAGTGGTGAAGTGTTACTTTTGTGGAGGACCACATCATATGCGAGACTGTACGGTGATAGGCTTAGATTTTGAGTGTTTTTAACTGTAAATTCTTCCTACTTTCTCTCTTTTTCCTGGATGATATTATGCTTTTTGGTGTTTATTCGTTTGTTTCAGGAAAATAGATCGTAAGTGGAAGAAATGGGCTTATATGAAGATAACGGGCGAAGGCGTGAAAGAACAAAAATTGAGGAAATGAAATTTTCGGAATCTCGATCGATCGAGATTTACTCTCTATCGATCGAGCCAGGCAGAGAGTTGAGCATCAAAGATTTTCAAGTCTCGATCGATCGGTAGAAATCTCGATCGATCGAGCGAGGCAGTAACTTCGGAGCTGATTTTTTCAAATTCTCGATCGATCGGTGGAAAATCTCGATCGATCGAGCGAGACAGTGAGATTCAAAAGCTGGCATGAACAGTGCGCCGATCGATCGAGAAAACCTTCCGATCGATCGAGACGCAAAATCCTGAAGATTTTATTTTCCTTTTTTATCGTGATTTTGGAGGGCTTTTAAGCGGGAATTTGGATTCATTCGGGAGACAGACCATGTTAGGATCGGTCCGGAGTGTTTAGAGGGGGGGGGGGGGGGGGGGTGAATGAACACTCCTTACAAAATTTATCCCTTGTGATTTCTTTCTGATTAGTGAAAGAAATCTGTTACTTAATCAACTCTTTGAACAGAACAGACCACTAATAAGTAAGTGCGGAAACGGTCTGCTCTTGTGTAAGTAAGAGCAGCTCGATGGCTAAGTGCAGAATGACAAGACACAGGATATGTTTCTGGAAGTTCGAAGGTGGTGTAATCCTTCTACGTCTCCCCTTCTTCCAATTAAGGAAGGTTTATACTAGAAGACTTTGATTTATACAATCCTTTTGTACAAACCCGATTCAGGCTGGATTTACCTCACTACCAGTCTGAAACTCCTAGTCACTCAACCTGCTCAGACTCACTCTGTCTGACAGTTACGATATGTTGCTTACTTCTATTTTTCAATACACAATGCGCACAGTGATCCTTCAATGATCAAATGTTACAAAGTAATTGCGCTTAAATAAATAACTTCAGCTCGAAGGCTTCTGAACTTTGTAGGCGTGTGCTGTTTTGCTTTCTTGTATATTTTTCAATTGATCAGCGAGTTATCGAGTCCAGAGTTTTGCATCTGTTTGTTGCATCCTTTTATAGTTGAAGGTAGCAACGGCATTGTTTCCCTTAATGTGCAGCTATGACTCTTTTTAAACTCTGAGAAAGCTACAGTCTTCTTCTTCAGGACACTTGCCGTTCTGGTATATGCTTTCGGCGACTGTCAGGTAAGCTCTTCTTTGTCTTCTTACCTATTATGGCAATCTTCAGTCTTTGGTCCTTTGTAGCATTAATTGCAGCATTAAATGCTACAATAAATATCCGTTGATGATTCGGACTGAGAAGCCATCCTTTATGTATCCTAGACTGCTCTGATCTGATAAAGGTTGAGATCGATCTGAAACATCGATCTATTCATTCTGGAATCCATCGATCCGGTCTGATATGCAATATTCTTTATCAGTTTGCTCTGATATGTCCGATCGATCTGGTATGCCTAATTTCCATCGATCCGGTCTGAAATGCTTTGTCATCTTGCTCTGTTGAGTCCGATCGATCTGGTCAACCTGATTTCTATCGATCCGGTCTGAACTGTTTTGTCATCTTTAAAATCTCATCGATAAGGTCCGGAACTAACAAATTCCCCCTTTTTGATGATGACAAAACCTAGCTACTAAGTCTTTTTAACCAGTCTTGATAAGAGCTCTGAAGCGAATGCTTTTCGGATCGATTACTTCTTTGTTCAAAATAAATGAACATTATTAAGTTTGATCGATTCAATCTTTTATTATTAAGCCTTTATTAAAGTTCAAAATAAATGAACAAGGACTTAATCAAAAGAAGATTTTATAGATCATCAAGAAGTCCTAAATACAGACAGTCTGATAAGTTAAAAGACTAAGACTGCTATCTTCTTGAGCTTGGAGGCGGCTTGAAGTCTGTCTTCTTTTCCCCCTTTTTGTCAGCAGCAATCTCTTGAAGGAATTCAACAACTTGGGCTAGCTGCGCGCTGATAGCGTCAAGACGAACGTCTTGAGCGCGGAGGGAGTTAGAAACAGATGCTCTGACTTCAGTGGCTAACTCGACCTGCTCCTTCCTCAGACTGTTCTTGTAGGAGGCTTGTTGAGAAAACAGATCGTTGATGCCGCGCTGGAGGCTTCCGATACTGGCAGTCATTTTCTCTTTGAAAGAATTAAAGTCCAAAGTTGTGACTCTTTGACTTTGATGAACTTCGAGAATTCGTTGAGTTAATGACAGACAGTTATCAGAAAAATGCTGGATAGTCCGTGCCAGGGATGGAGGTGCATCAGATAGCTGGCTGGGAGAGTGATCTGATGATGACATAGCATGATCAACTTCTTCAGCAATCGGCACGATTGAAGAAATGGCAGCTTGATGACTTTCGGATCGGATCAGAGCGACCAGATCCGAAGAAAAACTATGAATGAATGCCAAATCTTCATCTGATGATCCCGGAGGAGAGTGGGGACTGGAGGGTTCCTCATCTTGGAGAGCTGCAACCACTGAAGATACCACCAAATCCGGATCGATGAGGTCTGGTGCTTCAGTTGGTGCACATGCCTCAGCTGGACTGTTGTGAGCATGGGAGGCTGATGACTTCAATGGGATAGATGTTGTCGGAGAGTCCAACAGAACATGCATTGATTCATCATCTGTTGCAGACGGAGCATTAGGCAATGGCTGCTCCGCTGTAGGTTCTGGTACGAGTGCTGCAGGTTGGTCTTCTGTCTGTTTTGCTTCAGCAGAAGGAATAACCTCGATAAAGGGTTCTGCCAGAGTCTTGCTGACAGAAGGATGATCCGGGCTGGTGGCTGGAGTGGAGATACCTAGCACCTGTCGTTGAAAGCGGACAGCTAGGGATAGAGCATGAATGTCCATCTCAAGTTGAGCAATCACAGCCCCATCATCTCTGGCAGTAGGAGCAAGCGGATCGAAGTTCTTCTTTTTGGCAGTGAGAAGCAGATTGGCCAGTCTGAATCTGTGTTTTGCCGTAAATAGCCCTCTGCGCTGCACCGCAAGTCGAACATCATCAGTTTCAGTGCCTCTCAGAACCTCGTCTTCCATCTTCTTCAGTCTGTGCAACTTTCCATAGAACATGTCAATGTGGTGGACAGTCCGGTACTGGACATATTCATCAAAGACCACAAGGAGTTCAGCTAGCTTCTCATCAACATCCTCCATAGCGATGTCGATGGCAGTCTGTGCAGCAGATTTGGGTTTAGAAGAGATGGGTTCAGTGAGAATGTCTTTTCCCTTACCGGTGGAGGAAGGAGACTTAATCCCTGATTGGGTATAGTCACCCAACTCAGTGATAACTATCCCTTTGACTACGGGATTGGCAGAGGGAATTCTAGGGGTGACTTTGGGTGCAGGGGTTGAGGCTTGTGAAGGCTGAGTGGGGGGTTGAGGTGCAGGGGTTGCTTTAGTGGGTTGCAGTATGGGTGGAGGTAGATGTCTGGTTGGTTTGGTAATCTGGGTTCGGGGCTTTTTGGGAAGTGGCTTGGTTGGGGATGAGTGAGCAGACTGGGTTTCTTCTGAGTCAGTCTGAATGGTCAGCTTCCGCTTGACCCGAGGTTTGCGCACATCAGCTGGTTCCTCGTCCTTCTCAATCTTGACTGAGACCAGAGTGGTAGGAGTAGGCGGAACACTCTTGGACTTCAGCAGTGCAAGCCCTTTGGAGTTGAGTACCTTAAAGGGGCGGAGAGCAGATGGCTTGCTCAGCTCGAGGCCTAAGGACTCCAAGAGCTTGCTGAGAGGAACAGCAAAGCATACGGCGTGCTTGGATGCAATCACCGTTTCCAGCAGTACTCCATACAAAATCATGGACCAGTTTATCTTCTGTCCAGATACAATAGCTGCCATGGCCCTGAACTTCTCGGCGGTTACAGCATCAAAGCTTCCTGCTTTACCCAAAAGTGGCTTGGCGACCACTTCGCACAGCACCTGGAAATGGAAGAGCATTTCCTTCTTCTTAAATGAGGGTTGCAACCGGTGGCCAGAAATAGAGATCTTCCCCTGAAGATCTAAGAGAGATGCTGGAGGAGTCTGTCCGAACTCTGTCAGGCCGGAACTGGGGAGGCCAAAGGTCTTGGCCATTGTTGTTGGCGAGATCTCGAAAGATTTGCCCTTGACAGTGGTAGAGATGGATGACTTCCGGGAGACGGCGTTGGCGAACAGCTCGCGGATCTCTGGTTCATAAACAACTGATCCGCACTCCAAAAAATTCCGTAAACCAGAGGATTCCAGGGCTCTGAAAATTGACACCATCGCAGCATCTTCTCCCCTGTAGATATCATCAAACTCAACGGAGAGTGAGTTATGAGTGATGGTAGCCATATGAAAGGAGTTTAAGGAAGGTGCGAAGAGTAAGAGAGTAAGAGAGTGAGAGAGTAGAAAGCGGTAAACTGTAAAAAGTGAAAAAGTTATGAAATGTGCAGCCCGCTAAATAGGAGAGAGAAGACACGTGTCTTTATCTCCAAGACTGAGAAATAAACTATTCAAAATGAACGGTCAGGATAAAGAAAGATAAGGCGGTTAAAGTACAACTAGTTAAAAGGTTAATCAGTCCGGGCTGTTTTGTTTTATTTTAAAAACAGATTATTGTCCAATCAGATCATAGGATAAAATCAGACTGACAAGGATCGGTCTGAAAGTTCGGACCGGTCTGTGTCTTTCTGAACATTGTATTATCGATCTGTAGTGACAAAAATCGTTAAGATCGAAAAGAATAAAAATATCTAAATGAATTAAGATAAGTCAATTAAACCAAGAATTTGACGGAAATAATTGAACTTAGCCTCAGGAAGTGGTTTGGTGAAGATGTCTGCTGCTTGCTGCTCTGTTGAAATGTGTTCGATCCGAATTTCCTTTTTGCCAACATGATCTCGAATAAAATGATGTCGAATATCAATGTGCTTTGTTCGAGAGTGCAAAACTGGATTATACGTTATAGCGATTGCACTTGTGTTGTCGCAAAATATCGGAGAGTCAACAGCTTGAATGCCGTAGTCTTTGAGCTGGTGTTGAATCCAGAGCATTTGAGCGCAACAGCTTCCAGCGGCTAGGTATTCTGCCTCAGCTGTGGATGTGGCAATAGATGTCTGCTTCTTACTGAACCAAGAGATCAATCTTTCACCTAGAAATTGACATGTTCCACTGGTGCTTTTACGATCGATCTTACACCCAGCGTAGTCTGCGTCTGAATATCCGATCAAGCTGAAGTTTGAATCTTTGGAGTACCAAAGACCAACGTTCTGAGATCCTTTTAAGTATTTCAGAATACGCTTGGCAGCAATGAAATGTGATTGCTTTGGTTCTGACTGAAATCTGGCGCACATACAGACTGAAAACATTATATCGGGCCGGCTTGCTGTAAGATATAATAGTGATCCGATGAGTCCTCTATACATGGTTACTTCAACTGCCGTTCCCCCTTCGTCCTTGTCTAACTTGATTGTTGGACTCATTGGAGTTGATGCAGTTGAGCATGTTTCCATTCCAAATCTCTTGAGGAGCTCTTTGGTATACTTGGTCTGATTGATGAAAATGCCATTGTTGAGCTGTTTTACTTGAAGACCCAGAAAGAAAGACAATTCTCCCATCATGCTCATTTCGAACTGTCCCTGCATTAACTTAGAAAACTTCTCGCATAGTTTGGGGTTAGTTGACCCAAAGATTATGTCATCAACATAAATCTGAACTAAGAGGGTGTGTTCCCCCTTAATGAATTTAAAGAGAGTTTTATCTACCGAACCGATCTGGAAGTCGTGGTTCAGCAGAAATTGAGATAGAGTGTCATACCAGGCTCTTGGAGCTTGTTTCAGACCATACACTGCTTTATTCAGTAGATATACATGATTAGGATACGAATGGTTCTGAAATCCAGGTGGTTGCTCAATGTAGACTTCTTCCTGAAGCTTTCCATTAAGAAAGGCGCTCTTGACGTCCATCTGATATACTTTGAAGTCTTTAAAGGCAGCATATGCAAGAAAGATTCGGATTGCTTCAAGTCTGGCGACTGGTGCAAATGATTCATCGAAGTCGATTCCTTCTTCTTGTCTGAATCCCTGTGCCACCAGTCTTGCTTTGTTTCTAACCACAGTTCCATCGGCGTCTAGCTTATTTCTGAAAACCCATCTGGTTCCAATAACAGGCAGATCGCTTGGTCTGGGAGTTAGACTCCAAACTTGATTTTGTTCGAATTGATTAAGCTCTTCTTGCATTGCTTTAATCCAGTTGAAGTCAGTCAGAGCTTCATCGATCTTCTTGGGTTCCAGAGTTGAGATGAAAGCAGCATGAGTGAATTCATCCATCATCTGTCCTCTGGTTCTAATTGGTGCAGACGGACTACCAATCACTAGATTAGGTGGATGCTTCTTAGTCCATCGATAGCTTGACTCTGGATAGTCTGGTTCGGTCGGATGAATAGTAGCAGCATGATCTGTATCTACTTTAATATTTGAGTCAGGAGCATCTGGATCAGCTCGATCTGAAGAAGCTTCAATGGCCTGATCCGGTCTGTCTGGCACTTCTGGTTCTGGTGGATTGTCTCTTGACCTGTTAGCTACAATCTCATCATCACTGTTAGCTTCGAGATGGATATTTTCCATCTGATTTTGAATTGAATCCTTGTTGCCCTCAACACATAATGATTCATCAAAAACTATATGAACAGATTCTTCTACAGTTAAAGTTCGATTATTAAACACTCGATAAGCTTTGCTAATTGATGAATATCCTAAGAATATACCATTATCTGACTTAGCTTCAAATGCTGTAAGATGACTCTTACCATTGTTGTGAACGAAGCATTTACAGCCAAATACATGAAAGTGAGAAACAGATGGTCTGTTACCAGTCCATATTTCATATGGAGTGAGATTCAGCTTCTTGTTAATCATAGATCGGTTTTGAGTGTAGCAAGCAGTATTTACAGCTTCTGCCCAGAACTTTTGAGAGATTCCAGAATCAGCAAGCATTGTTCTTGCTGCTTCCTTGAGCGTTCTGTTTCTTCGTTCTGCAACTCCATTCTGTTGGGGAGTTCTGGCGGCTGAAAACTCATGCTTGATTCCATGATCTTCTAGAAAGGATTCAAGATTCTGATTTGAAAACTCAGTGCCTTTGTCACTTCGAATCCTGTCTATTGTGGATGATTTCTCGTTCTGAGTGCGTTTCAGCAGCTTGATCAACTTCGGACCGGTCTGATCTTTACTGCTCAAAAATATAGTCCATGTAAAGCGTGAGTAATCATCAATAACAACAAGTGTATACCGCATTCCCCCTAAACTTGTTATTGGTATAGGACCAAACAAGTCCATATGCAGTAATTCTAGACAGCGGGAGGAGGATTTGGCATTCTTGTTTTTGAAGGATGATCTGATCTGTTTGCCCATTTGGCAAGCTTCGCAGATCTTATCCTTGGCAAAGTCGATCTTGGGCAGACCGATAACTAAATCATGTTTACACAGGCTAGCAATGGTCTTAAAGTTGATATGATTCAAGCGCTTATGCCATAACCAGTGTTTATTATCATTGTTAGCGATGAAGCAGGTAGGATTATCAGGTTGAGCATGATTCCAGTTAATCTTATATGTGTTTCCATTCCTGATTCCTACTGAGCAAGGTTATACCGTCTGATGATTTAACAGTGCAAGTGTGTTTATGAAATTCTACAGCATAACCATTATCACAGAGTTGACTGATACTAATCAGATTATAGCACAGATTTTCAACTAACAGCACATCATTGATAATAATGTTACCATGGACAATCTTACCCTTGCCCACGGTCTTACCCTTTGAGTTATCTCCGAAGATGATCTTGGGTCCAGTGCATTCTGTGACTTCAGACAGCAGCTTGATGTTTCCAGTCATGTGACGAGAGCACCCGCTGTCCAAGTACCAATCTGATGCGAGATTCTTCTGTACCTGTCATCACACATATTTATTGTTGGTACCCAATCCTATTTGGGTCCAGAACGGATTAGCCCTTTGGGAACCCACACCTGTATCAGCTTTAGTGGCTTGTGTGTGTAGGGTGTGCTATGTGCTGGTCTGTCTCGATGTTGTGTGTGATAATGTGTGCGCTGTGAAAACCTTTGATTTTCATAAGGTAGTCTATATCTTCGTTGAATCGGTTTTGAGTTATAGTAATTGTATTGTCTTCCTTGCCTTAGATTTTGCACTTTTGGATTTGGTCTCACAGACACAAATCTTGCTGGTGCCTTATCGTTGGCTTGGTTGACATAACCAATCCCTTTTCTCAAATTTTGATTCACGTAAGAGACTCCTGTTTGAATCTTAGGTGCTTCAGTTTCATATACTGTGCTGGATTTAACAAATGTCATTTGTTTGACTTGATTCTGTACCAGCAACAGCTCAGACTCATCTTTGGTGTCAAAGCCTATGCCGGTGAAATCACCGACATTTCTTTGAGCTTCTTGTAATTCTTCCAAGGAAGTTCTGGATTTTGTCCATGTTTTGAATATATGTGAGAGCTTAGCATTTTGTGTGCTAATTCTCTTATTTTCTTCATGGAGCTGATCATAAGAGATTTTCAGCTTATTCAGCTCGTTCTGGAGATTTTTGCACTCACCCTGCTCAGAGCAGCTTGGTTTGTTGTGCTCATCCATTTGAGTACTGATTTTGGCTTTATTCTTCTCAAATGATTCAGCTAAGATCCTATAATCATTTGCCATGTCTTGCAGTGCGGACATGAGCTCTTCTCGTGTAAAATCATTTGATTCAAATTCGAATACCTCATCTGTCTGACTCATTTCTTCATCTGCCATCAGACATTGAACCTCTTCTTCGCTTTCGCTGGAAGAGTATTCAGAGCTGTCTGAATCGGAATCAGTCTGAGCCCATTTGCTGTTTCCTTCCTCAGCAACTAAGACTTTTTGGGATTTTCCATGATTCTTGCGGTCTTGGTGGTGCTTCTTCTTTCTATCATCTCGATGCTTCTCTTTCCTTTCTTCTTTCTTCGGTCTGGTGCAGTCTGCAATAAAGTGTCCGGTCTTACCACAATTGTAGCAAGCCTGATCGTTAACATTATCATCTTTTCTTGATTTATAATGATGAGAGGGTTTGAAGTTCCTCTTATTTTTAGACATAAATTTACCGAATTTCTTTATAAATAATGACATAGCATCGTTACTCATCTGTTCAGCAGATCGGTCTGATGTTGAAGCGATCTGGTCTGGGATGGCTGCCAGGGCCTTGTTGGGTTGAGAGATGAATGGCTCTGCTTCACCTCTGCTTATTAGTTCAAACTCATAGGCCTTGAGATCTGCAAACAGATCATGAAGTTCAACCTTGTTAAGGTCTTTTGATTCCCTCATGGCAATTGTCTTTACATCCCATTCCTTTGGCAGAGCTCTCATTACTTTCAGAGCGATCTCTCTGTTAGAATATTCCTTCCCCAGACCATTTAGTTCATTTATGATGCTGGTGACTCTTTCATCAAACTCATTTAGAGTTTCACCACTTTTCATCTTTATGCTCTCAAATCTTTGAAGAGCCACAGTTAACTTGTTTTCTTTGGTCTGGTCGTTGCCTTCACATAGTTGTGCTATCTTCTCCCAAATTTCTTTGGCAGTAGAGCACATTTTGATTTTGCTGAACATGTTCTTGTCCAAAGTTTTGAACAAGATGTCTTTGGCCACATTGTCGAGGTTTGCTTTCTTTCTATCCTCATTCGTCCAGAGGGATCTGTCTTTTTCTACCATTTGTGGTTCTCCACTGGTAGTGGCGACTGCTGTATTTATTTTTAGGATCTTCATTGGTCCATCGGTGATGACGAACCACATATCGTCATCCTGAGCTGCCAGGTGAGCTTGCATTCTGATTCTCCAGTCATCATAATCTTCTTTTGAGAACATGGGGATTTTGTTGAATGATGCCATCAGCTTAATATTCTTTGTGCTGATTAAGACAACCTGGCTCTGATACCACTTGTTAGGATCGGTCCGGAGTGTTTAGAGGGGGGGGGGGGTGAATGAACACTCCTTACAAAATTTATCCCTTGTGATTTCTTTCTGATTAGTGAAAGAAATCTGTTACTTAATCAACTCTTTGAACAGAACAGACCACTAATAAGTAAGTGCGGAAACGGTCTGCTCTTGTGTAAGTAAGAGCAGCTCGATGGCTAAGTGCAGAATGACAAGACACAGGATATGTTTCTGGAAGTTCGAAGGTGGTGTAATCCTTCTACGTCTCCCCTTCTTCCAATTAAGGAAGGTTTATACTAGAAGACTTTGATTTATACAATCCTTTTGTACAAACCCGATTCAGGCTGGATTTACCTCACTACCAGTCTGAAACTCCTAGTCACTCAACCTGCTCAGACTCACTCTGTCTGACAGTTACGATATGTTGCTTACTTCTATTTTTCAATACACAATGCGCACAGTGATCCTTCAATGATCAAATGTTACAAAGTAATTGCGCTTAAATAAATAACTTCAGCTCGAAGGCTTCTGAACTTTGTAGGCGTGTGCTGTTTTGCTTTCTTGTATATTTTTCAATTGATCAGCGAGTTATCGAGTCCAGAGTTTTGCATCTGTTTGTTGCATCCTTTTATAGTTGAAGGTAGCAACGGCATTGTTTCCCTTAATGTGCAGCTATGACTCTTTTTAAACTCTGAGAAAGCTACAGTCTTCTTCTTCAGGACACTTGCCGTTCTGGTATATGCTTTCGGCGACTGTCAGGTAAGCTCTTCTTTGTCTTCTTACCTATTATGGCAATCTTCAGTCTTTGGTCCTTTGTAGCATTAATTGCAGCATTAAATGCTACAATAAATATCCGTTGATGATTCGGACTGAGAAGCCATCCTTTATGTATCCTAGACTGCTCTGATCTGATAAAGGTTGAGATCGATCTGAAACATCGATCTATTCATTCTGGAATCCATCGATCCGGTCTGATATGCAATATTCTTTATCAGTTTGCTCTTATGTCCGATCGATCTGGTATGCCTAATTTCCATCGATCCGGTCTGAAATGCTTTGTCATCTTGCTCTGTTGAGTCCGATCGATCTGGTCAACCTGATTTCTATCGATCCGGTCTGAACTGTTTTGTCATCTTTAAAATCTCATCGATAAGGTCCGGAACTAACAGACCATATCAGACCATTTAAGACGATTTTTAGGTCAAGGAGAGCCGCCCAAGCCGCCGCCCAACGCCGGAAAAGGAGATCCAATCTCCGTTCTTCGTCCGAGTCAAAGCCAATCTATTCCGGAGTGCAAGGAAGGAACGAGAGAAGAAATCACGGTGCAACGCACGGATTCATCCATCGTTTATCGTATTTCTAAACTTTAGTTTATTTGATTTTCAATTCCATTTGATGTTTTAGAGGTCGAGAGACAATAAAACTCTTATGTATTTGATTTGAATTAAATTTAGTTTATATTATTGAGTTTTAATTTCGTTGTGTTTGATTATTGATTCATTGGTACTTGAGTGCATTGATTGTTATTGTTCATAAATTAATTGCATGTGTAGATCAAAGTCTAGCTAGCTTTGATTGAATTTGAGGGTTACAGCCGAGATCGAGAGATAACGTTGAAACACGCTCCATTAATTTATGATGTATGTCACGATTGAGATCGAGAGATGATATCGCATATGTGAGAACTTGGAATCGAGAGATTTAGAGTTAAAAGGTTTTGATAATCCATGCAACTTTGAATTAGTAAATAGGTGCACGAGAGTGACTTATTCTAGTTTATCGTTAGTTTCTTTACAGCTCGAGAGAGTGTATTGAATAATATTGAAAACCGTTCACCTTTAAAATCAATTGGTTGATAATTTGAGAATTCCATTGAATCATTAGAGATAACATAATTGAACGACGAGCTCGGTAATTTTCTCGAGTAACTTACCTTTGCATTTCCGGAACCATTCTTTTCATTATTTCTAGTTTAATCTTTATTCTTTAGTTTAATTTAGATCTAGTTAATCAAACTTCTTTTATCGCAGGCTAAATATAATTTTACTTATCTTATTTGGTACTTATACGTTAGTCCCTGTGGATTCGACAACCTGTACTTAATTTTCACTATACTAAAACTTGACAACCGTGCACTTGCGGTAGAATCGCTTCAAACCAATCCTTGAAATATCTTTTGTTTAAAAATAAAGCGGTCAAGTTTTTGGCGCCGTTGCCGGGGACTAATCTGTATAATATCATACGAGATTAGTTAATTGTAATTTAGCCAATTCTTTTATTATTGCGTTTTTGATTTTCTTTTCTTTGTTTTCTTTTGTTGATCTTTGTGAATAACTTTGTGTATTTTGTTGTCTCCTTTTGTCTATTTTGTACAGGAACCGTGTCTCTAGTGCATGCTCAGAAGAGAGGAGCCCATTCTCGAGCCTTTCGATCCAGAGATAGAAAGAACTTTACTTAGGCGATTACGAGAAGCTCGAGCAATGGCTGATAATAACGAAGCACAGCACCCTAGATCGATGATGGACTTTGCACAACCAGCATTTCATGGATCGTTGTCGAGTATTACGAGGCCGACGATTCAAGCAAACAATTTTGAGATCAAGCCGGCAATCATACAAATGATTCAGCACTCGGTTATGTTCGGGGGAGCAGCTACAGATGATCCGAATAATCACATCTCCAACTTTTTGGAGATTTGTGACACATTCAAACACAATGGCGTCTCTGACGAAGCCATCAGGTTAAGACTTTTCCCCTTTTCATTACGAGACAAAGCTAAGGCATGGTTGAATTCTCTACCTGCAGGTTCTATAACAACATGGGAGGGGATGACAAAGGCGTTTTTGTCAAAGTACTTTCCCCCTTCCAAGACGGCAAAGATGTGGAACGATATCACGACTTTTGGTCAGTTTGACCCCGAGACTTTATATGAAGCGTGGGATCGTTTTAAGGAGTTGTTGAGGAGATGCCCACACCATGGTCTACCCATATGGCTGCAGGTACAAACATTCTATAACGGTTTATTTTCTTCTAACCGTTCTATGATTGATGCAGCATCTGGGGGATCCATAATGAGAAAGACGCCGAAATGGCGTGCAACAGTTACCAATGGCAATCAGAGAGGAGCACGCCGCAGAAACCAATGGGAGTCCATCAAGTGGACGAGATCACTGCTCTTTCGGCTCAACTAGAAGCCATGAACCGGAAGATTGACAGCATGGGAGCAGCAGCAATGCAAGCTCAAGCGATCTTCTGTGAGCTGTGTGGAGGCAGTCATCCTAGCATCGAGTGCCAGGCAGGTAATCAATTTAATCAATCTGTTGAGGCTGTTAATTTTGTAGGTAACAGGCCACCCAATAATTCCTACTCGAATTACAACCAACCATGGAGGAACCACCCGAATTTGAGGTGGTCGAATCAAGAAAATGTGTTGAACCCTCAACCGCAGGCCGGGTTCACACAAAAGCCGAGTATGGAGGAATTGATGGCAAAGCTGATTTCATCAACGGAGGTGAGGATGCAGAATCAGGATGCATCTATTAAAAATTTGGAAGTGCAGATAGGGCAGTTGGCCACGCTGATATCTGGGAGGACGCAAGGTACGCTCCCGAGTGATTCTGTAAAGAATCCGAAGGAGCCATCAAATTGAGAAGGCGAGGAGGTGACAGTCCAGCTTGGGACTATAAATTAAGAACTTCCGTTTTCCTTTCCTTGAGTTTTGTTTTTGATTTCTTGTTTTGATGTGTTTTTGTTAGTTTGTTTGTTTTGAGTTTGTCTGGGAATGAATTCGTGTATTTTCTATTGCAGGTGTGTAAGCAAGAGCAAGTTGGTTGTAGGCGAGGTAATCCGAGAGAAAGATGTTGAGAAAAATTTTAAAATTTTGTTTGCTGCTGCTGGCGATCGATCGAGACAAAATCTCGATCGATCGCCCAATTTTTAAAAAAGACATTGTGCCTACTGCCTCGCTCGATCGATCGAGAATTTTTCCGATCGATCGAGCGAGAGAAAATTTTGAAAATAAATAAGGGCACAGACGCAGCATCTATCACTTTAAAAAATCAATCTTTCTCCTCTCCACAACCCTAGCCGCCTCTTTCAAATTCCTTCATCTAATCTCATCATTTTTCCATAGAATTTCAAATTTACTTCAACTCTAAGAAGTAATATTCATTCTAATGAGATTTTCATTTCAGATTTGAAGAATTGCAAGGCCAATTGGGTAGAAGTGCATCAAAAGGAGAATTCCAAGCCAAGTGCCAATCTTTCCAAGATCAGATTTTTAAGCGGTAATTGGTTTCCAATTCTCAAAGATTTTATCTTTTGGTGAAACTCCTTGAATTGTAGTAGAATTGGGTTAGGAAGGAGTTAAATTTGGAGGAAATTTTGTGGTGTTGAAGGGTGGACGATTTATAGTGTTGTGTGGTGATAGTTGGATTTAATTGAGTTTGTTGGGAATCATTTAGCAAGAAAATGTCATCCAGAAAGAGGTCAAAGCAGGCGGAAGCTTCCAAAAGCAAAAGCAGGCGGAGGCCACTGTTTCTGAGCCAGGATATGATGAGAAGAAGTTTCTCAATGCCACAATTGCTGAATTATACCCCACCTACCATAAGAAACCCCTGAGCCGTGAAAAGGGAATGAGCATAGATAAATTGGAATGTCCTGTCATTAGGACAGTCCGGCGAAAAGGGTGGTTTCAATTCGTTCAGACACCGATTGATGCTGTGGTGCCGCTGGTAAGGGAGTTTTACACGAATCTTCGAGCTGTTAGACCAGGGCACCAAGTAAGTGTTTATGTTCGAGGGAAGGATGTGTTGGTGGATCGAGCCGCAATCAACAATATTCACCGGATGCCTTTACTTCAAAACTGTGCATACCAATCTTTCAAGAGTAGCAGGATTGACTACGATGAGGTATTGACAGTTATTGGCAAGCCGGGAGTGGATTGGCAAAGGAATGATAAAGCCGAACCACAGCTGGTTCTAAAGAAATATTTGAAGCCAGAGGCCCAAGCATGGTTTTATTTTGTCGCCTCGCGGGTCATGCCTTCGACCCACACTTCTGAGGTGACAAAAGACAGAGCGGTCCTGGTATATGCCATCCTCTCAGGGAAGGAAGTGGACTTCGGCGAAATTATTGCTGATCACATTGCTGAAATTGGGAGCAGCTCACCGACCTCCGCACTACCGTTTCCATCCACAATAACTGCTTTATGTCAGCGGTACGGAGTGACATGGGGGGAAGACGAGGAGCTACTTCCGCCGAAGACACCGATCATTGTGGACACTCCACCACCTCCTACGGGTCGACGAAGACCTTCGGACACTACACAAGCTGGAGCATCATCCTATGCTGCAGGACATACACGTGTTACTTTGGACTCTCTTCATAGGGATCTCCAAGATATTCGCCTGGAGCAGCAGAGCATTCACAGCATGCAGCGGGACATTCATAGCATGCAGAGAGCATTGCAGATGGACCATGAGCAGGTAGCTCAGCGTCAGATGGAGTTCATGCACTATCAAAGTGCATGGAACACTGCCATGGCCCAGGGCTTTCCAGGTTTCCAGTTCCCGCCGGAACCACATTTTGCACCTTATCAGCCGCATGCACCTCCACCTTCTGAGTACCCACCATTTCCGCCATATCAGGGCGAGGAGCACCACTACCCAGTCCCCCCTCCGTAGCATGATGAGGATGACGATCAGTGACGATCGTCGTCATGGTATGTGTCTTTGCCTTTGCATTTATTTTTCTTGTTCATTGAGGGCAATTCACATGCTAAGTTTGGGGGGTTTTTTGAGTATTTGTATATATCTTGCTTTTGCACATATTGCTACTTGTCTTGTTTCTTTTCCTAGCATGACTGCATGATGTTGAGACTAATTCGTCCTTGAGCATTACCAACAAAAATTTTTTTTTTTAGTGATTGAGTTATTCTTGAGAATTGATGAGTTGGAATTGCAACGGTAATACATGATGAAATTAATCCTCATCTAGATAGGAGTCATGGAAATGCTTAACTTGTTTTTATATATCCTTTGTCAACTACATGTCAAAACTGAGGAATAATTTGAGCACTTATTGAGTCATGATTGAGTGAAGTATGCATTGATTAAATTGAAAACTTGTGTTAACTATGATGAGTCTTGAGTATCTTAGATAACTTTACAGTTTAGTTGAAAGCACTTTGAGGCGAAATTTATAATTAGGAACTAGACTTGGAGATGATTTAGGCGATCTTTGGACCGTTTGAGCCTTTCAAGCCTACCTGTTATATATTATTCCCTAGTGTCCCCTTTTGAGCCTTATTGAAAAAAGAATGGTATATGCATTGCATATGATTAGACCCCCATTCGACATTCTTGGCAAACTCATTATACCCACCTTGGTTTGAGCCTAAAAGAACAATTTCATCCATCCCTAGGAGAGTATAATGAATCTCATTCATTGCAGTAAATTGTTATATGTTGAGAAGTTCATTGTGAAAGAAATGAAATGAACAAAAGAATGAGCAAAGAAAAAGAAAAGATGTAGAGAAAAAGCCTTGAAAAGAAAAGTTAAGTAAGACCCAAAGTGGCCAAGGCTAGAAAATGTGAAGAGAAGCTCAATGATTATATGAGAAGATTTTGAACTGATTCTGTTATACTCTCTTCTTTGAATTCATTCTACCTTTTCTTTGAAGCCGACACCAAAAGGCCTAACGTTAAAAGCTTTTAAAGTCCTGTTGATCCAAGTCTAGGGAATAATTACATTAGTGGAGAAGTGCTGGATAGTAAATTTGTAGAGTAATTCAAAGTAATCTTGACTAGGAGTTGATATGGCACATGTTGATTTTAAAGATATGTATATAACTCATGTTTGACAATAGCACACACGCACGTTCCGATGTTGCGATGTATTGTTTAACTTAGGAGAAATTGCTTCTTGTTAAGTGTTGAAGGACTTCTATTGATGTGTAAGTAGGATTTCTGAGATTTTACGTATGTTGTAAAGATGATTCATGCTTAGTATCGAGTTTAACTTTTCTTTTTGAGCTTATTGCTTGCTCGAGGACGATGAAGTCTAAGTTTGGGGGAGTTGATAGGCTTAGATTTTGAGTGTTTTTAACTGTAAATTCTTCCTACTTTCCGTTCTTTTTCCTGGATGATATTATGCTTTTTGGTGTTTATTCGTTTGTTTCAGGAAAATAGATCGTAAGTGGAAGAAATGAGCTTATATGAAGATAACGGGCGAAATCGAGGCGTGAAAGAACAAAAATTGAGGAAATGAAATTTTCGGAATCTCGATCGATCGAGATTTACTCTCGATCGATCGAGCCAGGCAGAGAGTTGAGCATCAAAGATTTTCAAGTCTCGATCGATCGGTAGAAATCTCGATCGATCGAGCGAGGCAGTAACTTCGGAGCTGATTTTTTCAAATTCTCGATCGATCGGTGGAAAATCTCGATCGATCGAGCGAGACAGTGAGATTCAAAAGCTGGCATGAACAGTGCGCCGATCGATCGAGAAAACCTTCCGATCGATCGAGACGCAAAATCGTGAAGATTTTATTTTCCTTTTTTATCGTGATTTTGGAGGGCTTTTAAGCGGGAATTTGGATTCATTCAGGAGACAGACCATATCAGACCATATCAGACCATTTCAGACGATTTTTAGGTCAAGGAGAGCCGCCCAAGCCACCGCCCAACGCCGGAAAAGGAGATCCAATCTCCGTTCTTCGTCCGAGTCAAAGCCAATCTATTCCGGAGTGCAAGGAAGGAACGAGAGAAGAAATCACGGTGCAACGCACGGATTCATCCATCGTTTATCGTATTTCTAAACTTTAGTTTATTTGATTTTCAATTCCATTTGATGTTTTAGAGGTCGAGAGACAATAAAACTCTTATGTATTTGATTTGAATTAAATTTAGTTTATATTATTGAGTTTTAATTTCGTTGTGTTTGATTATTGATTCATTGGTACTTGAGTGCATTGATTGTTATTGTTCATAAATTAATTGCATGTGTAGATCAAAGTCTAGCTAGCTTTGATTGAATTTGAGGGTTACAGCCGAGATCGAGAGATAACGTTGTAACACGCTCCATTAATTTATGATGTATGTCACGATTGAGATCGAGAGATGATATCGCATATGTGAGAACTTGGAATCGAGAGATTTAGAGTTAAAAGGTTTTGATAATCCATGCAACTTTGAATTAGTAAATAGGTGCACGAGAGTGACTTATTCTAGTTTATCGTTAGTTTCTTTACAACTCGAGAGAGTGTATTGAATAATATCGAAAATCGCTCACCTTTAAAATCAATTGGTTGATAATTTGAGAATTTCATTGAATCATTAGAGATAACATAATTGAACGACGAGCTCGGTAACTTTCTCGAGTAACTTACCTTTGCATTTCCGGAACCATTCTTTTCATTATTTCTAGTTTAATCTTTATTCTTTAGTTTAATTTAGATCTAGTTAATCAACCTTCTTTTATCGTAGGCTAAATATAATTTTACTTATCTTATTTGGTACTTATACGTTAGTCATTGTGGATTCGACAACCTGTACTTAATTTTCACTATACTAAAACTTGACAACCGTGCACTTGCGGTAGAATCGCTTCAAACCAATCTTTGAAATATCTTTTGTTTAAAAATAAAGCGGTCATACGGCTTGTTATAAATGTGCTAAGATGGGCCACATATCTCGGTTCTGTCAGAGTGGTGATGGTCAGGTGGATCTCAAAGGAGGCAGAGGGAGGTTTTCTACCGGGACAGTACAGCAGAGGCCACCGATGGTGCCTCGACAGATGGGAGGACAGGCGATGGGGCCACCTCAGGGACAGGTCTATGCATTGACCCGGGAGCAGGCCGATGCAGCTCCAGAGGAGGTGATAGCTGGTACGTGCCTTCTATTTACATATTCCGCCTTTATTTGGATAGACACAGGTGCTTCGCACTCCTTTGTGTCTGCGGATTTTGTGGCGAGACACCATATGTGCACATCTCTGTTACCCACGTCTCTATTGGTCTCGACACCCACCGGAAAGAAAGTTGTTGCTGATCAGTTTCTGATGGACTGCCTCATTTATTTTGAGGGCAATGAGATAAAGACAGATTTGATTGTATTGGGGATGTCAGACTTTGACTGCATTGTGGCTATTGACATTCTGAACAGATATCAAGCAGTGGTAGATTGTCGGCAGAGGACAATTCGGTTCAGATCTCATTTGGGAGTTCAGTGGATTTTCTATGGCAACGGGTCTCGTGCGAAGATTCCGTTGATTTCAGCAATCAAAATGTCCCAATTGTTGGAGCGTGGGCACACGGGCTACCTCATCTATGCCGTGGACACGTCGGAAAAGGGTAAAGAGTTGAAGATTGAGGATGTACCATTAGTAGCGGAGTTTGCTGATGTGTTCCCGGAGGAGATTCCCGGATTTCCACCTGCAAGGGAAGTCGAGTTTGGGATTGAGTTATTACCGGGGACATCAACTATTTCTCTTGCTCCTTACCGTATGGCACCGGCAGAGTTGAGAGAACTGAAGGAGCAGTTGCAGGAGCTCCTTGATAAAGGATATATACGCCCTAGCGTATCACCTTGGGGCGCACCGGTTCTTTTTGTGAAGAAGAAGGATGGTTCGATGCGTTTGTGCATCGACTACAGGCAATTGAATAAGGCCACGGTAAAGAACAAGTATACTCTCCCGAGGATTGATGATTTATTTGATCAGTTGCAAGGCACGAAGCTGTATAGCAAGATTGATTTGAGATCCGGGTACCACCAGATACGGGTCAGGGAGGAGGATGTACAGAAGACAGCATTTCGGACTCGGTATGGGCACTACGAGTTCCTAGTGATGCCGTTCGGTGTGACGAACGCCCCGGCTGTCTTTATGAGCTTGATGAACCGGGTGTTCCAACCCTATATGGATCAGTTCGTCATTGTGTTCATTGACGATATACTCATCTACTCCCGGAGTGAGGAAGAGCATATGAGACACTTGAGGACAGTGCTCCAAATCCTCAGAGATCACCAGTTGTATGCCAAGCTCAGCAAGTGTGAGTTTTGGTTGAGCAGTGTAGTATTTCTAGGGCATGTCATATCTAGCAGTGGGATTTCAGTGGATCCCAGGAAGATTGAGGCTGTGATGGAGTGGGATGCACCCACTTCTGTGCCCGAGATATGGAGTTTTCTTGGTTTGGCTGGTTATTACCGATGCTTCGTCGAGGGATTTTCTAAGATTGCTAAGCCACTGACGCAATTGACCCAGAAGGGAGTACCCTTCTTTTGGTCAGAGGCTTGCGAGGAGAGCTTCCAAGAGTTGAAGCATCGATTGACGACGGCGCCGGTATTGGTGAGAGGTTTGTCCTTTATACTGACGCATCACTGCAGGGCTTGGGTTGTGTATTGATGCAAGATAAGCATGTGGTAGCTTATGCATCGAGGCAGTTGAAGCTGCATGAAGCTAGATACCCAGTCCATGATTTGGAGTTGGCAGCTATTATCTTTGCCCTGAAGATTTGGAGGCATTATCTGTATGGTACATCTTTTACTATATATACGGATCATAAAAGCCTGAAATTCTTATTCACTCAGGTGGAGTTAAATATGCGTCAGAGGAGATGGATGGATTTGCTCAAGGACTATGACTGTGAGATTGAGTACCATCCGGGGAAAGCAAACTTGACAGCAGACGCCTTGAGTCGGAAGGTGAAGAGTACTGATGAGGATGTCATGCATTTGTCGGCTATGATGACTTCTTGTTGCCATCTGGGCTATGACTTCGATGTCGATGCATCGCCGGTTTGGGTATCGACCTTATTGGCTGAGCCAGATATCTATGAGAATATCAGGAGAGCTCAAAGGATAGATGATGAAGTTTAGAGATGGTCATCATTGGCACTTCAGGGACAGCCATCAAAGTTCAGAGTGGCTGAGGATGGTTCTTTGAGACTTGGTAACCGATGGGTAGTTCCATGTACGCCAGAGTTGCATAGAGGGATCTTGGAACGGGCTTATAGTAGCCGATTCAGCATCCACCCAGGAGGGAGGAAGATGTATAAAAACTTATGTGATCAGTTCTGGTGGAAACGGATGAAGCGTGATGTGATCGCTTTTGTCAAGAGGTGTTTGATCTGCCAGCAGGTTAAGGCAGAGAGGCAGAGACCCGGTGGCGAAATGAGGAGCTTAGAGATACCGTAGTGGAAGTGGGAGCACATATCTATGGACTTTGTGACCCACTTGCCGAGGACTACTTCAGGTTGTGATGCTATTTGGTGATCATCGACAGACTGACGAAGGTAGCTCACTTCATTCCCTACAGTATGACGTACACATACTTGAGGATGGCTCAGCTGTATGTCCGGGACATAGTGAGACTACATGGGATTCCAGTATCTATTGTGTCGGACAGAGACCTGCGATTTACATCTCATTTCTGAGGAGGTCTTCAGGCAGCATTGGGTACTGAGGTGAGATTGAGTACGGTATATCATCCCCAGACGGATGGGCAGACAGAGCGTACTATACAGACGCTTGAGGACATGCTACGAGCTTGTGTGTTGGAGTTTGATGCCTCATGGCAAGATTCTTGGCCTTGGTAGAGTTTTCATACAACAACAGCTATCAGGCGAGTATTCAGATGGCACCGTTTGAGGCTTTGTATGGTAGGCGTTGTAGGTCGCCATTATACTAGGATGACTTGACCAGTAAGGCAGTGGGAGGACCCGAACTGATTCGGGAGATGGAGGATAAAGTAAAGGTTATTCGTCAGAAAATGAAGGCAGCCCAGGACAGGCTATGCGAATAAACGGCGGAGACCGTTGGAGTTTCACTTGGGAGACAGAGTCTTTTTGGAGATCTCACCTTTCAGTGGTGTGGTTCGATTTGGTATGCGTGGTAAATTGTCTCCGTGGTATGTGGGACCGTATGAGATTTTACAACGCATCGGTACCTTGGCTTACCGTTTGGCACTGCCACCGTCGTTGTCTGGTATTCACGACGTGTTTCATGTATCTATGCTGCGGAAGGATGAGCCGGATCCATCGCATGTATTGCAGCCTTCTGAGGTTCAGTTGGATTCTGATGTATCCTATGAGGAACGGCCAGTCAGGATTTTGGATAGAGCTGATCCCAGACTTCGGAACATAGTAATACCGATGGTCAAGGTTCAGTGGGACCGCAGGGGTGTCGAGGAGGCCACGTGGGAGACGGAGCGGCATATGATGCAGCACTACCCGGAGCTATTTTCTGGTATGTGATTTATGTTTGGTTTTGGTTTGGGTAAGTGCATGCGATTTCGAGGTCGAAATCTTATAAGTAGGGGAGTATTGTGATATCCCCGAAATAATTATATGCAATTTGGGCATTAATTATGTTTATGTGATTTTTATGGTGATAATTAAGATATGTGTTGGAATTAATTATCTTGGTAAAATGCTTAGTCACATGGTATGCGTGACCCGGTAGTGCATGTTATGCATGTTGGGAAATTAGGGGTTATTATGGTTTGTTTATGGTAATTGATAATTATTTGGTCAAGCATGATTTTAATTGGGACTTTGATGCATTTTGGTAAATGCTTTTAAAATATCATGTTGGGGTGTTTTATACACCATGGAAATTGTGGGAGTGGAATTTAATTAAAACAACTCCACTTAACACCCCCAATCCCCACTATACCCATCACTTTTCTACTTTCCCCCAAATCACCCACCCAAACCCTCATCCTTCTCTATTTTCGTTTTTAGCATAAAAGTGGAGGGGAAATCTTGACAAAAGTCTCATTTGTGGGATTTGTAGTGAGATTTGGAGTCCCCAAGAGGTATGGATACCTCCCTATTGTTTTCATTGTGTTTGGATTGGGTTTGTTGTGGTTTTGTATGGTTTTGAAATGGGTTGTTATGGGTTGGTGTTTTTTTGGTTGAATGTTGGATTTATGGGGTGTTTAAAGTGCATTTTGAAGGTTATTATGTGTTTGATGTTGTTGGTTTGAAGGTAGGAGAGTTGGTATGGATTGGAAAGGAATTTTGGAGCAAAAATGGTGAAATTTCGGGTTACAGACACCGGCGATCGATCGCCCGTTCCAGGCGATCGATCGCGCGCTGGCAGTGCGCGTTTGGAGTGTCTGGCAATCGATCGCCACTCTTGGGCGATCGATCGGCGAGGCTGGCGATCGATCGCGCCAATTGTGGCGATCGATCGCCAAAGCGAGAAAATTTGAGGATCGGGCAGTAGGGTCTCGCGATTGATCGCCCGTAACATGCGATCGATCGCGAAAGGCAAAATGTGGGATTTTTGGATATTTTTGTGGAATTTTTGATATTAGACTATTATTGGCTCCTAATATTGATTTGTGAGAATGTGTAGAACCATCCCAGGCGGCCACACAACTTAGGAGATAAAGTCCACGATATCTCCACTTTTGGAACTAAGGTACATAGTGAGACGTACGGGCATCGGACGGTAAAACGTAGTTATTACGCTTTGAATTTGTTATGCATTATGGTTGCACACATGGAATTGATTATGCATTGTGGTTGCATATGTGGTCTTGTTTATGCATCATGGATTGCATACATGGTTTGATCATGCATTTTGGTTGCATGTGTATATTGGATGCATTGGTGCATGTGATTGTGAGTCGGGATTATATTCTAGTGATGGAGAATACTTGCCGCCAGTGGCGTAGCGATATGAATACTTACCGCTGTCATACCGTAGCGATGAGAGAATATTTGCCGCTAATATGAAGCGAAGAACACGACCGCTGTCATATTTATAGCGAGGGATATTAGTACCGCTGGTATTGTCTAAGCGAAGGGTATTTCCGCTGTCATTTTAACGCGAGGGGTATTATGCCACTGATATAATAAGACTCGGGAATTGAACACGGTATACATGGAAATCGGTGCATGTCATGACATACATTATTGGTAATATAATCTATTGGTTATGATTGTGATACAGGGACAACTAATGGAGCTTTTAAATGTATAAAATACAGGGAGTGAATTGTATTTACGGTTTATGCATTCAAATTTTGTGAATATGATTTATATACATGCTCATGGTTTTGGGGTTGTTCCTGTAGGTACTTTTGGGCGGACAGGTTAAGGCGGGTTGATGCGGTGAGCTAGTGAGGAGTGCTCTTGGTAGCAAGCACATTCTTTTGTATAGTATCTACTCTAGGAGTAGTGTAAAGCTATAGGATTAATATTCATTAGTTGGGAATGTAATTAATCCCTTTTGGAACTTTATTTTGGCATTGTAATCTAATAGCTCAAGGCATCAACACGATTTATACTCCGTTTATGCATGAAAATTTTACTTACGCCTTTAATCCGCATATAAGGAACTAGGGTCCTTACACTCCTCTTCCTATCATTCACGCAATTGGTCTTCCTCACGCAACATAGAGGATTTCAGCTCGATTTGTTTTCAGGTTTGTGTGGATTTTTATGCTTCATGACTCCTTAGTTATTTATTCTTCTTGCATTTCGATTTTCACTTGATATGGTGCGATTTTAATGAAGTTTTTGGTCCGAACATCTACTGTCATTTTGGTACAAAATTCTTGCTGCTATAGGTATGAAAATCAGTAGTATTTTGGCTCAAATTCATACAGATATGGTTCGAAAATCCCGCTGTTATGTGTGTTGCTGGATGATTCAAAAAATAATGTGGTTTTTCTGGAAAGATTTTGTAAGGACCCCAAGCCCTTAAACCTTGATTAGTGTATTAACCACTATGTGTGGTACATGCTTTCTATAAAATGTCAATCGGGAAGCTCTGATGATACTTAATCATTGCCTGTCAATAAAAGACTCATATGTTTGCCCTTTACCAACCCCTTGGTGCCACTTTTCACATTGTAAACTTTTACAAAAATTTGGGCAGAGTCTCCCCATAAATAGAGCTATCCCAAAAAAAAGAGTACAACACATAACAAAATTCCCGGCCAGGGAATACATAATACTCAACAGAAAGCAGTAATACAAGTAGATTCCCAGCCAGGGAAGACACCACACATATGTCAACAAAAGTGGGTTCCAACACCCACATAATACACCAATGACTCTCATATCATTCTAGCAATTCAACCTAATTGCATGCAACCTTAAATGAAAGAGAGAAAGGCTCATGCCTTTATATACAATCCATATACAAGTATAATCGTGCTCACATGCGAGCATCATGAATATGTATAAATCCTCAGGTGTATATATAGGTACTCTATACGATACCGTGCTCCATCAAGCCCTGGTACCACGATCCTGGGAGTACCTCAAATCAACAGCTCGAGCTCAGCTCCATAGCCATCGATGTACCTGTCCACCTGTCCCAACAGAGACAGCCCCCAACGGGGTGAGCATACCAATACACAAAATCCCATAATCATAATAATGAAATTCATAATTTACAACAAAGGTAAATGCTAATGAATTTAAATGATACTCCCTGGATGGCAACATCCTCATCCGGGATTCCGTGTACTGTCCCTGTTCTCACAACATCAAACTCATCAAATCTCATAAATCAGTAAATCAACACATTGATTTACACATCGCATGCCTGATTTACAATATCAATAATGAATGATTCCAAGTTCATATACATGCAAAATAGATATATCAATATCTAATATTGATTTCATAACCTTGCTTTCCATTATACTTAGACATCTCATATGTCTTATAATGAAAACATGAGTCTATGAACCTAGACATCTCAAATGTCTCATAATGAATACATGATTCTACGAACCTAGACATCTCAAATGTCTTACGAAGAATGCATGATTCTACAAACCTAGACATCTCAAATGTCTCATAATATAGTCATATAAACCCAGTACCCCTTATATCATGTAAGAGTCATCCTACTCTAATGTCACGCACGCTACAAGCGGCGATATCAAGATTTGGGTCATTCCTTGGCTATATCAACATATATGTATAACCATACACAAAACATTCAATGAAATCAAAAACACCTTATGCATTTCACATATATATATAGTAATGCTCGTACGTCGCACGTACCTTAAATCACCGAAGTCCGAGCCAAGCCTTGCTCGAGTTCCATGCCCCGAGGAATGATGTGCTAACACGATAAATAATTCACAATTATTTACGAACATGTAACCTATGCTCAAGCACACCCATATCCCTCACAACATTGTCAATACACGACAATTATCCTCTTAAAAGACCCGGGGCAGGGTACATGCAGGGAAGGAAATAAATGAGACAATCGAAATTTGTTCAAGAATGCCCTACAAAAATCGAACCTTAATCTCACAATTTCGAACCTAATAAAATACCATAATTCATCTAAAATATGAATTAATCAATTAATAGCAAGAATCATCACCCTTGCCAAAAACCCCCAAATTTTCGAAATCCAAACCCTAATTTCGAATCCAATTCTTCAATTCCGAACATAATCAAGCATCATAATGCGTCAACAACATGAATTAATCAATCCATAACAAGAATCACCACAACCCTTCCAAAACCCCCAAAATTCGAACCCACTTCATGCATACAACCAAAATTTCGAACCAATCCCACCAACAACAATAATCCGAACAAATCGAACACAAAAATGGCAGGGAATTGCACGAAAATAACGAAAAAGGGGTTAGGAAGATTACCCAAACGAAAATCGGAAGAAATCGGACCAAAATCGAAGAACCCTAGAAATTGGGGATCGACGCCTTTCTGTAAAATCCGACTCCAGGACGCGACGAAACCTTCAATTGACAGAGGGGAAAGGAGCGCCTCGTTGAGACGAAGCCGTGGGTAGGTCGGACGCGCCGATCGGCGGCCGGACGGCGGCTGGCGGAGCGCCTGAAACGGCGGGGGCGCAGGGCAGACGGGAAAGTCGCGCGCGGGGGAGGAGAAGAAAGATTTGGGGCTGAAAATGAAATTTTCCTTAAAATTTTGGGTTCAACTGCTATTTATAGCAAAAATACCCCGAAAAAATAATAGCCCCACAAATACATCGTGATTCCTTAAAAATCATCTGTTTTCAAAAACTCTCTCTCTAACTCCAAAATCCCCTACCGGTGCTCACACAGCACCCGAGATTCCGAGACACATCAAAAACCCAACTCTTAGGTTTTACACCGTAATGTGAATACAATCTCAACCTCTGGATCCAACGATCCCAACTGCCCAAATAAACGAGCCCAGAAGGCCCAACACCTCGATTAAATTCCAAATCGCCACGTAAAACCACTTTAGGGATTATTAACACTACGGGATTAACACCTATAATCCCTGGTCATCACAATATCCCCCACTAAAAGAATTTCGTCCTCGAAATTAGCACTGGTGTATCACGTAACACCCAGGCTACACAACAACATGAAGCCATAACCTCGATTCCTGACCATATCAGAATCGTATTAATAAACGCGAGATACTTACCTCTCATCAAACTCTGAAACAGAGCGACTTACCAAAACCAACCTAGCACCAAGAGGCAAAACGTACCTCGGTGCAGGTCATCCCAAAAGTCAGTCTCTCATGACTGCAAAACCACCTATACATACGACTGTAGATCGGACAGTCATCCTTCGATCTAATACAACAGTACGAACACGTCCTGAATGACACCTCAACCGTAAGAACGTTGACCTCGTGTCAAACTTTGGAGTGGAATAGACTTCCAAATCCATCATAACGTCAAAGAGCGTCAGTACAACTCAACGCTAAAAATCCAAAAGCAGTTAGTCAACTGAAACTGCAAGGATTCGAATCGCTCCTGATTCTATCGTAGATATCATCCAATGACATCTTTACCAAGACTCACGATGTCTAACATACATCGTTACGAGGGAAACACTAGTACAACCACGGTGTACACATACCAAACCTGGTTTCCACTTTCAAACTTCCTCCATCGAAGGAGTAGTCGCCTCATTGCAACTTAATTTGGGCAACTCACGGCCACAAATTCAAACAAAAGACATCTCACAAGATGTCCACCTCCGGATGTTCCAAGAATCACGTCCTGATCATAAATAACAACCGAGACTCCGCAGAGTTTAAATTTCTTAAGGGGCATGCAATAAACCCATTGCATCCTCAACGCTTGTGTCGTCAGCGACACTCAACCAATCCGAAATCCTGCCATCCCTTGAAAATCCTCGGATTTAACAATCCAAACTTGGGAAGGCTGTCGCATAACTCGAAGGAAAACACTAGCAAGGGAAATACCTTAACCCTCACAAGAAAATCCCTCCTCAAGGGAGTCAACTAACTTCACGATTATCCCTCAATCATCGTGCCATGGAGATTCCCAATCTCAAGGTGTTCCATATCTCACATCAGAGATTTAATCCATCCTAAAATAGCATAACTCTATGCTTAACAGAGAGGAAATCAATAACTGGCATCCGTACACTCACCGGTATACCTGCCTAAGCACTGATGTCGCATGCATACTCAATGCACTCGGCTCGGGTATCTACCACATATCCCTAAGCCCCAAACACAACCGTCAATTCTGAGTCATTCCTTACTCAGTGGAGGATGAAAATCGACGATTAACAATACACGGTGTGATTCCCAAAATCAACACCACTTGCACCAACTCACCGAATCTTTCAAGATTCCCAAATAGGTATAATACTACCTCCTTCCTCGCAAGGGAAGTGCCATCGAACTCGAGATCCACAAGTCTCGAACCATCGTTCGGAAAAACTGGATACAATAACACCCAATGTATCCCAATACACGGGTTCCTTTAGATTGAGTCAATAACAACCTGATGACTCTCTTGTTGGTACTTCCAACATCCTGAGCTGTCCCAGACAAGTCTCCAAGATTAAACATAAACGTATACACGTTTCAGCGAGGCATGAACAACCTTAACCTCAATGACATGGTGACTACTAGAGTCCACCACAATCCACATCGTATCACCTTACGATTTGCCAAACTTGGTTCCAACGAGCAGTGTAACGGCTCTAGCAAGCCCATCATGGTACTACACACACGCGGCAGACAACCTAGTCTCTGCCTCTTTAGGTTTACCTCAAACCTACTAACAAGACGGACGTTTCCACATGGTATAACATACTATGGGAAGAAAACTCAATAGAGTAGTGGGTCTTTATCCAACATTCCTCAATGCCGATACACCCTGGACACTCCAATGTCCCTATGTACTTAACATAACCTGATCCTACTCCCTTAGGACCCATCCTACACCCTCAAGGGTGGTGTGACCATGTCCACCACATGTCACATCGACAGAAAGCGAGTACTTTCCTCCATGATTACTCCTGTCGTCAAATCACATGGCCAAAAGCCATTCCAACGAGCATACCTCAAGGGTATCACCACTCGTAAAATGATCCCCCAATCGTAAGCTGCGGTACAATCACATGTACAGCGCATCCAACCATTCCTCGAGCAACCCGCTCGGTATAAGGGTCACGTCCATCGGTGTCGCACACACCACCTTGTGCTCGGTACTGGCACCCAAGGCATACCACTGAATACGTATACTCAACGCATCGATCATCGTAACGATGATGCATGTCTAATAAGACATCTCCTACACCATCGTCATCGTCATCCCGTGACGACACATGCCAACTCATGGCATCTAAAACATTGCCAACTAGTGACGATACATGTACATCAGCGTATGTCATCCACTATCATGCTAGTAAAATAGGCATAATAAAACATGTATATCAATGCATGCCAGCTACAATAAAGCAAATAAAATAGCAATATCTCATACCTCATCGCTAGTGATATAGCGTCATACCTGTCTCCGTCGCACAATAATAGTGCGTAATCAGCACCCATCGCTCGAAGGCGGCAAAAATCCTGTGCTGAGTACATAGCGGCAAGATCCCTCGCTATAGTATCGACGGTATGTCACCTCGTCATATAATAAGTGGCATGAAACCTCGCTATACCCTGAGCATGAATCATCGTCCACAAAGTAGCGGAAAGAGGCATCGCTATCAATACACCTGGCGGAATGAACCATCGCCAATCAATATAGCGGAATGAACCGTCGCTATAAATACACCTAGCGGAATGAACCATCGCCAATAGATATAGCGGAAAGAACCATCGCTATAAATACACCTGGCGGAATGAACCATCGCCAATCAATAGAGCGGAATGAACCGTCGCTATAAATACACCTGGCGGAATGAACCATCGCCAATAGATATAGCGGAAAGAACCATCGCTATAAATACACCTGGCGGAATGAACCATCGCCAATCAATATAGCGGAATGAACCGTCGCTATAAATACACCTGGCGGAATGAACCATCGCCAATAGATATAGCGGAAAGAACCATCGCTATAAATACACCTGGCGGAATGAACCATCGCCAATCAATATAGCGGAATGAACCGTCGCTATAAACCGTGTCCTCATAGAGAAATGAATATAAATCGACACAGCGGAACACATCACCGCTATCATCCGTGTCATCACAAAGGAATGAATCATCATCCCAACAAGCGGCATCTCATCCTCGCTTCTTCATACAAGCGGTATCTCATCCTCGCTTCGTATGGCATACCCCGCCTCCATGTGCAAGCGAGCATCCCCGCCCGCTCCACATTTTTAGCGGTACAAGCATAAGCTTCTTCATACAAGCGGTATCTCATCCTCGCTTCGTATGGAATACCCCGCCTCCATGTGCAAGCGAGCATCCCCGCCCGCTCCACATTTTTAGCGGTCAAGCGTAAGTATAAAAAAATTCTCACTGTCATAAGCAGGACTCCTGGAATGTATAATCATCATTCCTTTTTATACTCCATATTTCCTGTAACCTGCAACCATCAGGGTTAACAACAATAGCCATATACGCTATGCATCCACATTCAATTCATAATAAAAACACATTATGAGAATGTATGGTTTCACAATAAATGTCATAATAGCCTTCTTTAAATCCTTATTTCATCCTGAGCCCTTATCATTAGTACATTTTAATGCTTCTTGCTACTCCAGGAAAGCGGAATTCTTCTTCGCTTCCACTGGACTTTAGCGTTGCTACTCCATGTAAGCGGGACTCTTCATCGCTTCCAATGGACTTTAGCATAAGCCATTAAAATCCTTACTAAGATAACTTTGACTCAAGAAATACACCTCTTATATTTCATAACATGCATATGCAAAAACAATGCACAATAACATATATCATAACCTCAATGCACCACTTTGCATTCATCATGTGTCAACAAGACAACGTAAAATACATGTTACCTCGGAAATATCCCTTTATCTGATTTTCTTAAAACCAGCTTCCTTGGCACATAACACACGGAGTGCCAGACATCCCCATAAATGTCATCCTATCGTGTTCCACACGATTCCTGCAACCACAATGGTTAGCAATACCACTTTTCATATCATAAGAGCACATAAACAATTTGTTATGTCATACAACATTAATGCCATCATGCATAAATATGTGCTATCAATAACTTCCTAGGCCCTTAACAGCCCCAATGAGCAACCACTGCTCTGATACCACTAATGTAAGGACCCCAAGCCCTTAAACCTTGATTAGTGTATTAACCACTATGTGTGGTACATGCTTTCTATAAAATGTCAATCGGGAAGCTCTGATGATACTTAATCATTGCCTGTCAATAAAAGACTCATATGTTTGCCCTTTACCAACCCCTTGGTGCCACTTTTCACATTGTAAACTTTTACAAAAATTTGGGCAGAGTCTCCCCATAAATAGAGCTATCCCAAAAAAAAGAGTACAACACATAACAAAATTCCCGGCCAGGGAATACATAATACTCAACAGAAAGCAGTAATACAAGTAGATTCCCAGCCAGGGAAGACACCACACATATGTCAACAAAAGTGGGTTCCAACACCCACATAATACACCAATGACTCTCATATCATTCTAGCAATTCAACCTAATTGCATGCAACCTTAAATGAAAGAGAGAAAGGCTCATGCCTTTATATACAATCCATATACAAGTATAATCGTGCTCACATGCGAGCATCATGAATATGTATAAATCCTCAGGTGTATATATAGGTACTCTATACGATACCGTGCTCCATCAAGCCCTGGTACCACGATCCTGGGAGTACCTCAAATCAACAGCTCGAGCTCAGCTCCATAGCCATCGATGTACCTGTCCACCTGTCCCAACAGAGACAGCCCCCAACGGGGTGAGCATACCAATACACAAAATCCCATAATCATAATAATGAAATTCATAATTTACAACAAAGGTAAATGCTAATGAATTTAAATGATACTCCCTGGATGGCAACATCCTCATCCGGGATTCCGTGTACTGTCCCTGTTCTCACAACATCAAACTCATCAAATCTCATAAATCAGTAAATCAACACATTGATTTACACATCGCATGCCTGATTTACAATATCAATAATGAATGATTCCAAGTTCATATACATGCAAAATAGATATATCAATATCTAATATTGATTTCATAACCTTGCTTTCCATTATACTTAGACATCTCATATGTCTTATAATGAAAACATGAGTCTATGAACCTAGACATCTCAAATGTCTCATAATGAATACATGATTCTACGAACCTAGACATCTCAAATGTCTTACGAAGAATGCATGATTCTACAAACCTAGACATCTCAAATGTCTCATAATATAGTCATATAAACCCAGTACCCCTTATATCATGTAAGAGTCATCCTACTCTAATGTCACGCACGCTACAAGCGGCGATATCAAGATTTGGGTCATTCCTTGGCTATATCAACATATATGTATAACCATACACAAAACATTCAATGAAATCAAAAACACCTTATGCATTTCACATATATATATAGTAATGCTCGTACGTCGCACGTACCTTAAATCACCGAAGTCCGAGCCAAGCCTTGCTCGAGTTCCATGCCCCGAGGAATGATGTGCTAACACGATAAATAATTCACAATTATTTACGAACATGTAACCTATGCTCAAGCACACCCATATCCCTCACAACATTGTCAATACACGACAATTATCCTCTTAAAAGACTCGGGGCAGGGTACATGCAGGGAAGGAAATAAATGAGACAATCGAAATTTGTTCAAGAATGCCCTACAAAAATCGAACCTTAATCTCACAATTTCGAACCTAATAAAATACCATAATTCATCTAAAATATGAATTAATCAATTAATAGCAAGAATCATCACCCTTGCCAAAAACCCCCAAATTTTCGAAATCCAAACCCTAATTTCGAATCCAATTCTTCAATTCCGAACATAATCAAGCATCATAATGCGTCAACAACATGAATTAATCAATCCATAACAAGAATCACCACAACCCTTCCAAAACCCCCAAAATTCGAACCCACTTCATGCATACAACCAAAATTTCGAACCAATCCCACCAACAACAATAATCCGAACAAATCGAACACAAAAATGGCAGGGAATTGCACGAAAATAACGAAAAAGGGGTTAGGAAGATTACCCAAACGAAAATCGGAAGAAATCGGACCAAAATCGAAGAACCCTAGAAATTGGGGATCGACGCCTTTCTGTAAAATCCGACTCCAGGACGCGACGAAACCTTCAATTGACAGAGGGGAAAGGAGCGCCTCGTCGAGACGAAGCCGTGGGTAGGTCGGACGCGCCGATCGGCGGCCGGACGGCGGCTGGCGGAGCGCCTGAAACGGCGGGGGCGCAGGGCAGACGGGAAAGTCGCGCGCGGGGGAGGAGAAGAAAGATTTGGGGCTGAAAATGAAATTTTCCTTAAAATTTTGGGTTCAACTGCTATTTATAGCAAAAATACCCCGAAAAAATAATAGCCCCACAAATACATCGTGATTCCTTAAAAATCATCTGTTTTCAAAAACTCTCTCTCTAACTCCAAAATCCCCTACCGGTGCTCACACAGCACCCGAGATTCCGAGACACATCAAAAACCCAACTCTTAGGTTTTACACCGTAATGTGAATACAATCTCAACCTCTGGATCCAACGATCCCAACTGCCCAAATAAACGAGCCCAGAAGGCCCAACACCTCGATTAAATTCCAAATCGCCACGTAAAACCACTTTAGGGATTATTAACACTACGGGATTAACACCTATAATCCCTGGTCATCACAGATTTATACCGCTATCTTGGGTCGAAAGTTTCTTACTATTTGGCTCGGTTTCTCACAGCTTGGTTCGAAAATTCCCTGTGCTATTTGACTTGGTTTAGTGCTTTTTAATTCAAAATCCCTGCTGAATTTTGGTTTGAATTTGTTTTTATGTTGGTTCGAATTTAAGTATGTTGATGCCCAACACTAATAGTTGTTTTAGTTGAGATAAATCGTGTGATTGAAAATTATGATTGAGTCATAATTAATTAATAAATGGTTGAGGGACTAACTTCCAAAGTGATATTGTGATGCTCTATTTTTATGTTATGTTAGTACTTGAATTAACTGTGTTTAAATGAAATTGTGGCCTGAAGTCAAAATTAATTTAAGGCTCGGAATAAATTTAGTATCATTAAAATTCATAGTATAATTGATATTGTGGAAGACTATGTAACTAAATTAGGTGTGAGGACTTTTGCTGTAAGGACCCCATGCCCTTAACCCATTGCCAGTATATTAACCCATGCAATTAGTGCATACAATCATATTATCAGGGGAAAAGACTACATGCAACCATGGCATAAAATATCATCTATAAAATTTCTTGCATCCTTTCATTAAATAACCAGCTTTTCCCAACCAAGTCCATTTAACATATCATGCTGCCTTGTAATTCACTAACACATTCTCAATTCATTTTGCAATTCCTAATTAATTGCATGCAACACATAAATGAAAAGAGAAAGGCCCTTGCCTTTTTATACAAGCCATATACACATAATAGTGCTCACATACGAGCATCAAATAAGTATATGTGTATCTAATGTATAAATATCATACTCAATACCAGCTCTGGTACTTCGATCCTGGAAGTACCTCCAATCAACAGCCCGAGCTCAACTCCAAAGTCATCGATGTACCTGTTCACCTCCAATCAACAGCTCGAGCTCAACTCCGAAGCCATCGATGTACATGTTCACATGTCCCATCAGAGACAGCCCCCACACGGGGGTGAGCATACCAATACCACCAATCCAATAATCATAATATTATAGTTCATAATTTACAGAATGTAAATGCCATGAATTTTAAATGATACTCCCTGGATGGTATCATCCTCATCCGGGATCCCCGGTGTTGTTCATGTTCTCAAAATAACCGAAACCATCAAATTCCCAAAAGCCAGTTAATCATCTCATTGATTAACTAAATCAATTCCTGCCATGCCAGTTTCATAATCAAATATGATTAAACCATTAAAGAAATGACCATAGATATCACATATATCTAACCAATGATTCCATAGTTCTATTTCATGGCTCTGATCGATTTTATTTTGAACAGTTATTTCTAGTGTAGCGATTCTGTACCGCAAGTGTACGGTGTCAAGTTTTAGTATAATGAAATTAGAAGTACGAGTGTTGTAGGACCACAACTCCTTAACTCGTCATTAGTGCATCTATGACGTCGTATGTAGATAAAATATTTCATTCTTTAAAAGAATCATTACATGCTTCACATAATCCCCATGACTTTTATAAAAATTTGGGCAGAGTCTCCCCATAATTTGGCCTATCCAAAAATATAACACATCACTAAAAATAACTCTCAGCCAGGGAAAACACAATACTAAAAGAACATAAGTAAGTTCCCGACCAGGGAAAACACAGTACTAAGGAGATATAAAAAGTGGACTTCAACACCATGATACAGTCCATATACACGACTCCAAGTGCTCATATACGAGCAACGAGTTCGAGCTTACCATCCCAAAACGCCGTAGTACATGTCGTACATGTTCTACCTGTTTGAACAGAAACAGCCCCACACAGGGTGAGCATACCAACATCACACTACCCATATCATAACAATGCATAAAGATCATGATATCACAATTTAAGAGTATCGAAAATCTATAAGATGTACTCCCTGTGAAGTTCTGAATCTGTATAGCTTCCACCCAATGTTCCTGTTTCAAGCTTACACGCTTTCATAATATCAAGTTTAGTATCGTCACTGAAAATATGACACTCAACCACACGATGAATTCAATACAACAAGAATCTATTATTTATGCTCAATCATGAATTCCATATCAATGCAGTTATGTCTATCAATCTATCGTTCAACACTTTCTCATACTGGTCATGCCAAAGGCATCCATACCCAACTCCATGTTCGGACGACGTACATTTACGTGTCCACCATACCACATATAACAAATTCAATTCACATATTCGTTCCCTTATATTCAATCATCACAATTATTCACATATTCGTTCCCTTACATTCAGTCATCACAGTTCAACAATATATGAATATTGGAATATGGAATAATTCATATTATACCTGCTCGTACGTCACCATGTACCTTATAGTCGATGACATGAACAAGCCACCATTGACGTCCTGAGACCGTTGAGTATCTATATTGAATATCAATTCATCAACTAGTTCATTAATAATACAATTGATATCATTTATATGCATTTCAACTTCAATTCAATATAATTTCGCCATTATACTCAATCTCAATTATCATACCCCATATACCACACAGACAAGTCATTACCTTCCATTTATTCGAGTTATCACTAACTCAAGTATGTATATTTACATTACTAAGGTTCAAATATATAACCTTAACTCATAGTTCAAGAATTCCTCGAAACATAATCATCATATAAAATGAGCGTGCAAGTCATAAATATTCATCTAATTCAATTTTAACATCCATTATAAGGTTAGAACAAGATTCCCAACTTTTATCTCATATATTCACACACAACTCACAAACATCTCATACCATTGCCCAATCACTCACCAAGACACTATAATGCTTTTAAGTTGGAAAGTGTATGATTTTCACCACCAATGATCAAGGCTTTAGGCCAACACTTGGACACCATTTAGACATATTATCAAACACCCCATGAGCATGAAAAATGAACCAAGAACAACATCATAATTTTGAACAAAACATCAATAACTTTTAAACCCAACACCATATGATTTTCGAACCATTAATGAATCAGGATTTGAACCACGTAACATCAGGGATTTACACACACACACACACATCGCAGCAAACGCACGCACTCAGCACCACGACACACGCACGCATGCACACACTAACTCACGCCTCACACACCCACTAACACTTAGTAACAAATCTTCAACATATTACCCAACAATCAAGATATTAGCACCAAAATAGTAGTAGAAATTCGAATCTTAATTAGCAAATTTTCGAACCAACTTACAGCAGAATAATCGAACCACTTACAACATGTTTTTAGACCCAAAATGCAGCAAGATTCATCACACATCAGATTCTCTTAAACCCCAAAAATTCAAAACAAAACATCAAGAAATCGAACCAGAAACAGCATAGATTTCGAACCAAAACATCATCAGATTTTCGTCCAAAACAGACTATTTTTTTGACCCTACAGCGTGATTTTCGAACTAAGAGAAGCAACCTAGCATTCATGTACTCACCTGTTCGAAAATGTCTGAAATGATGAGAAGAACTCGCCTCTTACGGCTGAGAGAGGAGGGCGACGCGAAGAGGGGGAAAAGAGAGAATGAGGCGGGTCGATGAGTGGGAGGAGAGAGAACAATGTGGGTTATGTGTTAAACTCTATCCCTAGTTTAGATTAAATCCCCACTACACAAAATAATATTATTTCTTCTCAATTTGGTTTACAGAAATAATAATTTATTTATCATTTGATTCTCTTGTTGGCTTGTTCCAATTCCTAGGATGAAGTGGTGATGGTGGATGCTGGTGATATGAATTATGGAGGAGTGGAGGCTATTCCCTAGGTTAAAATCCGATATTTCTTGTGATTTTCGTTTTAATATATAGAGGTATAGGAATCATGGATTTCCTTGTTGGACCCAAACTCTATAAGGAATTTATTTTTCAGCAAACTCTTCCGGCCGATCGATCGAGATTGAGGCTCGATCGATCGCCAATTTTTTGTGACCACCGATCGATCGAGAATTGAGTCTGATCGATCGAGCTTATTTTATTTTATTTTTATTATTTTTTTTTCTTCCTTTACCGACTTTGACGCGTTCGCTCGGTTCGGTCATTTTTCATCATTTTTGGCTCATTTCCTCTACTTTAATGCATTTCAACATTGATTCCTAAAATATAGAAAAATATACCAAAAAGCGTAAAATAATCCAAGAATCAACACGAAAACCATTAGAAAAACGCATCTAAATAAGTGTAAAAACGACACTTATCAGCTCCCCCAAACTTATCACTTAATCGTCCTTGATTAAGCATTAAAATCATAAGGTAGAGTTCATTCTTGATACTTGAAACAATTATTTCATGACTTGCATTATTCTCAAAAATCTCATGCACATATACAAAAGTTGACAAGACATGTTTTCTCCTAAGTCAAGCAACACCTCTCAAAATCGGAACGTGTGTGTGTGCTAATTTCAATCTCAAGTTTCATGCACATATTCAAGATCAAATCATGTTAATCAACTCAAAGTCAAGATTATCATCAAGCATCACATAAGCCTATTTTCAAACAACTTCTCCACTAATGATAGTTACTCCTAGACTTGGATCAAAATGACTTTTTAAGCTTGTAATGTAAGGCCTTTGGTGTTGGCTTCAAAGAAAAGATAGGATATCACAAAGAAGAGAGTATAAGCATGTAATGTTCATATTTGTAGCAAAAAATTGAGCTTCTCTTCTTTTTCTTTTATAGCCTTGGCCACTTTGGGTCTTATTTAGTCATTCTTTCTCAAGGCTTTATATCTATCTTTTTCTTTTCTCATTCATCAATTTTTTTGTTTTTGTTTTCAACAATAGCTCATCAAAATATAGCAAATTATGTGCATTTAATGAGAATCATTATACTCCCTTTAGGTAAAGATAATTCTTTTAATTTAGGCTCATAAATCTGGGTATAATGAGTTTGCCAAAGAATGTTGAATGGGGCTAATAGTATGTTAAACATACTCCATTCTTTCTCAATTAGGCTCAAACTGGGATACTAGAGATTGATATATACATGGTAAGCTTGAAAGGCTCAAACGGTCCAAAGATCGCCTAGATCATTTCCAAGTCAAGTTTGTAACTATAAAATTTCGCCTCAAAGTGTCATCATCAAATAAGTTCTAGGATAACTCTAAGATGCTCAAGAAAAATCATCAAGTTCACAACAATTATCACTATTCAACATGCAATCCACAAGATCATTACTCATTGTGCTCAAAATATTTCTCACTCTTGACATGCTAACTCAACAAAGGATATTCATGTGGAAGTCTAACAATCATTAAAATTCAAGTTCATATGCATAGTGAGATCAAAATCCTCATTGAATAGTAACTACTATAATTCATTCTTTTCCCAAGTTTGAACTCTTAAAAAAAATTTGTTAGCTCATAATAATCGGACGATTCAAGTGTCAACTAAGCACACAACATGTGGTCCCAAACTTAAATCAAACATTGCCCTCATTGTTTAAAAGAATCAAAAGGGAAAAGGTAAACTCCCCTGATCAAGGCGCTAGCATGAGGGTTGAGGAAGATTGTCTTTTGAAAATTCCACTGTTGTAGGGGTTCATTGCTCCAACTGAGTACCTAGCAAGAGAAGAATGCAAATGGTAAAATATTCGACTCGAGAGATAAACAAACTAAAATGCAAAAACTGAAAAATAAAACAAAACTAAATAACAAAAGGATACGCTTGAGTTGCCTCCCAAGAAGCGCTGATTTCTAGTCTTCGGCTTGACAATCAGAAGCAACCATCAAATAGCGGCTGCCGCCCATAGAAAGTATCATATGATACCACTAATGGGTCTTCATTTAGTATACCCTCAAGCTAGGCAAGATTATAATAGTGTAAGCTCGTTGCTCCAACAACTTTCTTCATGAAATGGTAGGCATGGGAGAATGATTCTCGACTTGGCTTCATATCTTGGAGGATGTAGTGCGGTGAAGTTGGCATCGACGGAAAATACGGATCCACATATGACATAGAACATGTCTCCATCTATGGGCTCAAATCGGAATCTTCGAGAGTCTCTTCCTTCTCCAACATCACACTCGACTCATCTTCACATGGGAACTCCTCGGATAACATCTCTGAAGTAGGCTCAATCTCTTGAAGAGGCTCAAGTTCCCTTGTCTTTTCCACATGAGTAGGATCACTCCCCCAAACTTGGTTGATTGAGTGTTCAACATCATATAACCAAACTCGATTCGTCGCCTCTTGATTTGTAGCCCTCATCTCTTCCTCTTGGCAGCTAGTTGAAATTGTTTCCATGAGGACCGCCATTTGCTGCTCCAGGTGACGCATAGAGTTGGTTTGGCACTCCAAATTGTTCTCATTTGATGCCATGAATCTTACTAAGGTATCCTCTAACTGAGTCGTGACGTTTGCAGAACTATCTCTCCTCTCTTCGTGATGTTCAAATGGTTGTGGCGTATCAGTAGGGTAGTGTAAGGACCCCAGTGCCCTTAACCCGTTATTAGTGTATTAAACCATACCATTTGTGCATATAATCATACTATCAGGGGGAAAACCATATGCAAGTGCAACACCATATGCTATCCAGAAAATTTCTTGCATTTAATCCAAATAATATTCAAATCCCCCAACCATGATTATTCATATAAATGCACCCTCATAATACACTAACATGCTCTTAGTTCATTTAGCAATTCCATATTTAATTGCATGCAAACATTAAATGAATAGAGAAGAGCCGTAGCCCATTTATACATTCCATATACACGTAAAATGTACTCACGTAAGAGCACCCAGTGAACACGCGTGTACCTAATGTATAAAACACTCTACTGGATACCGTTACTGGTGCTTCGACCCTGGAAGCACCTCCCAAGCGCAACTCGATCTCAACTCTGGATCTATGTGCCTATCCAACCAGCTCTGGTACCTCGATCCTGGAAGTACCTTTGATCAACAGTCCGGGCTCAACTCCAAACTGCTACTACACCTGTATCACCTGTCCCAACAGAGACAGCCCCCACACGGGGTGAGCATACCAATACCACCAATCCATAACCATAACATTGTAATTCAAATACAGAATGTAAATGCCATAATTTAAATGATACTCCCTGGATGGTAACACCCTCATCCGGGATCCCCTGTATTGTCCCTGTTCTCAAAATAACCAAACTCATCAAATTTCCAAAGCCAGTTAATCGCCACATAGATTAACTAATACTGTTTTGTTATGCTAGTTCCATAATCAATATAATAGAATTATTATATAAAAGGCCATAAATATCACATAAATCAATTCAATGATTCCATGTTCCTATTTCATTGCTCGCTCCACAATAGCGGCATTCTAAACCTCGCGCACGCTCAACACTAGCGGCGTCATAACCGATGGTCGCTCAACGGCGACGGCATCCCAAATCATTGCTCGCTCAATAACGGCACCGTATGGTTCCCAATGTATAACCATTTGACGCAAATACCATTTACCATGTATATCGTTATCCATTTATAGCAAATATCATGCACCATGCATTTCCATACCTATCCGATGCAATTACCACATGCCACATATTTCAATGTCCATATAATGCAATTACCACACACCATGTGTTCCAATACCCGTTTAATACAATTATCACACACCATGTGTTCCAATTCCCGTTTAATACAATTATCACACACCATGCATTTCACAGTTGCAACACTATAATAGACTATGCTCGTACGTCATACGTACCTTAAGTCTCCGTAGTCCAAGCCAAACCTTGCTTGAGTTCCATACTTCGAGAAATATGTGCTGATTATCTTCGAGAAAACCGGCTCCCGAGCCAAGCTACCATCAATTTTCCCATCAAGGGAGAAGAGGGAAATGGGGGAGAAGGGTTTGGGTGATGAGAGAGAGAAGAGAGGGAAAGATTCTGTGCCAAATTGACGGAATACCGAGTCCACTTGGTATATATATAGCAAAAATGCCCCAAAATACCAATACCCCCACAAATACATCATGATTCATTAAAAATCATATGTTAACAAAAATTCTCTCTCCAACAACAAATCTCCATACCAGCCCCAACTCAAGCACCCCAGACCCTAAGTCCCACCAAAAACCCAACTCATAGGTTTTCCACTGAAATGAGAATACAATCTCAACCTTTGGATCCAACGATCCCAAATGCCCTATTTCACAACCTCGGGAGACCCAAAACCGTAATTAATTCTTAATTGCCACAATCAAAAATCCATCAAGGATTAATACCACACTGGGATTAACACCAATAATCCCCGGACATCACAATTATCCCCCACTAATAAAATTTCATCCCCAAAATTGCACTGGTGTACTCCACGTAACACCAGGACCACACAAACAAAACAAAGCCAAGACCCCGATTCTGAACCACCTTAGAATCGAATTAACAACTGCGAGAATACCAGTCTCGCACCAAGCCCTAAAATAGAGCAAACGCCAAAACCAATACAAACCCGAAAGATAACAACATACCTCGACGTGAATCGTCCCAGAAGTCAGTCCACCACAACTACAAACCAACCAAATCTTCCTTGGTCTCGACATAGATATCTCCCCATGATATCTCCATCACTTGCCCACGATGCTTAACACGCATCGTTACGATGGGGACCACTAGTATACAACAGTATACTCACAGAAAATCCGGTTCCTGTTTTCCACCCCCATCTCCTCCGAAGGAGTAGTTGCACCGCTTGCAACACGGTTCGGGCAACCCATGGTTACCGATCCACACAAAGCACATCTCAGAAGATGTTTACACCGGTGTGTTCCAAGAAATCACCTCTTGTCCCGACACACCCTCAAGACTCCTCAAAGTCTCAAGTTCCACAGAGGTCATGCAAGACAATCAATTGCATTCCCGCCACACTACACAAATCCGAATCCTGGCCATCCCTCATTTATCGTTGGATCCAACAATCCTAAAATAGGAAGGCTATCGAATTATCCAACAAGAATTACCATGATTCCAAAACACGACGATCCCTCCTCAGGGAAAGTCAAACAACCCTCACGATCATTCATCAGAATGCATCGTGCCATCGAGATTACCGATCTCGAGGTTCCACAATCTCACACCGGAGATTCACCAAACCAAGCATACAAACTCGACGTTCAACAATGAACAAAATAACGTTGGCATTCGTATACACTCACGGCATACATGCCCAAACACCAATCACAACATGCATACACAATGCAATAGACTCGGGTATCTCCAATCATACCCAATCCTAAAATCAACTGACAAACCTGGATTATCCTCTCCCCACAGAGAATGATGGTTGACAAACCAAAACCAAAGGGTGTGATTTCAACATCACCACCACACGAACCAAAATAACGAATCTCCCCAAAAGATTCAACCGGTAGGTATCATAATACCGAGGAAAAAGTCATGAATCCATGATCCTCCAATCCTCGAACCACCGTTCGGAAGACCTGGGTATATTTATACCAAAACATATCCCGGAACCCAGAAATACACAACTGGTTAGAGTAGTGCATCAATACCACTATTACCCGATCCAAAATCCGTATACGCCATGTATACACATCCCAACGATGCTCTGTACTAATGCCATAGTACTCCACAATCGAGCATCTCCCCGGAGACGTCTCATCAAACGTCTCACCGAGGTAAGAAATCCATTACTCGGTCCAACACCAGTAATGCTTACCATGGCTGATTTGCAATCAATCCACGACCGATGCAAGCTATCTCCAAGACAGTACAATCCAAATCTCTCCAAGAGACAAAATCAATATAGTAGTGTCACCCCACTAACTATATCTCACAAACCATTGTGACTCCTATTGCATGCCATATGCAAGGATGCTCAACTAGAGTTAACAACGACTTGTTGACACTCACGTTGGTAATACCAACAAAATTGAGCTGTCCCAGTACAAGTCCCTCAAAAACAATGGCGCATAAACGTCCCCGTGAGGTATTCCCTACCTCAATCACCATGCCACATAGAGACTACAAGAGTCTATCATAACCCTCATCGTATCGCCATACGATTCACCCATCTCGAATCCAACGAGCAGCATAAAGGATAACACAAGCCAACCAAAGTACTGCAACCATACCTGGCTAGCGATTCGCTGGCCCCATAGGCTTATACCAACTACCAACGTGACACACGTCTCAACCCGGTATACCATACCGTACAAACCATTAGAGTTGTGGGTCATCACCCAATATATCTATAAAACACCAAGCACAATGGACATCCAGGTGTCCTTGCTTAACTACCATGCAATCCTAATCCATTAGGACTTATTCCACACCCTCAGGGTGGGTGTAACCATGCCTCCCCACATCACAACAACAAACGAGTAGTTTCCTCAATGACTACTCTTACCACCAATCACTTGGCCTTAGCCATCCCAGCGAGCATACCCAAGGGTATCACTGCTCGACAAATATTTACCTCTATAACATGATGCGGTACCCTCATCGGTACAATGCATCCAATGCTCCATCGGGCAAACCTGCTTGGCAAAAAGGTCTTGTCAACTAGTGACCCAGACTCTACCATGTGCCCACCATCGGCACTCAAACCATACAACCAAATACATAACATGAATGTATTATTCACCAAAACGACGCCACTCGTCCAAATAGACATCCCAAATAACATCGTCAAACATACGACGGTACCTGTCGATACACGACACTCATAATCTCATCGTCAAACACATGACGGTATAAAACAACACATAGTATTCACAATAATGATAACAAAAGTAATATGTCATACCTCATCGCTATCAAGATAGCGGAATACCTGTATCCATCGTTCACCAGCGGTACACAATCAGCACCCATCGCTCGTAGGCAGCATAATCCAGTGCTACGCACATAGCGGTATAACCCATCGCTATAGAATCAACGGCATGATCCCCCGCCATAGAGTCAGCGGCATAGGACATCGCCATAGATATCCGGCGGTATGAACCATCGCCAAAGATGTAGCGGAATGTACCATCGCTATATAATACCTGGCGGCATGAACCATCGCCAATAGAATACGCCAATAGAATACCCGGCAGCATGAACCATCGCCAATAAAATACATGGCGGCATGAACCATCTCCAATAGAATACCCGGCGGCATGAACCATCGCCAATAAAATAGCGGAATAATCGCGGACTCAAGAGGTACTCACACTCATGTAGTACTTTGTTCCCGATCGCATCGCTACGTCATGACAGCGGCATCATCGCTTTGATGTGACAGCGGCATGTATCATCGGTTCGACACGACAGCGGCATCATCGCTTCGACATGACAGTGGTACCATCGCTTCGACGTGACAGCGGCATTTACCATCGTTCCGGCATGACAGCGGAAATACCCCTCGCTTCGACATATTAGCGGCATAATATCCCTCGCAATAGTAATATGACAGCGGCATTATCCTTCGCTTCCACATATTTGCGGCAAATATTCTTCATCGCTATAAAATGACAGCGGCAAGTATTCACATCGCTACGCCATGCATGCAACCGTAATGCATATCCCGTATTCCAATAATTGTTTCGGCACGACAACGACATCATCGCTTCGACGTGACAGCGACATTTACCATCGCTTCGACACGACAGCGGCATCATCGCTTCGACGTGCATGCAACCGTAATGCATGACCCGTATTCCAATAATCATCGCCATGAGTGTATTTTAATGCACCTCGCTCCAACATTTAGCGGCAAAGCATTAAAATATCACTCCGATGTATATCTGTGCAACCGTAATGCATAGTCCATGTCTCATATGACCCTGCAACCACCATGGTTAGCAATAACATATTCCAATAATGAACACATATCATAAATGCACATAAGCAATATAGTTGTGCAACGCAACACTAACTATCATCATGCATAAGTATGTGCTTCTCATTCCCATTATCATTTTCCTAGGCCCTCAACAGCCCCAAAGAGCTAACCACTGCTCTGATACCACTAATGTAAGGACCCCAGTGCCCTTAACCCGTTATTAGTGTATTAAACCATACCATTTGTGCATATAATCATACTATCAGGGGGAAAACCATATGAAAGTGCAACACCATATGCTATCCAGAAAATTTCTTGCATTTAATCCAAATAATATTCAAATCCCCCAACCAAGATTATTCATATAAACGCACCCTCATAATACACTAACATGATCTTAGTTCATTTAGCAATTCAATATTTAATTGCATGCAAACCGTAAATGAATAGAGAAGAGCCGTAGCCCATTTATACATTCCATATACACGTAAAATGTACTCACGTAAGAGCACCCAATGAACACGCGTGTACCTAATGTATAAAACACTCTACTGGATACCGTTACTGGTGCTTCGACCCTGGAAGCACCTGCCAAGCGCAACTCGATCTCAACTCTGGATCTATGTGCCTATCCAACCAGCTCTGGTACCTCGATCCTGGAAGTACCTCTGATCAACAGTCCGGGCTCAACTCCAAACTGCTGCTACACTTGTATCACCTGTCCCAACAGAGACAGCCCCACACGGGGTGAGCATACCAATACCACCAATCCATAACCATAACATTGTAATTCAAATACAGAATGTAAATGCCATAATTTAAATGATACTCCCTGGATGGTAACACCCTCATCCGGGATCCCCTGTATTGTCCCTGTTCTCAAAATAACCAAACTCATCAAATTCCCAAAGCCAGTTAATCGCCACATAGATTAACTAATACCGTTTTGTTATGCCAGTTCCATAATCAATATAATAGAATTATTATATAAAAGGCCATAAATATCACATAAATCAATTCAATGATTCCATGTTCCTATTTCATTACTCGCTCCACAATAGCGGCATTCTAAACCTCGCGCACGCTCAACACTAGCGGCGTCATAACCGATGGTCGCTCAACGGCGACGGCATCCCAAATCATTGCTCGCTCAATAACGGCACCGTATGGTTCCCAATGTATAACCATTTGACGCAAATACCATTTACCATGTATATCGTTATCCATTTATAGCAAATATCATGCACCATGCATTTCCATACCTATCCGATGCAATTACCACATGCCACATATTTCAATGTCCATATAATGCAATTACCACACACCATGTGTTCCAATACCCGTTTAATACAATTATCACACACCATGTGTTCCAATTCCCGTTTAATACAATTATCACACACCATGCATTTCACAGTTGCAAAACTATAATAGACTATGCTCGTACGTCATACGTACCTTAAGTCTCCGTAGTCCAAGCCAAATCTTGCTTGAGTTCCATGCTTCGAGAAATATGTGCTGATTATCTTCGAGAAAACCGGCTCCCGAGCCAAGCTACCATCAATTTTCCCATCAAGGGAGAAGAGGGAAATGGGAGAGAAGGGTTTGGGCGATGAGAGAGAGAAGAGAGGGAAAGATTCCGTGCCAAAATGACGGAATACCGAGTCCACTTGGTATATATATAGCAAAAATGCCCCAAAATACCAATACCCCCACAAATACATCATCATTCATTAAAAATCATCTGTTAACAAAAAATCTCTCTCCAACAACAAATCTCCATACCAGCCCCAACTCAAGCACCCCGGACCCTAAGTCCCACAAAAAACCAAACACATAGGTTTTCCACTGAAATGAGAATACAATCTCAACCTTTGGATCCAACGATCCCAAATGCCCGATTTCACAACCTCGGGAGACCCAAAACCGCAATTAATTCTTAATTGCCACAATCAAAAATCCATCAAGGATTAATACCACACCAGGATTAACACCAATAATCCCCGGACATCACAGGTAGTGAGACTGCGGTGGGTATTGGTGACTCCAACCTTGTAGTGAAGGATCACAATGCCAGTGATGATCGAAGTCCGCCATATCATTTAACAGGTGCACCACACTGTCATCATTTCTATCAACCAGGGGACTCCCAGTCACCAGTGCTCCGCTCAATACCCATTCTGGTGTCTGTGCATCCAGCCCTTTGAAGAAATATTGCATGAGAGTATAGTTCGAAAAGTTGTGATAATCTCTCCCAAACAACGTAGAACGACTCGGAACGTTGTTGGGCAAAGCTTGTGAAAGCTTGTTGATGTAGCATCTCCAAGTACCTCACAAGACAAACAAAACAAAAACAAAATAAATATATATATATAATTTTTTTTTATGAATAAACAAAAATGGTTAAATTACAGTCAAAGAACCTAGTATGATATTACTAAAGTTAGTCCCCGGCAACGGCGCGAAAAACTTGATCGCTATTATTTTAAACAATTATTTTTCCAGTGTAGCGATTATACCGCAAGTGCACGGTGTCAAGTTTTAGTATAGATAGGAAGAATACGGATTGTCGAACCCACAGGGACTAACAAGCAATTACCAAATAAGGTTTCTTTTAACTATATTTAACCTACGATAATTAATAATAATTAAACTAAACTAAATTAAACTACTATAATCCAACCAAAATAATCGACGATCACGAGAAAAGTCCACAAGAAAGAATTATCAAGACAATGATTCACCTAACCCAACACTTACAATTCTTTTCTCCGTACATCTCTAAGGTGACAGGTTTTCCGAATTTATTTGATATACTCTCTCGAGCTATATTAAATCTAACATCAAATTGCAACAAGTAACTCTCGTTCACTTAAATAACAATTTGATATCGAATGCGCTTTATGAAAACCACTAACTTTAGATTAAACAATCCAAAGCTATCACTCGTATGTGATTTTATCTCTCGATCTTAATCTTTAACACACGGCATGAATTATTATATCGTATTATAATTTTATCTCTTGATCTCAATTATAATAAAATATCATTCAAAGGGGAACAATCCTTAAAAAGAAAACTCCCAAGTCGACTTCTTCGTTGATTCTCGATCCTTCATCGCTTCTTTCTCTATCGTGCTCTTCGATTCTCTTGTTGGCTTGTTCCAATTCCTAGGATGAAGTGGTGATGGTGGATGATGGTGATATGGATTATGGAGGAGTGGAGGCTATTCCCTATGTTAAAATCTGATATTTATTGTGATTTTCGTGTTTAATATATAGAGGAATATGAATCATGGACTTCCTTGTTGGACCCAAACTCTATAAGGAATTTATTTTTCAGCAAACTCTTCCGCCGATCGATCGAGATTGAGGCTCGATCGATCGCCAATTTTTTGTGACCACCGATCGATCGAGATTTGAGTCTCGATCGATCGAGCTTATTTTAATTTTATTTTTTTCTTTTCTTCCTTTCCCGGCTTTGACGCGTTCGCTCGGTTCGGTCATTTTTCATCATTTTTGGCTCATTTCCTCTACGTTTATGCATTTCAACATTGATTCCTGAAATATAGAAATATATAAAAAACGTAAAATAATCCAAGAATCAACACGAAAACCATTAGAAAATCGCATCTAAATAAGTGTAAAAACGACACTTATCACTTATCGCCCAAAAAATGACATTCCGCGATCGATCGTTGAGCTTGTGCCGATCGATCGCTGAAACTTTCTATTTTGAGACATGATACGCGTGATCGATCGCGAAATCACACCGATTGATCGCCGATGTCTGTACACCCAAAAATCGCCATTTTCATACATTTCATCCCTTCCAACTCCTACAACACAAACAACCTCAAACCCCAACCATCCCACATAACCAAAACATAAATATACATTACAAAATACATCAATATCCACAAAACTCAACCATTAACACATAAAACACCATATACCAAATCAAACCCCCTTTCCCCCCAAATAATCCAACCAAAAACTGTAATACCCCCGAAATGTTTATATGTTATGTGCTATCATACACGGTTATGATATGTTTAAGGGTTGGGGTGCATTTTAATTGGGGGTTATATTTATGTTATGATGATATGATTTAGGGGGCATGTTAGGTGTTTTAAGGGATGTATTAATTAAGTAATGTTATGAAATATCGCGTGAGGATATTTTAATACATCGTGCTAAATACCAGGACACAATTAAACACCACATGACACCCCAACCCACACCACCCCACCCCCAATCAATCAGCCACCTCCCCCACATGGCAACCCATCCCCCCACTTGATCAAGCCCATGCTTCTACTCACCTCTTGCAATCAATTCATTCTCATTCCTTCCTCTCCCCTTTTTCCTCTCACCAAAAACATCCAAAAGAGCTGCTGATAGGAGAGGATTTAGCTTGTGAAGTGTATTAAAAATCATTGCCAAAAAAAGGGAGCAAAAAGGGTGAGGTAACTATGACTCTGTTTTTCTTAAGATTATGGATGGGTTTGAACTTTGTGGAGATTAAATGATGCATGCTAGCTTAGGTTTTGTTAAACCTTTGATTTAAGTACCTACATGGTGTTATTATGAAGCTACTAGCATGTTTACTTGAGCATGATGCATGTTTAATTGGGTGGATTTGTTGGTATGAAAAGAGGTGCCCGAAAATCCGGGTAAGATTATGATACCCTGTTTTTGGAAAGTTTGGGTGAGTACTGATAGAGTTGGGCGATTTTGATGCATGTGGGTTTAAGTTTGGGTGTAACTTCGATTTGAATACATACATGGTAGTATATTGTAGCCCTTAGCATGTTTGTTCAAGCATGTTATATGTTTTATGTTGAAGTTTGGATGGTATGAAATGAGGTGCTTGGTAATTCTGGAGAAATCGCGCACACAGCAGGTGGCGATCGATCGCTACAAACGCAGCGATCGATCGCCGAAGACCAGTGGCAAAAATTGAAGGCAGGCGATCGATCGCCTCGAGCCAGTGAAGTCTGGCGATCGATCGCCAGCTGCTGAATAGTGAGAAATGATGTTTTTGTTGGATTTTTTGGTATTTGGACTATATTTGGCTTCTAATATTGATTTGTATGGTTGTGTAGAACCATCCCAGGTACCAACAACTTCAAGGAGATAAAGTTCTTCAACTTCTCCACTTTTGAGATTAAGGTACGTAAGAGACGTACGGGCATCGGACGGTAAAACACACTCCTATACTATGACCATGCAATGATTTCATAAGTAATTATGTAACATGATGATGCTATGATGTTTATGATAAGTAAAGATACGATGATGTTTATGATGTATGTTAATCTACGTTGTTGGGAATGGTGAAGTGTTCCGGTGGTTGTTATTGTAAGTAATCCAACAAGCATGGAACGCAGCGGAATAATAAAATTTTGGATTACTAAACTGCGGATCTATACATAGGGGTTCATATCGGATGAAGGTTTACAAAAGTCTCACCCTTGTAGCGTGTTTGAGCAGATTCCACGGAGCAGCACCACGTCCAACGTCTCCTTCGAGTCACTAGCAAAACTTGTCAAGTTTTGCCTCAACGGTATCCACACGATCAAATCGAATGAAGGGATAGTTTAAGAACAAGTTGCTAGACAAGTTCTTAAACCGGAACAAGAAACACACTCGATTCTAAATCGAGGAATGGCATGAAAATCACCACAACTCACTTCGGCTATGATGAAGCCGAGAGAGCTTGGAGAGGAGGCGGCCGTGTGTTGCTTTTGTGTAGGTTGGAATGATATGAATTGTCTTTCAAACAATTAATCATAACCTTGTATTTATATTATAAGATTTAATTAAGGTTTAAGGCTTTCTTAAAGCCTCATGGGCCCAAACCCATGATTTAATTAAATCCTTATAATCTTTTAATTAAGACTCTTCTTAATTAATTAATTCATCCAATGAATTTAATTTCCCTTATCGATTTAATCTTTTGTGCGACCCGATAGGAACTTGTAATGTTGGTAGTGACATAAAATCTCATTTTATGTCGCAAGCATTGAGCGGTATCTAGCAACACATCAATGCTACCCAAATTACAAGAATGTCAATGACTCGACATAACCTTTAGAACTTGTGATAATATTAACCATGTAACTTAATCCTTTTGTGTGATATCCCCGAAATGATTAATTGCAATTGGGCATTAATTGTGTTTATATGATTAATTATGGTGGTAATTAATTATGTGCTGGAATTATTTATCTTATTGAAGTGCTTAGTCACATGATAGAGTGACCCGGGAGGGCATTTCAGGGTGCATGTTGTGCATGTTGGGAAAATTGTTATTAGCATTATTTATTTGCCATGGGTAGCAATTAATTGGAAATCATGCGTTTAATTGATATTTGGTGCATTTTGGATTAATGCCTTTTTAATATCATGTTGGGGTGTTTTATACACCATGGATTTGTGAAATGCTTTTAATTAAAACCCAACCCCTTTTATACCCCAACCCCACCCTACCTTTACCTCACTTTCATCTTACTTTACCAAACCACCCAAACCCTTCCTTTTTCTCCCATTTTCGAGTTGGAGCTTAAAGGTGGAGAGAAACCTTTCCAAAAATCTTGTTTTGTGGAGTTTATTGGGAGATTTGAAGTCCCCAAGAGGTATGGATACCTCATTGTTGATTTTGTAGTCTTTTATTTGATTTTGGAAATGGTTTAAATGGGTTTGTGTTGGGTTGTTGTGGTTTTGGTTTAATGTTGAATTTTTGAGGTGCTTTAAGTGTTTATGGAAGGGTATTATGTATTTGATGTTGTTGGTTTGTTGGTAGGGGAGTTGGAATGGGTTGGAATGAAGTTTTGGAGCATTAATGGCGATTTTTCGCGATACAGGGCTCGGCGATCGATCGCCCGTTTTTGGCGATCGATCGCGAAGAGGCAGTGCGCTCCAGAAGCATTTGGCGATCGATCGCCACATTTGGGCGATCGAACGGCGAGGGTGGCGATCGATCGCGCCAAATGTGGCGATCGATCGCCGAAGGAACAAAAATTCATGTTCGGACAGTGTGATCTCGCGATCGATCGGCCCTTTGCCGCGATCGATCGCGAGTTATAAAATGTGGTGTTTTTGGATTTTATTGTAGGATTTTTGGTATTGGACTATTATTGGGTTCTAATATTGATTTGTGTGAATATGTAGAACCATCCCAGGTGGCGACACAGCCAATGAATTGAAGTCCTACCACACCTACTTTTTGGAAAGGTACGTAGAGGACGTACGGGCACCCAACGTTACATGTATCTAATATACTCATTGTTTATGCATTGTGGATGCGAGTATATATGTGATTATGCATTGTGGATGCAAATACATGTTGAATTATGCATGATGATTGTAGATGCATATGATTATTGGTGCACATCCCATGAGTCGTGGTCATCCTTTGATGATTTTAATGCTTGCCGCTATTTGTTTTGGTTCCGCTAAATGTGAAGCGAGGGGTGGGAGCGCCGCATGTCACATTTGAGCGTGGTTATCATATAGGGCGAGGAAAGGATATTTGCCGCTCAATGTGAGGCGAGGGGTGGGAGTACCGCATGTCCATTGAAGCGAGGTTATTCTATGCCGCCTATATGTAAATAAGCGAGGGGCATTAAAATATATTGTGATGGACAGACTAGGGAATGGTGACCGGTATTTGATATTGATGAGATGGTATTGTGTCATGACATGTCTAGACCATTAAAAATAATCTATTGATTATACTCATGAGTTATGGTACAGGGACAACCAAACTGGAAGCGTTTTGAAATGCATGGGAAAACAGGAAGTGTTTTAATTGTGTTTTATGCATTTACGCTTTATATTCATATTGTGTTGAATATGAATGATATTATTGCTCATGTTTGGGGGTTGTCCTTGTAGGTACTTTTGGCATGATATGAAGGGGGCTAAGACGGGTTGAGACAGTGAGCTTGAAGAGCACTTTTGGTAGATGAAGGACATGATTATTTTGTATAGTGTCTACTGTAGGAGTAGTGTAAAACTATAGTTGATAACATTCTTTTGATGGGGAATGTAATTAATCTGTTGATAGTCCTCATTTTGGCATGTAATTCTTAAAGCTCATAGACTCAACACGATTAATTCACTCTGATCATTTATATTAGCTCTATTTATGCCTTTGATCCGCACTTAAGGATTAGGGTCCTTACATTAGTGGTATCAGAGCAGTGGTTAGAGAACCCGGGAACGAGTGAAGGGTAGCCTTATCATGATTGGCTAGGTGCTTACATTTGAAGCATGTTTATGCATGTGGTGCATATTGATGTATATTCTGTTATACTAACATGCTTATTATCATTCCTGTTATCTAACGGCATAACATGTATAATTGTTTTGGAATTGTTGTTAACCTTTGTGTTACAGCATGGCTGCTATGAATGCGGGGAACCTTAACGAAGAAGTTGGCGATGTGGGCAGTGTTAACGCTAGCGTTGGACAATTGAACCCTCTACCTCCACCAGCAGTAGGCTTGGAGCCAGTGGCTCAGTTATTACTACCCGGTGAGATTAACTTGACTCAGTTTCTGTCTTACCACCCGCCCCGGTTTGAGGGAACATAATCAGGGGAGGAAGCTGAGGAGTGGCTGGAGAGACTTGAGCAGATATTTGTGTCGGCTCCTTGTGCTGTTACAGCGTGGCTGAGGCTGGCGGAGTTCCAGTTAGCTAAGAAACCTCTAATGTGGTGGAGGGGCACTGTAATGGAGTTCCAGTTAGCTGAGGTATGTTCCCCACATTGCCACCAATGGGCACGCAAAGATGAGGAGTTTTATGAAGGGGTTGCGACCGGAGCTCTATGACCGGGTTATCACCAATAACCCAACTTGTTTTGATGATGCTCTCACAAGAGCGGAGCTTGCCGAGCTTGGAGTGGGAGCTTATTCTAGTGCTGTGCCACCACAAGTACCACAACAGAGGCAAACTAATGACAGCTTGAGGCCCCGGGGAGAGCCATTTAAACCTCGTGGTGCCTCTCCATCTTTACGGTTTGGTGGAGAGAAGTTCTTTGGTCAGAAACAGGAGAACAAGAAGAATTGGTCGGCCAATCGAGGATCTTCACAAGGGAATAGATCGGGGGAACCAAGGTGCGACAATTGTGGAGGGCCACATTCTTCAAGTAAGTGCCCTGCCTCTTATAGCTGTGGCAAGATGGGCCACATCTCTCGGTATTGCCCCACCCGGGGAGGACAGTCAGAGTTTCAGGGCAACAGGCCGAGGTTTGATGATAGGATTGTACACCAGAGGCAACAGTTTGGGCCTCGACCATCGGGAGGTCAGACAGTGGGACCGCCCCAGGGACAGGTGTATGCGCTGACTAGAGAGCAGGCCCAGGCAGCCCCAGAGGAGGTGATCGCCTGTACGTGTCATTTATTTACGTACCCTGCTTTTATTTTGATAGATACAGGTGCCTCCCACTCTTTTGTATCTGTTGGCTTTGTGGAGAGACACCATATGCGCACGTCTTCTCTACTCACGCCTCTCCTTGTCTCGACACCCACTGGAAGAAACGTCGTTGCTGATCAGTTCATGGCAGATTGCCTCATTTATTTTGAGGGCAACGAGTTGAAGGCAGACTTGATCGTATTGGATATGTCAGACTTCGACTGCATCATGGGTATTGATATTCTGAACAGATATCAGGCAGTGGTAGATTGCCGGCAGAAGACAGTGAAGTTCAGACCTGATTTGGGTAGTCAGTGGACTTTCTTTGGCAACGGTTCTCGTGCAAAGATTCCGTTGATTTCAGCGATCAAGATGACTCAGCTGTTGGAACGTGGCCACACGGGCTATCTCATCTATACCGTGGACACGTCTGGGAAGAATAAGGAATTGAGAGTTGAGGATGTACCAGTGGTAGCAGAGTTTGCTGATGTATTCCCAGAAGAGATCCCAGGATTCCCACCGGCTAGGGAAGTTGAGTTTGGGATCGAGTTGTTACCGGGGACATCCGCTATCTCTCGTGCACCTTACAGGATGGCACCGGCAGAGTTGAGAGAGTTGAAGGAGCAGTTGCAGGAGCTCCTTGACAAAGGGTATATACGCCCGAGCGTATCACCATGGTGCTCACCGGTTCTCTTTGTGAAGAAGAAGGATGGCTCAATGAGGTTGTGCATCGATTACCGGCAACTGAATAAAGCCACAGTAAAGAACAAATATCCTCTCCCAAGGATTGATGATTTGTTCGATCAGTTACAAGGTACCAGATTATATAGCAAGATTGATTTGAGATCCGGGTACCATCAGATTCGAGTCAGAGAGGAAGATGTACACAAGACAGCGTTCCGGACTCGATATGGACATTATGAGTTCTTAGTGATGCCGTTTGGTGTGACGAATGCTCCAGCGGTCTTTATGAGCTTGATGAACAGAGTGTTTCAGCCGTATCTTGATCAGTTCGTCATTGTATTTATTGACGACATTCTCATCTATTCCCGGAGTGAGGAAGAGCACGCGAAACACTTGAGGACAGTGCTCCAGATTCTTCGAGATCACCAGTTGTATGCCAAGCTCAGTAAGTGTGAGTTCTGGTTGAGCAGTGTAGTATTTCTGGGGCATGTCATTTCTAGCAGTGGGATATCAGTGGATCCCAGGAAGATCGAAGCCGTGATGGAGTGGGCTGCCCCCACTTCTGTGCCTGAGATTCGGAGCTTCCTTGGTTTGGCCGGATATTATCGACGCTTCGTCGAGGGCTTTTCGAAGATTGCCAAGCCGTTGACACAGTTGACCCAGAAAGGAGTACCTTTCTTTTGGTCAGAAGCTTGTGAGGAGAGCTTCCAGGAGTTAAAGCATCGTTTGACGACGGTGCCAGTGTTAGTGATCCCTACGAAGAACTCCAGTTTTGTTTTGTATACCGATGCATCACTCCAGGGCCTTGGGTGTGTACTGATGCAAGATAGGCAGGTAGTAGCTTATGCATCGAGGCAGTTGAAGCCGCATGAGACGAGATACCCAGTCCATGACTTGGAACTGGCGGCTATCATCTTCGCCCTGAAGATTTGGAGACATTACTTGTATGGTACTTCATTTACCATATACACGGATCACAAGAGCCTCAAGTTTTTATTCACTCAGGCGGAGCTGAACATGAGGCAGAGGAGGTGGATGGACTTACTCAAAGACTATGATTGTGAGATTGAGTACCATCCCGGAAAAGCTAATTTGACAGCAGACGCTTTGAGCCGGAAAGTGAGGAGTTCTGCTGAGGACGTCATCCATTTGTCAGCCATGATGACCTCCTATTGCCATCTGGGCTATGATTTTGACATTGATGCATCACCTGTGTATGTATCGACCTTGTTAGCTGAGCCAGATATCTATGAGAACATCAGGAGAGCTCAGAGGTCAGATGATGAGGTTCAGAGGTGGTTATCTTTAGTACATCTTGGCCAGCCAACGAAATTCAGAGTGGCCGATGACGGATCATTGAGATTGGGTGATCGTTGGGTGGTTCCGAGTACGCCGGAGTTGCGTAGAGGGATCTTGGAGCGAGCTCATAGTAGCAGACTTAGCATCCACCCAGGCGGGAAGAAGATGTATAAAGATCTACGTGGTCAGTTTTGGTGGAAGAGGATGAAATCTGATGTCGTCGCTTTTGTTAAGAGGTGTTTGATCTGCCAGCAGGTTAAGACAGAGAGACAGAGACCTGGCGGCGAGTTGAGAAGCTTGGAGATACCGAAGTGGAAGTGGGAACACATTTCCATGGACTTCGTGACTCACCTGCCGAGGAGTGCTTCATGCTTTGATGCTATTTGGGTGATTGTGGATCGATTGACTAAGGTAGCTCATTTCATCCCCTATAGCATGACTTTCACCTTTTTGAGGATGGCGCAGTTGTACATTCGAGATGTGGTGAGATTGCATGGGATCCCCATTTCCATAGTGTCGGATCGAGATCCGTGATTCACATCTCAGTTTTGGGAAGGTCTTCAGTCAGCCTTGGGAACTGAAGTCAGATTGAGCACTTCTTATCATCCTCAGACGGATGGCCAGACCGAGCGTACTATCCAGACGCTCGAAGACATGTTGAGAGCTTGTGTTTTGGAGTTCGATGTTTCTTGGCAAGATTCAGTGCCTTTGGTAGAGTTCTCTTATAATAATAGCTACCAGGCGAGTATTCAGATGGCTCCTTTTGAAGCTCTTTATGGCAGACGGTGTAGATCACCCTTGTGTTGGGATGATTTGGACCGTAAATCGGTCGGAGGACCGGAATTGATTCGGGAGATGGAAGAGAAGATAAAGATGATAAGGCAGAAAATGAAAGCAGCCCAGGACAGACAGGCAGCTTATGCGAACAAACGGCGGAGACCGTTGGAATTTCAGTTGGGAGATAAGGTCTTTTTGAAGATCTCGCCTTTCAGAGGCGTTGTGCGATTTGGGATGCGCGGGAAACTGTCTCCGAGGTATGTTGGACCGTATGAGATTTTGCAGCGCATTGGCACCTTAGCTTACCGACTAGCTCTGCCGCCTTCTTTATCTGGTATACATGATGTATTTCATGTATCGATGTTGCGGAAGTATGAGCCGGATCCATCTCATGTGTTGCAGCCTTCCGAAGTTTAGTTAGAGTCCGATGTGTCTTATGTGGAACGGCCTGTTAGAATTCTGGATCGAGCAGATCGTAGACTTCGGAACAAAGTGATACCTATGATCAAGGTTCAGTGGGATCGCAGGGGTGTCGAGGAGGCTACGTGAGAGACGGAGCGGCATATGGTGCAGCACTACCCGGAACTATTCTCTGGTATGTGTTTATGTTTAGTTTCTTTTGGGGGTAAGTGCATGTGATTTCGAGGACGAAATCCTATAAGTAGGGGAATATTGTGATATCTCAGAAATGATTAATTGCAATTGGGTATTAATTGTGTTTATATGATTAATTATGGTGGTAATTAATTATGTGCTGGAATTATTTATCTTATTGAAGTGCTTAGTCACATGATAGAGTGACCCGGGATGGCATTTCAGGGTGCATGTTGTGCATGTTGGGAAAATTGTTATTAGCATGATTTATTTGCCATGGGTAGCAATTAATTGGAAATCATGCGTTTAATTGATATTTGGTGCATTTTGGATTAATGCCTTTTTAATATCATGTTGGGGTGTTTTATACACCATGGATTTGTGAAATGCTTTTAATTAAAACCCAACCCCTTTTATACCCCAACCCCACCCTACCTTTACCTCACTTTCATCTTACTTTACCAAACCACCCAAACCCTTCCTTTTTCTCCCATTTTCGAGTTGGAGCTTAAAGGTGGAGAGAAACCTTTCCAAAAATCTTGTTTTGTGGAGTTTATTGGGAGATTTGAAGTCCCCAAGAGGTATGGATACCTCATTGTTGATTTTGTAGTGTTTTATTTGATTTTGGAAATGGTTTAAATGGGTTTGTGTTGGGTTGTTGTGGTTTTGGTTTAATGTTGAATTTTTGAGGTGCTTTAAGTGTTTATGGAAGGGTATTATGTATTTGATGTTGTTGGTTTGTTGGTAGGGGAGTTGGAATGGGTTGGAATGAAGTTTTGGAGCATTAATGGCGATTTTTCGCGATACAGGGCTCGGCGATCGATCGCCCGTTTTTGGCGATCGATCGCGAAGAGGCTGTGCACTCCAGAAGCATTTGGCGATCGATCGCCACATTTGGGCGATCGATCGGCGAGGGTGGCGATCGATCGCGCCAAATGTGGCGATCGATCGCCGAAGGAACAAAAATTCATGTTCGGACAGTGTGATCTCGCGATCGATCGGCCCTTTGCCGCGATCGATCGCGAGTTATAAAATGTGGTGTTTTTGGATTTTATTGTAGGATTTTTGGTATTGGACTATTATTGGGTTCTACTATTGATTTGTGTGAATATGTAGAACCATCCCAGGTGGCGACACAGCCAATGAATTGAAGTCCTACCACACCTACTTTTTGGAAAGGTACGTAGAGGACGTACGGGCACCCAACGGTACATGTATCTAATATACTCATTGTTTATGCATTGTGGATGCGAGTATATATGTGATTATGCATTGTGGATGCAAATACATGTTGAATTATGCATGATGATTGTAGATGCATATGATTATTGGTGCACATCCCATGAGTCGTGGTCATCCCTTGATGATTTTAACGCTTGCCGCTATTTGTTTTGGTTCCGCTAAATGTGAAGCGAGGGGGGGGAGCGCCGCATGTCACATTTGAGCGTGGTTATCATATAGGGCGAGGAAAGGATATTTGCCGCTCAATGTGAGGCAAGGGGTGGGAGTCCCGCAGTCCATTGGCTAGGTGCTTACATTTGAAGCATGTTTATGCATGTGGTGCATATTAATGTATATCCTGTTATACTAACGTGCTTATTCTCATTCCTGTTATCTAACGGCATACCATATATACTGCTTTGGAATTGTTGTTAACATTTGTATTACAGCATGGTTGCTAATGAGGAGGTTGGAGATGTTGGTAGTGTGAATGCAAGTATCGGACAGGCAAACCCCCTACCTCCACCGGCTGTAGGCATGGAACCAGTGGTTCAGTTATTGCTACCGGGTGAGATCAGTTTGACACAATTTCTGTCTTACCATCCGCCCCGGTTTGAGGGGACAGAGTCCGGAGAAGAGGCTGAAGAATGGTTGGAAAGACTTGAGCAGATCTTTGTATCGGCTCCTTGTGCTGTGACAGCTTGGCTGAGGCTGGCGGAGTTTCAATTAGCCAAGAAACCTCTGATGTGGTGGAGGAGCACAGTAATGTAAATGAGAGCACTGGGTGCTGTGATTGATTGGACACTCTTCAGGACTAGGTTTCTGAATCGGTATTTCTCCGCTGCGGCGAGAGAGACAAAGGAGGATGAATTTACAAGTCTGAAACAGGGGAACATGACAGTGGCAGACTATGCCACACGGTACTCTTCGTTGCTGAGGTAATGTAAGGACCCTAATCCTTAAGTACGGAATCAATGCATAATTAGGGCTAATAATATGATCAGAGTAGAATAAACATGTTGAGTCTATGAGCTTAAGCCTTTACATGCCAAAAAAAAGGGACTACCAAAAGGATTAATTATATTCCAATCAATGAATGTTCAGCTATAGTTTTATACGTACCCATACCTCTTGGGATCTCAAATCACCCAATATGCTCCACAAATCAAGATTTTTGAAAGGTTCCTCTTCCACCCAAGGCTTGAGCTCGAAAATTTGGAGGGGAAGGGTTTGTGGGTTTTGTTTTGGTAAAGTGAAAGTGATTTGGTAAAGTGGGGTTTGGGTATATAAGAGATGGGTTTAATTAAAATGCATACCAACAATTCCATGGTGTATAAAACACCCCAACATGATATTTTCCAAAGCATTTACTCAAAATGCACCATAATATCAATTAACACATGATTTCACATAAATTGCTAACCAAGGCAAATAAATCATGCTTCCCATAATATTTACCCAACATGCACCACATGCACCCTGAAATGCAACCCCGGGTCATCCTATCCACATGACCATGCATTTCCACATAAGGTAAATAAATCCCAACACATAATCAATTACCACATACTTAATCATGTAAACATAATTTAAAGCCAAATAGCAATTAACCATTTCGGGGATGTCACAATACTCCCCTACTTATAAGATTTCGTCCCCGAAATCACATGCACTTACCCCAACAGAAACTAAACATAAACTCATACCAGAGAATAGTTCCGGGTAGTGCTGCACCATATGCTGCTCCGTCTCCCACGTAGCCTCCTCGACACCCCTGCGATCCCACTGAACTTTGATCATCGGTATCACTTTGTTCCGAAGTCTACGGTCTGCTCTGTCCAGAATTCTAACAGGCCGTTCCACATAAGATATATCTGACTCTAACTGAACTTCGGAAGGCTGTAACACGTGAGACGGATCCGGCTCATACTTCCGCAACATTGATACATGAAACACATCATGTATCCCAGATAAAGAAGGCGGCAAAGCCAGTCGGTAAGCCAATGTGCCAATGCGCTGCAAAATCTCGTACGGTCCCACAAACCTCGGAGACAGTTTCCCGCGCACCCCAAACCGCACAACGCCTCTAAAAGGCGAGATCTTCAAAAAGACCTTATCTCCGAACTGAAACTCTAACGGTCTCCGCCGTTTATTTGCATAAGCTGCCTGTCTGTCTTTGGCCGCTTTCATTTTCTGCCTTATAGTCTTTATCTTCTCTTCCATTTCCCGGATCAATTCAGGCCCTCCGACTGATCTACTGTCCAAATCATCCCAACATAAGGGTGATCTACATCGTCTGCCATAAAGAGCTTCAAACGGAGCCATCTGAATACTTGCCTGGTAGCTATTGTTATACGAAAACTCTACCAATGGCACTGAATCCTGCCAAGAAGCATCAAACTCCAAAACACAAGCTCTTAACATGTCCTCGAGCGTCTGAATAGTGCGCTCGGTCTGGCCATCCGTCTGAGGATGATAAGCAGTGCTCAATCTGACCTCAGTTCCCAAAGCTGACTGAAGGCCTTCCCAGAAATGAGATGTGAATCGCGGATCTCGATCTGACACAATGGAAACGGGGATCCCATGCAATCTCACCACATCTCTAATATACAACTGCGCCATCCTCAAAAATGTGAAGGTCATGCTATAGGGGATAAAGTGGGCTACCTTAGTCAATCTGTCCACAATCACCCAAATAGCGTCGAAGCCTGAAGCACTCCTCGGCAAATGAGTCACGAAGTCCATGGAAATGTGCTCCCACTTCCACTTCGGTATCTCCAAGCTTCTCAACTCGCCGCCAGGTCTCTGTCTCTCTGCCTTAACCTGCTGATCAAACACCTCTTCATGAAAGCGACGACATCGGACTTCATTCTCTTCCACCAAAACTGACCACGCAGATCTCTGTACATCTTCTTCCCGCCTGGGTGGATGCTAAGTCTACTACTGTGAGCTCGCTCCAAGATCCCCTTACGCAACTCCGGCGTACTCGGAACTACCCAGCGGTTACCCAATCTCAAAGATCCGTCGTCGGCCATTCTGAACTTCGTCGGCTGACCAAGATGCACTATAGACAACCATCTCTGAACCTCAGCATCTGATCTCTGAGCTCTCCTGATGTTCTCATAAATATCTGGCTCAGCTAATAAGGTAGAGACATACACTGGTGATGCATCTATATCAAAATCATAGCCGAGATGGCAATAGGAGGTCATCATAGCCGACAAATGGATGACGTCCTCAGCAGAACTCCTTACTTTCCGGCTCAAAGCGTCTGCTGTCAAATTGGCCTTCCCGGGATGGTACTCTATCTCGCAGTCATAGTCCTTGAGTAGGTCCATCCATCTCCTCTGTCTCATGTTCAGCTCCGCCTGAGTGAATAGAAACTTGAGGCTCTTGTGATCCGTGTATATGGTGAATGAAGTGCCATATAAGTAATGCCTCCAGATCTTCAGGGCGAAGATAATAGCCGCCAATTCCAAGTCATGAACTGGGTATCGGGTCTCATGCGGCTTCAACTGCCTCGATGCATAAGCTACCACATGCTTATCTTGCATCAGAACACATCCAAGGCCCTGTAGTGATGCATCAGTATACAGAACAAATCTGGAGTTCTCCGTCGGGATCACTAACACTGGCGTCGTCGTCAACCGGTGCTTCAACTCCTGGAAGCTCTCCTCACAAGCTTCTGACCAAAAGAAGGGCATACCCTTCTGAGTCAACTGAGTCAGCGGCTTGGCAATCTTCGAAAAGCCCTCAACAAAGCGCCGATAATACCCGGCCAAACCAAGGAAACTCCTGAATGTCGGGCACAGAAGTGGGGGCAGCCCACTCCATCACAGCCTCGATCTTTTTGGGATCTACAGATATCCCGCTGCTCGAAATGACATGCCCCAGAAACACCACACTGCTCAGCCAAAATTCGCACTTACTGAGCTTAGCATACAACTGATGTTCTCTGAGAATCTGAAGCACTGTCCTCAAGTGTTTCACATGATCTTCCTCACTCCGAGAGTAGATAAGAATGTCGTCAATAAACACGATGACGAACTGATCAAGATACGACTGAAACACTCTGTTCATCAGACTCATAAAGACGGCCGGGGCATTCGTCACACCGAACGGCATTACTAAGAACTCATAATGCCCGTATCGTGTCCGGAACGCTGTCTTCTGCACATCTTCCTCTCTGACCCGAATCTGATGATACCCGGACCTCAAATCAATCTTGCTATACACCCTGGTACCTTGCAACTGATCAAACAAGTCGTCAATCCTTGGGAGAGGATACTTGTTCTTCACTGTAGCCTTATTCAGCTGCCGGTAATCGATGCACAGCCGCATCGAACCGTCCTTCTTCTTCACAAAGAGAACTGGTGCGCCCCATGGCGACACGCTCGGGCGTATATATCCCTTGTCCAAGAGATCCTGCAACTGTTCTTTCAACTCCCTCAACTCTGCCGGTGCCATCCTATAAGGTGCACGAGAGATAGCGGATGTCCCTGGCAGCAACTCGATCCCAAATTCAACTTCCCTGGCCGGTGGGAATCCTGGGATCTCTTCTGGAAATACATCAGCAAATTCTGCCACAACTGGTACATCCTCAACTCTCAGTTCTTTACTCTTTCCAGACGTGTCCACGGCATAAATAAGATAGCCCGTGTGCCCACGTTCCAACAGCTGGGACATCTTGATCGCTGAAATCAACGGAATCTTCGCACGAGACCCGTTGCCAAAGAAAGTCCACTGACTGCCCAACTCAGGTCTGAACTTCACTGTTCTCTGCCGGCAATCTACCACTGCCTGATATCTGTTCAGAACATCAATACCCAAGATGCAGTCGAAGTCTGACATACCCAGCACAATCAAGTCTGATCTCAACTCGTTGCCCTCAAAATAAATGAGGCAGTCTGCCATAAACTGATCAGCAACAACATTTCTTCCAGTGGGTGTCGAGACCAATAGAGGCGTGGGCAGAGAAGACGTGCGCATATGGTGTCTTTCCACAAATCCCACAGACACAAAGGAATGGGAGGCACCTGTATCTATCAAAACAAAAGCAGGGTACGTAAATAAATGACACGTACCGGCAATCACCTCCTCTGGAGCTGCCTGAGCCTGCTCCCTGGTCAGTGCATATACTTGCCCCTGGGGTGGTCCCACTGTCTGACCTCCCGATGGACGAGGCCCAAACTGCTGCCTCTGCTGCACTGTCCTATCCTCAAACCTTGGCCTGCTGCCCTGATACTCTGACTGGCCTCCCCTGGTGGGACAATACCGAGCAATGTGGCCCATCTTGCCACAGACATAACATGCAGGGCACTTGTTTGAAGAATGTGGTCCTCCACAATTATTACACCTCGGCTCTCCCGGCCTATCCCCTTGTGAAGATCCTCGATTGGCCGACCAATTTCCTTTCTTGCCGTCCTGTTTCTGACCAAAGTATTTCTTTCCACCATACCGCGAAGATGAAGAGGCACCACGGGGCTTAAATGGCTCACCCCGAGGCCTCAAACTGTCACTAGTCTGCCTCTGTTGCGGTACCGGTGGTGGCATGGCATAAGCTCCCACTCCTAGCTCAGCAAGCTCCGCTCTCGTGAGAGCATCATCAAAAGAAGTTGGGTTATTGATGATAACCCGGTCATAGAGCTCCGGTCGCAGTCCTTTCATGAAATTTCTCATCTTGGCACGTCCATCAGAGGCAATGTGGGGGACATACCTAAGTAGTGATGAGTACTGTGTGGCATAGTCTGCCACTGTCATGTTCCCCTGCCTCAGACTTGCAAATTCATCCTCTTTTGTCTGTCTTGCTGCCGCGGAGAAGTATCGGTTCAAGAACCTGGTCCTGAAGAGCGTCCAATCAATCACAGCACCTAGTGCTCTCATCTCCATCACTGTGCTCCTCCACCACATCAATGGTTTCTTAGCTAACTGGAACTCCGCCAGCCTCAGCCAAGCAGTAATAGCACAAGGAGCCGATACAAAGATCTGCTCAAGCCTCTCCAGCCACTCTTCCGCTTCTTCTCCGGACTCTGTCCCCTCAAACCGGGGCGGATGATAAGACAGAAACTGCTTCAAGCTAATCTCACCCGGTAGCAATAACTGGACCACTGGTTCCATTCCTACAGCCGGTGGAGGTAGAGGATTAGCCTGTCCAATACTCGCATTCACACTCCCAACATCTCCGACTTCCTCATTAGCAGCCATGCTGTAACACAAATGTTAACAACAATCCAAAGCAATATATATCATGTCGTTAGATAACAGGAGTGATATAAGCATGTTAGTATAACCAAATATACAAAATATGCACCACATGCATAAACATGCTTCAAATGTAAGCACCTAGCCAACCATGCTAAGGCTACCCTTCACTCGTTCCCGGGTTCTCTAACCACTGCTCTGATACCACTAATGTAAGGACCCTAATCCTTAAGTACGGAATCAATGCATAATTAGGGCTAATAATATGATCAGAGTAGAATAAACATGTTGAGTCTATGAGCTTAAGCCTTTACATGCCAAAAAAAAGGGACTACCAAAAGGATTAATTACATTCCAATCAATGAATGTTCAGCTATAGTTTTATACTACTCCTAGAGTAGATACTATCAAAAATAATCCTGTCCTTTCTGCCTCAAAAGAATGCTTCATAAGCTCACCACCTCAACCCGTTCAAGCCCATCTATCATGCCAAAAAGGTACCTACAAGGACAACCCCCAAACATGAGCAATAATAATCATCCATATTCAACACAATATGAAGATAAAGCGTAAATGCATAATCAATATGAAACACTTCCTGTTTCCCGTGCATTTCAAACGCTTCCCGTTTGGTTGTCCCTGTACCAGAACTCATGAGTATAATCAATAGATTATTTTTAATGGCCAAACATGTCATGACATCATATACCATCTCAACTGTACCACATATTGGTCACCATTCCCTAGTCTGTCCATCACAGTGTATTTTAATGCCCCTCACTTATTTTCATATGGGCGGCATAGGATAACCTCGCTACAATGGACATGCGGCGCTCCCACCCCTCGCTTCACAGAGAGCGGCAAATACCCTTTCCTCGCCCCATATGACAACCACGCTCAAATGTGACATGCGGCGCTCCCACCCCTCGCTTCACATTTTGCGGAACCAATACAAAAAGCGGCAAGCATTAAAATCATCAAAGGATGACCACGACTCATGGGATGTGCATCCAATAATCATAATATGCATCTAACATCAATATGCATAAATTACCATGTATATGCATCCACAATGCAATACCTCATATGGCATAAATCAACATGTATATGCATCCACAATGCAATACCACATATATACCCGCATCCACAATGCATAATCAATGAGTATATAAAATACATGTTACCGTTGGGTGCCCGTACGTCCACTACGTACCTTTCCAAAAGTGGAATTGGTCCGGCTTCAATTCCTCGGTTGTGTTGCTACCTGGGATGGTTCTACACAATCACACAACCCCATATTAGAAGCCAAATAATAGCCAAATACCAAAAATTTGACAAAATAAACCATTTTCCAAAATTCCACAGGCGGCGATCGATCGCTTCCCATAGGCGATCGGTCGCCTCAAAATTATCACTGTGGCGATCGGTCGCCCCAAACATGGCGATCGATCGCCATCCCTTTGAAAAACCTACTGCCTCTCGGCGATCGGTCGCCCCATTTTAGGCGATCGATCGCCTAACACGTAGAAAGTCTACTGCCTCTTGGCGATCGGTCGCCTCTTTTCAGGCGATCGATCGCCTCGCACAGATATGCGTTTTTCTGCCATTTTTGCACCCAAAATCCTTCCAAACCATTCCAACATTTATACCAACCAACCAACAACATAAATATCAACATAAACCACCAAAATACTCCTTAAAACAACCATAAATCCAACCATTAACCAAATCCACAACAACCCAACACAAACCCATTTCAAAATCATTAAAAATCAAACCAAACTCAAACAAAACCTTACAAAATTAAAGCATGAGGTACCCATACCTCTTGGGGATCTCAAATCACCCAATATGCTCCACAAATCAAGATTTTTGAAAGGTTCCTCTTCCACCCAAGGCTTGAGCTCGAAAATTTGGAGGGGAAGGGTTTGTGGGTTTTGTTTTGGTAAAGTGAAAGTGATTTGGTAAAGTGGGGTTTGGGTATATAAGAGATGGGTTTAATTAAAATGCATACCAACAATTCCATGGTGTATAAAACACCCCAACATGATATTTTCCAAAGCATTTACTCAAAATGCACCATAATATCAATTAACACATGATTTCACATAAATTGCTAACCAAGGCAAATAAATCATGCTTCCCATAATATTTACCCAACATGCACCACATGCACCCTGAAATGCAACCCCGGGTCATCCTATCCACATGACCATGCATTTCCACATAAGGTAAATAAATCCCAACACATAATCAATTACCACATACTTAATCATGTAAACATAATTTAAAGCCAAATAGTAATTAACCATTTCGGGGATGTCACAGGTACGTTCCCCACATTGCCACCAATGGGCACGCAAAGATGAGGAATTTTATGAAAGGGTTGCGACCGGAGCTCTATGACCGGGCTATCACCAATAACCCAACTTCTTTTGATGATGCTCTCACAAGAGCGGAGCTTGCCGAGCTTCGGGTGGGAGCTTATTCTAGTGCTATGCCACCACCGGTACCGCAACAGAGGCAGACCAATGACAGCTTGAGGCCCCGAGGTGAGCCATTTAAACCTCGTGGTGCCTCTTCATCTTCGCGATATGGTGGAAAGAAACACTTTGGTCAGAAACAGGATGGCAAGAAGGGCAATTGGACGGCCAATCGAGGATCTTCACAAGGGGATAGGCCGGGAGAGCCGAGGTACAACAATTGTGGAGGGCCACATTCTTCAAACAAGTGTCCTGCATGTTATATCTGTGGCAAGATGGGCCACATCGCTTGGTATTGCCCCACTCGGGGAGGACAGTCAGAGTATCAGGGCAACATGCCGAGGTTTGATGATAGGACAGTGCAGCAGAGGCAGCAGTTTGGGCCTCGACCATCGGGAGGTCAGACAGTAGGACCGCCCCAGGGGCAAGTGTATGCACTGACCAGGGAGCAGGCTCAGGCAGCCCCAGAGGAGGTGATCGCCGGTACGTGTCATTTATTTACGTACCCTGCTTTTATTTTGATCGATACAGGTGCCTCCCATTCTTTTGTATCGGTGGGTTTTGCGGAAAGACACCATATGCGCACGTCTTCTCTACCCACGCCTCTCCTTGTCTCGACACCCACTGGAAGAAATGTCATTGCTGATCAGTTTATGGCAGACTGCCTCATTTATTTTGAGGGCAACGAGTTGAAGGCAGACTTGATCGTACTGGGCATGTCAGACTTCGACTGCATCTTGGGTATTGATATTCTGAACAGATATCAGGCAGTGGTAGATTGCCGGCAGAGGACAGTGAAGTTCAGACCTGAGTTGGGTAGTCTGTGGACCTTCTATGGCAATGGTTCTCGTGCGAAGATTCCGTTGATTTCAGCGATCAAGATGACTCAGTTGTTAGAACGTGGCCACACGGGTTATATCATTTATGCTGTGGACACGTCTGGGAAGAATAAAGAACTAAGAGTTGAGGATGTGCCAGTGGTAGCAGAGTTTACTGATGTATTCCCAGAAGAGATCCCATGTGATGCCCCGAAATTAATTAATGGTAACTTGGACATTAATTATGTTTATATGACGTATCATGTGTTGATGGATTTATGTGTTGGGTATTAAGATGTTAACATGATTAATTGTGTTAAATTATCAAATATGAGGAAGATGTAATTTTAAATGAAGTTTAGAGCATTGTTGAAAAATGCTTTTGAAATACCAAGTAGGGTATTTTATACATCATGTTAAGTTTGGGGTACAATTTTTATTAAGTTATTACAACCCCTTTTAAATCCCCTACCCATCACTTTAAACCCCCCCACTTTACTTTCACCTTTTAAAAATCCCCAAATCACTTCCCAATCCCAAACCCTACCCATTTTCGAAATCCACCAAAAAGGAAGAAGGAAAGTTCCACAAAAACCTTGTTTGTGTGATCTTTGCTAGGACTTGGAGCCTACAAGAGGTATGGAACCATTCCTATAAGTTTTATGATGTTTGGTGTTGAAATGGGTTAAGTTTTTGATGTTTTATGTGGGTTTGTTTGGGTATGTGTTGTTTATGGTTGGGGTATGCTTTTTGAAGTGTTTTATGTGGGTTTTAGTGGGTTTTGATGTTATTGATGTTTTATGGAAGTTTGGTTTTGGGGTGGCATGTGAAAGAGCTTGAAAAATGAGCATTAATGGCGAAAATTCGATGTACAGCACTCGGCGATCGATCGCCCGTTCTTGGCGATCGATCGCGAGCGTCCAGTACCAGCCAGAAGCATTTGGCGATCGATCGCCACTTTTGGGCGATCGATCGGCGAGCCTGGCGATCGATCGCGCCAAAAGTGGCGATCGATCGCCAAGAAGGAAATTTTGCCCCCTCGTCCAGTGTAGTCTCGCGATCGATCGCGCCTGGGCGGCGATCGATCGCGAGCTGAAGAAAAGTGGATTTTTTGATTTTGTGGGATTTTCTTTGGATATTGGACTATGTTTATTTTCTAATATCAATTTGTATGGTTGTGTAGAACCATCCCAGGTGCCCACAACATCCAGGAGATAAAGCTCTCCAAATTCTCCACTTTTGGGAATTAAGGTACGTAAGAGACGTACGAGCATCGGACGGTAAACCATGCCCTTACATATTATGATGATGTTTAAGATGATGTTTACGATGATGACGTTTAAGATGATGTTATGATGATGATGCTTATGATGATGTTATGATGATGATGCTTATGATGATGTTACGATGATGATACTTACGATGATGTTTTGATGATGATGCTTAAGATGATGTTTATGATAACGATGTTTATGAGGACGTCTATAATGACGAAGTTTATGATAAGGTCATACGACGTGTATGGTTGGGTAAGACGCCCATGTGGTGAGACACCACCCAAAGCATATGATTGGGTAAGATGCCCACGTGGTAAGATGCCACGCAATGTTTATAATATGGTAAGACGCCATATGATTGGGTAAGATGCCCACGTGGTAAGATGCCACACGATGATTATGATATGGTAAGATACCATACAATGGGGTAAGACGCCCTAATATATGAATAAGAGCCAGGGATAACAAAGGAAGTCGAAGGACGACCAATAACCTTTACTTAACTAGGATGTTATGCATTATTGTATGCTTTTATGTATTGTTAAGTAAATATGCGTATGCTCATGATGTGTTATCCCTGTAGGTACATTTTTGGACCAAGGGCCTAGGGTCGGGTTGAGGAAGTGAGCTAAAGGGAGCATGATGAACGTAGGATGCAGGATTTTGATAGTCTCTACTCTAGGAGTAGTGTAAATCTATAGCTTTAGCATTCTTTATTGGGAATGTAATTAAATAGCTTTGAAAACTTTATTTTTGGCCTGTAATCTCCCTAGCTCAAGCTACAACCGGAACCCTTGAGAGGTTTTTAATGCATGTTCTGTCCAATATATGTGTACTAAATGATATTAAGGTAGGAAGACCCTACATTAGTGGTATCAGAGCAGTGGTTAGATAACCCGGGAAGGAGTGAAGGGTAGCCTTAGCAATAAGTTAGCTAGGTGCTTACTTTCGAGCATGGTTTGTGCATAAGTTGCATATGAGGTATATGATGTTATACTAACATGTTTTGTTTATCTAACGAAGTATTATACGAACTGCTTTTGGATCTTGTTGTTAACCCTTGTGTTGCAGTATGGCAGCAAACGTGGAGGTAGGTGACGCAGTGAGCGTCAATGCAAGCGCGGGGCGTACGAATCCCCTACCCCCGCCAGCTTTTGATGATGAACCGGCCGAACAACAGTTGTTGCCAGGGGAGCTAAGCCTAACTCAGTTTCTTGCTTACCGACCCCCAACCTTTGAAGGAACCGAAACTGGGGAACGAGCTGAGGAATGGTTAGAAAGAATAGAGCAGATCTTTGTGGCAGCCCCATGTGCGAAGACAGCGTGGATACGGTTAGCAGAGTTCCAGTTGGCCAAGAAGGCGCTAATGTGGTGGAAGACCACTGTGGTAGAGCAAGAGGCTCAAGGTCATGAAGTTAACTGGAAAATGTTTCGAACTCGCTTCCTGAACCGTTATTTCTCGGCTGCAGCACGACAGGCTAAGGAAGATGAATTCACTCACCTCAAGCAAGGTAATATGTCGGTATCGGATTATGCTCTTCAGTTTTGCTCCTTGCTCCGATATGTGCCTCACATTGCCACGAGCACGCAAGCAAAGATGAGGAATTTCATGAAGGGTCTGAGGCCGGAGCTATACGATAGGGTGATCACTTATGGCCCTACTTGTTTTGATGATGCACTCTCAAGGGCTGAGCTAGCCGAACTAGGAGTGGGTGCATACCCTGATGTTGTACCACCGTCGGCACCCTCTCAGAAATCCACTCCGGATAATTTGAAGCCGAGGAATGATCAGTTCAAGTCAAGGGGGAACTCCTCAGCATCAAGGTTTAGTGGTAAGAAGTCCGACAATAGGTGGAAAGGAAACCGAAGAGGTGATGCCCCATCTGGAAGGGGGCAGTCTCAGGGAGACAGATCCGGGAAGATCCAATGCACTCTTTGTGGGCAACCACATCTGGCGAAAGACTGTATAGGGTGCTATGTTTGTGGCGACAAGGGCCACTTTGCTAGACAGTGTCCCAACAGGGGAAGTCAACAGGGTTCTGCGGGGAGGCCTGCAGATAGGACAGCACAGCACAGACCACCCTTTGTACCGAGACAGCATGGAGGTCAGCCCATGGGGCCACCTCAAGGACAAGTCTATGCACTGACAAGGGAGCAGGCTTCAGCGGCTCCGGAGGAGGTTATAGCGGGTACGTGTCTTTTATTTACGCACCCTGCTTTTATATTGATCGACACAGGTGCGTCACACTCTTTTGTGTCGACAAGTTTTGTGGAAAGGCACCACTTATGCACTTCTCCGTCGCCTACGCCCCTTATAGTCTCGACCCCCGCTGGAAGAAGTATGATTACCGATCGGATCGTCTACAATGGCCTCATTTATTTTGAGGATAAAGAAGGTCAGATTTGATTGTTCTGGGAATGTCAGATTTTGACTGCATTCTGGGCATCGACGTTCTGAACAGGTATCAGGCAGTTGTGAACTGCAGGCAGAGGACAGTACGGTTCAAATCCGATATGGGAATTCCATGGACGTTCTATGGGGATGGTTCTCGCTCAAAGATTCCATTGATATCTGCTGTCAAGATGGCACAGCTATTGGAAAGAGGCCACGCAGGATATCTCATATATGCCGTTGATGTTACGGAAAAGAAAGGAGAAGTGAAAGTTGAGGATGTGCCCGTAGTGGCGGAGTTCCCTGATGTCTTTCTGGAGGAGATTCCCGGATTCCCACCGACGAGAGAAGTCGAGTTTGGGATTGAGTTATTACCAGGGACGTCGGCCATTTCTCGTGCCCCTTATAGGATGGCACCAGCGGAGCTAAGGGAATTAAAGATTCAGTTGCAAGAGCTCCTTGATAAAGGCTATATACGCCCTAGCGTATCGCCCTGGGGAGCACCAGTGTTATTTGTGAAGAAGAAAGATGGTTCGATGAGTTTGTGCATCGATTACAGACAACTGAACAAAGCCACAGTGAAGAATAAGTACCCACTTCCGAGGATCGACGATTTGTTTGATCAGTTGCAGGGTACGAGGCTCTACAGTAAGATCGATCTGAGGTCGGGGTACCATCAGATTCGAGTAAGAGAAGAGGATGTTCAGAAGACAGCCTTCAGGACTAGGTATGGGCATTATGAGTTCCTAGTCATGCCTTTTGGGGTGACAAATGCCCCGGCTGTTTTCATGAGTTTGATGAACAAGGTGTTCCAGCCGTATTTGGATCAATTCGTCATAGTTTTCATTGACGACATACTCATCTACTCTAGGACTGAAGAAGATCATGTACTGCACTTGAGGACAGTACTTCAGATCCTTAGGGATCCTCAGTTGTATGCAAAGCTTAGCAAGTGCGAATTCTGGTTAGACAGCGTGGTGTTCCTAGGCCATGTCATATCTAGCCAAGGGATATCTGTGGATCCGAGGAAGATTGAAGCTGTGATGGAGTGGGCAGCACCCACTTCTGTACCCGAGATACGGAGTTTTCTTGGCTTAGCAGGTTATTACCGACGTTTTGTCGAGGGATTTTCTAAGATCGCTAAGCCATTGACACAACTGACTCAGAAAGGAGTCCCATTCTTTTGGTCCGAAGCTTGTGAGGAAAGCTTCCAAGAATTGAAGCGTCGTTTGACGACAGCGCCAGTATTGGTGATTCCGTCTGAGGATAAGAGGTTTGCCTTGTACACGGATGCGTCACTGCAGGGTTTGGGCTGCGTATTGATGCAAGACAGACAAGTGGTAGCCTATGCTTCGAGACAGTTGAAGCCTCATGAGACCAGGTACCCAGTCCATGATCTGGAACTGGCGGCTATCATTTTCGCCTTAAAGATTTGGCGTCATTATCTTTATGGTACTACGTTTACCATCTTTACGGACCATAAGAGCCTAAAGTTTCTATTCACTCAGGCTGAACTGAATATGCGTCAAAGAAGATGGATGGATTTACTCAAGGATTATGACTGTGAAATAGAGTACCATCCTGGTAAAGCAAATTTGATAGCAGACGCCTTAAGTCGGAAGGTGAAGAACACTGCTGAGGATGTTATGTGTTTATCAGCTTTGATGACTTCCTATTGCCATCTGGGCTATGAGACCAGGTACCCAGTCCATGATCTGGAACTGGCGGCTATCATTTTCGCCTTAAAGATTTGGCGTCATTATCTTTATGGTACTACGTTTACCATCTTTACGGACCATAAGAGCCTAAAGTTTCTATTCACTCAGGCTGAACTGAATATGCGTCAAAGAAGATGGATGGATTTACTCAAGGATTATGACTGTGAAATAGAGTACCATCCTGGTAAAGCAAATTTGATAGCAGACGCCTTAAGTCGGAAGGTGAAGAACACTGCTGAGGATGTTATGTGTTTATCAGCTTTGATGACTTCCTATTGCCATCTGGGCTATGACTTCGATGTAGACACGTCGCCGGTGCGAGTGTCGACCTTATTGGCCGAGCCAGACGTATTTGAGGCTATCAGGAAAGCCCAGAGGTCGGATGATGAAGTTCAGAGATGGTCATCAATAGTACTTAGAGGTCAGCCAACAAAGTTTAGTGTGGCTGAAGATGACTCTTTAAGATTGGGCAACCGATGGGTGGTCCCAGATACGCCAGGATTGCGTAAAGGAATTTTAGAACGGGCTCATAGTAGCCGGTTCAGTATCCACCCTGGAGGAAGAAAGATGTATAAGGACCTAAGTGGTCAATTCTGGTGGAGACGCATGAAGCGTGATGTGATCAGCTTCGTTAAGAGATGTTTGATCTGCCAACAAGTAAAGGCAGAAAGACAGAGGCCTGGTGGCGAGCTGAAGAGCTTGGAGGTACCTAAGTGGAAGTGGGAGCATATATCTATGGACTTCGTGACCCACTTGCCGAGGTCGGCCTCTGGATGTGATGCGATCTGGGTGATCGTGGATAGGCTGACAAAGGTAGCTCATTTCATCCCTTACAGTATGACTTTCACGTATCTAAAGATGGCCCAATTGTATGTACGGGATGTAGTGAGGTTGCATGGGATCCCAGTCTCGATCGTGTCTGACAGAGACCCAAGGTTTACTTCTCACTTTTGGGAGGGTCTCCAGACAGCTTTGGGCACCGAAGTGAGACTGAGTACAGCTTATCACCCTCAGACTGATGGCCAAACGGAGCGTACTATACAGACGCTCGAAGATATGCTGAGGGCATGTGTTTTGGAGTTTGATACTCCGTGGCAAGAATCTATACCACTGGTAGAGTTCTCATACAATAACAGCTATCAAGCGAGCATTCAAATGGCCCCTTTTGAAGCTCTTTACGGACGACGATGTAGGTCACCACTGTATTGGGAGGACTTGACGAGTAAAGCGGTCGGAGGACCGGATATGATTAAGGATATGGAGGAAAAGATTAAGATGATACGCTTAAAGATGAAAGCGGCCCAAGATAGGCAAGCAGCCTATGCCAATAAGCGGCGACGGCCGCTAGAATTCCAAGAGGGAGACAAGGTTTTCTTGAAAATCTCACCCTTCAGGGGTGTGGTCCGTTTCGGTATGCGGGGAAAGTTGTCCCCGAGGTATGTTGGACCATATGAGGTATTACAGCGCATCGGCACTTTGGCTTACCGATTGGCTCTACCGCCGTCCTTATCTGGAATTCATGATGTCTTCCATGTTTCTATGTTGAGATATGAGCCAGATCCGTCTCATGTTTTACAGCCTACTGAAGTGCAGTTAGACTCAGATGTATCCTACGTTGAACGACCAGTCAGAATTCTGGATCGTGAGGATCGCAGACTACGGAGCAAAGTTATACCGATGGTCAAAGTTCAGTGGGATCGTCGGGGTGTCGAGGAGGCTACGTGGGAGACGGAGCAGCATATGATGCAGCATTACCCCGAACTATTTTCTGGTATGATTTATGTTTAGTTTCTTTTGGGTAAGTGCATGTGATTTCGAGGACGAAATCTTGTAAGTAGGGGAGTAATGTGATGCCCCGAAATTAATTAATGGTAACTTGGACATTAATTATGTTTATATGATGTATCATGTGTTGATGGATTTATGTGTTGGGTATTAAGATGTTAACATGATTAATTGTGTTAAATTATCAAATATGAGGAAGATGTAATTTTAAATGAAGTTTAGAGCATTGTTGAAAAATGCTTTTGAAATACCAAGTAGGGTATTTTATACATCATGTTAAGTTTGGGGTACAATTTTTATTAAGTTATTACAACCCCTTTTAAATCCCCTACCCATCACTTTAAACCCCCCCACTTTACTTTCACCTTTTAAAAATCCCCAAATCACTTCCCAATCCCAAACCCTACCCATTTTCGAAATCCACCAAAAAGGAAGAAGGAAAGTTCCACAAAAACCTTGTTTGTGTGATCTTTGCTAGGACTTGGAGCCTACAAGAGGTATGGAACCATTCCTATAAGTTTTATGATGTTTGGTGTTGAAATGGGTTAAGTTTTTGATGTTTTATGTGGGTTTGTTTGGGTATGTGTTGTTTATGGTTGGGGTATGCTTTTTGAAGTGTTTTATGTGGGTTTTAGTGGGTTTTGATGTTATTGATGTTTTATGGAAGTTTGGTTTTGGGGTGGCATGTGAAAGAGCTTGAAAAATGAGCATTAATGGCGAAAATTCGATGTACAGCACTCGGCGATCGATCGCCCGTTCTTGGCGATCGATCGCGAGCGTCCAGTACCAGCCAGAAGCATTTGGCGATCGATCGCCACTTTTGGGCGATCGATCGGCGAGCCTGGCGATCGATCGCGCCAAAAGTGGCGATCGATCGCCAAGAAGGAAATTTTGCCCCCTCGTCCAGTGTAGTCTCGCGATCGATCGCGCCTGGGCGGCGATCGATCGCGAGCTGAAGAAAAGTGGATTTTTTGATTTTGTGGGATTTTCTTTGGATATTGGACTATGTTTATTTTCTAATATCAATTTGTATGGTTGTGTAGAACCATCCCAGGTGCCCACAACATCCAGGAGATAAAGCTCTCCAAATTCTCCACTTTTGGGAATTAAGGTACGTAAGAGACGTACGAGCATCGGACGGTAAACCATGCCCTTACATATTATGATGATGTTTAAGATGATGTTTACGATGATGACGTTTAAGATGATGTTATGATGATGATGCTTATGATGATGTTATGATGATGATGCTTATGATGATGTTACGATGATGATACTTACGATGATGTTATGATGATGATGCTTAAGATGATGTTTATGATAACGATGTTTATGAGGACGTCTATAATGACGAAGTTTATGATAAGGTCATACGACGTGTATGGTTGGGTAAGACGCCCATGTGGTGAGACACCACCCAAAGCATATGATTGGGTAAGATGCCCACGTGGTAAGATGCCACGCAATGTTTATAATATGGTAAGACGCCATATGATTGGGTAAGATGCCCACGTGGTAAGATGCCACACGATGATTATGATATGGTAAGATACCATACAATGGGGTAAGACGCCCTAATATATGAATAAGAGCCAGGGATAACAAAGGAAGTCGAAGGACGACCAATAACCTTTACTTAACTAGGATGTTATGCATTATTGTATGCTTTTATGTATTGTTAAGTAAATATGCGTATGCTCATGATGTGTTATCCCTGTAGGTACATTTTTGGACCAAGGGCCTAGGGTCGGGTTGAGGAAGTGAGCTAAAGGGAGCATGATGAACGTAGGATGCAGGATTTTGATAGTCTCTACTCTAGGAGTAGTGTAAATCTATAGCTTTAGCATTCTTTATTGGGAATGTAATTAAATAGCTTTGAAAACTTTATTTTTGGCCTGTAATCTCCCTAGCTCAAGCTACAACCGGAACCCTTGAGAGGTTTTTAATGCATGTTCTGTCCAATATATGTGTACTAAATGATATTAAGGTAGGAAGACCCTACATCCCAGGATTCCCACCGGCTAGGGTAGTTGAGTTTGGGATCGAGCTGTTGCCAGGGACATCCGCTATCTCTCGTGCACCTTATAGGATGGCACCGGCCGAGTTGAGAGAGTTGAAAGAACAGTTGCAAGATCTCCTTGACAAGGGATATATACGCCCGAGCGTGTCGCCGTGGGGCGCACCAGTTCTCTTTGTGAAGAAGAAGGACGGCTCGATGCGGTTGTGCATCGATTACCGGCAGCTGAATAAGGCTACAGTGAAGAACAAGTATCCTCTTCCAAGGATCGACGATCTGTTTGATCAGTTGCAAGGTACCAGGGTGTATAGCAAGATTGATTTGAGATCCGGGTATCATCAGATTCGGGTCAGAGAGGAAGATGTGCAGAAGACAGCGTTCCGGACCCGATATGGACATTATGAGTTCCTAGTGATGCCGTTCGGCGTGAGGAATGCTCCAGCAGTCTTTATGAGTCTGATGAACAGAGTGTTTCAGCAGTATCTTGATCAGTTCGTCATTGTGTTTATTGACGATATTCTTATCTACTCCCGGAGCGAGGAGGAACATGTGAAACACTTGAGGACAGTGCTTCAGATTCTCAGAGAGCATCAGTTATATGCTAAGCTCAGTAAGTGTGAATTTTGGCTGAGCAGTGTAGTGTTTCTGGGGCATGTCATATCGAGCAGCGGGATATCTGTAGATCCCAAGAAGATTGAGGCTGTGATGAAGTGGGCTGCCCCCACTTCTGTGCCTGAGATCCGGAGTTTTCTTGGCCTGGCCGGGTATTATCGGCGCTTCGTCGAGGGATTTTCGAAGATTGCCAAGCCGTTGACGCAGTTGACCCAGAAGGGAGTACCTTTCTTTTGGTCAGAAGCTTGTGAGGAGAGCTTCCAGGAGTTGAAGCACCGGTTGACGACGGCGTCAGTGTTAGTGATCCCGACGGAGAACTCCAGATTTGTTCTATATACTGATGCATCGCTGCAGGGCCTTGGATGTGTTCTGATGCAAGATAAGCATGTGGTAGCTTATGCATCGAGGCAGTTGAAGCCGCATGAGACCCGATATCCAGTTCATGACTTGGAATTGGCGGCTATCATCTTCGCCCTGAAGATTTGGAGGCATTACTTGTATGGTACTTCGTTTACCATTTACACGGATCACAAGAGCCTCAAGTTTTTATTCACTCAGGCAGAGCTGAACATGAGGCAGAAAAGGTGGATGGACCTACTCAAGGACTATGATTGCGAGATAGAGTACCATCCCGGGAAAGCCAATTTGACAGCAGACGCTTTGAGCCGGAAAGTGAGGAGTTCTGCTGAGGACGTCATTCATTTGTCGGCTATGATGACCTCTTATTGCCATCTGGGCTATGATTTTGACATTGATGCATCACTTGTGTATGTATCGACCTTGTTAGCTGAGCCAGATATCTATGAGAACATCAGGAGAGCTCAGAGGTCAGATGATGAGGTTCAGAGGTGGTTGTCTTTAGTACGTCTTGGTCAGCCAACGAAATTCAGAGTGGCCGATGACGGATCTTTGAGATTGGGTGACCGTTGGGTGGTTCCGAGTACGCCGGAGCTACGTAGAGGGATCTTGGAGTGAGCTCATAGTAGCAGACTTAGCATCCACCCAGGCGGGAAGAAGATGTACAGAGATCTGCGTGGTCAGTTTTGGTGGAAGTGAATGAAGAGTGATGTCGTCGCTTTTGTAAAGAGGTGTTTGATCTGCCAGCAGGTCAAGGTAGAGAGACAGAGACCTGGCGGCGAGTTGAGAAGCTTGGAGATACCGAAATGGAAGTGGGAAAACATTTCCATGGACTTCGTGACTCATTTGCCGAGGAGTGCTTCAGGCTTCGATGCTATTTGGGTGATTGTGGATCGATTGACCAAGGTGGCTCATTTTATCCCCTATAGCATGACTTTCACATTTTTGAGGATGGCGCAGTTGTATATTAGAGATGTGGTGAGATTGCATGGGATCCCCGTTTCCATAGTGTCAGATCGAGATCCGCGATTCACATCTCATTTCTGGGAAGGCCTTCAGTCAGCCTTGGGAACTGAAGTCAGATTGAGTACTGCTTATCATCCTCAGATGGATGGCCAGACCGAGCGCACTATTCAGACGCTCGAGGACATGTTGAGATCTTGTGTTTTGGAGTTCGATGCCTCTTGGCAGGATTCAGTGCCTTTGGTAGAGTTTTCTTATAACAATAGCTACCAGGCGAGTATTCAGATGGCTCCGTTTGAAGCTCTTTATGGCAGACGGTGTAGATCACCCTTGTGTTGGGATGATTTGGACCGCAAATCGGTCGGAGGACCGGAATTGATTCGGGAGATGGAAGAGAAGATAAAGACGATAAGGCAGAAAATGAAAGCGGCCCAGGACAGACAGGCAGCTTATGCAAATAAACGGCGGAGACCGTTGGAATTTCAGTTCGGAGATAAGGTCTTTTTGAAGATCTCGCCTTTCAGAGGCGTTGTGCGATTTGGGATGCGCGGGAAACTGTCTCCGAGGTATGTTGGACCGTACGAGATCTTGCAGCGCATTGGCACCTTAGCTTACCGACTGGCCTTGCCGCCTTCTTTATCTGGGATACATGATGTGTTTCATGTATCGATGCTGCGGAAGTATGAGCCGGATCCGTCGCATGTTTTACAGCCTTCCGAAGTTCAGTTAGAGTCCGATGTATCTTATGTGGAACGGCCTGTCAGAATTCTGGATCGAGCAGACCGTAGACTTCGGAACAAAGTGATACCTATGATCAAGGTTCAGTGGGATCGCAGAGGTGTCGAGGAGGCTACGTGGGAGACGGAGCGGCATATGGTGCAGCACTACCCGGAACTATTCTCTGGTATGTGTTTATGTTTAGTTTCCTTTTGGGGTAAGTGCATGTGATTTCGAGGACGAAATCTTATAAGTAGGGGAGTATTGTGATATCCCCGAAATGGTTAATTGCAATTTGGTGCATTAATTGTGTTTATATGATTAATTATGTGGTAATTAATTATGTGTTGGAATTATTATGCGGAAATGCTTAGTCACATGTTAGAGTGACCCGGGGTAGCATTTCAGGGTGCATGTTGGGAATTTTGGTTGGAAGCATGATTTATTTGCCTTGGTTAGCAATTAATTGGAAATCATGTGTTAATTGATATTATGGTGCATTTTGAGTTAATGCTTTGGAAAATATCATGTTGGGGTGTTTTTTTTTACACCATGGAATTCTTTTGGTATGCATTTTTTTAATTAAACCAACACCTTTTATTACCCCAACCCCACCATCCACTCTTACTTTTTAACTTTACCAAACAACACCCAAACCCTCCCTTTCCCCTCATTTTCGAAATCAAGCTTTGGGGTGAAGAGAAGTTCTTGCAAAACCTTGATTTGTGGAGTTTGTTGGGTGATTTGAGATCCCCAAGAGGTATGGGTACCTCATGGCTATTTTTGTAAGGTTTTGTTTAAGTTTGATATGGTTTGAAGGATTTTAAAATGGGTTTGTGTTGGGTTGTTGTGGTTTTGGTATTATTTGGTTGGATGTTAAGTATTTGGGTTTATGTAGATGTTTATTGTTGGTTTTGAGTGGGTTGGTAAGGTTGATGTTGGTGTGTGTGGGTATGTTTGAGTTGGGGTTGAAGATGGGTGAATAGTGCCCAAATCTCGCATGCCCAGAGCTCGGCGATCGATCGGCGCCTTCCGCGATCGATCGCGAGCAGCAATGCTGGAGACAGTGCACTCCAGCGATCGATCGCGAGTTTGGCGCGATCGATCGGCGAGGCCGCGATCGATCGGCGCAAACTCAGCGATCGATCGCGGATTTGCAAATTTTGTTGCCCGAGACAGTGAGGTCTCGCGATCGATCGGGGCCTTATGGCGATCGATCGCGAGACACCAAAAATGGTGTTTTTGGTTATTTTTGTAGGATTTTTGGTATTGGACTATTATTGGGTTCTAATATTGATTTGTGTGAATGTGTAGAACCAACCCAGGTGGCAACACAGCCAAGGCATTGAAGTCCTACCATATCCTACATTTTGGAAAGGTACGTAGTGGACGTACGGGCACCCCAACGGTACATGTATCTTATATACTTATTGTTATGCATTGTTGATGCAAGTATATATGTGGTATTGCATTGTGGATGCAAATACATGTTATGCATGATGTTTATAGATGCATATGATTATTGGTGCATATCCCATGAGTCGTGGTCATCCCTTGATGATATTAATGCTTGCCGCTATTTGGTTTGGTTCCGCTAAATGTGAAGTGAGGGGTGGGAGCGCCGCATGTCACATTTGAGCGTGGTTATCATATAGGGCGAGGAAAGGGTATTTGCCGCTCAATGAGAGGCGAGGGGTGGGAGTCCCGCAGTCCATTGAAGCGAGGTTATCCTATGCCGCCTATATGTAAATAAGCGAGGGGCATTAAAATACATTGTGATGGACAGACTAGGGATTGGTGATCAGTATTTGGTATTGATGAATGGTATATGTTCATGACATGTTTAGACCATCAAAAATAATCTATTGATTATACTCATGAGTTATGGTACAGGGACAACCAAACGGGAAGCGTTTGAACTGCATGGGGAAAACAGGAAGTGTTTTATTATGATTATGCATTTACGCTTTATCTTCATATTGTGTTGAATATGAATGATTATTATTGCTCATGTTTGGGGGTTGTCCTTGTAGGTACCTTTTTGGCATGATAGAAGGGCTTGAACGGGTTGAGGTGGTGAGCCTTGTGAAGAACTCTTTTGAGACAGAAAGGACAGGATTATTTTGGATAGTATCTACTCTAGGAGTAGTATAAAACTATAATTGAACACATTCATTGATTGGAATGTAATTAATCCTTTTGGTAGTCCTTATTTTTGGCATGTAATGCTTAAGCTCATAGACTCAACACGTTCTTTTACACTCTGATTACTATGATAGCTCTATTATGCCTTGATTCCGCACTTAAGGATTAGGGTCCTTACATATACTCAGACATCTCAAATGTCTTATAATGATTACATGATTCTACGGTCATTCTCAGGCATCTCAATGCCCTACAATGGTCATATAAATCCAGTACCCATATATCATGTAAGGTTATACTACTCTAGTATCACGCACGCTTGTGGCAGCGATATCAAGATTTGGTCGCCCCATAGCTATCTCAACACATACATATACCCATGCGCACACCCATTTAATGCAATCAAAATACATTATGCATTTCACAAATGCTCTAATATACAGTAATGCTCGTACGTCGCACGTACCTTAAATCTCCGAAGTCCGAGCCAAACCTTGCTCGAGTTCCATGCCTCGAGGAACGATGTGCTAACAAGATAAATAATTCACAATTATTTACGAACATGCAACCCATGCTCAAGCACACCCATAATCCTCATACAGAAAATTATTGTCAACACACGACAATTTACCATTTAAAAGACCCGGGGTAGAGCACATGCAGGGAGGGAAATCGAATGAGACATCTACGAAAATTGCTCAAGAACTCCCCATAAATTTTCGAACCCTCACAACACAATTCGAACCCAAATAAGCACCATAATTCATCTAAAATATGAATTAATCAATCAACAACATGAATAATCGTCCCTCCTGCCAAAACCCCAATTTTCGAACCCAAACCCTCATGCATACAGGGCAAAATTCGAACCATAATCATCACCAAAGAGACTCAAAAGTTGAACCATGTGAAGCATAAGAATCTATCCAAAAATCAGCAAGATTTTCGAAAAAAAGAACACCACAATTCGAACCAATTGTCAACAAAATTTTGAACCATAAAGTATGAAATTTTCGACCCAATTAACAGCACAAAACGCCCCAAAAACAACTGAAGAAAATCCCCAAAAACGTACCAAAAATCGAGCCCCAAATCGGACAGATTCGAATTTTCGAACCCTTGCGCTTTTCTGGCAAATCCGAACGCGATTCTCGACGAAACTTCAAATTCTTGGTATGGGAAGGTGCGCCTGGAAGAGACGAAGACGTTGGTGGGTCGGACGCGCTGGATGGCGGCCGGACGGCGGCGGGCGCGACGCTTTTACGCGCGGGGGTTGGGGCGACGGGAAATGGGCGCGGGGAGAGAGAGACGGCAAGGTGAGGAAAAAGGCTTCCAATAATTAAAATCTCGGGTTCAACTGGTATTTATAGCAAAAATACCCCGAAATACTAATAGCCCCACAAATACATCATGATTCATTAAAAATCATCTGTTTTCAAAAATTCTCTCTCTAACTCCAAAACCCCCTACCGATGCCCACACAAAGCACCCCAGATTCCGAGTCACACTAAAACCCAACTCTTAGGTTCTTCACCGAAATGAGAATACAATCTCAACCTCGGGATCCAACGATCCCAACTACCCAAATAGACGAGCCCGAAAGGCCCAACACTACGATTAAACTCCAAAACGCCACGTAAAACAACTTTAGGGGTTATTAACACTCCGGGATTAATATCTATGATCCCTGGTCATCACAATATCCCCCACTAAAAGAATTTCATACTCGAAATTAGCACTGGTGTAACACGTAACACCCAGGCTACACAACGACATGAAGCCATAACCTCGATTCTTGACTACATCAGAATCGTATTAATAAACGCGAGGGTACCTACCTCGCACCAAACTATGGAATGAAATAACCCTTCCATTCCACCAAAAATGAAAGAGCGTCGGCACAACATAACGCTAACAATCCAAAAGCAGTTAGTCAACTGAAACTGCAAGGATTTGAATCGCTCCCGATTCCATCGTAGATATCATTCAATTCAATGACGTCTCTACCATGACTCACGATGTCTAACATACATCGTTACGAGGGAAACACTAGTATACCACGGTGTACACATACCAAACCTGGTTTCCTCTTTCAAACCTCCTCCATCGAAGGAGCAGTCGCATTATTGCAACTCAATTTGGGCAACTCACGGCCACAGATTCACACAAAAGACATCTCACAAGATGTCCACCTCCGGATATTCCAAGAACCACATCCTGGTCATAAATAAACAATCGAAACTCCACAGAGTTTCAATTCTGAAAGGACATGCAATAAACCCATTGCATCCTCAACGCTTGTGTCGACAGCGACACCCAACCAATCCGAATTCCTGCCATCCCTTGATAATCCTAGGATTTAACAATCCAAACTTGGGAAGGCTATCGAAAACTCGAAGGGAAACACCAACAAGGAAACACCTCAACCCACACAAGGTAATCCCTCCTCAAGGGAAGTCAACTAACTTCACGATTATTCCTCATAATTATCGTGCCATGGAGATTCCCAATCTCAAGGTGTTCCATATCTGTCATCAGAGATTTAACCATCCAAAAAATAGCATAACTCTATGCTTGACAAAAGGAAATCAATAACTGGCATCCGTATACTCACCGGTATACCTGCCTGAGCACGGACATCACATGCACACTCAATGCACTCAGCTCGGGTATCTACAACATACCCCTAAGCCCCAAACACTTCCCATCCAGTGAAGAATGATAATCGACAATCAACAACACGACGTGATTCCCAAAATCAACACAACATGCACCAACTTACCGAATCTTTCAAAGATTCCCAAATAGGTATAATACTACCTCCTTCCTCACAAGGGAAGTGTCATCGAACTCGAGATCCACTAGTCTCGAATCACCGTTCGGAAAACCTGGATACAATAGCACCTATTGCATCCCAAATACACGGATTCCCTCACATCGAGTCAACAATGACTTGATGACTCTCTTGTTGGTACTCCAACATCATGAGCTGTCCCAGACAAGTCTCACCAAGATTAAACATAAACGTATACATGTTTCAGTGAGGCATGCACAACCTCAACCTCAAATGACGTGGTGACTACTAGAGTCCACCACAATCCACATCGTATCACCTTATGATTTACCAAACCTGGTTCCAACGAGCAGTATAACGGCTCTAGCAAGCCCCTCATGGTGCTGCACACACGCGGCAGACAACTAGTCGCTGCCTCTCTAGGTTCACCTCAAACCTACCAATAAGATGGACGTTTCCGCACGGCATACCATACCGTGGGAAGAAAAAAAATCAATAGAGTAGTGGTTCTGTACCCAACGTTCCTCCAATGCCGATACACCCTGAACACTCCAGTGTCCCTATGTACTTAACGTAACCTGATCCTAATCCTTTAGGACCCATTCTACACCCTCAAGGGTGGTGTGACCATGTCTACCACATGTCATATCGACAGAAAGCGAGTAATTTCCTCCATGATTACTCCTGTCGTCAAAAACATGGCCAAAAAGCCATTCCAACGAGCATACCCCAAGGGTATCACCACTCGTAATATGATCACCTCAAACATATGCTACGGTACAATCACAAGTACAGTGCGTCCATCCATTCCTCGAGCAGCCCGCTCGGTATAAGGGTCACGTCAATCGGTGACGTAAACACCACCTTGTGCTCGACACTGGCACCCAAGGCATACAACTGAATACGTATACTCAACGCATTGTTCATCGTAACGATGATGCATGTCTAATAAGACATCTCCTACACCATCGTCATCGTCATCCCGTGACGACACATGCCCACTCATGGCATCTAAGGCATCGTCAACTAGTGACGATACATGTCAACAATGACATCCAAACAACCTAGTCAACTCGTGACGGTCCATGTACATCAACGTATGCCATCCACCATTATGCTAATAAAAAAGTCATAATAAAACATGCATATCAACACATGCTAGCTACAATAATGCTAATAGAATAGCAATATTCCATACCTCATCGCTAACAAGATAGCGGCATACCTGTCTCCGTCACTCGGTAATAGTGCGTAATCAGCACCCATCGCTCGAAGGTGGCAAAATCCTGTGCTGAGTACATAGCGGCACAATCCATCGCTATAAGATCGACGTCATGATACCTCGTCATATAATAAGTGGCATGAAACCTCGCTATACACCTGAGCATGAATCATCGTCCACATAATAGCGGAAAGAGGCATCGCTATCAACATATCCGGCGGCACGAATCATCGCCAATCCTCATAGAAGAATGAGTCAACGTAAATCATCATATACATATGCTCAACGGCGTGAACCATCATCAACCGACACAGCGGAATGTCTCATCGCTATACATGTGTCTGGCGGTATGAATCATCGCCCATCATCATAGAGGAATGAATCATCATCATCGACACAGCGGAATACATCGTCGCTATCATCCGTGTCCTCATAAAGAAATGAATATAAATCGACACAGCGGAATACATCACCGCTATCATCCGTGTCCTCGTAAAGAAATGAATATAAATCGACACAGCGGAATACATCACCGCTATCATCCGTGTCCTCATAAAGAAATGAATATAAATCGACACAGCGGAATACATCACCGCTATCATCCGTGTCCTCATAAAGAAATGAATATAAATCGACACAGCGGAATACATCACCGCTATCATCCGTGTCCTCATAATGAAATGAATATAAATCGACACAGCGGAATACATCACCGCTATCATCCGTGTCCTCATAAAGATATGAATATAAATCGACACACCGGAATACATCACCGCTATCATCCGTGTCCGGCGGTATAAACCATCGCCAATCATCACAAAGATATGAATCATCACAACAAGCGGCATCTCATCCTCGCTTCTTCATACAAGCGGTATCTCATCCTCGCTTAGTATGGAATACCCCGCCTCCATGTGCAAGCGAGCCTCCCCCCTCCCGCTCCACATTTTAACGGTATACGCATAAGCTTCTTCATACAAGCGGTATCTCATCTTCGCTTAGTATGGAATACCCCGCCTCCATGTGCAAGCGAGCCTCCCCCCTCCCGGTCCACATTTTTAGCGGTAAAACGTAAGTATAAAAATTCTCACTGTGATAAACAAGACTCCTGGAATGTATAATCATCATTCCTTTTTATACTCCATATTTCCTGTAACATACAACCATCATGGTTAGCAACAATAGTCATATATGCTATGCATCAAACATTCAATGCATATATGCAACCACTTGCAAGTCAATACGTATACCAAGACATGTTACCTCAGAAATATCCCTTTACCTGATTCTCTTACAAAATCAGATTCCTTGGCACGTAACACACGGAGTGCCAGACATCACTATTAATGCCATCCTATCGTGTTCCACACGATTCCTGCAACCACAATGGTTAGCAATACCACTTTTCATATCATAAAAGCACATAAACAATTAGTTATGTCGTACAACATTAATGCCATCATGCATAAATATGTGCTATCAATAACTTCCTAGGCCCTTAATAGCCCCAATGAGCAACCACTGCTCTGATACCACTAATGTAAGGACCCCAAGCCCTTAACCCTTGATTAGTGTATTAACAACTATGTGTGGCACATGCTTTCAATAAAAATTAATCGGGAAACTCAGATGATACTTTAGCATTGAATGGCAATTACAAAATTTCTTTAATATTCAACGTTATAAGATCATCTCTACCCACAAATAGACTCATAGATTTCGCCCATTACCATCCCCATTACACCACTTTTTACATTGAGGACTTCTATAAAAATTTGGGCAGAGTCTCCCCATAAATTGAGCTATCCCGAAACAAAAACACATCACATAACATAGTTCCCGGCCAGGGAAAACACAATATTCAACAGAATATAGCAACACTAAGTAAATTCCCAGCCAGGGAAGACACCACACATAAGACAACATAAGTGGGTTTCAACACCCACATAATACACCAATGACTCTCATATCATTAGCAATTCTACCCTTAATTGCATGCAACTTAGAATGAAAGAGAGAAAGGCTCATGCCTTTATATACAACCCATATACAAGTATAACCGTGCTCACATGTGAGCATCATAAATGTGTATATAACCCTCGGGTGTATATAAGTACTCTATACGATACCGTGCTCCATCAAGCCCTGGTACCACGATCCTGGGAGTACATCCAATCAACAGCTCGAGCTCAGCTCCACAGCCATCGATGTACCTGTTCACCTGCCCCAACAGAGACAGCCCCCCAATGGGGTGAGCATACCAATACACAAAATCACATAATCAAAAAAATGAAATTCATAATTTACAAGAAAAGTAAATACTAATGAATTTTAAATGATACTCCCTGGATGGCAACGTCCTCATCCGGGATTCCGTGTACTGTCCCTGTTCTCACAATCATCAAACTCATCAAATATAAAAAATCAGTAAATCAACACATTGATTTAACTCATCGCATGCCTGATTCTCGAATATCAATAAATAGTGATTCCAAATTCATTATACATGCAAATATAGATATCTCAATATCAAATACTGATTTCTCAACTTCGCTATCAATCACAGATATCTCAAATGTCTCGCATTTATTTTACCAATTCCCCCTTTATACTCAGACATCTCAAATGTCTTATAATGATTACATGATTCTACGGTCATTCTCAGGCATCTCAATGCCCTACAATGGTCATATAAATCCAGTACCCCATATCTCATGTAAGGTCATACTACTCTAGTATCACGCACGCTTGTGGCAGCGATATCAAGATTTGGTCGCCCCATAGCTATCTCAACACATACATATACCCATGCGCACAACCATTTAATGCAATCAAAATACATTATACATTTCACAAATGCTCTAATATACAGTAATGCTCGTACGTCGCACGTACCTTAAATCTCCGAAGTCCGAGCCAAACCTTGCTCGAGTTCCATGCCCCGAGGAACGATGTGCTAACACGATAAATAATTCACAATTATTTACGAACATGCAACCCATGCTCAAGCACACCCATAATCCTCATACAGAAAATTATTGTCAACACACGATAATTTACCATTTAAAAGACCCGGGGTAGAGCACATGCAGGGAGGGAAATCGAATGAGACATCTACGAAAATTGCTCAAGAACTCCCCATAAATTTTCGAACCCTCACAACACAATTCGAACCCAAATAAGCACCATAATTCATCTAAAATATGAATTAATCAATCAACAACATGAATAATCCCCCCTCCTGCTAAAACCACAATTTTCGAACCCAAACCCTCATGCATACAGGGCAAAATTCGAACCATAAGCATCACCAAAGAGACTCAAAAGCTGAACCATGTGAAGCATAAGAATCTTTCCAAAACTCAGCAAGCTTTTCGAAAAAAAAGAACACCACAATTCGAACCAATTGTCAACAAAATTTTGAACCATAAAGTATGAAATTTTCGACCCAATTAACAGCACAAAACGCCCCAAAAACACCTGAAGAAAAGCCCCAAAAACGTACCAAAAATCGAGCCCCAAATCGGACAGATTCGAATTTTCGAACCCTTGCGCTTTTCTGGCAAATCCGAACGCGATTCTCGACGAAACTTCAAATTCTTGGTATGGGAAGGTGCGTCTGGAAGAGACGAAGCCGTTGGTGGGTCGAATGCGCCGGATGGCGGCCGAACGGCGGCGGGCGCGACGCTTTTACGTGCGGGGGTTGGGGCGACGGGAAATGGGCGTGGGGAGAGAGAGACGGCAAGGTGAGGAAAAAGGCTTCCAATAATTAAAATCTCGGGTTCAACTGGTATTTATAGCAAAAATACCCTGAAATACTAATAGCCCCACAAATATATCATGATTCATTAAAAATCATTTGTTTTCAAAAATTCTCTCTCTAACTCCAAAACCCCTACCGGTGCCCACACAAAGCACCCTAGATTCCGAGTCACACTAAAACCCAACTCTTAGGTTTTTCACCGAAATGAGAATACAATCTCAACCTCGGGATCCAACGATCCCAACTACCCAAATAGACGAGCCCGAAAGGCTCAACACTACTATTAAACTCCAAATCGCCACGTAAAACAACTTTAGGGGTTATTAATGTTGGGATATGCCCTAAGACATATCATTAGATGATTGTTTATGACATACAATGTAATATGATTTTATGAATGGCAATTCATTATTATGTATTATTCTTTTAACTGTGCAATGTGAATTAATATATAAGTTAATGTCCTTAGAATAATATTGTATTATTCTTAAAGATGTCCCTAGTCAAGTATTATCATGAAAGGGATAATGATAATACGTAGAGACTAGTATGTGTTGATTGATGAATTGTTCATTGATATGAGATATCAAATCAACATATGGGTACATGTTAGAGAACGATGTACTGGACAGACCCACCATGAGAATGCAACATGGATAGTTATATGATCGTCATATGCAATTCTCATAGTGATAATAATGTATGTAATCCTTACGACTTGTGATCATCAGAGATCCCAACATAAGGAGTTATGTATCTTGATATCGTCAAACGTTACCCGTAACAGGGTATACTATAAAGGCGACTATTGGATACACTACGAATTATGTAGAGGGATGTTGACTGATCGAGATATGATTTGTCCCTCCTATATAACAGGAGATGTGTTAGGCCCTTGATCAAGTGAGAACTAAAATGCATGGCCATGCTCGAATGAGTCGATATGAGATATCGAGCTTATTCGTTTATTCTAGTTCTACTTGGGGATCAAGAAATAAAGATTGGATATACGAGTATGACTATTCCATGACTCGTGTTCAATCTAAACACAAAGGACAAAGGGATTAAGTTACATGGTTAATATTATCACAAGTTCTAAAGGTTATGTCGAGTCATTGACATTCTTGTAATTTGGGTAGCCTTGATGTGTTGCTAGACACCGCTCTTTGCTTGTAACGTAAAATGAGATTTTATGTCACTGCCAACATTACAAGAACCTATCGGGTCGCACAAAAGATTAAATCGAGAAGGGAAATTAAATTCATTGGATGAATTAATTAATTAAGAAGAGTCTTAATTAAAAGATTATAAAGGTTTTAATTAAATCATGGGTTTGGGCCCATAAGACTTTAAGAAAGTCTTGAACCTTAATTAAAAGCCTTATAATATAAATACATGGTTTTGATTAATTGTTAATTAGAACTTCATATCATTCAACCTATATTAAAAGAAGCACACGGCCGCCTCCTCTCCAAGCTCTCTCGGCTTCACCATAGCCGAAGTGAATTGTGGAGATTTGTGTGGCATCTAATCGATTTAGAATCGAGTGTGTTTCTTGTTCCGGTTTAAGAACTTGTCTAGCAACTTGTTCTTAAACTTTCCCTTCACCCGATTTGATCGTGTGGATACCGTTGTGGCAAACTAGACAAGTTTTGCTAGTGACTCGGAGAAGGCGTAGGACGTGGTGCTGCTCCGTGGATTCTGCTTCAAACACGCTACAAGGGTAAGACACTTGTAATTCCTTTATCCGATATGAATCCTATGTATAGATCTGCTGGTTAGTAATCCATAAAATTTTATTCCGCTGCGTTGTATGCTCTTGGATTACTTACAGTGGTATCAGAGCCGTGTACAAGGCTCATATCGGATTTATGTGGTTAAATAGTTTAATCATATTAGAATTATATTGCATGCTATTAAAACTGTATAAACATATATGATATGTTAATATCGAGTTTGTGTAATTCATCGTAAAATTGTATTTGATATAATTGGCGAATAATTGTATACGATACACGAAAGCGTAAAATCGAGGTGTTGGCTCAAGGTGGTTCGACCACTTCATGACTTGACCCTCGGGCTGCCGCTAGTGAGCTAGGGTTCGGACCCTTGGCTCATGCATGGGGCCGCGCCGCCGCCAAAGGGCTAGGGTTTCGAACCCTAGTCACCACAACTCTCGGCCGCCGCTTAGGAGCTAGGTTTCGAACCTATGGCTCGAGCATGGGCCGAGCCGTCGCACTATCTAGGGTTTTGAACTCTATTGGCTCGATAAAGTATTGAAAAGGTGCAAGTTGTTCGATCATGGTCCACAGAATTATGAGGGTCGACGGCTACACCACATGAGGGCTAGGGTTTTTCGAACCCTTGGCTCGAGATGGTTAAGCCGCCACCGTCATGAACCGTGCATGGTTGGACCGTGGCTCGTGGCTCATGAATTCCGGCGTTTTTCGAACTAGGTGGCTCGAAAGAAACCAACATGGTGCAAGGAGGCTAGGGTTTGGAACCCTAGCGACGCCGCACCCAAGCCATCGGCTTGGACCATGTCGTGGGCTAGGGTTTCGAACCCTAGGCCCATAATTGGTCCAGCCGTGGTGTATGGTTGGTTCGAACCATGGTGGTTCGTAGCTAAGTCGCATTAAGTTCGTGGCATGTGATGTCCCGAGCGTACGATAATTTTTCAAAAATTATTTTACAGTTTTAATTAGAATTAAATTTAAAATGTTTAGAATTTAATTAACTAAATGTTAATGCATGCTTTATGTGTTGTTTGAGCATGGTGCGTGGTTATAGCCCTTTGACCTATTAGGTAGGATTTGTGAATGTTTGTAATTTATAATACGACCTGCGTGTCGTGCCTTCTCTATTTTATTCTAAATGTTATCCCTCCCCTATGTTCCCCTCGAATGTGAATCGGGGAATTCTATATCTTGTAAATAGTGTAGTTTATTTTATTGATGATGATCAATGAAGATGGAGCATCGTGCCGGGATGAGGAGGCCATTCACAAATTGGAGCCAAAGGAAGGTGCTTGTGAAGTTACCTTAGGTTGACTCATAGGATTTTCTCATTGGCTTGAGAAAATCATTAGTAGGGGCTATAACCATGTCACGTTTAATTATGTATGTTGATGCATGATTTATCTTATGTTTTAGTTTGATAATAGTATTACACATATATGTAGATATGTATACAACTATATGTAGTGGACATATTTTAAATTATCAAATTAATCATGAGATCAATAAATCCCTCTAAAATATTAAGTTTTAGATGCCTTCCAAAATAAAAGTACTCGTCAATAACTTCGATTGTACATGTGTGGGTTTGCCAAAGCAAAGCACCGTGGCAATCTTAGTAAGGCGCGAAAGGATAAAAGTGATATCCGTTATACTTTAATTGGGTACGACTTAACTAGGTTATCTCAATAGGATTGGGAACCTAGAGGCATAGGTTGGATTATAATTCATTTGATGAATTTAACAAAGTGTTGTTCGTCCAACTATCCAAGAATTATATGTGATGTAATTGACAAAGTGTTGTCTACCTAAATAACCGAGTCTTGGGCGATTAGCCAAAGCTAACTCAAGATTAGGCGAAATATGGATCTTGGCCCACTAAAGGTTTCGAGGGTTGATATTTTTTAAACAAAATAGTGGGAGTATCATTTAATATAAGACCATGTTAAATGATTAAATCATAAACTTAGTTTGCATATTTATATTGTAGATATCCATGGCAACTAACAACGTTACTAGCACTTTATCACTGCGATCGGTCCTTGAGAAGGAGAAATTAAATGGGACGAATTTCCTAGACTGGCATAGGAACTTGAGGATAGTCCTCAAACAAGAAAAGAAACAATATGTCCTAGAGGAACCCTTGCCCGCTGAGGAACCTCCCCTAACAACTACAAGAGCTGATAAAGATGCTTACAAGAAGCATCAGAGTGACGCACTTGATGTTGGGTGCCTTATGCTTGCCACCATGAACTCTGAGCTTCAGAAGCAACATGAGGAAATAGAGGCGGCGTTCGATATGATCGAACACTTAAAGCAATTGTACCAACAGCAAGCAAGACAAGAGAGGTATGACGTCTCTAAGGCGTTATTCCAGTGCAGGATGGTAGAGGGAAGCCTAGTTGGAACTCATGTGCTCATGATGATTGGGTACATTGAGAATCTGGACAAGCTGGGTTTTCCATTGGACCAAGAGTTGGCCACCGATGTGATCATGCAATCGTTGCCTGAGAGCTTCAGTCAATTTGTAGTAAATTACAATATGACTGACATGGAAAAGACTCTACCACAATTGCTTAGTATGTTGAGAACATATGAAGCAAATACTAAGAAGACTAAGCCCACAAATGTCCTTATTGTGAATAAGGGCAAAGGAAGGGCCAAAGCTAAAGGCAACAAGAAAGCAAAGAAAGTCTTTGCTAAATCTAAGCCAAAGTCTTATGCACTGAAGCCAAAGGGAGGGATAGCAAAGGAAGGGAACTGTTTCCATTGCGGTGAGACCGGCCATTGGAAAAGGAACTGCAAAGTATATCTGGAGGATCTAAAGAAAGGAAGTGTGACTTCCGCTTCAGGTATTTTTGTTATAGAAGTCAATTTATCTACTTCTTCATCATGGGTATTAGATACTGGATGTGGATCTCACATTTGTGTAAATGTGCAGGATCTCAAAAGGAGTAGGACATTGGCGAAAGGTGAAGTTGATCTCCGAGTTGGAAATGGAGCAAGAGTTGCTGCATTAGCTATAGGAGATTATCATTTAGCTTTACCTTCTGGTTTATCATTGATTTTGAAAGATTGTTATTTTGCCTTCTATTACTAAAAACATAATATCTATTTCTTGTTTGGACAAGTATGGTTTTTCATTTATAATAAAGGACAATTGTTGTTCTATTTATTTAAATGATATGTTTTATGCTAGTGCACAAATGGTGAATGGTCTTTATGTATTAAATCTTGATATGCCTATCTATAACATAAATACTAAAAGGATTAAAAAATAATGATTGTAATCCGACTTATCTCTGGCACTGTCGCTTAGGCCACATAAACGAGAACCGCATATCTAAACTTCATAAGGATGGAGTATTAGATTCATTTGATTTTGAATCATATGAAACTTGCGAATCTTGTTTAATGGGCAAGATGACTAAAGCCCCTTTCAAGGGACATGTTGAAAGGGTAAATGTTTTATTGGGACTAATACATAGTGATGTATGTGGACCAATAAGTACACAAGCTAGAGGTGGTTTTCAATACTTCGTTACATTTACTGATGACCTCAGTAGATATGGGTATGTGTACCTAATGAAACATAAACATGAAACCTTTGAAAAGTTCAAAGATTTCAAGAATGAAGTACAAAACCAACTTGGCAAAAGTATCAAAATCCTTCGATCAGATCGAGGAGCTGAATACTTAAGCCAAGAATTTCATGACTATCTAAAGGAGTGTGGGATAGTCCCACAACTCACTCCTCCGTATACTCCACAATGGAATGGTGTATCCGAGAGGAGAAATCGAACCTTGTTAGACATGGTTAGATCAATGATGAGTTATGCAGATCTTCTGATATCGTTTTGGGGACACGCTCTAGAAACAACGATTTTCTTACTGAACCGTGTTCCATCTAAATCAGTGGAAAAGACACCATATGAGATATGGACTGGGAAGCGTCCTAGTATGTCTTTTATGAAGATTTGGGGTTGTGAGGCTTTCGTTAGAAGTCACGCCACTTACAAACTTGGACCCAAATCTGATAAGTGTTTATTTGTGGGGTATCCTAAGGAAACGAAAGGATACTATTTCTATTATCCCACCGAGAACAAAGTAGTTATTGCTCGGACTGGTGTATTTCTTGAAAGAGAATTTATTTCTAGAAAAACCAGTGGGAGAAAAATAGAACTTAGTGAAGTTCAACCACAAGAAAACACTGAACCTGAGATTGAGATGGAAACAGAGCAGGCACCGCAAGCTGTTGTGGAAGAAACACCTGCTCAAGAGACACAAGCCCAGCGTAGGTCTGTAAGAGAACACCGGGAGCCACAGAGATATGGATTTCTTGTGACTCAACAAGGTGACTTACTACTTATTGGTGAGGATGAGCCGTCATCTTATCAACAAGCTATAATGGGCAATGATTCTGAGAAATGGCAAGAGGCCATGAAATCTGAGATGGAATCCATGTATGCAAACCAAGTATGGACTTTGGTTGATCCACCTGAAGGGGTACGACCCATAGGGTGCAAATGGATTTTCAAGAAAAAGACCGATATGGATGGTGTAAGGACCTCCGTGCCCTTAACCCTTAATTAGTGTATTAACCATTATGTGTGGCACATGCTTTCAATAAAAAGTCAATCGGGAAGCTCAAATGATGCTTACAAAATTCCTTTAATATTCAACATTATAAGATCATCTCTACTAACATATAGACTCATAGAGTTGCCCATCACCATCCCCATTTTGCCACTTTTCACATGTGGACTTTTATAAAAATTTGGGCAGAGTCTCCCCGTAAATTGAGCTATCCCAAAACAAAAGCACATCATATAATATAATTCTCGGCCAGGGAATACACAATACCCAACAGAATACTGAACACAAAGTAAATTCCCAGCCAGGGAAGACACCACACATAAGACAACAAGAGTGGGTTTCAACACCCACATAATACATTAACGACTCTCATATCATTAGCAATTCTACCACAATTGCATGCAACATATAATGAAAGAGAGAAAGGCTCATGCCTTTATATACAACCCATATACAAGAATATCCATGCTCACAAGCGAGCATCATAAATGTGTATATAAACCTCGGGTGTATATAAGTACTCTATACGATACCGTGCTCCATCAAGCCCTGGTACCACGATCCTGTGAGTGCATCCAATCAACAGCTCGAGCCCAGCTCCATAGCCATCGATGCACCTGTTCACCTGCCCCAACAGAGACAGCCCCCAACGGGGTGAGCATACCAATACACAAAATCTCATAATCACAATAATGAAATTCATAATTTACAACACAAGTAAATATTAATGAATTTTAAATGATACTCCCTGGATGGCAACATCCTCATCCGCGATTCCGTGTACTGTCCCTGTTCTCACAATCATCAAACTCATCAAATCTCATAAATCAGTAAATCAACACATTGATTTAACTCATAGCATGCCTGATTCTCAAGTATCAATAATCAATGATTCCAAGTTCATTATACATACAAATATAGATATCTCAATATCTAGCACTGATTTCTCAATTTCGCTATCAATCATAGATAGCTCAAATGCCTAGCATTTATTTTACCAATTTTCCATTATACCTAGACATCTCACATGTCTTATAATGAGTACATGATCCCACGATCATTCTCAGGCATCTCAAATGCCGTACAATAGTCATATAGGCCCAGTACCCCATATATATCAACACATAAATATAGCCATGCGCACAACCATCGATGAAGTCAATATACATTATGCATTTCACAAATGCTCTCATATAAAGTAATGCTCGTACGTCGCACGTACCTTAAATCTCCGAAGTCCGAGCCAAACCTTGCTCGAGTTCCATGCTCCGAGGAACGATGTGTTAACACGATAAATTAATTCACAATTAATTACGAACATGCAACCCATGCTCAAGCACACCCATAACCCTCAAAAATATTGTCAACACACGACAATAAACCAATATCGAAAATTGCTCAAGAATTCCCCACAAATTTTCGAACCTTCACAACACAAATCGAACCCAATTAAACACCATAATTCATCTAAAATATGAATTAATCAATCAACAACACGAATAATCGCCCCACATGCCAAAACCCCCAAAATTTCGAATTCAAAGCCCTAAATTCGAATCTTCCTCAATTTCGAACACAATCAAGCATCATAATGCATCTAAAACATGAATTAATCAATTACTAACAAGAATCATCACTCCTTGTCAAAAGCCCCAATTTTTCGAACCCTAACTCATGAAAATCGAGCTGAAATTCGAACCAAATGCAACAATTATTTCGAACCACAAAAGTCTGAAATCATCGACTCAAAATCAGCTTAAAAACGCCCCAAAAACACTAGAATAATCGTGCCAAAATCATACCAAAATCGAGCCCCAAAAATCGGATGAACTCCAGTTTTCGAACCCTACGCTTTTCTGGCAAATCCGAACGCGATTCTCGACGAAACTTCGAATTGTTGGTATGGATAGGAGCGCCTGGAAGAGACGATTCCAACGGCGGGTGGCACGCGCCGAACGGCGGCCGGACGGCGGCGGGCGAAGGCCTTTTGTGCGCGGGGTCAAAAGGGGATCGGGAGTTCGCGGCGGGAAGAGAGAGAAAACGGGCTGGAGGAGAGAAAAAGCTTCCAATAATTAAAATCTCGGGTTCAACTGGTATTTATAGCAAAAATACCCCAAAATACTAATAGCCCCACAAATACATCATGATTCATTAAAAATCATCTGTTTTCAAAAATTCTCTCTCTAACTCAAAAACCCCCTACCGGTGCCCACACCAAGCACCCGAGATTCCGAGTCACACTAAAAACCCAACTCACAGGTTTTCACCGAAATGAGAATACGATCTCAACCTCGGGATCCAACGATCCCAACTACTCAAATAGACGAGCCCAGAAGGCCCAACACCTCGATTAAACTCCAATTGTCACGTAAAACAACTTTACGGGTTATTAACACTCCGGGATTAACACCTATAATCCCTGGTCATCACAATATCCCCCACTAAAAGAATTTCGTCCTCGAAATTAGCACCGGTGTATCACGTAACACCCGGGCTACTCAACTACATGAAGTCATAACCTCGATTCCTGACCATATCAGAACCGTCTTAAAAACCTCGAGAATACTTATCTCACATCGAACTCTGAAACAGAGCGACATACCAACATATCACCCAAGAGGCCAAACATACCTCGATGCGGTTCATCCCAAAAGTCAGTCCCTCATGACTGCAAAACAACCAATACTTACGACTGTAGATCGGACAGTCATCCTTCGTTCTAATACCACTAGTAAGAACGCATCATGAATGACACCTCAACCGTGAGAACGTTGACCTCGTGTCAATCTCTGGAGTGGAATAGACTTCCAAATCCATCATAACGTCAAAGAGCGTCAGCACAACTCAACGCTAACAATCCAAAAGCATTTAGTCAACTGAAACTGCAAGGATTCGAATCGCTCCCGATTCAATCGTAGATATCATTCAAAGACATCTCTATCATGACTCACGATGTCTAACACACATCATTACGAGGAAAAACACTAGCATACCACGATGTACACATACCAAGCCTGGTTTCCACTTCCAAACCTCCTCCATCAAATGAGCAGTCGCATCATTGCAACTCAATTTGGGCAACTCACGGCCACAGATTCACACAAAAGACATCTCACAAGATGTCCACCTCCGGATATTCCAAGGATCACATCCTGATCATAAACAAACCATCGAGACTCCACAGAGTTCAAATTCTGAAAGGACATGCAATAAACCCATTGCATCCTCAACGCTTGTGTCGGCAGCGACACCCAACCAATCTGAATTCCTGCCATCCCTTGGCAATCCTAGGATTTAACAATCCAAACTTGGGAAGACTATCGTATAACTCGAAGGGAAACACCAACCAGGGAACATCTCAACCCACACAAGATAATCCTCCTCAAGGGAAGTCAACTAACTTCACGATTATCCCTCATAATCATCGTGCCATGGAGATTCCCAATCTCAAGGTGTTTCATATCTCTCATCAGAGATTTAACCATCCAAAAGTAGCATAACTCTATGCTTGACAAGAAGGAAATCAATAACTGGCATCCGTATACTCGCCGGTATACCTGCATAAGCACTGACATCACATGCATACTCAATGCACTTGGCTCGGGTATCTACAACATACCCCTAAGCCCCAAACACAACTATCAATTCTGAGTCATTCCCTACCCAGTGGATAACGATAATCGACGATCAACCACACGGTGTGATTCCCAAAATCAACACTACACGTACCAACTTATCGACGTGACACACGTCCCAATCCGGTATACCATACCGTACGAATTATTAGAGTTGTGGGTCATCGCCCAGCATATCTCTAAAATACCAAGCACAATGGACAACCCGGTGTCCTTGCTCACTTATGATACAATCATAATCCGTTAAGACTTATCCCACACCCTCAGGGTGGGTGTAACCATGTCTACCCAACATCACAACACAAGCGAGTAGTTTCCTCAATGACTACTCTTACCACCAATCACTTGGCCCTAGCCAAACCAACGAGCATACCCAAGGGTATCATTGCTCGACAAATATATACTTCGAATATGTGCTGCGGTATAATTCCTATACGGCGCACCCAATAGTTCCTCGAGCAACTTGCTCGGCATAATGGTCTCGTCAACTAGTGACTCAGACACTACCATGTGCCCACCAAGGCACTCAAAACATATAACCAAATACATAACATAAATGTATTAATCATCAAAACGACGCCACACGTCTACATAGAACATCAACTATGTCATCGTCATCCCGTGAAGGCATATGTCAACATATGACATCCAACTAACATCGTCAAACATACGACGGTACATGGCAATACACAACATCCATAATCTCATCGTCAAACACATGGCATATATATAGCAACACATAGTATCCACAATAATGCTAACACAAGTAATATGCCATACCTCATCGCTATCAATATAGCGGCATACCTGTCTCCGTCGCTCGATAATAGTACGTAGTCAGCACCCATCGCTCGAATGCGGCAAAATCCTGTGCTGAGTACATAGCGGCACAATCCATCGCTATAGAATCGACGGCATGATACCTCGTCATATAATAAGTGGCATGAAACCTCGCTATACACCTGAGCATGAATCATCGTCCACATAATAGCGGAAAGAGGCATCGCTAGCAATATATATCCGGCGGCAAGAACCATCGCCAATCAATATAGCGGAATGAACCATCGCTATCCATATACATGGCGACAAGAACCATCGCCAGTCAATATAGCGGAATAAACCATCGCTATCAATATCCATGGCGGCAAGAACCATCGCCAGTCAATATAGCGGAATGAACCATCGCTATCAATATCCATGGCGGCAAGAACCATCGCCAGTCAATATAGCGGCATGAACCATCGCTATCAATATCCATGGCGGCAAGAACCATCGCCAGTCAATATAGCGGCATGAACCATCGCTATCAATATACATGGCGGCAAGAACCATCGCCAGTCAATATAGCGGCATGAACCATCGCTATCAATATACATGGCGGCAAGAACCATCGCCAGTCAATATAGCCGATCCCTAGTCATTGTCACGGTAGTGTATTTTAATGCCCCTCGCTCAAGTAAAAACATGCGGTACTCCCACCCCTCGCTTCACATATAGGCGGCATAGAATAACCTCGCTTAAATGGACATGCGGTACTCCCACCCCTCGCCTCACATTTTAGCGGCAAATATTCTTTCCTCGCCTTATATGCTAACCACGCTTCAATGTGACATGCGGCGCTCCCACCCCTCGCTTCACATTTTAGCTGCACAAAATAATAAATAGCGGCAAGCATTTAAAATCATCACTCATCCATAACAATGACTCATGGGATATTCACCAAGTATTTCATCCATACCTGCATCACAAAGCATAATCCATATACCAACATACATCATCATGAGTGTATTTTAATGCACCTCGCTCAAATGCGACATGCGGTACTCCCACCCCTCGCTTCAACATTTGGCGGCAAAGCATTAAAATCATCACTACATGTATACATGCAACCACAATGCATAATTCCAGGATGTATATAAAATGCAGGTTACCGTTTCGTGTCTTTCAACCATGGCCTTAGCCTTTCCACGTCATAGTGTCCCTACAGGAACAATTCCAAACCATGAGCATACGATAATCCATATTCCACACAATATGATTATAATGAGTAAATGCATAAACTATGAGTACAAAGTACTTCCTGTATCCCAATGCATTTCAAAATGCTCCACTTGGTTGTCCCTGTGTCACAACTCACAATCATAATCAACAAGTTATATTATGATTCTATAGATGTCATGACATATAATCGTTTCACTATGATCACATATCACAAATGCACATAAGCAAAATAGTTGTGTCACACCACACTAACTACTATCATGCATAAATATGTGCTACTCCTCCCTATCAGCATGTTCCAGGCCCTCAACAGCCCCAAAGAGCTAACCACTTGTAGGGTCTTCCTACCTTAACTTCATATAGTACACATAAATGGGATAGGACATGCATTTATAACCTCTTAAGGGTTCCGGTTGTAGTTTGAGCTAGGGAGATTACAGGCCAAAAATAAAGTTTTCAAAGCTATTTAATTACATTCCCAACAAAGAATGTTAAAGCTATAGATTTACACTACTCCTAGAGTAGAGACTATCAAAAATCCTGCATCCTATGTTCATCATGCTCCCTTTAGCTCACTTCCTCAACCCGACCCTAGGCCCTTGGTCCAAAAGTGTACCTACAGGGATAACACATCATGAGCATTCATAAATTTACTTAACATTATATAAAAGCATACATATGCATAATATCTTAGTTAAGTAAAAGTCGTTGGTCGTCCTCCGACCTCCTTAGTTATCCCTGACTCTTATTCATATATTGGGGCGTCTTACCCCATTGTATGGCATCTTACCATATCATAATCATTGCGTGGCATCTTACCACGTGGGCATCGTACCCAATCATATGGCGTCTTACCATATTATAAACATTGCTTGGCATCTTACCATGTGGGCATCTTACCCAATCATATGGCGTCTTACCATATCATAAACATTGCGTGGCATCTTACCACGAATAACCTCGCATGGCCTCTTACCATGTGGGGCATCTTACCCCGTGGCATCTTACCACAAATAACATCGCATGGCCTCTTACCATGTGGGGCGTCTTACCCCGTGGCATCTTACCACAAATAACATCGCATGGCCTCTTACCATGTGGGGCGTCTTACCCCGTGGCATCTTACCACATATAACATCGCATAAGCATCATCATCATAACATCATCATAAGCATCATCGTTATAAATATCATCATAGATATCATCATCATAACATCATCTTAAACGTCATCATCGTAAACATCATCTTAAATATCATCATAATATGTAAGGGCATGGTTTACCGTCCGATGCTCGTACGTCTCTTACGTACCTTAATTCCCAAAAGTGGAGAATTTGGAGAGCTTTATCTCCTGGATGTTGTGGGCACCTGGGATGGTTCTACACAACCATACAAATTGATATTAGAAGCTAAACATAGTCCAATATCCAAAAATCCCACAAAAAAATCAAAAATCCACTTTTCTTCAGCTCGCGATCGATCGCCACCCAGGCGCGATCGATCGCGAGATCGCACTGGACGAGGGGCCAAAATCTTCTTCTTGGCGATCGATCGCCACCTTTGGCGCGATCGATCGCCAGGCCCGCCGATCGATCGCCCAAAAGTGGCGATCGATCGCCAAATGCTTCTGGCTGGTACTGGACGCTCGCGATCGATCGCCAAGAACGGGCGATCGATCGCCGAGTGCTGTACATCGAATTTTCGCCATTAATGCTCATTTTTCAAGCTCCTTCACATACCACCCCCAAAACCAAACTTCCTCATAACTTCAATAACAACATAACCCACTAAAACCAACATAAACACTTCAAAAAGACATACCCCAACCATACACAACACATACCCAAACAAACCCACATAAAACATCAAAAACTTAACCCATTTCAACACCAAACATCATAAAACTTATAGGAATGGTTCCATACCTCTTGTAGGCTCCAAATCCTAGCAAAGATCACACAAACAAAGTTTTTGTGGGACTTTCCTTCTTCCTTTTTGGTGGATTTCGAAAATGGGGTAGGGTTTGGGGTTGGGAAGTGATTTGGGGATTTTTAAAAGGTGAGAGTAAAGTGGGGGGTTTAAAGTGATGGGTATGGGATTAAAAAGGGGTTGTAATGACTTAATAAAAAGTATACCCCAAACTTAACATGATGTATAAAATACCCAACTTGGTATTTTTAAAAGCACTTTACAACAATGCTCTATACTTCATTTAAAATCATATCTTCCTCATAATTGATAATTTAACACAATTAATCATGTTAACATCTTAATACCCAACACATAAATCTATCAATACATGATACATCATATAAACATAATTAATGTCTAAGTTACCATTAATTAATTTCGGGGCATCACATTACTCCCCTACTTACAAGATTTCGTCCTCGAAATCGCATGCACTTACCCAAAAGAAACTAAACATAAATCATACCAGAAAATAGTTCGGGGTAATGCTGCATCATATGCCGCTCCGTCTCCCACGTAGCCTCCTCGACACCCCGACGATCCCACTGAACTTTGACCATTGGTATAACTTTACTTCGTAGTCTGCGATCCTCACGATCCAAAATTCTGACCGGTCGTTCAACGTAGGATACATCTGAGTCTAACTGCACTTCAGTAGGCTGTAATACATGAGACGGATCTGGCTCATACTTTCTCAACATAGAAACATGGAAGACATCATGAATCCCAGATAAGGACGGCGGTAGAGCCAATCGGTAAGCCAAAGTGCCGATACGCTGTAATACCTCATACGGTCCAACATACCTCGGGGATAACTTCCCCCGCATACCAAATCGAACAACACCCCTGAAGGGTGAGATTTTCAAGAAGACCTTGTCTCCTACTTGAAATTCTAGCGGTCGTCGCCGCTTATTGGCATAGGCTGCTTGCCTATCTTGGGCCGCTTTCATCTTTAAGCGTATCATCTTAATCTTTTCCTCCATGTCCTTAATCATATCCGGTCCTCCGACCGCTTTACTCGTCAAGTCCTCCCAATACAGCGGTGATCTACATCGTCGTCCGTACAGAGCTTCAAAAGGGGCCATTTGAATGCTCGCCTGATAGCTGTTATTGTAGGAGAACTCCACCAGAGGTATAGACTCTTGCCACGGAGTATCAAACTCCAAAACACATGCCCTCAATATATCTTCGAGCGTTTGTATAGTACGCTCCGTTTGGCCATCAGTCTGAGGGTGATAAGCTGTACTTAGTCTCACCTCGGTGCCCAAAGCTGTCTGGAGACCCTCCCAGAAATGAGAAGTAAACCTTGGGTCTCTGTCAGACACGATCGAGACTGGAATCCCATGCAACCTCACTACATCCCGTACATATAATTGGGCCATCTTTAAATACGTGAAAGTCATACTGTAAGGGATGAAATGAGCTACCTTCGTCAGCCTATCTACGATCACCCAGATCGCATCAAATCCAGAGGCCGACCTTGGCAAGTGGGTCACGAAGTCCATAGATATATGCTCCCACTTCCACTTAGGTACCTCCAAGCTCTTCAGCTCGCCACCAGGCCTCTGCCTTTCTGCCTTTACTTGTTGGCAGATCAAACATCTCTTAACGAAGCTGATCACATCACGCTTCATGCGTCTCCACCAGAATTGACCACTTAGGTCCTTATACATCTTTCTTCCACCGGGGTGGATACTGAACCGGCTACTATGAGCCCGTTCTAAAATTCCTTTACGCAATCCTGGCGCATCTGGGACCACCCATCGGTTGCCCAATCTTAAAGAGTCATCTTCAGCCACACTAAACTTTGTTGGCTGGCCTCGAAGTGCTATTGATGACCATCTCTGCACTTCATCATCCGACCTCTGGGCTTTCCTGATTGCCTCAAATACGTCTGGCTCGGCTAATAAGGTCGACACTCGCACCGGCGACGTGTCTACATCGAAATCATAGCCCAGATGGCAATAAGAAATCATCAAAGCTGATAAACACATAACATCCTCAGCGGTGCTCTTCACCTTCCGACTTAAGGCGTCTGCTATCAAATTTGCCTTACCAGGATGGTACTCAATTTCACAGTCATAATCCTTGAGTAAGTCCATCCACCTCCTTTGCCTCATATTCAACTCTGCCTGAGTGAACAAGAACTTCAGGCTCTTATGGTCCGTAAAAATGGTAAACGTAGTACCATAAAGGTAATGACGCCAAATCTTCAAGGCGAAAATGATAGCTGCCAGTTCCAGATCATGGACTGGGTACCTGGTCTCATGAGGCTTCAACTGTCTCGAAGCATAGGCTACCACTTGTCTGTCTTGCATCAATACGCAGCCCAAGCCCTGCAGTGACGCATCCGTGTATAAGGCAAACCTCTTATCCTCAGACGGAATCACCAATACTGGCGCTGTCGTCAAACGACGCTTCAATTCTTGGAAGCTTTCCTCACAAGCTTCGGACCAAAAGAATGGGACTCCTTTCTGAGTCAGCTGTGTCAATGGCTTAGCGATCTTGGAAAACCCCTCGACAAAACGTCGGTAATAACCTGCTAAGCCCAGAAAACTCCGTATCTCGGGTACAGAAGTGGGTGCTGCCCACTCCATCACAGCTTCAATCTTCCTCGGATCCACAGATATCCCTTGGCTAGATATGACATGGCCTAGGAACACCACGCTGTCTAACCAGAATTCGCACTTGCTAAGCTTAGCATACAACTGATGATCCCTAAGGATCTGAAGTACTGTCCTCAAGTGCCGTACATGATCTTCTTCAGTCCTAGAGTAGATGAGTATGTCGTCAATGAAAACTATGACGAATTGGTCCAAATATGGCTGGAATACCTTGTTCATCAAACTCATGAAAACAGCCGGAGCATTTGTCACCCCAAAAGGCATGACTAGGAATTCATAATGCCCATACCTAGTCCTGAAGGCTGTCTTCTGGACATCCTCTTCTCTTACTCGAATCTGATGGTACCCCGACCTCAGATCGATCTTACTGTAGAGTCTCGTACCCTGCAATTGATCAAACAAATCATCGATTCTCGGAAGTGGGTACTTATTCTTCACCGTAGCTTTGTTCAGCTGTCTGTAATCGATGCACAAACGCATCGAACCATCTTTCTTCTTCACAAATAACACTGGTGCTCCCCAGGGTGATACGCTAGGGCGTATATAGCCCTTATCAAGGAGTTCTTGCAACTGAATCTTTAATTCCCTTAGCTCCGCTGGTGCCATCCTATAAGGGGCACGAGAAATGGCAGACGTCCCTGGTAATAACTCAATCCCAAACTCGACCTCTCTCGTCGGTGGGAATCCGGGAATCTCCTCCGGAAAGACATCAGGGAACTCCGCCACTACGGGCACATCCTCAACTTTCACTTCTCCTTTCTTTTCTGTAACATCGACGGCATAAATGAGATATCCTGAATGACCTCGTTCCAACAACTGCGCCATCTTGACAGCAGATATCAACGGAATCTTAGAGCGAGAACCATCCCCATAGAACGTCCATGGAACTCCCATATCGGATTTAAACCGTACAGTTCTCTGCCTGCAGTTCACAACTGCCTGATACCTGTTCAGAACATCAATGCCCAGAATGCAATCGAAATCTGACATTCCCAGAACAATCAAGTCTGACCTTAGTTCCTTATCCTCAAAATAAATGAGGCCATTGCAGACGATCCGATCAGTAATCATACTTCTTCCAGCGGGGGTCGAGACTATAAGAGGCGTGGGCGACGGAGAAGTGCATAAGTGGTACCTTTCCACAAAACTTGTCGACACAAAAGAGTGTGACGCACCTGTGTCGATCAATATAAAAGCAGGGTGCGTAAATAAAAGACACGTACCCGCTATAACCTCCTCCGGAGCCGCTGAAGCCTGCTCCCTTGTCAGTGCATAGACCTGTCCTTGAGGTGGCCCCATGGGCTGACCTCCATGCTGACGCGGCACAAATGGTGGTCGGTGTTGCGCTGTCCTATCTGCAGGCCTCCCCGCAGAACCCTGTTGGCTCCCCCTGTTGGGACACTGTCTAGCAAAGTGGCCCTTGTCGCCACAAACATAGCACCCTATACAGTCTTTCGCCAGATGTGGTTGCCCACAAAGAGTGCATTGGATCCTTCCGGATCTGTCTCCCTGAGACTGCCCCCTTCCAGATGGGGCATCACCTCTTCGGTTTCCTTTCCACCTATTGTCGGACTTCTTACCGTTAAACCTTGATGCTGAGGAGTTCCCCCTTGACTTGAACTGATCATTCCTCGGCTTCAAATTATCCGGAGTGGATTTCTGAGAGGGTGCCGACGGTGGTACAACATCAGGGTATGCACCCACTCCTAGTTCGGCTAGCTCAGCCCTTGAGAGTGCATCATCAAAACAAGTAGGGCCATAAGTGATCACCCTATCGTATAGCTCCGGCCTCAATCCTTTCATGAAATTCCTCATCTTTGCTTGTGTGCTCGTAGCAATGTGAGGCACATATCGGAGCAAGGAGCAAAACTGAAGAGCATAATCCGATACCGACATATTACCTTGCTTGAGGTGAGTGAATTCATCTTCCTTAGCCTGTCGTGCTGCAGCCGAGAAATAACGGTTCAGGAAGCGAGTTCGAAACATTTTCCAGTTCACTTCATGACCTTGAGCCTCTTGCTCTACCACAGTGGTCTTCCACCACATTAACGCCTTCTTGGCCAATTGGAACTCCGCTAACCGTATCCACGCTGTCTTCGCACATGGGGCTGCCACAAAGATCTGCTCTATTCTTTCCAACCATTCCTCAGCTCGTTCCCCAGTTTCAGTTCCTTCAAAGGTTGGGGGTCGGTAAGCAAGAAACTGAGTTAAGCTTAGCTCCCCTGGCAATAACCGCTGTTCGGCCGGTTCATCATCAAAAGCTGGCGGGGGTAGGGGATTCGTACGCCCCGCACTTGCATTGACGCTCACTGCGTCACCTACCTCCACATTTGCTGCCATACTGCAACACAAGGATTAACAACAAGATCCAAAAGCAGTTCGTATAATACTTCGTTAGATAAACAAAACATGTTAGCATAACATCATATACTTCATATGCAACTTATGCACAAAACATGTTCGAAAGTAAGCACCTAGCTAACTTATTGCTAAGGCTACCCTTCACTCATCCCGGGTTATCTAACCACTGCTCTGATACCACTAATGTAGGGTCTTCCTACCTTAACTTCATATAGTACACATAAATGGGATAGGACATGCATTTATAACCTCTTAAGGGTTCCGGTTGTAGTTTGAGCTAGGGAGATTACAGGCCAAAAATAAAGTTTTCAAAGCTATTTAATTACATTCCCAACAAAGAATGTTAAAGCTATAGATTTACACTACTCCTAGAGTAGAGACTATCAAAAATCCTGCATCCTATGTTCATCATGCTCCCTTTAGCTCACTTCCTCAACCCGACCCTAGGCCCTTGGTCCAAAAGTGTACCTACAGGGATAACACATCATGAGCATTCATAAATTTACTTAACATTATATAAAAGCATACATATGCATAATATCTTAGTTAAGTAAAAGTCGTTGGTCGTCCTCCGACCTCCTTAGTTATCCCTGACTCTTATTCATATATTGGGGCGTCTTACCCCATTGTATGGCATCTTACCATATCATAATCATTGCGTGGCATCTTACCACGTGGGCATCGTACCCAATCATATGGCGTCTTACCATATTATAAACATTGCTTGGCATCTTACCATGTGGGCATCTTACCCAATCATATGGCGTCTTACCATATCATAAACATTGCGTGGCATCTTACCACGAATAACCTCGCATGGCCTCTTACCATGTGGGGCATCTTACCCCGTGGCATCTTACCACAAATAACATCGCATGGCCTCTTACCATGTGGGGCGTCTTACCCCCGTGGCATCTTACCACAAATAACATCGCATGGCCTCTTACCATGTGGGGCGTCTTACCCCGTGGCATCTTACCACATATAACATCGCATAAGCATCATCATCATAACATCATCATAAGCATCATCGTTATAAATATCATCATAGATATCATCATCATAACATCATCTTAAACGTCATCATCGTAAACATCATCTTAAATATCATCATAATATGTAAGGGCATGGTTTACCGTCCGATGCTCGTACGTCTCTTACGTACCTTAATTCCCAAAAGTGGAGAATTTGGAGAGCTTTATCTCCTGGATGTTGTGGGCACCTGGGATGGTTCTACACAACCATACAAATTGATATTAGAAGCTAAACATAGTCCAATATCCAAAAATCCCACAAAAAAAAATCAAAAATCCACTTTTCTTCAGCTCGCGATCGATCGCCACCCAGGCGCGATCGATCGCGAGATCGCACTGGACGAGGGGCCAAAATCTTCTTCTTGGCGATCGATCGCCACCTTTGGCGCGATCGATCGCCAGGCCCGCCGATCGATCGCCCAAAGTGGCGATCGATCGCCAAATGCTTCTGGCTGGTACTGGACGCTCGCGATCGATCGCCAAGAACGGGCGATCGATCGCCGAGTGCTGTACATCGAATTTTCGCCATTATGCTCATTTTTCAAGCTCCTTCACATACCACCACCAAAACCAAACTTCCTCATAACTTCAATAACAACATAACCCACTAAAAACCAACATAAACACTTCAAAAAGACATACCCCAACCATACACACACATACCCAAACAACCCACATAAAACATCAAAAACTTAAACCCATTTCAACACCAAACATCATAAAACTTATAGGAATGGTTCCATACCTCTTGTAGGCTCCAAATCCTAGCAAAAGATCACACAAAAACAAAGTTTTTGTGGGACTTTCCTTCTTCCTTTTTGGTGGATTTCGAAAAATGGGTAGGGTTTGGGGTTGGGAAGTGATTTGGGGATTTTAAAAAGGTGAGAGTAAAGTGGGGGGTTTAAGTGATGGGTATGGGATTACAAAGGGGTTGTAATGACTTAATAAAAAGTATACCCCAAACTTAACATGATGTATAAAATACCCAACTGGTATTTTTAAAGCACTTTACAACAATGCTCTATACTTCATTTAAAATCATATCTTCCTCATAATTGATAATTTAACACAATTAATCATGTTAACATCTTAATACCCAACACATAAATCTATCAATACATGATACATCATATAAACATAATTAATGTCTAAGTTAAATTAATTAATTTCGGGCATCACACACCACTGCTCTGATACCACTAATGTAAGGACCCCCGTGCCCTTAACCCTTAATTAGTGTATTAACCATTATGTGTGGCACATGCTTTCAAAAAAAGTCAATCGGGAAGCTCAAATGATGCTTACAAAATTCCTAATATTAAATTTATAAGATCATCTCTACTAACATATAGACTCATAGAGTTGCCCATCACCATCCCCATTTTGCCACTTTTCACATTGTGGACTTTTATAAAAAATTGGGGCAGAGTCTCCCCGTAAATTGAGCTATCCCAACAAAAGCACATCATATAATATAATTCCCGGCCAGGGAATACACAATACCCAACAGAATACTGAACACAAAGTAAATTCCCAGCCAGGGAAGACACCACACATAAGACAACAAGAGTGGGTTCAACACCCACATAATACACTAACGACTCTCATATCATTAGCAATTCTACCACAATTGCATGCAAACATATAATGAAAAGTGAGAAAGGCTCATGCCTTTATATACAACCAATATACAAGAATATCCATGCTCACAAGCGAGCATCATAAATGTGTATATAAACCTGGGTGTATATAAGTACTCTATACGATACAGTGCTCCATCAAGCCCTGGTACACGATCATGTGAGTGCATCAATCAACAGCTCGAGCCAGCTCCATAGCCATCGATGCACCTGTTCACCTGCCCCAACAGAGACAGCCCCCAACGGGTGAGCATACCTATACACAAAATCTCATAATACAATAAATGAAATTCATAATTTACAACACAAGTAAATATTAATGAAA